>OU744338.1:56566627-57766627 GCA_916610165.2 Gymnosoma rotundatum
TCTTCCCTTTGTTTCCTTGCCTTCTTCAGTTAGACTCCCTAGACGCAGGATAATATTTTTAACCATTTCTTTTTCAAGCATTAACAGTTCATGCACTGTTTGTGCCTGAGTCATCTATTCCATGGGGGAGGTGCTAAAATTGTATATTCCATTTGTCCCTTTTTCACATCTAACTTATGAATTACATACTATCTTTATTTATTCTATTCTGTTATGAGAACTTATACCGAGTTACAATGTCAGCTGAAAGCTTATTAAGTAAAACTTTTTGAAAAAAAACTGATTTTATACTTGAGCTCTAAGATTTTACATCAATTAACCTCTACTTTAACTCAATACGTCCACATTAGATTTACAAGCCATCTTTGATTTTCGTTACCCTTATTAGCAATTCTAAACCAACTCATAAACTTTACTGGCACTTGAAACGGACCGCAGGATTCTATAATTTGTACAAAAACAACAGTCCACTTAGATCGATATTAACTTCTGGCTTTTTTCTGAAGTATTTTTTTGTTTTAGTATTCAGCACTCTCAACATTTCTTCATATTTATACATTTGTTCTCAATTCACTTCGCTTCTGCTGTCATTTACTATAATCGACAACGTTGTGATTTGTTTTAAGCGGAAGTTATTTGTGTTGGTTAAATCAAGAGAAAGCTGCAAAAAAGCGTAATAATTTACTTACAAAAGGATTACAAAAAATAGAAAAACAGTTTTCGTTTCTAGTGCCAAACTGTCAATTTCAAATAAAGACATTTTAAAATGCTTAAAAAATATCAAGAAGAATGAAGGCACCAACATACTAATAGAAATACATTTTTGAAAACTCCTGTGTATTTAAGATTTTTAAATTAATATTTTATGTGGTCAAAAAATGTGTGATTTTAAACAATGCAATACAGTTTTAAACAAAACAAGCAAGAGTGCTATATTCGACTATGCCGAACCTTATATACTCTTCGTCCTCTATGTATATCTAGTTTAGTAAGGTAATTCCAATTAAAAAAGCAAATATTGGGGTGTCAGAGAATTAAAAAAAATTGTTACTACATATATATAATTAAAATAAAAATGACATCGGCTCTTAATGGGTTAAGCATTTTTTTAAATTTTTTTAGTATTTCCTTAAAGTTACCCTCAAAAGCTTTAGAATGATACCCATATTGATATTAAAAAATTTAAAAACTTAAGAGCCTCGTAACTCAGAATTAACATAAAAACATACAGCCTCCTTCGTCGGTAGGAGTAAAATAACTAATAAAATGACTATATTTATCTCCTTTCACCAACTGTCTATGTCTTATCTATCCGTTTTTTAAAAAACGTAGTACGGTTTCGACACTATGTTTTGGGGACTTGGCAAAACTGATTATAACCCAATTACGGAAAGGGCGGAAATTCATATTGTAAAAATTACAAATGGAATTGTGTAAGATGTAATTACTATTGAAGAATATTGGGAAACTTTTTAAATCAAAATATTGTTTACACTTTGTTTATTATGTATAAAAATTTTATTTTTGCTGGGTTAAAAATTTTGCGTTTTCAGAAGGAGTAGAGCACGCCTCTTTTCTACCAGTAACAAAACTTGGGTTTCAGTAGTAATGATTTAGATTGAATGCATATCTCAAGTAACGTAACAGATTGTAATATAGATACAAATCGGTTAGGTAAATTTTCTTATCTGTTGTTTCAATTAGTGTTCAGTAAAAAATGTTATTTCTTTGCTTTTAATATATTAAATGTGTCTAGATTATAGATAATTCAGAATAACAAAACCGTTTTTACCAAAAAAATTTTTCTTGCACAAAAAAAGTAACAAACAAATTCACACAATTTTCTTACAAATAAATATTAAAACTAAAACTAAATGCAGCAAACCAAAATTTGTTTTTCATGTATGTGACCTTGCCATCTCATCATCATATATTTTTTAATCTAGCAAAGACATTCGTATTATTTTATTATTTTACTATGACGGTAATTGAAGAAGAGACAGTCAAGAAAAGTTCCTAAAAATAGTATTAAAATTTCGAAAAACTGACTAAAGGTACGGTCAAATTTTCTCTGCTGTTGTTTTTTCTAAATTATTTCAAAGCGATACAAAATTTGTTTTAAAGTCACACAATTTTTTGTTTGTTGTTTATTTCATTAATGTCAAATGAAATATAAGCAAATATATTTCATGTGAGGTCACACTTAACAAATATTCGCCTCTTTAAAAAATAATTGATTAAAATGTAAAAAAATATATATTTATTTGTTCAAAACTGCTGGGCATAGGATGTCTTTACTGGCATTAAATTTCTTTGCCATTATTTTGAAGCGATAGCAACGAAAGTATTTAAAATATTATTAAATTATTAAAATAGTAATTACAAATGTAGGACCTTTTATTAACGAACCCGACCATATAACGATTACCTCATTTTACAAACATTAATTGGTATAATAATGTTATCCACGTAGTCATATTTATTCATTTTCATCCTCTCTATCAGTTCAAGATACATTTTCTCTTTCCTCTTCCCCTTCAATAAATTCGTGGAGTCCACACAATGGTTTTATCTTATCTGCAGGGTAAACGGACTCAAATTTTCGTAGTTTCCGTATTTTACCAGTAGATGCGTGCTCCGCTTTGATTAGTCCTTAATCGCCTTCAAAGTATTTATTCGGCAATTGGTGTTTTTTAATAAAATTTTCTGCGACCCTCCTTTCTTCACAGTCTAAAAAAACTAAATTGATCCCCTAAAAAATTCCGCGGACTTTGTCGAGTAACTATGTGTTCAATTCTATAAATTAACACTGAACAGCTAATACATATTGATCCCAATCTCGACTCTCTTATTACTGTCATACTACTTAAAGTAACGTTCACAGTCAGAAAATTAGTTTCTCCAGGTATTTTAACTGCAGAATGAGTGTGCTTAATAGCGTATTCTTTACAAAACGAAAGGCCTAGACGTGAAGGATGTATCATGACCACTTTTAATTTGAGACAGCGTACCGACAAATTGCAATATATATAGTGTAAACAACTGCCCTCTACGTGGTAGTTTTTACGGGGCGCCGAACTAAAAATTTTGTGAAGGCATTAACAATACCAAATACATACATAGTTATTTATTTTCTTTTTTCAAATTCCGAAAAAGATCCAAAACCCTTCTTATCTTTAAAACCCAGTACATTTTCTTTAATTTCCCTTGGGTCCTTTCAAAGCCATTATATTTAATATCATCGTGCGAGGGTTTTATTACTTTCCATCTTGGACCGCAGGGCCCAAACAAATTGCAGGCTAATCTCAGTCTTCTTTAATAATCTTTTTTTTAAGTGTATTCCTTTTCAAGCTCTGTCGTTGCTAATCTGGTTCTGCATGCCTATCATGCACATATCACATCCAGCTTCATCCGGTTCACATGCGTCTTCATTGGGGTTTTGGCTTTATGTGTAATCTTGACATATCTGAATACCTAATCTATAAATGCATTTAAAGTCAAATTGCTATATTCTAAGCTACTATAGAGCAATTCCTGGAATTATATTTTTTATTAAGAGTTTCCTTGAGCGAATTTCAATCCGTTATAACTTTAAAATCTTTCCCTACTAGATAATATCGAAAACGCTCCATATTTTCTACAACAAGTAGGGTTTCTAATTCGCATTGCCTGTTAAACAAGTTCCGCATTATTCTCGATAATGAATCCAAAGAAAAGACAATTCGTGCTTATTTTTCGATAAAATTTCAGAAATAGCCAGTAAGACAGAAAAACTGCGTAACTTCGCGCGCAGCTGCTGTCGTGCTGTAATTAACTATAGCCTGAGTTTTCACTGCACCTGCAGATATACCCTTATCAGAACTGATGTGGCCGATATATGCTATGCTTCTGACAAAAAGGTCACATTTGTTATGATTGAATGTAATGTGCATTTCTTCGCAAACAACCAAGAATTATTCAAGGCTCTATATAAATTCATCAAAGGTTTTCTCATAAATAACAGTATCAACTCAACTAACTTTATAATAACAGCGGAAGCATTTGTTAACTTAAATGGCATCCTTCTGTATTGATAACGTCCACTAGGAGTGACGTAACCAGTCAAATGTCTACACGATTTGTTAATTAGACTTAGTGATAACCGTATATCATATCAAGTACAGTAAAAAGTTTATTAGTAGGTATTTTATTTATATTTTCCTCAGTATTTGCTATCGGAGAAACTTCTCTCCTATTTCTGTCTTTATAGTAGAACATTTATTGTCTTTTACTTTTGTGTCTATTCCGTGGTTTTTTACAGTCCCTTGGAAAATTACTAGTCTCTTGCCCATTGGCATATAACATTTAACCCAGAACTTTGCATGGGAGAATAAAAAACTTTCGACCCACCCAAACAGATAAACTACAGCTTCTATGTAAAAATAGTTCACGATTATGCTGTTGCTCAATTGTGCATAAATGGGTCTCAATCTAGCATAACCATTCTTGAAATGTTTTACACTGGGGTATATAACCGTAACCGCATTCACAAGCTGTCCGTCCCCTAAATCAGGGACAATAAAATTTTTTGCATACTCATCACTGGTACCTGCTCTCCTCGCAAGAGCTAACATATCATAAAACTTTTTTTCTACGCTCCAACTATGTTCCTTAACGCGGCACTTTAGTTTTAAACAAATATCAGATTCATAGAAATGCGTTTCTTAGCAATCCCCTAAAATCGCCCCAAGACAAATCTCCTCCTTTAATTGTTAAAAACCAATATAAAGCTGCTTCTTATAATCGTAGAGCAGCATAGAAGATTGTGGTTTTATTATTTCAGGTAAGTTACTGACTTCACGTTTGTTTTCACTCTTTGATATCGCACAGCACTGCTCCAGATGAACTTTTAAATGCTAAAACATCCTCCGTCATAGTAATTCTGAGAGTTACCACGCTTTGCTATATTGTTTTTCTGAGACATATCTTAAAGTTAAACGTCACTACTATTTAAATTTAATTTTTATTTTTTAAATAGTCTATCCCACTTCTGAAATTTTAGACAACATATATTTCCTTAACAAATAACTTCCCGATACGCCCAATATTATCTATTCAATGAGCTTTTTCTACTTTTCAACTGACGCAACAATCAATGATAACCATATCGACAAGCTACATATTGTAGTAATTGTTTTCATGGCATACTGAGATATTTTTTATTGTTTTGCGTGTACAGTGCGACGGATTCCGCATGTCAGAGAAAAAACAAATTAAGTGCAGTGCGGCGATTATTGTCATTCTTTATTATTTGTTTGCTACATTTTTATTATTTTTTATTGAAATATTTAAATAATTTTATACAATGTATGTATGTATTTAAGCAATAAATTGGAAAATTTAAAAATTTTTGTTGTTTTTCAAAGACTTTTTACATTTTCTTTCTCTTCTTTTTTCGTAGTCATTTACAAAAATATTAACATAAAGTATTTTTTGTAAAAAAAAAAAACAATAAAACTGTGGCAACAACCTGAAAGAAAAAAATTTAAAATTGCGAGAAAACGCACCCAAATTACAATAGATTCTCGTTTAATGGGGATTCCTTCAATATTTTATATTGCCAAAATTTCATATAAAAAAACAACCACATCCGCTATTTGGTTAATTTTTAAATTCAATTTTAAACATTTGTAGAAAAAAATTATTTGCAAAATGCATGCAGACATTTTCCAAAGAAAATAAGAAAAATTAGACGCTAGCAGAATGAAATGCAGAATTTTCTAGACCGCCACATCTTTCATCAGCATTCTTCTCATCTATCTACCTTATTTTATGTTTGTTGTAAACATCATTTAACCAACACTTCTTTGTCGTTCTCTCTCTCTCACTCGTCTTGCACATTACTTTGGTGAGAAAAAGTCCTTACACAACCTTAAGCATTTCTTTGTCGTTCCCACTGTAACTTGTCTTATACTTTGTCTTTGCTTCCTACCAACCTTCGGTATGGCCACGAAATGCCATTTTTATTTATAATCATTCATCCTTGTTTGCTCACAACATTATACATGCTATTGACCGATATGAGTATAAATACACTGTGCATTACGATCCAGAAAATGCGACATTACATTCTGGTATAACAGAAATGTTCAGACATACTTTTTAATTTAGACAATTAAAATTTTAATTAAGTAATTAATTTTGGTGTTCACACATATCCAATTTAATAAACTTAATTAAAATTTGACAGTAGAATATAGTTCTGTTCAATAACAAGAAGTTGTTACTAATTGTTATTTGAAAGTGTTTACTTCAGTACTTAAAGAGAAGCAGCGAAAGAGTAAAAAAGAGTATAAGATGTAAACGTTAATAAATTTGTTACTACTTTTGTTACTGGCAAAAACAGAACAGCTGATTCTTATTCTGTTTTACAAAATAAGTTAATAAATATTAAATACTTTGAACTGAAAGTGTTTATTAGCACTTTCCACGAAAATATTTACAAAACATCGTTGCTGGACTAAAATGGTGTGGCTTTTTTGCCATAATTTGTATGGCGATTTCGCAACCGAATATCTACATCTGAAATTTTTTACAACCACACAACACAAAATATACATAACATTTATAGTTTTCGGTTTTAAATACAAAATATTTTGATTTGAAGCTAATGTTTGTATAACAGTTAGAAGAAATCTGAGAAAATTATGTACAAGTAAACGCCAGGATAATAAAACAATAAACAAAAGAAATAGAACAAAATAAACTAAAAGTTTTACAAAGAAGACGGATAGAGCAATTTTGGCAATTTTGCAAAGTATTCGAAAAAAGGTGCTCACAATCGATGACAAACCTCTTGCAAATGCTAACTGTTGCAATACAAAATGCTTTACGCATCGAACACCCCTTTTTTCTGTCTTTGATAAATATTTATTTTTATGGTTGTTTGTTATTACGGTCAGTTCGGCTTTACTTTGCTATTTTTTCCAAAAATGCGTTTATTCCGTTTTTTTTTATTTGCAATAGTAATGTTGTAAATTTTTATTTTACTCTATTGTTGCTAGTTTCTGCCGGAAATTTATTGAACAGACCTAATTTTTACATTAGAAACTTGTGTTGGTAAATTTGGAAGAATGAAGAGAAGTTCGGCTTTAAAAGAAAGTTTGCTTGTTTTTATTTGAAATATGGAACTCTTCCAGTTTGTACGATCAAGTTTTGACTGCACGCTAGCTTTGAATTTCCATAAAATTTTCAAAAACTTTTCATTTCATATAATTTGAAAATATTTTATTTTTCATTTTTATGGTATTTACTTTTGTCATTGTATAAAATTTTCTCTAACTGAACACACTTTACAAGGGTTGTTGGAGGAAACTTAATCAATTCTCGACTTAATTAAGTGCTAATTGAAAAATTTTTTAATTAAATTCTTATATGGTAAATTAAATTCAATTAGGGACTTAATTGCGTAAATTCCTTTATTGCGCAATTAAAACGTATGTCTGAACAGGGTATTAGTGTCTAATTTTTCTTTTTTTCTTTTTAAAACGTTTTATAATTTTCGTGAAAATTGAGTCCCGCGTGATCTCAAAGTAGAGTAAAGAAACAGACTTATTATAGAAAAAGTGTTTCTCATCTCTATAAGTATGCAAAGCACAAAATGTGTTCGTTGGTGCTTTTGGCGAAAGGCTATAGCTTTTTAACCAGTGGTCGGATAGATTTTCCAGAAGTTTTTTGTTGCTTGCGGTTTTTAAAATAGGATACTTATATGATATTACTTCTAAAGAACTTTTTTTTGTCGGTTGCAAATATCTTCCATACCAACGCATCAAATTTAATGAATGATGTCTCCTTTTAAAGCTTTTCTAACACTTATGATGAAAAATAATTAGAAATTGAAAAATTAATATTTTTATTGATAAAAATTATATTTTATATAGAACTGCATAATAGTACAGTGCTTTTATGTTTTTGTTCAAGTGTTGTAATACAGGGTCGCTTCCGCAAGATAATACTGTTGTCATTATGATTATATGTTTTTGTTCAACTGTGGTAATACAGGGTCGCTTAATAGTAATGCAGTTCCACATAATACAGTATGTATTAAAATCCATTCTGGCAATACCGCTATTTACTATAATGCCGTTTATTAAAAGATATTTTTGTTTGTATAAAGGATTCGTACGGGCAAAAAGCTAACGATGATCATGTCATTACCTTTAACATTGTATTCAAAGAAGTTTTATATAAGCATTTAAACATATGTATGTATGCATGTATGTATGTATATATGTATATATGTTTGATGTATTATGATTTTTAATATTTTTATACCTTTAATAAAATGCATTGAAGTTACTAAAATTTCCATTAATTATTTTCATATAATCTCACAAATTTGACAACTAGCGCTTCTAAATATTCGCACGGGTCATCTAATTTTATATATGGAACGTGGGCATGGCATTCTCTATACAGAAAGAACTGTAAGAACTGGCACTTTGAAATTTCTGCTGTGTAAAGCTAGAGATAAAAATTTCTGTGTTGTCATAGTAGGCGTTGTATCTTCCATAAAAGATTAAATTAACATATTAGTGTGGAAAATTAAAAAATAATAATTGAAGTAACTCTAATCAAAAAAACAAATATATAGGGGGATAGAGAATTGAAAAATAAGAAAAAAAAGATCAAGTGAAAAAGTTGGTGTTTGACTAAATTCTCCGTGTTACGGTCCAAATGATATCGAAAATTTAGATGCAGGCATAGTAGGCATAGAAGGACATGCAGCGATCTTACTGATTTTTAATAGCATTCCTTTCGAAACTATATCTAATTGATTGGCGTATTTAAAATTTCTCTAGCAGATCTATTGCCTTGACAATCTTGATTTCAACATAACACGGATGTACAGACGGACATCGCTTAATCGATATAAAATACAGAATATAAATACTTTATGGGTCGGAAATGGATATTGTAGAAATTACAAACGTAATGACTAACTTAGATATACACTTTTTCCACTTGGTATGGTGAACGGTATTAAAAGTACTTCGTTATATTTATTATAAAAACAAAAAAATATTAAACAACAAAAAATTTGCTTTCCTACTGTTTTCGGCATGCTAAATTTTAGTCTTTCGTTATTAAAATAAACTAAAAAACTTTTTAAATAAAAAATTATTTTCATCTTTTTATAAACATCCTTGTTCTTGTTTAATGTGCAAATATTATTCCTACCTGTTCTTATGTAATATAACAAAAAAAAGACTCTTAAGAACTTCTCATCATATATTCAAAAAAAATAATTTGTGTGTTTTTACTTAAATTGTTTGTTTCTGTTGCTGTCGTATTATATCGTAAATACAAGAACTTACACTTATTTAATTAATCGGGTTGCTGTTTAAATTTTATTTCTGTAGAATAAGCAAATATTTTCAATTTTAATTTGAGTATTTGCAGTTTTTAAATTTACTTCTACTATTTGAAAAGAAATGCGATTAAAGTTTGCTCGAACGCACATGATTTGGTTTATTGAGTGGCATAAAGTAGAGTTTTCAGATGAAATGAAATTTAATTTTGAAGGTCCCGATGGGTGTTATTTACACCGCGTGCGCAGCCGACTGGGGGTGTGATGGTATGGGGAGCAATATCATGCTATGGCACCTACGAGTTACAGCTTTTAACGTCTCGTATGAATGCAGAAAACTACAATAACGTTTTGCAAACAGCTTTTCCCCACTTTTGGAACTCAATTTTAAATCTGTAGTGGTATTTTCAGCACAATAATGCTCCAAACAGCCCGATCTGTCATATCGTGGATTCAGGGCCAAAAAGTTGACGTCCTTGAATGGCCACCATGCTCGCCGGACCTAAATATCATCGAGAACGTCTGGAGATGGTTGGCTAGGAAAGTGTACGCATCGGGTTAACAATACAATACAAAAGTGAAATTAATCGAAGGCACCAAACACCCTTGATCAACAATTTCGTTGAAAAACTTTACAATTCAATTCCCAACCGAATTTACGAAGTGATGTCAAGCAAAGGCCTTAATACTGTTAAAATAATAATATGAACGTATCAAAAAGTAATAAAGTTACTCAAAATACTAATTAAACTAAAATTATAATAGATCGCTCTTTTCTGTTGATGAATTTTTCAATAAGTTTTTTAATATGTTGTTTTTTAAAAGATTGATTAAAATATTATATTAAATCTTACAGCACTCATTTTTGTGTTATTTTAAAGGGAATTGATAAGAATTTACTAATAATAGGCTAGCTATAGCCTATTGGTGCAGATAATATTTAACATTAAAAGTTAATGAAAGGGGGGCGCTAACCTGATGACGCGCAGTGTATGTCTTGGATACACAAATGATAATCGAGCCACTTGTGATAGATGCATTATATTTTATTGGAACTGCCAAAATTAATTAGATAGCAATAGAAACAACATACATATATGTTGAAATGAAAAAGAACAACAAATGCCCCAAGTATCCGGTCGGGGGCTTAATAATCTCCGGAGACCCTATTCCCGCGGTGGCGATTTCAGGCCGCGGTGAATCGAATGCTACTGTGATCCGGGCTAGTCAGGTTGGAACGCCAGGCCTGACTGGTCTGCAAACTACTGGTGTCACTGCAGGAGGAGACTCTGGGAAACCAGGGTCATCCAAATGCGTACAGACTGCACAAAATGGTGCACAAAAAGGCAGCGAAGTGCCTCTGGATTTCACTCCAAGCACTTCCAAAGCAGCCAAGGTCCGTGCCGCCAAGGCTAAAATCCCTGCTTCGGGCGCTGTAGGAACACAACAACGTTCCACAGCTAACCCAGTGCCGCTTGTGAGCAGTGAAACTGCGAACCAGATTTCGGGTTCCATTGTCTCACCCCCCTCCGCCAGTAAGGTAACTGCGAACAAGGTTTCGGGTTCCCAAGCTGTGCCTCCAGCCGTAAAAGGCAAAACTACTCCCCCACGGCACGACCCACCTGCCAGAAGGGCCTTTTTAAAACGGCGTGCTGCCGAGAAACGTGTGGATCAGCTGGGCAAAAAGCCATCTGAGTCCCTCACAAAAGAGGAATCCACCTCGTTGAAATGGGCGAGATTTTATCTGGCTGGCCTGCAAAAGCCCCCTTCTACATCTACGGATGTGCCTAAACGGCAAAGATCTGAGGAGGAGGCTCAAGCGCAGAGTCAGCAGCCCGCTACAAAGCATCCAAAGCATAAGTCAATGGACAGGAGCTTTAGCGAGGTTGCAAAGGGCAACCTGATACGCGCCGTCATTGACAGAAATGACGCAGATAGTTCCATCTCATGTTCAAACGAGCCTTCGGCTATGCTGTTAAAGCAAGCCGTCGCTCTTTTGGAAGGCCTATGGGAAGGAGCGAAGCTTGACGTGGTACCTCTTGAAGAGATACCCCGCAGGCCTAGAGCCACGGCACGTATACCGGACGAACCTGCTGAACCCAAGGATATAATGGAGCTCATTCGGGGAGTAAATCCTGAACTACCAACCAGTGACTGGAAGGTAGCGAAGGTTTCTGAACCTGAAGGTGCATCCAGAAGGATTGTTGTCCTGCTGAGTCAGGAATCGTTGGCGCCGCTTCGGGAGAGACGAGGAAGGATCTATTACGGTTTCGAAACGATCCTTCTTCGTGTCTATCGAGGCGACGACAAGGGTAACCTGACCCCGGAGGGTGATGAACCTACACCGGAAAGTGTGGCAAATGATGAGACTGCCAGTCTGATCTCCGAGGAAGGCACCCTATCAAACTTTGAGCTTGTGGGTGAATTCTTCGAGGGAATGGACGAGGCAGTTGACGAGGACGCCCTCTTGGACTCGGACCAAGACGACGCCAACGTCACAATCGTATCCGCAAACAGAGATGGTGAAGGTGACTCAAGTAAACCTTCACCACTCTAAAGCAGCTTCCGCTGCACTACTTCTCCGCATCTCAGAGAGAGGGGAGGAGGTTGTATTAGCCCAAGAACCCTGGCTCCATCGGGGCAAGGTTTGCGGGCTTGGTGTTAGAGACTTCAAGCTGCTATATATGAATGGTCCAGGTAAGATCAGATCATGCATAGTGGCTAAAAGCAATCTGAATATCTTCATTCTCTCTGATTACAGTGATGAAGATACGGTAGCAGCTGCCTGGGAGACAAATGGCGGAACTGTTATAGTAGTCTCCAGCTATATGGCGCACGAATGCGAAGCACCACCGCCAATGCTTCGCAAAGTAGTTAAGATGGCAGCCACACGGAACCTGCCGATTATTGTCGGGGCAGATGCCTATGCACACCATGTCGTGTGGGGCAGCTCGGATTCCAATGCAAGGGGTGAGTGTCTGTTGGATTTCATTCTTTGTAATAATTTAGACGTTGTAAGCGTTGGGTCAGAACCCACTTTTGTTGTAGCGAATAGAAGGGAGGTTCTTGACGTTACGCTAGTTAGTACTAAGCATTCAGATTTGATTAGGGCATGGAGGGTCTCTAGTGACTGCTCGTTCTCTGATCATAGGTATATTGAATTCGATGTAGTGATTCGGGTATATGGGGTTACCCCCCGACGAAACAGAAGGAAAGCGGATTGGGAGCGGCAACGGTCTCTCCTTTCCGATTTTCTTTCGAGTCCACCGATATTAGAAAATCGGCGGGACATTGAAACCGCGGTGAATGCATTAACCAATGCGTTTGAGCGCGCGACTTCGGAATCTTGCAGATTAAATATCTGCCGTGGTAAGAGCAGACCACCCTGGTGGAACTCGGATATTGTGGAGGCACGGAAAGCCTCCCGTAGGCTCTTCAATGAGGCTAAGAGATCAGGAAACTGGTCTGCTTATAAAACCTCAGTGAATAGGTTCAAGAATATGGTAAGAAATGCGAAGCAAAGGTCTTGGAGATCCTTCTGCAGTGGAGTGGAGGGTTCCTCCGAGACGAGCAGACTTCGTAAGATTCTATCGGCAACGCCCATTGTCCCTAGTTTCATTAAGAAACCATGTGGCAATTGGACTCTGAGTGCACAAGAGACCCTTGAGGTTTTCATGGAGACTCACTTTCCGGGCTGTGCTCCCTTCAGGGGAGAAGACTCAGCCCCTTTTGACTGCCGGGCATCAGTTCCCTTTCCTATAAATAGGGAGGGACTTATGTGGGCCTTGGGTAGTTTTGACCCGTTTAAATCAGCCGGTCCTGACGGCATTATACCGGCTGATTTGCTGATTTCGCTATACATAAGTATATATATACTTTATTGGGCTGAAAAAGGATATTGTAGAAATTACTCACGGAATGACAAACTTATATACAAATATAATTTCAGCTTTAATCAAAATCAATAATGATTTGGACAGAAGTAATAGCTGGGACAATGAAAATGGATTATATATTAATCCTTCCAAGTGTAAATGCATTATACTTTCGAAATCTAAAAGAGCAGTATCAAAGGAAACAGAACAGACTTTGTGAAATCAGCATCCATCCATGATGTTGTTTTTAATTCTCGCTTATATTGGTCTAATCACATCAATTTTGTTTTAAGTCAACTCTTTATATTATGCGTATGCAACTTGCAAAAACACATTTGATTCCCATACTTTTTGATGGGTGTACAATTGTAGCGAACTTTGATAGCGATGATCAGTTAAAACTCAACGTTACTTATAACAAGATATGTATTTTTAGAAGTTCGTCGAGACCACATATTACTATATTCATACCAGATATTACTAGTTAATTTTAAAAAGCTTTTAAAAATTAAATATCTCATGCTTTTACATAAAATTATTACATCAAGGCAACACACTATATATTTGTTTAGTATAATGCAATTTTCTAGATTTGATTGAGGAAGAAAAATAATTCAACAAAGATTTAAAAGCCTGTTGTTATAATAAGTTATAAATCTTTGGAATTCCTTGCTAAGTAATATCCAAAAATTTGGCAATGCAAATGCTTATGAAAAGAGTTATAAAAAATATTTTAAATGAATAGTTCATTTATTTTTAATTTCTAAAAATCGTTTTTAGAAAGAAAATTCATTTTTACAAATGTATGTGAACGCTTTCCAAAGAAAACAAGAAAAATTAGAGGCCAGCAGAATGAAATGCTGCACTTTCTGGACCGCTACGACCTTCATCAGCATTCTTCGCATCTATCTACCTTAGTTGTGTAAAATATAAACATCATATATTTAACCAACTAATTTTGTAAATAAGAATACGAGAATATTCATATCAACATTAATTTGGTTAGATGATTTTTAGAAAATAAAAATAAATGAACAAAACAAAACAATTTTTATTCATTTATAATATTCACAGTTCAAATAATAATTTAGCAAAAATTAAAAAATATTTTCATTAAGTTTTATTAATTGTTTTATCTAACTTTTTCAAAACTTCTTGTAGTTTTTTTAATTGTGGTCACCTTTATGTTAATCTTTAATATTATTACAAATATTTACTATATATTTTTTATAGTTATTTTAAGTTTTTAAAAATTTTATTTGTACGCTAAGTTGCTAATTTGATATATTCACTAGTACTTTCATTTATAAGATATATGTCTTAAAAATAAATAAATAAAATATGTCGTCATAATGTTAACTTTTTGTCTTGTGGTTTCTTGCTAAAGTAAATTTTTTTCTCATGATTTCTTCTGTTGAGTAAAATTATGTGCTCTAGCAAACTGACGCAGGCAGGCATACCGCAATGATTGCAGCTTATTAATTTTCTTTCCAAAAGGAGCTTCTACTCCTACCGCGGCTGCACCAACGACTTCTATTAGAGTTGAACTGCGATTTAAAACTTATTCGCCTTAAAAATTTTGCAAATAATACACAATAAAACACCTATTTTATTTAGGTGAAATGTTAACTTCGTTATTAAAATAATAAAAATTTTATTATTTTAATTCACGAGAATAAATATTCCTAGTTTATGGTAAGTAAATTGCATAAAAATTGCATATTTAAATTAAATATCCTAATCCAGGTTTGAGTAAAAACTTATGATATGAAAAAAGCGTTTAGGGAAAAATTGATAAACTGATCGGAAATCAACAAAAAACCCAAAATATACATATTTTATTCTATATTCACTATAAATTAACAAAATATTGCAGAAAATTGCAGGCAAAAAGTTCGTTCAGTCTCGGGTATTTTCTTAGATTTCATATTTATAATTTTCACAAAAACACTACAAAAAAATGAACTTTGCCAAAATTCATTTGTTGCAAACCAATATATGTGTCCATACATGAAATTAACAGTTGTAGACAGACGGTTAACATTTACACAAAAACAGTATTGGTAAATCCGATATAGCAAAAAGGATAACATTTGGATATAGAAACTGAAGAGTAATAATGAGTGTGGTCAAACTTAAATCTGTTTTGCTAGAACTTATTTTGTATATTTAGTGCCGTATTCACAGAAAATTAAATAACTTTGAAATGTGTTTTATGAAAAATTTTTCATACAAATTTGTACTAAAATATATTTCAAATCTATTTTTAGTTTCTATGAATACGGCAGTTAAAATATATTTTCAATAATTTTTTTTTCCAAGTATCGTTTTTATTGAAATTTCAATCTTTGAATTTACAGTAAGTAATTAAGTCTTAAAGTTAAAGCACTACCACTAATATTAATCAGTGCTTGCAGAAGTGAAGGTGTTCACTTATTATATTTTCAATAAAAAAAAATTAATGCATAAGTTTTTTTTATAGAAATAATTTCATTTAATGTAAATATAAAGTAATATATAATCGCTGAATTATAAAAATATATGGCGAGAATTTGTAATTATAAGTTTTTTTTTTATTAGGACCAGCACTCAGGGGATGACCCCTACTTATGCAATGCATTGTGCCAGAACTAGGAAATTAGATTATGGGAAGGGGGATAGAGGGAGTAGTGCTTGTGGTCATTTAATTTGAATCTTTGCACATTGAAAGTGGCAGGAAAGACCCCTGCAGGGAGTTTATTCCACATACGAACTGTTCTGCTAAAAACGATTTCTCTCCGTAATGCGCAGTGCGATTCACTGGCCAATCGACCTCAAAGGAATGCACTCTTGATGCAGAGACCCTTATTTCATAACAGCACATTCCGTTGTAGTAACGATAAAACAGTGAAACAAACCCTACATTGCGTCAGTGCTCCATTGACTCAATAGATCTGGATACCCTTCTGTCACCGATGAGCTTCTTCGCTCTCTCCTGTACGCGGTCGAGTAACTGCAAACAAACTTTGAAGCACCGGCCCATATATAAGAGTTGTATTCCATTTTTTGTTTAATAAAGGTGACATAGATAGTAAGAAGATCAGATCCGGTTCCAAAAACCTAGGCATTTGAATGCTTCTTTTGCGACATGAAAAATATGCTGGTTCCAACGAATATCACATTGAATTTTCAGGCCAAGAACATCGAGAGCTTCTGACGCCTTAATATATATATCACCCATAATTACAAATGAGGTTGAATATTCAGCCGATCGCCTGTGCGAAAGCACGCAGCACTGGGTTTTATGTGGGTTAAATTAAACCCTATCCGCAAGGCCCCATTCGGAGATTACTAAAAGGTCGCGATTAGGGGTATCGTCCATATGTTTTCGCACAGTCCCAGAGGTTTAGTCTATTGCGAAAAGAAAATGAATGGCGTACGCTTCTGTCATCTGCAAAAGAATATATAGGGTTGGAAATCTGACGTAGAAGTTCATTAAGAAAAATAAGAAATAGGGTAGGGTAAAGTGTGAAATCTTGCGCGAAATGTAAGAAGTGTGACCAGACTTTGAATTTAACCCAAAGACAGTTATATTAATTCAGTTAATTTTTTTTATTTAGTTTCATTATCGATTATCAAAATGTATAACTTAATAAAAAAATCCTGGGCGTTTTAAAAAGAAGATCTTATTTTTTTTTTAATGATCAACAATAAAAATTGTTCAGAAAATATGTAATGTGTTCACATAATTACTAAGCTGTAATAAATTTAAGAGAAAAAATAATTATAATGGATTAATTCCAAAGCTGTCTAAAACTTAATAATACCTATTTGCCAGCAATAGTAGTACTTGTTTAAGAAATAGTCACCACAAGCCATATATAACGTTTAAATTTTATTTAATTTAAATTTTTAAGTTAAAAAAAAATGTTAAGAAAAAATTGATAAAAATGAAATTTTCAGCAAATATTATTTTTCTAAGGAAATTCAATGTGTGTTTACAAAAATAAGCAGATGATAAAATAAAAAACAAAAAATAATTTTGTTTAAGAAAAAACTCGATCCTAAATTTTGATCCCTTATAAACTATAGCTATTAAAAGTATTTGATGTTTTTTAATATTTAAATTTTTGATTTAAATGAAACTATTTTCTTAGCGGTTTTTCTATTGTTGTTTATAACATTGATTAAATTTATTGAAATTTTTTTTTTCAACTAATGCATTGTTTCCATTAGTTATTTTTTGTATTTCTAAAAAAATCGAAAATTATTTTGATCTATTTAGAAATAAAAAATAGACACAGGTACATAAGTTGTTTAGTAGTATTTTACACATTTTCTACTATTAACTGAGGCTTTCAACACGAAGTTCATCAAACTAGAAAAAATTACTTGTGTATAGTATAATAAAAGTGTAAAAATATGGAAATTTTTATAAATATGAAGCACGATTTAAAAAAATTTTTTTCGCCTGAGCTTCTAGAATTATTTTTTATGTTAAAATTAAAATCTAAAAAGAAAATGCTTAAAGCTAAAATTTTATTTGTAAAGGCAATTTCGTCCGTTTTAAATTCCATTTAAATTTCAACAAAGTTATAAAGTATTTTTTTATATTTATTCTATTTATATTTTAAAAATACGTAAAAGGAAAACACACCTGTCGTCTTATGATAAATTGACTGTTTTTCTGACAGGGCAAATATTAGAGGCTATACCGGGCAAAGAATTTTATTTCCTTTTTTTTATACCTCGTTTTCTTTACTCTGATTTTGCTTTCATTCTTTGTCTCCTCTATTCTATTCAAGTCGAACTGGATGCAGATCATAAATTAGAGCCTTCTTAGGATACTGAATAATTCCTTAAGGTCGGAATTATGCATGTATTTTTATTACAATTTCCCATCGAAAAATTAGACATTCCGAAAAAAGTAATTGCCATATAAAGACTTAAATTTGTAAGTGCCATATTTTTTACTCGCTCACAAAACACATTACATTAGTTCTTTAAGTAAAAAAATATGTACAAATGATCGTCATTATTTCGTCCAATAGTTAAAGTAATCGATTCTCAGTAATTTATTATAAAAGGCTTATGACATTTTTTTAATCATTAGGTTGGTAACCTAGTTGGAAAATCCTTCTACCAAAAATGATTATTTCCACTCGATTACTTTTTCTAAAATTATGTGCCGGGTTTTTACAGTCTTGTATGTACTTTATTGCAATTTGGCTGTCCCCAATGATATAAGCAATCTTCCTTTGATATATCTCTAAGAAACTCTCAATTCCATGAAGTCTGGCTTACGTACATTGGTCTTAATTTATTTAACATTCGGCACAGTTCAGCTGTTGCGAATCTTTTATGCCATTTTATGTACCTCGCAGTGATCGAAGGTAGTCATATCCCTTGATATGACTATAAACAACCATTTCGAATGGTTCATAATTGCACTTTTTCGGATTCTTAACTCAAAAGAGACCCAAGAAAAAATAAATTTTGCTCTCGTTTTTCAAAGTCTTTTGAACCAAACAAAAAAAATTTTGCAGTGATCCACACGTTTATTTAAGTGTTTTTCTTTTGACGTTTCTTAAGTCTTTAGCAATTGTTATTAGAATGTAAAAAGTTTTCTTTCTATTTCCTAATCATTGCTGCAAACCTTTAAGGTAAAATATTTTTTCAGCATTAAGCATTAGTAAATAAATATTTTTAAAAATTTCTTTACAACAATTTAAATTAATTGTTGTCTTAAGATTTCATTACTTCTTGATATTTTTCAAACCAGCAAGAAAAAAAATGAGAGGTTACGGAACCACAGATTTAAGGAGAATTTTAGCAGCAATAAGTGAAAAACGCAACTCAAATTCAGAAACAGCTAGTAGAGACTGGCACTAGTTAGCCAGCCATTGAAATTTGCTCCAAAAATTAACCTATGGACGGCACAGCAAAGTTGGTATGGTTAGATAAGTCCAAAACAAACAGTCTTTGGCCTGATGGTAGATTATAGTGTTGCGAAAGCCACGAAAAAGAAAAACATGTTACACCAACTTTAAAGTTTTCCTCTGATTCTATAGGTTTGCATGATGGCTAAAGGAGTTGGAGCAATGCGCAGACTATTTGGTTTAGTGGCTTCCAAATTTCACTTTTAAAATTTAAATTGCAGACGACGGATATTGTTTTTCAATACGCCAATGATCCCAATCTTATGCAAAAAACAACGGCCACAATATTCTTGATTGACCGCCCCAATCACCTGATCGATCATCTTTATGTAATCATCAGGTTAGAAGCGTGTGATACGCCTGAACATTTGGATAATTTTTAAGCCAAGCGACTGCTAAAATTGTATAGACAATATGCCTCGTCTTATAGATATTGAAAAAATATGTAAAAAGTATTAATTAAAAAATTCAATAAACTGAACTGCGATAACTCGTTACACCAAACTTAAATAATTTTTATAAACGTAACCTAATCTAACATAAATCTCTGTAAGTTTGTTTGGTTTTTTTTTGCTTGTGCGTGCGTCAATCACATTTAAACGATTAAACCGATTTTAATGAAATTTGAATTTTAAGCTGATTTTAATTTCTACATTAAATATTCTTAATAATAATCGTATGACAATTTTTTTTTACTTGCAAACAGATGGCGCTTCCATTTGCTGTACAATAAATATGCCAACAGAAACTTCGCATTATAGACTTCGTTCATTTCCTAGTCAATAGTTTTAATAGTCTTAAATACTAATAATAATCATTTGCAATTGAAGTTTAACCAAAATTTGCCTATTAAAATTTTTAAAAATACTAAATTGTAACATTAGAATTTAGCCTCAAAAACCCTGAACTGGTAATAGTGGAATGAAATTATCAAATATGAATATCATTCAGACATAAGGTTTGATGTAATATTTGTTTGCATTAAATAATCTCAGTATTTATTTTATGCAAACCAATATAACATCAAGCCTATTGTCTCAATGATATTCATATATAATAATTTGATGTTTAAATGACTGTATGACTATTGTCTTAGACATAAAATTAAAACAATAAATACCGATAAGGTGTATAAAATAAATAACAATTATAGTGCTTCAATTATTTAACAATTTTCATAATTAGATTTCAGTGTTTCAATTATTTAAGAATTTTCATAATTAGATTCATTTAGGCACAAGTATATAATCTAAAATTATTATGCTTCTTTTGTTTGTGTTATTTAGAACAATAGTTTTATTATTAAAGCTATGTTCAGACGACGTGTACTAGTCATATGGAATGTCAAAATTGCTATCTATATATAATTTGTTCTGTATGCCAAAATCTGTGTTTAACATACGGTTTATAATTATCATGTTCAAAATTGCATATGTTACGTACATATGACATATCTAGTGGTTGAAAGGAAATCGAAAATGCTTAATGCAGTGATATCAATTATTAATGTTTTAGCAATAACTATTTAAAAAGAACAACGACAAGCACAATACTGCCTTTCCTTATTTTTATTAATATAAAAATTGCTATATATTAAATTTGCCATAATATAAAATTACACTTAGGATGTATTCGTTATAAGAACACGTCACAACCCCAAAACTGCACGTTAGTTCAGGTACTTGGCGTACTTCGCATGAAGTACATGTTACAAACTTAAAATTAAGGTACTCAGAACATTTTTCTTGTTTATTTTTACATTTGAGGTTGTTAGTTGCCCTGATAAAACAACTAACATACAAGTCTTGCTTTTTGTACACGCAAAATAATAATACGTATGCAAGAGTTATTTATAAGCTGTAAAAGGGACAAACATTTTAAAAATGTACATTGAATAAAAAATTGTTGTAAGCAAATTCGTACTTGCCGTATTTTTCCACTTTTCGCTACCTGTAAGGGGCACACACGCCTTCATCCAAGGCGAGTTAATTATAATTTGATAGCGTTGGCGAATTCAGTCACTTTAGACGATATCCTAACTGTCAAACTCCATATATAAAAACATTTTATAACAGTTGTATACATATTTTGTATACGAGTATGGAGTTTGACAGTTAGAATACCGGCGAAAATAAATGAATGCGCCACTGCTATCACCTTATAATTAATTCGCCTTGCCTTAATCTTAAAAAAACCTAGCAAGCTGGAAAATTTAAACTCATACTTGTTACAAACTCATAAAAACTACTTATTTCCACAAAAAAAATTTTTTCTGCTATTTGTTAGAGATTTGTACTTTGGCAGTGTCACTATTATTATTTTTTCTTTTACATATGTAAATACATCAGAAAACTTAAAATAATTTTCAAATACTCGTCGTACAAAAGAAAAGTGGACATGATTTTTTGAATACATTTCCACTAAGGAAAAAATATGAATTATTAGATGGTAATAAAGGCAATAAGTTAAATTTCTATTCATTTTTTACCATAAAATAATTGGTTCTGAATTTAATTGTTAAAATGCAATAAGCGGTAACAATCTATAAACACAAATTTTTAATATTTCTCTTGTATCATTTTTTTCTTAATAATAAAATAAAAAAATATTGATAAAGATAATTATCAATATTTTTGCAATATTTCGCCACACAGGAATTCAGGAATTAGGAAACAAAAATATTAATAATAATTGGTTTTTACAAACATATTAAAAAATGGTTCAAGACTTTCTGTTTTTTCTGTCGTGGTTAACAAGTTTATGGAAATGCCCAAAAATTATTTTTTAGCCAACGAAATATATAATTCCCTACAAAAGTTTAAAAAAATATTTAATTTTATTTTCGAAAATATAACTTTTATCGAATAAATATTTTGGGCGGAAATTTTAAAAGTGGAAGTTAGCATCACTGAGAACATCTGTTGTCATATAGGTTTACATATCAAAATAGAGCGTGCTCTAAATAAAAAAAAAACTGACACATGTTGTAACACATAGCAAAATATATTTCGTGAGGCTTACACGGTGTGTATTGATTAACAGATGGAAAATCTGGCATTCCATATGACTTGTACACGCCGTCTAAAGACAGCATAATCAAATACTTAAGTATGCCATAAATATGCATTTGTTTGCAAATGAGCTTACACAATTTGTAAATATTTTATGATCATTATATTTTCATGTTTTAAAATGTAAAGAATTAATAATCTAACTGCACACAGAAAAAAAGATTGGTTAAAATTCGTTTGATATGTTCAAAATTTAATTACTAATATAATTATTTGATTTTTAATATAAATAAATTATAACTTTGACTTATTTTTAATATTAAAAGCTAACAAATGATATTACCGTCCAAATGTTAGTTGTTACACCTCGAAAAAAAGTTATCCTGATCGATTTGTGTCTTTACTAAAATCTATTCTATTCAATTGAAGATGCAACTAAACTTATTCAGCATATTACTACTGAAAACCAAAGTTTGGTAGTTACAATCATAAAAATCGATTGTGTCTTATAATATCAAAAAATGTTTGACATAATAAAAATTAATTTGTACACATTACAAAAAAAAAAATCATCAATATTTCAGTTAAAATAAAAAAAAACCAAGAATATATTGTTAGTGGTGAAAAGTTCTCCAATATTAACACAACCGACAAAATTCGATTGGCAACAAATTCGGTTCTTATAACGAATTTCTTTTCTCTGTGTGGGTACATTAAAACTTCTATTTGTAAAAATATTTTAAAAACAAAATACTTGCAGTATTTTAAGAGAAAATTGCCATTACTTTTAAATATCGATTGAATTTCATTAAATTGTTTAAAGTGTATTTTTTAGGAAATCAATATCAAGAATATATAATTCAAAGTGAAGAAGGGTTAAAACTAAATGTAAATAATCACAACCTATTGTGGAAATTAAATTCAGAAACATTGAACCAGTAGAGCTGGTTGGAATCTGGTAAGCTGTACGAGAAGGTAGTGGTTTTTACGAATGGTTCTACAATGAATGTGAGCATCGATGAGAGAGTTTTCATTTAAGGAAATAGTATCCGCAGTTCGTACAAGCTACAGGATGAACTCAGCGTTTTGTAGGTAGAGCTACTGAGTAAGTGTCTGGTCGCGTCGAAATAATATCAAGGATGCTGAGTGCAAAACGGCTCCTGGTGTGGTGAAGCACAAGTTTAAAGCTGCAAGTTATTGAAGGATCAAGAGTATTCCGTTGCTAACGAATCTTCTTTTTTTTAATATATAACATATTAAATCATCATTATATTTGAACTTACAATAAGGTTTCTCAGTTTAAATCTAACAAAAGTCCTTAGGTCTATCCAGAGTTAAAAACAAAAAATATTTGTTGCAGTGGAATCAAACAAGCGGCCTATGTAAATTTAAGATATACACTTTATAATGTACAATAAATCCTCATTTTTAACCCAATCTTCCAATGGAGATGTGTGGTCTGCCAACTATCTTTATGTTTAATTGAGGTCCAAATGAATACTGGGAACACCTGTATCCTTAACAAAAATCGAAACGTTGATTCGTACGAAAAGTACAAAACAGATTCTAAGATCTAGCTTTGGGGTCTCTGGCTTTAATTGACTGAGAAGAGCTTAAAAATCTCATTCTTGAACTACGAAGTTTTAACCACTTAAATAACTGTATTTCTTTGTACCAGATGGAGAAGCTATGGAGATGGGGGGGTTTAGCTTTGGTTACTTGTCTGGAGCAAGGCCTTATAAAGAACCAAATAGCGAGATTCGCAGGACATCATGTAGATCATGTAGGGAAATCTTTGGTGAGGGAATGTTTCTCCGAGTCGAGAAATCTGGAGTCTATTCAAATATCCACATATTCATTCTTATATTGAAGTTATTTTGGTTTTAGTTCATTTTATTTATAATTTCTAAAAAACTTTTTAGAAAGAAAATTTATTTTACAAATGTATGCGGACGTTTTCCAAAGAAAACAAGAAAAATTAGATGCTAGCAGAATGAAATGCTGCACTTTCCGGACCGCTCCATTTTGCTAGCGTCTAATTTGTCTTGTTTTCTTTGGAAAACGTCCGCATACATTTGTAAAATAAATTTTCTTTCTAAAAAAGATTTTTAGAAATTAAAAATAAAATGAACTTAAGCCAAAATAATTTCAATTCATTAATAATATTCACAGTTCAAATAAAAAATTAAATAAAAATTATATTATTTTTCAATTATTTTCAAACACACAAATATTAATTCTATAACTTTTAATTTATAATTAATAATTATAGTTGCAGGAGAACTGTTAGTTTCTAATTATTAGTAATTTTTCGTTACCTAAAATTGTACTCGTTTAATTTTTTTAAGAGTACTTGTATTTATAAGCAGCTTTAAGAATTCGTATACAAAAGACTGATGGACTTTAATAAAGAATAATTAAAGGATTAAGTTTAAACTAAAATATTCTTGCTTGCCAATAAGAAGATAACAAAACTCACAAGAGGCAAATCATATGAACGTTTGCTTTACTAAAACTAGGACCAGAAATTTGATCCGGATGTGGCAGAATGTGCATATAAAGTACTTAGAAGAAATTTAAAATTAATATGAGTAACTATAAATATACTGTATAATTTTAATTGTACAATCCAGCCTTTGATTAGCATTTTGTACACTTGAGCTTGTTTCCTAATTACTTTCGCAGACAACATTAATATTTTTTTAATTAGAATCAACAATCCGCAAGTGAAATGTACACTTTTTGTAGCAAACTGAGAATTTTGACGTCCTAATTCCTAAATCTTTATTCATTTAATGTAGTTTTACTCACTTAATGTAAGCGTTTACATTTTCGTGCGTTTCTTGTTTATATTAAAACTATAATGGAACTAAAAAAAACTTATATTTGCATTGGGTAAAAAATTTATAAAATAACAAATCGAAAGACAATATTTGTGTTTATGTGCCGACGTAATAGCACTTTGATCAAGGTACGCGTAGTGTGAGCAAAAAAGATATAAAAAGTCAGAAAGATTCGTTCTGTCTGATTTTTAGGTGATGGCGTTACTCTTTACTTTAAAAATCTCTTTTACTTGCATTTAGCGTACTTCGAATTAAGTGCTATTCAGTCTGCACTTTAACTGTTTGAAATTTATCATCAATTAAACATTTTTTGAAATAACTGTCGATTACCTAAAGAAAGAAAAATTAACTGGAATGGCATTAAATTTCATTCGATTGTTTGTTTAGCTGTTGGTGCCTCAGTCATGGTTAAACAATTGAACAAATTTTAATGAAATTTAAAACACGAGTACATATTTGTCGCAATGGTAAACCAGGGTATTATATTTTAATATCAGACTAGGGGGGAAGAAAAGCTTCCTTCTTTTCCGAAATTTATGCGTCTGCAACAATTAAAAAAACTAAATCGATTTTAATGAAATTCAAAAAATAAATGACTTAATGCATAGTGTCTGTTTTTAAGCTAGGACCTAGCATAAAAGGAAATTTAAAAATAGATTTTTTTTAAATAAAAAATTTCTAATCCATAAAGTTTAATATGCGGAAGATATCTGCAGTGAAATCGTTATATCTGTGAACGTACAATAGTTATTAACAGTTCCAATAACCACAAAGTATAAAACACAGAACTGACCATTTGATTTTTTAGATTGTCTCATACTGTTATAAATATTAATTTTTTCAGGTTTCCACTGTTCATCTGACGTTGTGTCAATTACCACAAAATATTTCTATTTGGTTTTGGAACATACGAAATAATTTTAAGAATATTTTGGAATTCAAATAGAACCGCTATAGACAGACAGCTAAAACTTACAAGGAACTTGGACTGCTAGTATATCAACAAGCTTATAATTTTAATTTAAAAATTAAAGAGTGATTCCATAACACTGTTCTCTAATTTGATACTATTTTTAACAAGCTGGGCACCCGACTGGTAAAGTTAATTCGAGTACGCTGAATCCAATGGCTTTAGCCGTTTTTAGAAGTTAGCGCTCGTATTTGCAAAATTCGCGATTTAAAATTTATAAGCTAAAAAGTTTGTGATTTTAATTTATAATAATAAATGTTATTTGATCTATATGTTCGTATCTTTTGAACCGTTATATGCAAACATTTGAAAATCGGACAGAATTTCCACTACTTTGTTTGGTAGAAGAAGTAGAAATATTTTAAATTATAAATTAAAGAGTGTTACAATAGTTGATGTAGTTTGATGTATATGGCTAAACGGTTGAACCGTTAAAGACAGACGGTTCATATTTATCAAGAACCTGATTGCTAAGTCTACTGCAAGTATATTGAAGAGTTGCAGACAGACGGTTGAAATAATAATGAGCTGGAATGCTTAGTCTGCTTAAACGAGTTTAAAGTTTGGAGATGGAATTTAATGTGTGTATGGCAGACAGATGAAATCTTTTTAAAAGTTGTCTTTTTTTTCATAAATTATTTACAGATTGTCTTTTTACATACGCTATACTATCTTTGCAATTACAATGATAATACAACCAATCTTAATTTCTTCACAAACTCTACTCGTTGCTCCGTCACTGTTTTTTTTTTTATTTCCTCATTTTTTCGTTTCTAAGTTGCCTTAATGAAGTAATATTTGTATCTATGCAATAGACATTATGAAATAACAATACAATTGATGTTCTCTCAAGGATTGACTCATCTTTAGCAGCTTTTCAGTAATATTTAAATACCTTAGAGTGATATGAGCAAGAGTGCTATATTGGGCTGTGCCGAATCTTAAATACCCTTGAAGAAAAGAATTGTGTATTTTTTTTTCTTAAGATATAGTTTTTTTCCGGCATATGCATGTAGGATGCTAATAAACACACTTTGATATTGACTTGAATTATTTATTTGTTAATTTGAGTCTGATCTGCCGAAAAAGTATACTTTAGAGATTGAGGTTTGCAATAGAAAAGCTTTTGTGTTGCATATTTATATATCAAGTAGCAAATTTTGTTTTCATTCCAACCATATTTAAATTTTTTATCTGTGTCATTTGCTTGCTTGGACATAAGGATTACTATTTTTTTTCCATTCTGAAACCTAACAATTGCAACCAGCTCTGGCTCTGTTTTAAAAATAAAAATGGTGTAGTTTGCAGAAGTTGTTAATTTTTGAAAATATGTGCATATTTTGTCTCCCAAAATTAAGTTTACCTACGTGCTATTTCAAAGTGTCAAAGTTGGCGCTTAAAGCATGCATTTTTCATCTTTATAAACAAACAAACAAAAACTACTGCAGAAAGAGAAACTGTAACTACATCTAATAATTTCAAAAGTACGTGTTTCGTGTTTCTTAACTTAAAACTTGATTCAGCTTGTCTGTCAAATAAAGTCATTCTCCCTATCAATAATCTCCCAAAAAATATTTCAATATTTTAAAGCACTTAAGTATACTCCAAATAGTGACATGTGCAGTATACTGAACAAAGTATTTAAAATGTGAAAATTTTATTTATGGGTTTGGATGTTTTTGCTTTATTGTGGGATTTTGGCAAACATTTTTATCTTTTTTTAAACTTAAAAAAAATGCAAAACAGCATTTTAAGCCATCCAGAGAATAACAATATGAAGCAAAGTTTCTTGTAGTTATTGGATTTAGTTTGTTCAATAATATTAAAATAAAATTATAGTGGACATTTAAAAAATCAATTGTTTGTTGAACTAAAAAAGAGAAATGCATCAAATATAAATTGTGTAGGTTCCGCAAGAAATACCACAATTCGATTTAGATCTGTTTATTTTTTATTTGTGTTTTTTGGTCTAGTTTAAATAAAAATAAAATGAAATCTAGTTTAATGTTGCCCAAAATGGCGCTATTAATGTATCTAAATCTAATAGTAAAGCAAATAATCCTGTTGGAATTTGCACAAAGGTTCTTTCAAACGAAAAAACAGTGAATATTTCTATTATGTTAGCTTTTACGAATTATGTGGTCCAATTGCATATATTAATATTCAACTTCAAGTGAAGTAAAACAGTGCTTTTTAACCCATTTCAAAAAAAGGAGGTTATCATTTCGATTGAATGTTGCTTTTTTATATTTGTGCCTGCAGAGCTCAGCCGTTTCTGAGCCGATTTTAAAAGTTCTTTGTAATATGATAGATTAAGCTTACAGATTGGTCCCATTGTAAAAACTGTTTATAATCAAAATCAAATTTTTTGTATATTATGAACTGTAAATGGCACTTCTGTAAAATTTAAAATGAGTTCGCATAACTAAAGCACCCAATAGCAAAAAGTTATATAAAAATAAAGCTAAAAATTAAAGTGTGCCCCAATAATTGATGTAAATTTACTAATATGAGCATATCTTTTGAACCGATGTAGACAAACGCTTCGTAATTGGACAGAATGTCACTTGCTATTAAACGAATTAAATATTAATACTTAAAATTATAAATTAAAGGATGCGCCAATAGTTTATTTAATTTGATGTACATGCCCATACTTTTGCACAGTGGTACACAGACGCCTAAAATTTACAACAAACCTGTATTGCTAAGTCTGCTATAACAACAAGTATTAAATTTGGAAGTTAAAGGGTGTACCAATAGTTCATTTAATTTTAAATATGGCGATTGCTATGGCCGCTATAAGTAAAAATTTAAATTTAAAATCTAAAACTAAAAATTAAAGGGTGCCCTAATAGTCCATTTAATTTAATACATTTGGCCATACCTTTGAACAGTTGTAGACAGAAGATTGAAATTTGCGAAGAACCTATATTACTAACTCCGCTGTAATAAGTATAAGATTAGGATTTTGAAATCAACGGCTGTTCCAATAGTAAATAAAATTTGACCTATACGGCTGTATTTTTTGTATTTTTTTAAATACAAACACTTGAAAATTAGACATAATGTCCACTACTTTGTTTAGTATAATAAGAAGTACAGAAATTTTTAATTATTAATTTAAGTGTTTAACAATAGACAGACGGTTGAAATTTACACAGAACCTGATTGCTAAATCTACTACAATAGCAAGTATATAATTTTAATTTGGAAATTGAAGAGTGCCCCTATAGTTGCTATATTTTGATGAATATTGCCAAACTATTGAACAGTTGAATAAATATAAAGTTTGGTGGTATAAGGGTGTCCGAATAGGTAATGTAATCTAATAAACGTAGCCATTATCTTGAACCGTTATAGGCACACTGATTAAATCTGCTTTGAAGAATTAATAAAAAAAATTAAGAACTACATGTATAGAGTACAAAATCCTTATTTTTTTGTCTTGAAAATGCTATAAAAAACTACTGAATATTTTCTTAAATTTTTTTTTATTTGAAAGTACAATCCTTTTGGTTAATTATTGGAAAATAATTTCATTCAATTGGCTGCATCGGCTGGCCATGCAGTAGCCTACACGATTGGTCCAATTTTAAGCACATTATCGATTGTGTACATCTGTATTGGATGGTCAGTTGGCTTCAACTCCTAAACCAATTGGACTTTGTGTGGCGTCATACCAAGGTCTTTATGCAAAATTCGTTTCAATGATGTCTCCGAAATATTCAATTGTTGAGAAAGAACGGTGAGTTGATGTTGATGGCGCTTCTCGCACACTTTCTGCCACAGCAGCAATATTCTCGGGTGTACGCGCTGATTTTGCCAGTTTCTTTCACATTTTTTACAAGATAACGAACATACGGAGCTGACCTTGCTTCAATTCTTTCACCAGTTGCAAAAAAAAAAAAACGTTAAATGGCGGACTCTATATAATTTTACACAAAAATTATATCGGTTCTTAATGGGTTAGGCATTTTTAAAAAATTTTAGCATTTCCTTAAAGATCTCTTCAAAAGCTTTAAAATAATTCCCATATTGAAAGTTTCAGATTCACGTAACTCGGAAAATATGGGCGAATCAATTTTTTTTTAATTTTCATAAAAAACTTTGTGCTATTTTTTAAATTACCCCGATTAAATTAGTTACCGATATTAATTATGAGGGTCAAGGTACGTCTCGGTGCCCATTTCGTTCCCGCTTACTTAACTCTTCAAGAATAAAGCAAAGACAAAAATCAAAGTTTAAGCAAAAACAATAACAACCAACTGTAATTCTATTTTTCCTTTTACGGCTGCCTTTTTTTCTTTTATATAGTTGAAAGAGCATGAAAAATAAAATATCGGAAAACACTACGATAATTTATTTCTATGCAGAGGCACTTCGCAAACCCCCAAATCAAAGACACGGGAATACTTTTAAAATTATTTAATTGGTATAAAAAACTTTGTGCTATTTTTTAATTTATCCCGATTAAATTAATTACCGCTATTGATTATTGAGGGTTAAAGCACGTTACAAAAGCAAGCCTTACCTATAGGAGCGTGCGAGTATGCAAACAGTTAATATGCGAATTAAATCTACAAATATTATGGAAATTTTAAACAACCTTTTAAATGGAATGTTTGTTAAGAAACAGTCAGCAAATGTTTAAGAAAATCTAGGTATTGCGATAGAATTGCTCGTATATTGTGAACAGACAAAAAAACATTGAACTGTTCATTCCTTTATTACGAGGGCTGCTCTATATATTTCTGGCCTAATAGTGAAAATGCGAATATTTATAATCAAACATGGTTTTATTGTTTTTCAAAGTATTCTCCAGCATGATTTATACACTTTTGCATGCGCTCAAACCAGTTGTGGAAGCACTTTTTCCATTACGATTGAGACACCTCTAAGACATGGTTTTTGAACACTTCAACAGCTTCTTCTGGCGACGAAAATCGTTGACTACGCCTTTTTTTCTTGATCTGCGGAAACAAGAAGAAGTCAGTAGATGCCAAGTCAGGGTTGTACGGCGGATGACCCATTAATTCGACGTTTTGGCCGGTCAAAAACGCTCTGGTTTGAGCCGATGTGTGAGAGCTCGCATTGTCATGGTGAACAATGATTCGTCTTCTCTTGTTGGTTTCTCGAATTTCTCCGATGACTTCAGGCAAACAAATTGTAGTGTACCACTCAGAAGTGACCGTCCTACGTTGCTCAAGCGAAACAGTCGCCACATGACCAGTTTTGTCGAAAAAACAGGCGACCAATTGCTTCGAAGTGCTTCTTCCACGAACAACTTTCGTTGGATTTTGCTCGTCTTTGAAGACCCACACGGTCGATTGTTGTTTCGTTTCGGGCTCATACGCATAGATCCATGATTCGTCACCTGTGAAGCACCTTTTGAAGCACCGCAATCGTATTTTTGCAACATTTCTTTGCACCAATCTACACGAGCCTTTTTTAGAGCGACTTTCAAATTGTGCGGGATCCAACGAGAACAAACCTTTTTTACGGCCAGGTGTTCATGCAGTATTGAATGTATGCTGGTGGAAGAAATATCAAAGGATGTCTCTATCTCTCGGTATGTCGCATGTCGATCTTGTATTATGAGTTCACGCACGAAATCAATGTTCTCTGGCACAACAGCCGTTTTTGGACGACCTTCACGGCATTCGTCTTTGAGCGAGCTTCGGCCACGATTAAATTCATTATACCAATTTTTCACAGTGCTATAGGATGGTGCTTCATCGCCATACAAAGATTTAAGTTCATTAATGCACTCTTGTCGTGATAATCCACGTCGAAATTTGTGAAAAATGATGGCACGAAAATGTTCACGAGTTAATTCCATTTTTTTCTATATTAATTTTTTCAAGTCACTGTAAAAAATACAAATAATGGTCGTACGTCAAAACGTTTTGAGTAAGATTATGCTTAAAAATGACAAACTTTCCAATGGAAATGTCAGATTGCACTTGGCAGCACTCAGTGTTGCCAGGCCAGAAATGTATCTATACACACAGAAAAAAAAATTGGTAACAATTCGCTTGATATGTTAAAAATTCAATTGTTAATATAATAATTTGATTTTTATTATTAATAATTTATAGTCTTGATTTATTTTTTATATTAAAAGCTAACAAATGATATTTGCATCTAAATGTTATTTGTAACACCTCTTAAAAAAGTTAACATGACCAATTTGTGTCTTTACTAAAATCTATTCTATTAAATGGAAGATGCAACTAAACTTATTCAGTACATTACTACTGAAAACCAAATTTTGGAAGTAAGAATCATAAAACTCGATTGTATATTCTGAAATCGAAAAATGTTTAACACAATATAAATAAAATTTGTACACATTACAAAAATCAAGTAAAAGTGAAAAGTTCTCCAATATTGGTAAATGGTAAGTTCAAAATTATCTCAGAAAGACATTTATATATAAAAATAATTTTATAATATTTAATTTATTTCGCAGCGCAAAACGTGAGGTATGGGATAGCAAATTGAAGAAACTATGTGGAAAAGAAGAAATCGTGATGCAAAGGAAGAAGATATCTACATTCAATGGTTCGAATCATGAAATTTCTAATGTATAATCTTATTCCTATAATTTATTATTAAAATAAAAGTAAATATTAAAAAATTATTTTGTTTTGTTTAATTCACAGTAATATTTTATAATCACACAAGAATCATTTTTTAAAATAGTTGTGACTGCTATATTTATTCAGTTACTACAACCGAATTCAAAATATTACACACAACCGACAAAATTCGATTGGCAACAAATTCGGTTCTTGTAACGAATTTCTTTTCTCTGTGTACTGGAGGTTTTGGTCAGACGGAAGCTATTGAATCAGCACTGAATAAATCGTCTTCTTGGTTCAAAACAGTACTGCTACCGTAAACGCAAACTTCGTGGTTGTTGTTCAATACCGCTCGTTTCTACTTTTTCACAACCGACAAAATTCAACTGCACACAAATTCGGTTGCCTTAACGAATCTATTTTCTCTGTATTTTAATGTATTTTTTGGAGTATAGCTGTATTGATGAAAAACTTTATTAGGTTAAACTCCGTTTTTCTTTTTATAAATAGCGTTAGGATATAATTCAATTATTTCACATTGTTTGTCCAAGACATCCCCTTTAATATATAATTAAAGAAAGTTTTCTTAAATTGATTTTTTTTAAATCTTTTTGGTATAAATTTACTTTAATTGTGCTTGATACCTTAAATATAAATATTTCATTAAAGACGTGGAAATATTTTTAAATATCGGTATTTAATTTAATCGGGATAATTTTTTTTTTTTTGTAAATTAAAAAATTATGATGAGCTATATGAGCAGAAGCGAAATGGCCATATGTATATGCTTTCGCCGCAGTAATACAGTTCGTTTTTTAGTTTAAAATAATAAATATTTTATGACAATTTAAGTAAATTAATCATTTTAGTAATTTTAGAATGATTCAAAAACTTCAACTGCGATTATCTTGGCATGATTTTTTTTGATTTATTACTTTCCATTAGTATATAAACAATGTGTATTTTTCTATTAGATATTATAGACTTTATATTAAAATTAATTTTAGTTTTTTTTTAATTAATTTCATAAATATCTTATGTCTGTACTTAAAATGTCTGCAGTTAAAAATGAGTTAAAACATTGGAAGTTTTCTTTTATTTTAATTTACCTGACTAAATTTTGGTACGAACACTGAAAGAGTTATAAAAGCATAATTTAAATTAGCGTGTTTTATCGGGGATACTCTTTACCAGAAATTTTCTTACGTCATTTCTTTCTTATTAAAAATATCTTTTAAATTTATACATTTTTACTATCTAAACTCCGTGTCTACGTTTAACCCTATTTTTATTTTCTTTAAAAAACCATGGAAATTATTTACCTGAGTAAAAAACTGATTTTGTACCACTATTTATTAAGCCTATCCATGTTATTTTATTACCAAAATTAACTGTTTTTAAAACCTGGGGCGGAATCGTCACATCCGTGAACGTACAACACGTATCGTAAAAATGCATTTTTTGGATTATGACATACGTTAACGGAAGATGAAAAATGCAACAAATTCGCTAAAAAAAAGTGCGAATTAAACAAATTTAATTTTAAATTATGATAAAATTATTATTACAATAAGTTCAATCTAAGGTTTATGAATGAACACAAAAATATGGCAAAAAACATGTTTACTAATTGAGCATATTAAAATCCGCTGCTAACAGACTATGTGATGAGCTTTCTAAGTGTATGAACGCACTAGTACCACCAATTAATACTGTAACGATTTTAAAATAGGTAATTCGCAATTAATATTTTTTGCAAGAAAATAATTTTTTATTTATAATTTTGTGCTTCAGGCTTTGGCAACAACAAAATTTGAAAAAACTGACCAGCCGGAATACTCTTTCTTTAGCTCTAGAATTTTTTAATTTCAAAACTATTGTGAATCATTTAAAAGATTACGATCCGTTTACAATCGTATGTCATAATGCCACTTAGTTTATACGATTAACGTATCACGTAATTTTTTTTCGTGCGATTGTCGATACGAACACGGATGTAACGATTCCACCCCTGATCCAATAATTCAATATTTAAATTTATTAATTTACTACAAAAACCAGCGATTTTCGGAAAAAATCTCCAAATCTGATTTGTGCACTTCTGCCAACCTCTATCACCCCAATAGTTGCTTTTTAGAGTTACTTCACTAAACTAGATTTACATAGATGGTGAAGGGTATATAAGATTCGACATAGCCGAACAAAGCACTTCTGCTTGTTTTTATATAATTTGGTTGACAATTTGAAACTTCAAAACTCGTTATTAAAACTTTGTTGCTGGGGGTAAAAAATGTGTAGGCTTGTAAAAGAAGTATGTTTTAAAACTAACATGTACTGAGAGTACATGACAAAACATTTTTTCCGGAGACAAAACGTAAATTTCAAATACTTACAAATAATTAAAAAGCAAAAACAATTTGACTCATATTGCTAAATAAATTATAATATTTAAAAAATGTGAGTTTTTACACTTAATTTTGTTCTATTAAAAGATTTCGTCTTAAATGTCACACTTTTAGGAAGACAGAATCCATTGTTAATAAATCTAGTAAGAAAACTTTGAGAAAAAACACATTTTTACTTTATTGCTATTAAAGCAACGATTTAAAATAGAAAAACCGCAAAGCGTGATAAACAACAAAGACATTCATATATAAAGACACACCTCTTAGACTGACCCAATTGGCAATATATCAAGAGCCATTAAATAAACTGAAATCATGTATATCGCATGTTCGTTTTGTTTTCCTGTTGAAAAATGAAAGCGAATATAATAAAGCAAAGAGTCTGGAAAATTTTAAAACACAAAAGAATTTTTTCCTTCTTTTTATTAATAAAACTGAAATTTGAACAATAAGAAAAAACTACAATGGTTAGGAAACGTAATCTATTTTAAATTTATAGAGTTGGCCAGAATTCTTAAAAAAAAAAAGATATTTCAGATTTATTTATTTATAATCAAATGTGTTTAACACGCACTTGTATTATATGTATTATACGTTTGTTCTTAATACAGAAAGCCTTCATTAATTTCTAAACATTCAAAAATTACAAGAAATAAATGAAAAATTACTGCACACAAGTCAAACCAGATAGCTATCACGTGAAGCAGTAGTAGTTTGATTACTTCTTAAAAATTTACTTTAATTTGCTTCTAATATGGTTCAAATTGATACAGTGAAAACAATTATAAAAAAATTAAACGAACCAAATCCAAATCCTCTTAAAATATATTCTTGAAATAATTTATAGTATAAACAGAATATTTTTAAGTGAGTCAACTAAAATACATAACCTCTTCAGCCATATGGGAAGGCTTCTATGAACTGTACTAAGTAATTTTATAATAATCGATAAACTTTTTGTAACAGAATTTATGAATAGATAGCATTTTTTTGGAATTTGATGCGATGTACTTGGGCTTATTGACTAAAAAGCTAATATAAAAATTAAAACATAACAAAAACGAAACAAATAAATTTTTAAATAACTTTATCAATTTTCGTTTAGAACTTGCAATAAAAATATTAAAATATTTTGATTTTAAAAATAAATCTTATAAAATGATAAATTACTTACTACTTTTCCTAAATAAAAATATGTTTAATTGTATTCAAAATGTGTTTTTTAACTTGCCGATTTTTTGTGCAAAAGTGCCGATTTCTTATCAAAATGTTCTGTCATCCCTGATATCGCCCAAAGTTTGTAAATTTCGCACAAATTATTTTTTTTAAATTAGTTGAATATTTATTTAACTCGTATGTGAAATAGTTCGTTTGAAAATACAGCTGAAGAAAATAAATATAAACAGAGTTGTAGACTCTTGTTAATTATTAACTCTTGTCTTCGTGTTTCAATACATAATTTATTTCCATTAAACACTTCATTATTATTTGTTTAACATTGCTGCTAGCAAAATATAGTGATTCATACAAAAATTAACTAAATAGTAATAAACACACATCCTCTGTTTTAAGGAAGTTTAAATGTGTTTATAAAATTAACCAAAAGCAAAGCACAACTCAGTTTAATTTTACTTTTGTTACTTTCCTTTGAAAAGATCCTTTGATCCAAGAACTCTAGCACAACCCCAACATTGTTTGCATCACATGCAAATATACAGCATATTTTTGGGCCAAAATAAAGAGTCTAGTATTCTTTTCCCCTTGTAAAAAAGATGGTTATGTAGCGTCTAGAATTTAATTACTTCTAGTAGCATTTTTCAAAATTGTAACAATAGGTACTCGGTTTATATACAGATTTTCAACCGACTTCAAAAAAGATGGAGGTTATACAATTCGGCTGAATGTTGCTTTTTTTTGTATTTGTGCCCGCAGAACTCAGTCATTTCTGAACCGATTTTGATAATTTTTGCTAATATGATAGATTATGCTTACAGATTGGTCCCGTTTTAAAACAGTTCATAATCTTAAAAATTAAAGGGTGTCGCCATACAACATACATATATATTACGTGTATTATGAATTGTAAAGGGCACTTATGTGAAATTTAAGATGACTGCGTATTACTATAGTTCCCAATAACAAAAATTTATACAAAAATATATCTAAAAATTAAAGGGTGCCCCCATAATTGATGTAAATTTACTTATTTGGGCCTGTCTTTTTAACCATTATAGACAAACTCTTCGAAATTGGACAAAAACCATGTTTTAAAGGTGTCTCAATCGGAGTGGAAAAAGTGCTTCGACAACTGGTTTGAGCGCATGCAAAAGTGTATAACTCATGCTTGAGAATACTTTGAAAAACAATAAAACCATTTTTGATTATAAATATTCGCATTTTTACTATTAGGCTAGAAATATATAGAGCAACCTTCGTAATAGCCAAACCTATTTACGTATGTAAAACTTGGCCTGTTTCTCATATTTAGAAAATATATCTGACGAAAACTAAATAGCGTCAGTGTATTGCCATTTTAAGATCCATACTTGGCACCACTTTAGGTAGTGAAGTTAGCTGCTTTTTATTGTCACAGAGTAACTGTGATACGAACTGGCCCAGACCAGATGGTCTAACGAGTCGGCATGTTCGACCGCTAGAACAATCTGGCCCTATTTGGATCGGGACAGGGCAGCTGCACTACTTCAGCTACCGAGGATTCGACTACTTAACTTGGTAGCTGCGGTCACTGGGCACTGTCTATTCGGGACCCATGCTAGGAGAATGGGTGTCCCTTACAACGACTTGTGCAGAAGTTGTCAGGACGAGTAGGAAGAGGACACGGGGGAAAACCTCCTCTGTCAATGCCCTTAGCTGGGGTGTATACGGCTGAGATATCTCGGTCAATGGTACTATGAGGGCCTATCTGATATAACGTCAATGGGTCCAGGTAGGATTAGTATCTTCTTAAGGTACAGTGGGTGGTTTACCGGCACACAACCGGACACCGTGACTCATTCAGGGGATGAGCGCACACTTTAGTTAATTGATCTTCTCTGGATTTTCTACGTATCCTCAGAACCGCGGTGTTTTCTGTCTTTCCATCTCTGCCTTTCTCATCTCTTCATCACCATTACTCATTTTCGTTCATTCTCTAATTCCTGCTTTTATCTTCTCTCTCGGTTTCTCCTTCTCTCTTTCTCCTCCTCTAACAGCAGGTAGCACAAAGGGACCAATTATTGGACCCAAGTGGGCTGTGGCAACATGGCTGCCTGTCTGACCTAACCTAACATAGCATAGATCAGACATATATATATAAGACACGAAAAGATATGTGGCATCACTATGTTAACTGCTTCCACAATTTGGCGCAAAAATTAGGAAATTTACATATTCTGGCGCAATTCTCTATTTTTTCCACCAATTTTTATGGCATATACCTAACTAACATATATTTGAGCAGCAGAAGCAGAAATTAAATGAAGAAGAATACAAAAAAGCTGAAAAAATGCAAGTATTTTAGGATTTTTTAAACAAAGTTAAGCAGCTTTATAAATTATTTTTTCCTACTTTTAGGAATCGCAGATGCATACTGGGTTGCCCTGGGCTGAAAAGAATTTTAATCATTTTAGTTTGTATGCAGTTGGGAACTTTTACATTTTGCCCAAAATTTGAAACGTTTTGTTATGAAAAATAAGTGTAATTCAGTCTAAATCTCCAATTGGTAAATAAATTATGTCCAATTGGAATTGTGTTCATGATTAGACACCCGTAATGTATTTTGGTACATTATAAATTTATAAATATTTGCAGCCCTAGGCATAACAAAAACTTGAGTTTGGCATGAGTGAAGAAATTTATAAAGCTCCCAGTATGTTTTGCAGTACGGAATGGCACTTAAAATTATTAAAATTGCTGCCGTGAGACAATTTTTGCATTATAAAATTGTGCGAAGAGTCTTGCAGAGACTCTGCTTAGTTTCGTCACTTATGCTTACCTCATGTTAAGTTTTTGATATTCATACGGCTGCGTATATTTTGGATGATATGCATTTTTTCAAATTTTATAATGTTCTTTTAAGACTTAAAAATACCTATGCATGTATGCATTTATCCAGTTGGTATATGGATATGTGTGTTGTTTCCATTTTATCTTGTTTTCTTAATTTATATTGCAGCCTTCAGAAGGGCTTTTGAAAGTTTTAATTTGTTTTTCTTTTTTAAGTATTTAAGAAGGCATCAGAAGAGGTTTTTGAAAGTTTTTACCTCTATTTAAATTTTTTTAAGAGCTTTAAAAAGGACTTTTGTTTTATATGTAAGCGCCTGTAAGTAAACAGATAATAATCCCCTTTTTGTTTGCAGATAATACTTGCCAAATTATTCAGAGGTCTGCCAACAATCCACCAGCCAAAAACCTTGTCTCCATTCGCAGGTAAGTTTCTGTAAAAAAAAAACACACTGTGTAAAAAAAAGCTAGTTTACTTTCTATTTCCAGCCGCTACTTACAAAATTGTTCAGAAGTCTGTCAACAACCTACCACCCTAACAAATCGCTTCCATTAGCAGATAAGTTTGTCTGGTTGGTTTTAAATCATTTATTTGGGCTTATAAACTATATTTTTATATAACTGATTCTTGTAGCTTATGATCTAAGCATTATTATAAGCAAATAATTGATTTTTGGGAATTTATATGTTTAAAAAATTTTTATGCAGTTTATGTATTGAAAGTGAGCGACTCGTCTATAAAATTTGTATAGGAATCAATCAAAAAAATTGAGAGTTATGTATATGTTTTTTTGCGCTTACTTTAAAGACAATAAAAACTAAAAAGAAAAAGGATGAATTTAGATAAGCCTGAGAAATCTATTATTTTTCATTTGTTTTTTTTTTAGAGGTGCTTCTTTAATACTTAGATGTAATTTTGACGCTCTAATTAAGGTTATTATTTATTTGTTAAAGATTCCCCATCTAATGTTAGGCTTGTAGTGCTAATTAGGTTTGATCTGTAAAATAATTCTTCTATTTATTTATTTATTTATTTCGCCAATTTGAAAAAACTCTTACAGGATAGCAAAATATCAGTTTAACAAAATTTGTTGTAATATCTTATTTTCTAAACTTAACTTAAAATTATCCTTAGATAAAGAAAAATCTAAATTAAAACTATAATTTATCTTATTTAATGTACGTAAGGCACGAAGAACAGGTTCATTTATTACATAATTAGTTCTATGAGTAGATATATAAAACAGATTATTCATTCCTAAGCATCGAAATGGAACACAAAATGAGATTAAATTAAATAAATAATCACAATCTAAAATATTGTTGATTAAATCAAAAATGAAAATAATTGAATAATTTGTCCTTCTCAGGTAAAGTGGCTTTAAACCTAGAAGCAAGCAACGAGTATAATAAGTAGAAGTCGTTATAACACTACAATTACGAAGAGTAAATTTAACAAATTTCTTTTGAATTTTTTCAATTCTGTTGACATAAACAGCATAAAACGGATTCCAAACAAAGGAACAGTATTCCATTCTAGAACGGACAAAAGTTCTATACAATATTTTTATTGTTAAAGGATCTATAAATTCTTTACAATTTCTTCTTACAAACGACCATGTTGAATAGACTTTGGGAATAATGTAATCAATATGAGAATGGAAGTTCAACTCACTGTCCAAAACAATACCAAGATCTAAAATTTCATTGACAACATTCAGATCAAGATCACATAATTTATAATTGAAAACTATACGATTATGTATATAAGGTTTACAGAATGTCATTTGAAAACATTTTCCAATATTTAAAAATAATTTATTTAGCGAACACCAAGTGGATATGCCATTTATACAATTTTGTAAAATAAGGGAATCATCTACGGAATGAATTTCTTTAAAGATTTTAATGTCATCTGCATATAATAAAAAGTTTGAACCTAAAATAAAGTATTTTATGTCATTAATAAAAATTTAAAACAATAATGGTCCTAAAATACTGCCCTGAGGGATACCTGAGGAAGCCGTGTACGGTAAAGATACAAAGTTTTCTAACTTAACTGAATATTTTCTTCCAAAGAGGTAAGACTTTAGCCAGCATAAAAACATACCATGGAAACCTATACATTCAAGTTTAAGGCAAAGAATATTATGTGCTACCTTATCAAAAGCTTTAGAAAGATCGAAAAAAACCGTATCAACTTGATTATGTTTTTCAAAAACAGAAAGGCAGAAATGATTGAATGCGGCACTATTAGTAGTTGTTGAACGCCCAGGGTAGAAACCATGCTGTTCAGGACAAATATGACGTTTAAGCGAGAAAAACATTTTTTCTTTAATTATGTGCTCAAAAATTTTTGAAATATTGGTCAATTTTGAAATAGGACGATAATTTGAAATACTAGTCTTATCACCGTCCTTAAAAATAGGAATAACACTAGCAACTTTCCATTTGTCGATAAAACTGCCATTTGCAAGAGATTTATTGAAAATATACTGAAGATTTAAGATTAACCCTTTAATTTATTTTCAAATAAGTAAACTGGTAGGTTATAATAAATAATTTGATTAAGTACAATTTTTAATGTAGTATTAAACGGACTGCCTATACTGCTCTTTAAAATATACTGAGCAACACTAGTTGTAAGGCACGGGATGTATTGATAAAACTAATACATTTATCTTATCTAATAAACAGTATTTTTATCAACTACTGCAGAACAGGCGTACTGGCACTTTGTTTAGTAACAACACATTTTTTGATTTTGGGATTGAATAAACATATTTACAACTTTAAATTTTTATTTAGGATTCTTAGAGTTTCTTTCAGTGATTTAGTTTATTTACTCTAAAGGCAAAACAAAAATTTAGCAAAACAGATAAATAAAAAAATAGACAATAGATAAATAAAATCTTAAAAACTATTAATAATACTGATAATAGGATATTACGCAAAAGCTATTAGCACAAGCATCAGTAAGTGGGTAAACAAAAATTTAAAGTTCTAAATATGTTTATTTAATACCACAATTAAAAAACGTGTTATGTTACTTATCGAAATGCCTGTCAACATAAGCTATTAGCAGCATGCGAATTTTAATAAATAAAAAATTTGTTTTTTTGTTTCTATGCTACCAATTACCAAATTGCCAATTTTACGCCTTCTACTTAAAAATAAATAATAAACAGAAATTTTTTTGTTAACTCTTTAAGCCTTAACCCTCAATTATTGTATCCACCTCAACACTTCGGTGTATATTAAAATTGTCATTAAGGTGATAAAAAAAGGTAAATATATAACGAAAAATTCTCGTAGAATTTTATTTAATTGAAAATACACTTAATGAATTGTAGCTTTTTTACCTGATTATATTGGCAATTAACTGCTTAATTTAATTTTATCTAATTGATAGAATAACAACTGCATGACAGATTTTTCATAATCATGTTCTATACAATTATTTCATTTTCATAAAAAAGACAATTTATTTGCCAGATAATTAATTAAAATACCTTAGTTACGGTAATGAAGTAGGAATTCGTTATTAAAAGTAGGAAAAACAGTATGGTAATTTTTTTATAATAATATTGAGACATACTGTTACTTGTAGCGAATGAATTGAATTGTTATATAAATAAGTTTTATTTAAATAAGATGAAATAAGAACTATAGAACTAATAATAAATATTTATAGACATTCAACATCGCGTCGATAGAAATATTGTCTTTATAAGAACTCTCGCTAAATTTTCTTTTAATTAACACCAAAAATTCTTGTTATACCAAAAAAGTAATAAACATTCCATCTTATTTTCAAGTATTTGTATATAATGGTTAAAAAGGTACGGTAATATGGGTCAAATAACAGTAATTTTGGGAACACCTTTTGATTTCTAAATTCGCATTGTATACTTGTGATCATAGAGGACTTAGCAAAAGAGGTCCCTTTTAAGTTTCAGTAATTTTTAATAATATTCCACGTAATTCAGGAAACAACAATTGCAGCTCGAATTGTTAATCACTATGGTCAAGTTTATTTAACTGGCTGGTGAAGTATAACAATTCTATACATCCGCTGAACAATTTTTAAATAAACCACACTGGAAATGGTCACATCTTTTGCATTTGCCTGTAGATTACAAAAAAAATCATCACAAATGTATACTGCATATTGTGTAAAGCATTCAATGAAAACTTTTGTTGTTTTTTTTATTGCCCAGAAGAGAATATATATGTATGTACATATATGTTTGTTTGAATATGAAAAAATTTGCAATTCAAATATAATTGATTATTGCCAATTGGGTCAAAAGACTGTCACAACAATATGCAACAATAACAAACAAAAACGTCAATTGAATTAAGATTTAACTTCTTTGTACCTTCTCAACTTTACTTATATTTATAAATTACAAGTACATGTGGATGTAAAACAATTAAATTTAAATTTATCATCTAAAGCCTTTCCTACCATATCGAAAGTTTAGCTTCGCATGCATTGTAAAAAACAAACAGTTGACCTTAGTTCCACTGACAATCAATAGCAGGACAAGCAGAAAGATTACAAATGCGAAGGATAATGTTGACTCCTTATATTTATTAGTTTTTGGTAAAGATTAATTTTATCAGAATATTTTTAAATACCTACGGTTAAATGAATTAATAATAATTAATGTAAACAAACTTTTGTTGTAACTTTCTCTAAAAACAGTCGTCTCTGGCAGTGTACTTCGTACGTTTGGCGACCGCTTTCGATGTTATAACATCATTTTCAAGACACGAGTTTGTTAATAATGACGGTTTATACCGAAAGTTATAACAACAGTTTAACATATACTGGCGGAATTATTCCAATTAATTTAATACCGGATAGAGCTAGACTCATTTACAAGACACTACACCTACACAAGACAATAGCAAGCATACGATTCAACAAACAAAGTCTTAACAACAACATTACTCCACGTTACATAACTATTAACATTACGAACTAAACATACGCTTTCCAACGCGCAAAGCGTGTGGCACAACTGACATGGATAAAGACTGATTTACGCTCACTTTACATTAAAAAAGACAAACTCAATAAGGGTACTTATCATATTTATTTAAAAGTAACAGACTTGTTAAAAAGACATAATCTTTACCTTTTATTTTCCACATTTTTACACAACTTACATGAAAGGATACAAAATCAGATGACTGACAAATACAAGCGGATGGAAAGAAAATTTAAAAAACTCACTAAACAGACTGAAAAACGTACAAAATCAGAATTTTACCCACGGGTGGAAAACCTGACAAACATAGAATTCAGCGACAATGAAACAAAACTAATGGAGAAGAGACTAAAACATAATCTACCTTTTGACATAATACAAAAAATAATTGAAACCCAAATTGTAGACACCGAAGCTACTATCACATACTTACCAACTGACCGACAAGAACACATGAGACACAAGATAGCCGATGTAGTTAAAAAAAAAAATAAAAGAACACACTGCATCTATAACTAATTCTGACGAACAAAAAACTACTAGACAGATAAAGGCAAAACTTTGAAATAATAATCTATTACTTACTAAAGCAGACAAAGGGAACACACTGTTATAATGCACAAGAAAGACTACATAGAGAAAACACAAAAATTCATACAACAGGCAAAATGCCCAAAATTCAAGAATGACCCAACCGATTCATTCCAGCTTACTAAAACGTTTACTGAGGGAAAGTTAAACATATACATGAACATGAACATGAACCCAGGAACCCCAACACTCAGAGCACAACCCAAAATTGATAAACAAAGTATAACAATCAGACCTGTAGTAAATTACAAACCTGCGACTGCTTATAACTTGGCCAAACACCTCACCACATTCTTAAAAGAAGAAATAAATTTGCAGAACATATACATGTTGTGTCGGTGGAAGTCACGAAGCTCGTTTCCACGTACACATTTCGCTGGAAGAGTATTGTACCCTATTATACGTATTATCTCTAGTATATTAGAACCTAAATCCTTATTATTTTATTTTTATCATTGAATTATTTTATTTTTATCACTGAATTCTGTATTCCCTTATTGTTATAAGTTTTCTTAATTTTTAAAGTATTCAAAATGCGTTTGTTTTCCTATGTTAAACAAACGGTCTACCTATGCTGTGTTGTTGTCGTGACGATCAAAAACAAGTATTTCTGTTTTATTGTTTTTGTAACACAAACAGGCTTTCTGTTTGCTTTTTTTTTTGATATTTACAACAACACCCACGACAACAACCAGGCAAGCGTTAGATGATGGCCAACCATTTAGCCTACGTAGTATAATAAAATGTATTTTTTGAATTACAAGCAAACACAACCACAATCACAGTCTGCCTCTATGTGAGGCCAGCCGACGAGTATAAAAGGCGAGCATTTTGCCTGTATCGAGACAGTTAATTGCCGGCTGGCCTTTAGGTAAGACCGGGAGTTTAGTAGTGGAATACACGCTAGACTGTTGATCCTACAAAGGCAGTAGAAGGAAGTGGTGGTGACTGCTTACGTTCATTACCAAATCCTCCGAGAGTGATCATTTTCCCGTAGTTAGTGGACTGTCATAGTGGGGTTTACATCGGTTGCGGTGCACGCGCCTGTGTATTTCCCAAGCGGTACGAGTAGTGGTTCACACACTCATATCCGCTAACCGACAACGGCTGCCGACGGTAAGTGACGCTCACACGCTTGAGCCTAGGTCACTAGCAATTAATTAAGTAATAGTTCTGTTAAAACGTGAAGTAGAATAAAAACACGCTATCGTATTGACAAGAATACCGTATTTTACTTACAACGAAGACGACCCTGGACGCCGCTGAGTTCTGCCCCAGCAACCAGCGGAAACGTGGCGTTACAATGTTACGAAATACACAAGACCTCATAAACATAATTAAGGACATCAAAATCACTGATAATACGAGGCTCATTTCCTTCGATATAGACGATTTATATACATCAATACCCACGCACGAAACTTTGACTATCCTACGTAACACACTTTCTAACTTATACGACAATCAATATATAAACGAAATAATGGATATTGCAAAGACGATATTCAAACAAAACTACTTTAGATTCAATAATAACTTCTATAAACTACCTGATGGACTCGGCATGGGAAACCCAACAACCGCAATTTTCACAGAGATTTTCATGCAACATGTAGAACAGCTACACATCAAAAAGCTGATGGAAGAACATAAAATAACCCATTACTGCAGATACGTAGCCGACATAATATGCACCCTAGAGAGAGACAACGCCGAACAAATTCTTATAGACTTAAACATTATAGATAACAAAATCACATACACAATGGAGAAAGTGCAAAACAGAACTTTCTTGACATATCAATAATACGAGGAATTGATACCTTACACTTTTACATTTATAGAAAAGCAACCATGACAGACACAACCATCCAACGCTCCTCAAACCATCCTACTCAACATAAACTCGCAGCATTTAGACATATGATTCACAGACTTAAAATAGTCCCACTCGCTCCAGATAAATACAACAAAGAACTCGATACACAATAGCTAAAAATAATTTACAATTACACAACCATCGACAATCTACTCAGACAATTAAACAACAAAAAAAGAAGAAAGAAGACAAGGAATCAATCGATGTAACACGACGACACATCTTTACTTACACAAGATCAGAAATATATAGATTAACTAACCTTTTCCAGAAAGAAGGTTTACACACAACACTAAAATCGAGCAACACTCTACGCAACAATCTCAAAACATCAACAGAAACAACCGATTAATCAAATTTTTATTTTGTTTTGAAAATATAGATGAAATTATCCGGACGAAATGTGGTACCAAGGAGATGGTGCTAAGTGCCATACGGCGACCGCAACTATCGAGTTATTGAAATCAAAATTTAGCGATAGGTTGACTTCGAAGAAACGACCTGTATATTGGTTTCCAAGGGCATGCGATTTGACACCACTCGATTATTTCCTGTGGAGCCACGTGAATTCACTGATTTATGCTGATAAACCAGCATCATTTAATGCTTCGAAGGCCAAGATTGTTCGTGACATACCGCCAGCAGTACTTGAAAAAGTGACCCGAAATTGGACGTCCAGAATGCTTTTCGTCATGAGCAGCCCCGGTGGCCATATGCCCAAGATTTTTTTACGTTATAATGCCATATTCTGGTCTTTCGTATAAAAAAATTCTTCATTACAATTAAATTTTTTTTGTTATTTTTACAATTTAAAGTTCTATCGGGCTTAAGAAAACATCCATTATAAGTAAATTAGCGATATGGGTATAGGCATCAGAGTTTCAAAATAAAAAATGTAAATAATTGAAAAAAGTAGAAGAAGGGCAGTTTAAAAATAATTATGATATTACTCATAAGCAAAGGTTTTAAAACGTTAATTTAAAAAAGTATTAATACTAAGTTAAATAGCTGGAAATACATGTATATTGTAACTGCTAAATTTATTTGCCAGATTTTAGGAAGGTGTTAAAGGAGTCCATAATTCAGTATATTTTGTCAATATTCATAATAATACAATAACATAGATTACAAAAAATATAATAAGCCTTTAAAAAATACAAAATTCTATTACTTTTATTAATTGACATTGTATGCGTTTTACAAATTTACCTTTTAGAAATTAACACTGATTCAAACATTGTTTTAAATTAGCAGAACTGCAAAACTGTACATTGCTTATTACTAAGAACATTCTTTTATTATCCTTTTGAAAATAAAAAAATAACAATAGTCTAGACCTAAGATAATGAAGTTAGGCTTAGATATGTGTCCCTTGTGGCATATTAGTAAAAAGAAAAATTTTCCACAAAAGAGCAAAACAAAACCACATAACTGTCTGAAGTTTAATTAAATAAAAACATTAAAGGTATTAATTATAGTCTTACGAAAATGTCTAACTTTGCTTTAGTTTAATATTCAGAATGATAACAGTCATTCTATTAATAACATACAGCCATCAACAGAAAAATTTTTTTGTATAATAAAAACAAATAATTCGGCTATGATGAATCTTGTATATCCTTCACCATCTATGCGAATCTAGTTTAGTGAAGTAACTTGGTCAAAATACCAAATACTGAGGTGACAGAGAATTAAAAAATAACAAAAGTTTGAAACTGCATAAATATAATTTTATATAAAAATGACATCAGGTCTTAATGGGTTAGGCGTTTTTTAAAAATTTTAGCATTTCCTTAAATATCTCTTCAAAAGCTTTAAAATGATATCCATATTGATATTTACAAAAAAAATTGAAAATTTCAGAGCCCCATAACTTGGAAAATGTGGGCGAGCTAATTTTTTGCGTGATGGTTTTTTCTTATTTCTTAATTCTCTATCGCCTTATGTATTTTTTATTATTTTTTTTTGATTGGAGTTACTTTACTGTTCCAAATAGCATGAAAAAATTGGAGGTAGGCGTGGTGTTTTGCCTGCTGCCTCGAAGGAAATGGTCCGATCGTGCTGCCTTTCAAAAGCACCTCTTTTGAGACTATATCTGATCGTTTGACATTTTTTTTATGAAATCACTAACACAGACGGATAGACAGACATCGCTCTATCGACTTCGCTATGCATAAGAAGTCAGAATGTATCTACTTTATGGGGTCGGAAATGGATACTGTAGAAAGTACACACGGAATGACAAACTTAGATATGTATACCCCTTTTCCTCTTTTTGTGGTAAAGGCTATAAAAACAGATTATTCATATGAAACAATGAATATTAAAAAGGCTCAGGAGTCATACCAAACTGCTCTGTGAGCTTTTATAGAAATCAAGGAGGCCTTCTTTAATACGTTATACAACGCAATTAGCAGGATAAAGAGAATTACATTGATTAAGAAGTGAAGGTTAATGATTTTTGTATGTATGGTTGCTAGGTTAGAACTTTGTGGAACGTCAAGCGCCATAACGACAACTAACGCCTATCCACAAGGTGGTATGTTATAGTATCGTCTGTGGTGCGTAGTGACCGACAAGTGATATATATGTATTACCACTAAGACTTTTACAAGACTAAGAAATTGCAGAGTCATAGGCCGACGCTCAACAGTGTGAATTTTGAGTCCCCTGATGACGTAAAATATTTTGGTCATTCTTGATTAAACATTTACATGAAAAAAAAATATAATTCAACTTTCGAAGGGCCATGCCCATCCCCATCTGTTTTAGAGAATGTTTGAGCAACATAACAAGGGTTACAGGATAAGTGATTAGATTAACGTCTGTACCTGGCAGTAAGCCCTTATCAGACGGTGGCCAAACTACTATTCTGTGAAATTTTAAGACCATTACTTGCAGGACCATGAATCTACCTACTAGGTCGGAGTCTAACAGCACACTTCCATCTATTCCACGACAGACCCGCAGAAATAAACCACAACCACCACGTGTACTCCGAAGCGACTTCACCAATTACCGGCTACAGAGATGGGCGGCTCTTTGTATGGGTTACAGGTTCCCGTGGTTCCAGTTTATTTAATTGCTATTATTATTCAAACGTTATTATCATTTAAGGAAACTAGTAAAATCCTCCGATAGATACCCCACTGTGTATCCAGCTTCAGTGCTTGCACACCGGGGGACTGGCTCCCCTATACCACTGAGGACCCTCGTCTACACCTAGGTTAGACTTGGATACGGCATATGCCATACATAACCCATTTGGACAATTGGCTTCACGCCTTTGGTAGCACATAGGCATTATCTTGTTCAAATTTTGTGTGGAAATATTGCAATATAGCAATTTGCCAGCTTGTTCATCTACTTTTCTGACGTTTTATGGGGCCTATTCTGACTACCAAAATAAAAAATGACACAACAAGGAAAAGCCTTGTGGAAAAATATGAAAAACCATAAAATAAATGAATAAATTGCAGTTAAGAAAGAATATTTTTTATAACCTGATTATGTATTAGATACTAATAAAATGTAATAAATTTTTTGAATCGTCCTAGCATTCTGTCATTGTCAATTGTCTATCTAACATACTCAAAATCTTAAAATTGTGCAAAATAACCTTAAAAGAAATGCGTTTACGTTGTGGAATTTTGACGGTGGTTATTGTATGTCAAAACAAATTATCAGGACATAAATAAAGTACGTATTATAACATATCATTTATAATAGAGTAAAGAATAGTAAACAATCGTTTCTGTTTTCCCTTATTTGTTACAATGTATAAGAAATTCATCTACTTACCTATAACACTTACCTATAAAAATCTCTTCCCCATCTTGTATTTCTGGTTCACAGCAATCAGCTTCATCTAAACCATTCAAATAAGTTTCCAGTAAATAGTTTTTACCCAACTCACGTTCACGTTTTCGATATTTCTCCTCTTCAATCTTGGTAATTTGACGTTCCTTTTCACTGAGGACGTGTCATTATTTGTTGGTTTTATTTATTGTTATTTTCAATGGTTGTAAAGATTGTAGTTGTAAGTCCAAAAGTACCACAAATTATTGTTTTATTGTAAAACAAGAGGCAGAAAGCAATGCAAACACATCTAAATATATCGCAAGTTTCATGACATTGCAAAGAGTTAAGACTAAATGTTATTGTAGTCCAGAGGCAGTAAGGAAATGAAAACGAATAAAAGAAAATAAAGAAATTAAAAGGAAATAAATGATAAAAGTTGAGTAAAAAATAAAAACCCAATTAATTATACCAACAGTTTTCTTTTAATTATGGCCGCCACAATGATTGTTTGTACTTTTTTTATGCAACAGTAATATCAGCTTTCTGCAGCAAAAAAAAAAAATATGCAATAGAGATGGACGAGTGGTTACATTATTTTTCGAAAACAGAAAGAAGATTTTGTTTTACACTTCCACTTTATAAGTCTAAAACTACTATGCTTTTTTTTATTATGAAAAAATTTAACAATCTTTTAAATATTTTAAGGGAATTTTAGAGAATTACACAGCTACATTTGAGGAGACGGATGCATTCCTGGTTGGCTATGAGGATGACATTGCCGACACCAAAGGCAGGCTAAGGCAGGTGACGATCAAGAGCTGGCAGGGCATTTCCATGTAGAAAACACAATTTTTATTCCTCTCGATGCGTCATATACCAACAGAAACAAAATTAGATGATTATATAGTACTCACGCGATCATTTTAAAAATAACTCAACTTGCAGCTGGATTCGAAATTTACATACTCAAGTCAGCTAAGGCCATCGTCGTTAAAAGCGACGAAGATAATAGCAAACTTAAGCAGGCTAAAGAAAACGTTGGAGGTTCTATGTCTAGCAAACACAAGTTTCTAATGGAGGTAAATGACAACAACCTTCTTTACGGATGCAAAATCCTTAACATGAAGGACAAAGTGAAACCAGAGAGACCACCTCTTCGAGTTAGATCAGCATATCGTACAATATTGTGACTGCTTTTACGTGGCACGAAAGCAATACAAAATAAGAGAACCGATTTAGTACCAGTGGAGTATACAGAATTACTTGCACCTGCAACCATACATACATAGGACAAACTAAGCGAACATTAAAAACAGAGTTTACAGAACATATACGATCATATAAACAGAAAAGGGAAGACTCCAACTTCGCAATACACCTTAACACACATCGACACGAAGCAAGGGAAATAGATAAATGTATGACAATATTACACCTAAGTAAAAAAGGAAGAAGACTAGACATTCTTTAAAACATGGAAATTTACAAAACACGAACGTTTAACAAGGATATTATTAACGAAATGGTAAACACAACCTCTGATACGATTTTTACACCACTGAAATTACTGGAACACTCTTACAAACGAAAAACACCCACAGATGGTCACACTTACCTATCCAATAATAAAAAACGCAAATATTAAACAATTCACCCCAATAAACAGGACAGATATCGGGCAATCTACCTGTATAATACCATTTAAACGGACAAAAATTACTTAAGTCCACCACCTTTTATTCTTAACACTATCTATTTTTAACACTATCTCTTCAGTTTTAACAAACACGTGGCTTGAAAATGATGTTATCACATCGAAAGTGCTCGCCAGACGTACGAAGTACACAGCCAGAGACGACGGTTTTTAGCGAAAGCTATAACAACAGTTTAATATATACTGCCGGAATTAATCCAATTAATATAATACCGTAACAAACTTAATGAATGATATAAAGTTATAAATTTTCTGCTTACTTATTTTCAAAGATATCGGTTCGTCATTCTTTTTTTATATTTGATAGGAGTTGTAAGCTTATACTCCAACCCGAAGAGTACTTAAATATTAGCCCTTTTCTCAGAAGATAGAGGCAAACCAAAGGGCCACTCACTATGCATTGAGATGAGAGTGTTTTATAACCTGGATTTCAAAATGTTCTAGTTCTGCACTTCTTTAAGTTAGAAACAGAGCAAAAAATCAATATGGAAATTGACGAAAATAAACATTTTTTTCAGGGTCTTCAATATTTTTCATTGTTAGGGAGTATATGAAACGGTAGCAAAGTACTCTTGTTAGTGAAATTTTTACAGTTCTGAAGTGAATAAAATTTCACTAGCCCTGAGGGCTAGTAGAATTTTTAACAACAGCATAGAAATTTATGACATAAAAAAATTTTAATAATTTTGCGAAAAATAATTTTCTCAAAAATAAAATTATACCTTTTAAAATTAATGAACATATTTACATCCAATGTATATAGATTTGTATGAAAAATAAAATTTTAAATAACTGCGACGATGTCGTTCCCAAAAGAGTTGAAATAAGCAACCGAAAATATTTTTTAATTAATTCCTTTTTAAAAATATAAACTTTTCTTTTTTCTATAGAAATGTCAAAAATGTATATTGCCAACAAAAATATCATTTCATACAGCACACACAGTGATACAAAGTTTTCTCCTCATAGCAAAATTTTATTTAACCACGATACTTTGCTACCGTTTCACATACGCCCTTAGTAATAAAACTAATAGTGTTGAACATTTTTTTTACAAAATAAAATAAAATGAAGACATTAAAAAAAACTAGTTTGTTTTAAGTCAATTTACATATTTTTCTTTTTACTCTTTTCTTACTAAAAGAATTCATATAATGAAATTTTTTTTATCAGACGTGCAATGGTTTTTCACTAATCGATAAAACAATCAGACGATAAAGTAGAAGTAAAATCAAGAGGGCTATATTCGGCTATGCCGAATCTTATATACCTTTCACTGTAAACGCAAATATAGCTGAGTGAAGTAACTCTATTAAAAAAACAAATACTGGGGTGACAGAGAACTAAAAAATATGAAAAACTTAAGTATAATTTTATACGAAAATATCATCGTCTGTTAATGGGTTAAGCATATTTTAAAAATATTAGTACTTTCTTAAATATCTCTTCAAAAGCTTTTAAATGATTGATGTCATAAAATATATATGGAGCACAATTGTACCTTTCAATGAAAAATGCAAAGGCCCATAACTCGGAAAATATTTTTTCACGTGATTTTTGTAATTCTCTATTACTTCATATAAATTTATTTTTTGTTTGGAGTTCCTTCGTTGTTCCAAATGATATGGAAAATTTAGGGGCAGGCATGGTGGTTTGCCCGCTGCCTCGAAGGACAGGGACCAATCTTTCTGATTTTCAATACCAAAATTTTCGAAACTTTCCCTGATCGGCAGGCGTAATTAAATTTTCTCTAGCTCGTCCAGTATCTTGGCAAAGTTGGTTTCAACACTAACACAGACGGATATTGATATTGACTACACTATGCATAAGATATCAGAATAGATATTGAAGAAATTTAAAAGGAATTGATAATAGATGTACCTTTTTGTGCTGCGGGGGTAATTATAATTAAAAAAAGCAATTATTTTTAAATCATATATGTTTTAAACTATGATAGATACAGTAATATATATATATAAATATATGATAATAATATTTCTTCGTACTATATCTTTAAGCAATTTAATTTTTTAATCCGATAATATTTGAAAAAATGACAAATGTTTTAAAGTTGTTTTAATACGAGATAGTCTAAAAACGTTTTAAGTTGAAGATAAATTCAATCAGCATGGTTAAAGTTTATGAAATAGTTATATATCTGTACATGTAATATATTAGATGAATGAATAGCTGAACAGCTAACCAATGAATTTTTAAAACTGTATATTAATCTGTACATATCTATGTAAACAGAGTTTTATATAATTAATCAAATATACCGATTAAATATTTCAATAATTCAATTTTATTGATGTATTTTATTATTTTCTTTATTATATCCAGTTGTAGAGTAAATGGGATTAGAGAATTAATTAGCAATTATAACAACGGGGAGTTTACATTGACAAAGTCGAACCAAGTAGAAGATGTGATGAGAGAACAAGTGTTTCCAGATGTCCTAAAGATTTTTATGACCAGCAAAGATGCAAAAACACATAACAAAATTATCTATCTAAGCAAAAAACTTGTGGAAAGAATACCAGAATTTGATTAATATAAACAAATCGATTATAAGTCAGTACAAATGAAGTCAGCACCCTACTGAAAATTGTTGGGGTTTAGTTGCTCCTGTTTTTTATCACTATTTATTTTATTTTAAATCAGTTTAAGAATTAAAGATCATCTTCATTTTAATTATTTCCATGTGAACAATCCGCCATAAAAGGTTCTTCGCAATGAGAATATCGCTGGTCTCATGTAGAGAGGCCCTAACTCGCATAATTGTGATTTTACAGGGAAGGTAAAAACATAACAGAAACTGTATTTATCACAATGTAATATTTGAAATGCAATTGATTGTAATATCGGTTTTTTTGATACTATTGTATTAAGATTTTGTGACGAGAGGTATTTGCATGAAATGTAATGGAATCATGAAAAAACTGAATTTCATAAAAATTCGAGTTAGGGTCTTTCTACATGAGACCAGCGATATATAGTTAATAAAACACGTTAAAAAATTACAGATTTACTTTTGTTTTTTGTGGTAAGTCTCCGACACTGTTTCATATAAAAAATGTGTACTTGGTTTCGTTTAAAAAATTTTTTCAGTGTACACATATTTCTTGTCTACTTAGCTACTGAAAGTAATTTTTATATAAAATCCTGCTGGGAGCCACGTCATTAATGATGCTTAATATTCCTTTAGGTGTTTTTAATAACACATGAACATACGTATGTATATTGTACATAACATCTTAAATATTCTTCTATTATCATGTGTCTAAAGTGAATTGTTTTACAGCTTACCGCGTGCTTCAGATATTTATTTAAATATTAACCTTTCACTCACTGGTTAAAACCGAAAATTGCACAGTTTAATAAGACAAGACAAAGAGCCGTTTTACACCACGAGATTTTTTATGAAACTAGTTTGATATAATATGGTGTATGTGGCCGGACTTTTGAACCGTTATATACAGACAGCTGAAATTTACAAGGGCCGTATTTTTTGAACCGTTGTATACAAACACCTTAATTTTAGACAGAATGTCCACTACTTTATTTGGTATAATAAGAAGTATAAAAGTGTTGTATTATAAATTTAATAGTTGATATAATCGGATGTATATGGGCAAACTGTTAAACCGTTAAAAACAGGCGGTTGAAATTTACACAGAACCTGGTTGCTAAATCTACTACAACAGCAAGTATATAATTTGAATTTGAAAATTAAAGAGTGATCCTATAGTTGCTGCAATTTGATGTATATTGCCAAACTATTGAACAATTGAAAAAATATAATGTTTGGAGATATAAGTGTGTCCCAGTAGTTAATGTAACCTTAGAATTATTTTAATACGCACTGTGCCGTTCGCCCACCATTCAGAACAGTGTCAGAAATACCTGAAAAAGCTATTGCTATTGCAACAGTAGAATCATTAATGCATATGAGGACCTTTCCAAGTTTCCGAGATCGGTTCCACCCAACATACAAGATTGACGCGCAAACATACAAAAAATTAAACAAACAAAAGAAATATAGAAAACCCTTTATCTGGCAAAAGAAATGGGCAAATATATTTAGAAAATATACACATTTAAATTTTAATAAGAACATTTATTGTTCGGAAACTCTTTAATCTTATTTACTTTAAACCTGCTTGATTTCTTCAAAAATATAAATATTTCATAATATTCTTATTATTTAAAACTACAAAGTGAAATATGTTACTGCGGGGAAAGTATGTCCATATATATGGACATTTCGCTATTGCTCTTGTAACTCATCACTGGATTTTACCCAAATTTTTTATGAAATATTTATAGTTTTGAAGGAATCAAGCAAGATTATAGTAAATAAATATATATAAATTTTATATAATCCTAAACAATAAGTATGTTACTACCAACTATTCTTTAACGAAAATGAAATGATCTCAATTCTTTCTTACTCATACCAGTACTTATAAATCTATAACTCTTTTTATCGCTTTGATTTTCCTGAGTTTCAATTCAATATGTTTCATTTCAATATGTTTAATACGCTGTGAGAATAAATTTAAAAGTTTATAACATTTTTTTATATGCTCCTTCATTCTTAACTACAACATTAAATTAATAACTGTAAGAAATATGTTATTTATATCGATTTTTATTTGCAGGTTGAACTAAATGTTCATTGTAAAACTTTGTGTACCATTTTCTTTAAAAATATTTGCTTTATGATTCTACTTCAATAAAATTTATCTTTTTTTATTCTTATAATATATTGCAATAAGCTTTTCACAGACAAAAGTTTATGATGTCAATATGTTTTTTACAAGAATTTTTCCTTCTTGAATTTTTAACCATTTGCTGTTGATATCTGCTGTCACTTCTCAGTGATTTTTGATATTTTTATGCATACCACTATAGACCAAAGGTTGTTGTAATATATATTTTAATAAATAAAGAATAAGCTGGATTCAGGGCTTGGTAACTATCCTTGTATCGTAGAAAGAAGTTTTTTTATATAAATTTTATCGTACTATAGAGAAGATGATTTGGAAGTCATGGCTTCAAATATAAGCTTATATTTTTTTTTTTTTTTTTGTATTTACAAAAGTAATCTGAGTATAAGCTAGTGATATTGTTGTAAAGAAAAAACAAAAACAAAACAAGATAAATTTAAAAATAATCTTATGTCAACGTGACTAAAAGTAGCAGTTTCATCATTTTCAAATATACCTGAAATTTTACAAGTTTGTTATCAGATATTGTGGTGGTAAAAAAAGCATAAACATTTTTTTTGATATTTCTCGTGGGCGTGGCACTTGCGATACAAAATAAATATTTATCATCTCCTAACTTGTCAACTGTAACATATATAATCTTTAAGTTATGAACAGGGCACCCTGTCAACAGTGTTCCTAGCCTAGCAAAAGACAGTCTGGATTACTTAAGTGGGCGTGGCACCTCTTACAAAGTAAACATTTATAGGACTGTAATAGCTATTTTTTGGGATTGTCCCTGTTTAAATTGTGCGTAGTTTAACAAAAAAAAACTGGAATGGTTCAATATGATCTTTAATGCACGCAGTACTTGACTGGTTATGAGTGTTTTTACATGTGCAAGAAATTTCTTAATACGGAAAGAATATTAATCAATTCTTTTGATATAAAATTAAGCATTTATTAAATGAATTACAGATTACAAACTTAGGGGTTGCCTGAAACGAAATACGATAGCAAATAATAATAATAATAAAAGACAGTTAATGGATATTAACAAAACATCAACTGAATATAGACAAGTATTAGAGAATTCACTTATTAACAATAAGAATTTTAATTTTTTTTTACAATACAAGATATTTAAACATTTTGTGTAACTAGGTGAAGTTCTGCAAAAAGTGTTTTCCAGCTCTGCCCAGAAGCCCCCTTTTCCAGGGGAGTCAACTGTTTTTTTTATTATTATAACTAAAATATTTAAAATATTTACAATAATTACGTTTTTCGAGATCTTACTTAATTAAGTGTTGCAACAAATATGAACTTAATTTATTGTATCAAAATATCTTAAATTTAGTATTTACATTAAAGCAGTGTTAGGAAAAAAATATAGGGAAAAACATAGTAAAGATTTAAAGAAATTCTGAATTAATCCTTCTATCAGCTTCATTGCTGAAGTTTAAGAAAAAAATTAATATTACAAATCCCTAATTATATCATAATTTGAAGCTCTATTTCGAACTTCAAATCTTTGTGTAAAATTAGGTATTACTGATTATAAGGATTATTTGCAACTTCTTTAGATAGGTCTTGGCATATCTATTTGACCAAATCTGACAACCATATTTGATCAAATCTGACACCCATATGTCATAACAGGCCGTATGCATATTTTATACAGTAAGATTTTGCTTCTATAATTCAAAATTGATTTCCGATTTGATAATAAGAAAAGGCATCTTCCACATTTAATTGCCTTTTCACAGGTTCCTAGAACATGATGTCTGAAAGTCAGTTTTTTATCTAATTCAATTCCAAGATATTTAATGGTACCAAGGAGAGGAATTTGAACTCCTTACACAGATAGTGGTGGAGTCAACTGTTTGAACCTCCACCTAGAATATCTTCATATGCATAAGATACCAAATTATGTCCTAAATAAGTTGTTTTCAAACCACTGTGAACAGTATTATTTATAAAAATACTTGATTTATTGTTTTTTCCAATACCAACCGTTTATCTTAGCAACACTTTTACTGCATTTAAACATTCAGTTTCCTCATAAAACTTGTTAATCTTGGTCTAAGCTTTCAATAGCAAGGCTAATGTTGTTATGGGCAACACAACTGATGGATTTATTTCTGAAACATATGCAAAAAATATACTCGTAGAGAAAACAAAATTCTAGGGTAACTAAAATTTTAATTTTTTCAAGGCAAATATTTGTATAAACATTACTTTAGTCAGATACTGTGAATGTGTGCGTATCTTTACATGAAAACATTTTTATCCTTTTTTATGTAAACCGCTTACTATGAGCATTGCTTACAAGCTAAACAAATACACATACGCAGAAAAGAAAAGTTATGCAGGGGTTGTGCTGAATCAGACTGCTAACGTATCTGTTAGAAATTGACATATTTTTACCAATTACACACACACAATAATTTCTATTTGCCCTCAACGTTACACAGTAGGGTATTTGGTGAAAGAAAATGATAATAATTCTATAGTGCCTAAACGGCTAGCTCGATGTTACTGAAACCTTACGTGGGTATAGTAAAGGTGCTGTGGAGCGTTGCTTAGTTTAGTTTAGATTTCAGGTTGTTAAAATCATTTTCTCCGGATTTTGGAAAGGTTTAATTTTGGATGTAGCTCTTGTCTTTCTTTTTATATAAGAATAAAAAAATTAATATGAACATAAGCCGAATTAGTTTATTCATTTGTTATCATACCGGTGCTTGTGAAAAATGAAAGGAAAGTTCTTTACCATGATCTTTTCTGACTTATCCAGTAAACCTTTGTTAAAACAAGCAAACTGTGGTTTCGAAAATTGTAAGATTATTAATTGGCTCATGGCTGGTCACACATACGACAAAACAAATCTTAAGAGGATTATGGCAGTACCTGATGACAGTTTCCCCACTTGAAATGTCACTCGAAGTGCTTAACATATAATTTTCAGGTGTAAGTATTTCAACAATTTTAAACGGAAATTTTAATTTTTTGACTGATTTAGATCTGTTTATGCGATTCTTAAAACTGAAAAGTCAGTCTATTTACATAACTGGCTGAGTTCATAATTGAAGCTAGTTTTGACATTTAACTCTTGAGTATTATGGTAGTCTAATGATCACCATGAAATTTGATACAAATTTAAGAATTACTTTTTTAATGCTGTTCACACAGGTTACACTATCACTTTTCTTATTAGCACAAGTCTTAATTCACGTCTGTTCTAGAATCACACGTCCTCAGTAGTAGAACCTATCAGTTTTTTTAGACGGTAATTTTTTCTCTTGAAAAATCCCAAAAAAAACTTTACTTAATAGTTTCGAAGGGACAGTTATAAAGTGAAAAAACGACATCTAACAGTCTAAACAATTGGCCAACCCTCACTGTATTCAGTTTCTAACTGTAAAGAACAGCGATATGTTTATTTTTTAGATGTGTTTGTGTATCGATGCGTTAGTAAAATTGTTAATGATTTTAATTGTCTTAAAAAAAATTAAACAAAAATTTGTCGTTTGTCATTAAAATTTTTTATGAATATCTTTGTGAGAATTTCTTTTTAAATTTTTTTGTACACTTTTTATTGTAATTTTACTCTACTCTTTGTATACCTGATGAGTTTTACGCTGACCTATATCTTAAATTTTATTTTCGTACTTAAATAAATTATAAGTATGTTGTACATACATACACATACAACATACTTTTTTCAATAGAACAAGACATTTTCCCAATTTAGTTAAAAATAAAGATTTGAACAATATTCCAAAACACAAAATTGTTAAATGTTATAAAAAGTTTTTAAGTTTATTCTGTGATAAATATGTCCCTCTTATAAGTTATCACTTTTTATGAATGCTTGATAGAAAAAAAAAAAACACAATATAACCTTGTAAAGAGAAGGCAAAGAGTGAAAATAAAGCATGGCAATTGAAAATTTTATCCAGTGGGAATGGAAAAAAGTTTTCACATTTTTTGATAACAAGTTTATTAAGAAAGCATTTTTTTTAAAGAAATGCAATCATTTTAAGCAACAAAACAAAATTAACAGATTTTATGATGTGTAAATAAAGAATGCTAAAGTAACCTCGGGGAAAAAATAAATTATAAAATTTCCTAAACATATATGTACATGTGTATTTATTTTACATAAAAAATAAAAAAAACTTTTAGCAATTGCAAGTAAAATTAAAGGTGTAGATTTTATAGTTTTATTTAAAATAAAAATTTAATTATTTATCGCTTTCTTGTTTAATTGAAACTAAAAAATTATTAACCCAACAATCTGTTGTTTTATGTTCTTAGTTATTTTTTATAAAAAAAAAATTACAATCTAATAGCCATCTTAACGCGCGAGTTGTTTTTTAATCCTTCACACAAGTGGGAAAGTTATCCATAAGTTTTTCATTCCCTTTGTAATTTCCACAATATTCATTTCCGACCCCTTAAAGTATACATACTTGATCTTGAACTTTATACTTAGGGAGTCGATTTAGCGATGTCCGTCTATCCGTTCGTCAGACCGTAATCAGTTTAAATCGTTATCAGTTTTACTACTTCCCCAGATGATTTACAGAAAATTTATCACCAAAATTTTCTTAGACATATTTCCCACCACTCTGTGTACAACTAAGATTACTATATTTGTATGTAAGATATTTTTTATTTTAGATACAGAAAAGAGGCATGGAATGAAACCTTATTTTAAGCAGAAGCTAATAGATCTTGATATGATATTCCTACTTATTTTGTTACCACATTGTTTTGTACCCAAACTGTAAAAACGTTCAACTCTTACTTTCGCCGCAATGTCTAGTCATCATTGAATTAGTAATAACTGTGAATGTTAAGCAGTTAAATAGAAAATAATTTCTAAAGAATAAAAAACTCTTATTTAAACAAGGAACTAAATAACATAATAACGGACAGAGGCTTTTCTAAGACAAATAAAAAAGAAAATAATAAAAAATGTTGCCATCAACTATTACCAAATCAATGTTTAGCCAGACTTCATTTAATTAAGTATAATTTTTATTTATTTATTTATTATTTTATTAATGTGCGAATGATTACTATCTGTCCAGTTAGATTGCAAATAACTTGGAAAATATCAAAATGGCGCTTTTGCTACAGTGCGTCGTTCTTACAACAAATATTTTATTTAACAAAATTTGATTCAGGGCCAGTTTCACGATGTCGCAATCGTTCGTTCGTTCGTTTAATTACATTTAAAACAAAAACTATCTTTTAGAATTTGTTTTATTATTTATTTTTTAGACTTTAAACCTAAAATAACAAGACGGATATACTGGATCATAAGCAATTAGTAGGAGCAATATGACTTTTATCGTAACTTTCTCATATTACCAATTTTGCTTTCAGTTTAGAATGCTCTATTACTGTTAGGTTAGTTAAAAGTCAGTAAAGTTTTGAAACAACTTCAAAACAACTTAAAAAACATATCTTTTAAACGGAGACCATAGTCGTTATTTAATTTTAATTCAAAACAGAAATTCTTGATTTACGTAATAGCTATTGTAATAAAGTTTTTAGAATGTTATTATTAAGGCATTTATCATATTAATTCCATCCAATAAGTGCACGCTGCAGCGCAGTCTTGACTTGAAAAAGAATTAATATCAAACGAATATATTGTGCTTCATGGTGATAGGTACACTACAACTTGCTAACCATATCAGTTGGTTTTTAGCAACAACAACTATCGGTAAAATTGTTACTAAATAGCACAATCGAATATTTTTTAATGAAAAGTTTTTAAATATCCCTATGCTTGAAGCCCAACTGAGTTATTACAACAATACTTCTGACAGCAGTATTGATTTCATGTATTCTTTTGCGCCATTTTGGTAAGTTTGTTGTCAATTAAACCCAATTTGGTAGGAGTGGATGGAACTATTTTAAAGTTTTTAAATTTTTTTTTTTCACAACTACTTCCTTAAACAGATATTTTTTTTTAATGTTTTTTTTTTAATAATTTTCTTTGAAATGGAAAATTGTTAAAATTGTACCTATTTCAAAATCAGGCACCAACTACAGACCTTTACCATCGTTTTTATCCAAGGCGTGAAAAAAAATTATGCACAACCAAACTACCCTTTTTCGCGACTCTAATAAACTGCTCACCAACACACAATCTAGATGATGTTTCTGAGGAAATCAAAAAGGAAGTTGATAAAGGTAAAACTGCCTTCCTACTTTTATTAGACCACTCCAAAGCCTTCGATACTATTTATCATGAAATCATTTATTATAAGTTAGGCAAACTTTTCATCGACGGCTGTCCAGTAATTGTCAACGTATCTTTTCAAAAGATAAGAGCATGTTGAAACTAAATCCGTACGATCGAAGGTACTTCCCGTGACGAGTGGAGTTCCGCAGGGCTGAATATTTGGCCCTCTATTGTGTTTGTATACCAATGACCTCTCTAATATCCTAACGAAGTGCCAGATTAGAATTTATGCGAATGATGTTCAAATCTACAAAAATTTTTGAGGTATGACGATTGATACCTGTATTTACTCTTTGAATCAATAATTGGATCGCATTAATAAATAGGCTAATGCAAATAGATAGGAATTTAATGCTAAAAATCTAAATGTCTTGTTGTTCAAAAGAGGTTATCACAAATGAATATGACTACAAAGATTTTTAATAATAATCAAGCAATTGAAATAGTGAAATCGGCTTTAAGTCTTGGAAATTTTGTAATAGTACTTTTTCATTAACTATGCTTGTGGTTGCATACTCATTATATTAAGGTCTATTTGGCTAACTTAATACCGTACACCTTTTAAAATTTGAGTTATCCTTGCAAAAACGTTCTTAGTTCCAATTTTACTATACGAAAAGGTAATTAAACGTCACATTCAATAGTACGATACGCTACATTTATGGTGCAAAAAGACACTCTAGAGTGTCTGCTTTTTTTCTCATTGTTGGTGACAGCTTTGAAAACATGCTTAACATAAGAGTATTAATGCTTATGCACAAAAGTTTTTATTACCACTAGCCAGAATACCTAAACAATAGACTCTCGTTTGCACACAAAGGTAGGGGCAAAAGAATAGGAACTTTGCCATATAAAACTTTAATGTCACAATGGCATTTCTTTGTTTTCGAAGTTTATTTCTGGAATTCGAATACTTATAGCTCCCACATTCTAAGAAACGCGCAATAATTTAAGGTAAATCTTATGAAGACGTTTTCAGAATAATTCTTTTTATAATGGGAATAATTTTTTCTGGTATATTAACTTTTCCATTTTTTATTTGTGTATATAACTATGTATGCACGTAAATACATGCCAACTCACTGCCTGACTGTTAATTACAGTTTTAAACAGGAAAAGGGAGTAAAAATTATGCTAGTTTAGTTTTTTTATATTTTTCATTAATACTTGAAAAATACGAATACTTATAAATCACAAAATATTTTTTATTTTAAAATAATTTCTTTCTTTAAATTTTCTATTTCAACTTAGTAATTATTCCTTATTTAAATTTTCATGGAACTTTTGATGCTTTTTCGTTTGTCGTGCAGACATTTTTTATTGTTAGAAGTGATCAACATTTTTTATTTCCTAAAATAAACTTTACATTTAAAAAAAAAACTATCAGAATGTATTTTTTAAGTACAATAACAAACATGATAATGCTTCGTATGTATAAAATAAATAAATAAATAAATTTTTAGTATAATAAATTGATAGATTTGCCGAACATATGCAGTCATTTACACGTATATTTCCAGCTGTCAAAAATACATAACATGTCGAATGTGTAACAAGTTTGACATAAGTCAAATATAAGAAGAAAACAATCATACGCCATCAAAATGTTACGCTTCTTGGTATCGCCAACAGCTCCTGTTTTGATTTTTATTTTATCTTCTCAATCGTACCAAAACACTTTCCTTTGATCGGTGTATTTAGTTTTGGGAAGAGGAAAAAGTCAGCGGGGACCAAGTCCGGCGAATACGGTGGTTCAGACATTATAACGCTTTTTTTTGCCAAAAACTCACGCACAAGCATCGTTGTGTGAGCTGGTGCGTTATCATAGTGCAAATTCCATGATTGTTCTTACCACAATTCTGTGCGTTTCTGATGAATTGCTCAGCTCACACGGCGCATAACTTCAAGGTAGTATTCCTTATTGACCGTTCAACCTAGTGGCAAGAATTTATAATGCACCGCGACATTGCGTTGGAAGACAACGTGAGAAAAACCTTCACATTTGACTGAGCTTGACGTGCTTTTTTCGGTCTTGGCTTTTTTGGACGTTTCCACTGCGAGAATTGAGCTACACATACGATTCGGCACCATTTATGACCTTTTTTAAGAAATCTGAATCTCCTTTGATGATGTAGCAATTTTGGAACAGTCTTCGCTGCCGCAAGCTTAGTGCTCAAAACATCCGTTAAAATTGCTTGGCACGAGCCGAACGATATGCCCACATCATCAGCAAACTCTCTGATAGTGATTTGACGATTATCCAAAATCATCTTCTTCACTGCTTCAATGTTTTCCTCGGTTGTTGATAAGCTCGGGCGACCAGAACAAGCATCGCCATTGACATCTTCTCGGCCTTCCCTAAACCGGTTATACCACAATTGAACTTGCATTCTGCTCACAGTAGACTCGCCAAACGCTACAGTCAACATTTCAAATGTCCTTGCGCTCTTAATTTCATATTTTACACAAAACTTAATACAGTTTTTTTATCTGTCAAAAACAAAATGACTATTCAAAATGACTGACATTGCCAACAAGTATAACAGACATGTTTACTAACATGAGAGAAAAAATGCGAAAATCGAACATGCCGAACACATGAAGAGTTACTTATATTTTCAGGAGTAAAAAAGATTTAGCATGTCGAATGTGTAATAAATTTGACATTTGATATAAGAATAAAATAAACATACGCCATTGCTAAATATGCTTTGATTAAAACATAAATATATGTACATTTTACACTCGTATAGCCTTTAATTTTTTAAGAACGTCAATACCAGTGAACGAAATTTTTTAAAATAAGGTTCTTCTTAATAGTGACTGCGATCATGTGTATTACATGAAAAATAAGGATATGCGAAAAAATTTTAAGAAAGTTATATGTTAACGTAGATCAAACAGAAGAACAAAATTGAAAATGTAATTCGGTATGTTTGTATGTATATACAACAAAAACTGCTGAATTATTACATTAGAAAGTTATGAGAATTCTTAAAACCTGTGATCACAAGCTTCTACATTTATATAATTAGTTTAAGTTATGTTTAACATATAATGTAATAAAACTTGAAGATTATAAAAAAACATATATAAATCTTTAATATTAAGTAACATGGAATGGTTAGAAATAAACCCAAAATGTTTATGTTGAGTCTTGCAAATCATAATAATGAGAGACAAGGATAAGCTAAATAGCAATAGAATTGAATTCTGATCTTATTAGTATCCCCGGTGGGAAAGAAATGCACAACCACAGTGATATAACGGAAAATTTAAGCGTCTGTAAGAAATATCGACTAATATGTCTAACGTGTGTAATAAAATTATAAAAATTGCGTCTTCTTAACAGAGTTCAGAAAAATACGCACACTGAATTCTTGTACATATAAATAAACAGCTTAGAGAGACATACTGTAGAAGAATTATTTGATATTTATTGTTGCAATAGCGGGTTACTACGCGCACTAAGCACTAACCTTTTCCAAAAGCCATTGACCAGGAATGCTTTCCGCATTCAGAAGGAGTAATATGTCACCAAATTTGATATTTTCTTTAATTTTATTCCATTGTTGCCTTGACTGAAGACGATACATAAGCTCCCTATGCTATCGGTTCCAGAAATGTTGTTTTCGACACTCAATTAATTTTCAACGCGAAAAGCGATCAACAAAGCTTTGCAGAAGGTCTTCATCAAGAGTACAATTGGTTGGCTTACTAATTAGGAAGCGCGCTGGTGTATGCACATTATTATCAGCTAGTTCGGGTGACATAAGACACAATAGACGTTAGTTGAGGCAGATTTCTATTTGTGCTTATGAAGTGCTGAGTTCCTCGTAAGTCAGTAGGCGATCCTTCACTATGCGACGTAAATGGTGCTTAATAGACTTCACTTCTGGTTTCCAAAGGCCGCCAAAGTGTGGGGAAGCAGGAGGAATAAAATGCCATTTTACCGCTTGATTAGCCAAAGATTCTTGAAAATGTTCAAGAAGAGATAATATATTTCTCTGGTAAAGTACTTGAAGTGCCTCGCTCGCACCTATAAATAAGTGCCACAATCTGGGTACAACTCCATACTCTTCTTGAAGTGAATCTGCGAAATGCCGCCAGAAATGCATCGACATTTAAATTTGATACCGCTTCCAGGTGTATAACTTTAGTACACATACAGACGATTAGATCACAATTTTATTGGTATAGGTCCTGCGTAGTCCAAGCCGCTATGTTTGAATGGTCCAGTCGATTGCAGTCAAACAGCTGGAAGGCTTTCCATTAGTTGCTAGAGTGCTTGCGAAATATATTTGAAGCAGACGATGCACTTATGCTGCACCGCCTTAACTATTTGTCGAGCTGAGTGTACCCAGTAATGCGAAATGTATGATTGCATTAACTTGAGGCTGCACTGTAAGGTTTTCTGATGTGCTTCTGAAAATATAAGTAAAGACAGAGGATTTTGCTTAGATAGCAAAAGGTAATGTTTTGTGTGAATAGGAATGTCAGCATTTGGAATATGGCCACGAAGAGAGACCTGCAACTTGTATGCTCAAGACGTCTTGTTCACTGTAGTTGAATTTTAAGAACAATACGAACAAGTACGAGTATTACATCAATTTAATACTTGTTGCTTTTAATACACAAACACAAAATGCAACAACAAGTGTAAATCATTTTCAACATTAGACTTGATTTGTATTGAAACAAAATTTATTGTTAACAAAAATTTACTTTTTGCGCAACGTCTTTATTGTATATGATCTGATTGGAGTTTTACCAAAAATAATCGAGCCACTTGAAAGTAAAAAAGCGCCATGCAGAAAAATATAAAAACAGTAAGAAAAACCTACAGGTTGCATTTTCTATCCATTTAACATATTAGAATTTTTTATTTCTAGCTAGCAGTGAAAAAATTTGTTCATAGGTATTGAAACACTTTAAAGGTGAAAACAAAATTTTATAGATATAAAATATTTTACAAGCACACAAAATTTTTGTTGAAATCATATTTACACATGTACTATGTATATAAATGTAACAATATATATTTTTATAATTTTTTCTACAAATATAAATAATGAAACCAAAGTAGGTATATAATTTTATTTTTAACTTTCAGACTTTGTTTTCCTAAAGAATTATTTATTTAAATTATATCATAACTAAAAAAAGTAACATTTTATATAAAAAATTAGATTCTCATGAAAAAACAATAGAAAAAAACATCGAGTAGAAAATTAATTGACAACTGAATAAAACACTTGTTTCGCTAAAAACAAGTTGGCTTTGATGCAAAAATAGATTCAATCCTGTCAGAACATTCATGTTTGCACAAAATGACGAGCACATAAAATGAATATTTTAAACGAGCAGTTGTTTCAACAAGTGTTTTTTGCTTTTGAACGAAAACGATGCAAGTGATAAAAAACTATGTGCTAAGTCCCGAAAATTACGCAACCGAAACCGATGTCTGACCACCAACTCTTAATATATCACGTTCGTCCAAAAAAGGGAAAAGCGTTTCAATTCTACTATTTGTGGGAAAAGGTTTGCCAGATTTTAGAGAAAGAATATCTTTATGAAAGAATACAGCTTCAGTAAATTTAATGAGTCGAAGATGCGCGTGTTCAAGTGCATAAGTTTTAAGAAATCCATATTCTTTTTGCTTTTTGTGCAAGGACTCTCTAAGGTTGTTAAAGATCTTTTTATATAGGTCGTCTAATGTACAGTGTTTGACCATTTCGAAAATTTCGTTGTCATTTCTGGATAATTACAAGGTTAAATTAAAATAGATATTCACATTTTACCTCATACCTGTATTCATAATAAGTTTTTTTAACTTGTTTTATTAAAAAACACATTCATCTGAAAACAATGCAACAAAGAGATTTTAAATCGCACGACCTTGGAGGCAAATTGACAGATCTATTTCTCGAAATCAACATATCGCTAAATTTTTATTTAAATAATTCGATGGTTGCGGTCACCGTATAAAGTAGCGCTATCTTGATGAGTCCACATTTCATCTGAATCAATGTCATTCATATTTTCAAACAAAAAAACATTAATTATGGTGCGGTAACAATCTCCACTAAATGGTCTCGCTCGCAATTTTGCTTACTAACAAACCCGTTAAGACAACAATGAGCCTCATCGCTGCACACAATTTGGCGATAAAACGCCAGGTCAGTTAATAACTGCTCTAGAGCACAATCGGCGGAAGAACGATGCATATAATGGTCTCGTGGCCTTACTTACTAACCTAGCTAGTTCTTATATCGTTGTTGGCCAAGCTCTTTGCGCAAAATTTTCCTGCGACCGACGACGAATCTATGGATTTGTATCTTTTTTCACACTTTCGATTACAGTAGCTATATTCTCTTAGGTACGCACATTTCTCCGGCGTGTTGTGGTTATTGTATCCTCTAGAGAGTATGTGGTATAAAATCTATCCACAGTTCGGATGGCTTATTAAGAAGTACGATTATGTGCACCATAAAAATCAGAAAGTCGTCTATAAGATGTTCGAATTGGTGACTGATTTTCAAAGTAAACTTTGATGATTTGATAACGTTGTTCAAGCGTGAGTCTATTCATAATTATTTGCCAGAGTTTACTGAAAATAATAAAAAAAAGACAATTTTTTTTTTAAATTTATTATTAAAAAAATATAGAAAAAATAAAAAATAAGTAAAGAAAGGAAGCTTAAAGAAAGGACTAAAATGGCGAAATCAATAAATTTATTTGATCTTTGCCAATGTGATGTTTTTAATAATACGACAGTAGAAAAGGTCAAACAGCTTTTATTATTATTAGCTGTTCCAAAATATATGATAATGTTTAGTCGGTTTAGAAGAAAAGAAAAATATGTAAGACAACAAAGGAGAAAGAAGAATGCCTTTATTGATTGTACCAATGTGGAAGAAAAAATATCTTTTTCAAATGAAAGACTGTTCTCTTTTTTATCGCATCTTTCGGAATTTTCTAATTTTGAACACCTACCAGAATTTACTAAAACGCTTACACTCCCCAAAAACGAACTTGAAAAAACAGCAATTGGCTTTTTTTTAAATATCTCGCGTTCTTACTTTATGATAAATAATATTTCTTTATTTTTAAATAAAGAACCCAAAAAGATGTAAAGAATTTTACTACACGCAGAAAAAAAACATGGTTGTTATATGGTCACAATAACCATATTATGTTCTTTGTTACAATGTATAGTTGCGGAGAACAAATTATAGTTGTTTTCACCAAAACTTTAGTCACGATAAACATTTTTTGTTAACTTTTAACGATTATATGGTTGCTGTGCTCAAAAAATGCAACATGGTTGGTTTTAACTTAAAAAAATTTCAACCACAACCAAAGTTTTATAACTTATTAAAAATAATATAAAATATTTAATCATAATATATTATTGTTAATCAAAGTATGTTTAAAAGCAACAGAATAATGTTTACGCTTAAAAATATTTTGTTCTCGTACTTGACAGTTTAGTAATTTTTTTGATAGCTAAAATTTGAAATAGTTTTTTATTGTTAAAGAAATTGAAAAAAATAAAAATTTCTGTACAAAATAAATAATTAAAAATAATATTCAAAAGATGATATCAAATAAAAAGGGAACCAAAACATTTAAAAAAGCTAAAGTAAATATGTATGTATTGTAAGCATATAAACCTTTACTTTTGTGTTTGAAGCATAATTGTGAAATCGTTTATTTGTTATTTTAAGCAAATAATTGATTTTTTGTGAATTTATGTTTTTAAATAATTTTTATGACAAATCGTTAATAAATAAAACAATAATCAGTTTTTTATATCAGAAAAATTTTGCACTTACGAGACTATATTATATTTCAATTATATAAGATGTCATTTTCAGCCATATTTTTATATTTTAATTTAACCATTTAATGTTTAAATTGAACATAATTATGTTTATACTTTGGACAACAATATGGTTGCAAATGTAACAATACTATGTTTTGTTAGCAACCATATAATGCAACCATATTATGTTGCTCTTAGATTATGGTTACCTCAACCATATTTTTTCTTTGCGTGTAGGGACCAATAAATTAAAAAAAAAAATGTCTTTTTTCTTATTATTTTCAGTAAACTCTGGCAAATCATTATGAATAGACTCACGCTTGAACAACGTTATCAAATCATCCAAGTTTACTTTGAAAATCAGTCACCAATTCAAGCAACTTATAGACGACTTTCTGATTTTTATGGTGCACATAATCGTCCTTCTTAATAAGCCATCCGAACTGTGGATAGATGATGATATGATAGATAAACTGCACCCACCATTAAAAATTGACCAAAAAATAATTCAAAGTTAAAACCAAACAACAGATTCGCTGAAGTTGTACAATTGAATAATTTAATAAACAAAAAGTTTCTTCAGCTTTAAGTTTTTTCCCACAATATTTTTATATTGTGCTCATAATCGGAGCAGGATGGCTTACACTTATAGTTTGTAGAAAGGGTGGTACTACCGCTCCTTTCACATCTGGAGGACCCCGTCGAGCATACGGCAATCTCTGATCTAAAATGAAATAACTTTGGAAATTGTACATACCCATCAGACTTATCAAGCTTCTTTAGTCAGCCTTATGGGACGTCAGATATTTTTTTTTTGTTATGAACAATTCTACTAGACCTTGAGACTTACTTCATTGACTCGCGCGAAGCAAACAGCCCTATTAGTCAACAGCTACGAGAGGTGTGGACCTCTTCGACAATGCCATGAACAATTACCGCATTAGAGTTCGGGAGTATTGGACATTAAATACAAATGCTTTAAACGTACCTATGGTAAGTGCATAGAGCTGCAAAAATGAGAAAAAAATCTTAAATGTTGCAGTTTGATTTCCCAGTTGAAGTATGTGAGTTAATAATAGTGAAATTTAACGAACAAATGAAGCTTAGGTACGATATCACCGCAACCATTCACTCATCGCTGTAGTCCACAGCGAGATGACAAAACCATTTCCGGATGTTTGAAGGGCCAGGTAAATATAAAGAATCTCTATTTCTAAATAGAAACGTTAGTCAAAGTCAAAATCAATAAACTGGCTTTCACTTTATACTGTCGTCACTTTTTTCGGTATTTAAGCCCAGCAAAAAATTAGGCATTACATTATAAAGAACTTGCATTATAATAATTTACTTTTGTGATTGCTTACTCGCTTATAAAACACATTATTTTAGTTCGTAAAAAAGGAAGTAGAAATTGAAATAGTTCTTTAAGTTAAAAGAGAATGCCTTAAAATACGTGCTTATGATCATCCTTATTTCCTGTAATATTCAATGTAATCTATTCTATTTAATTGATTATAAAAGTATCGTGCCTTATTGTCATAATAAGGTTGGTAATCTAGTTGAAAATTCCTTCCGTTTTAAATGATTAATTCAACACTCGATTACCTTTTCTAAAATTTTTTTTGCTGGGAATAACCATTATTTAAGTGTGGGTTTAATAAAAACCTTCAATTTAACTAAAACGTTGGTACACCTATTTTTCTTTATTTGATAAAGTATGTAATCGCAGAATATAGTCACGTTGAAGCGTGGCGTGAATGTGCGTGTTTCAGTTAGATCACTAAATAAATCGCTTAGCAGGAATCTTTATTAAGGGGCTACGGAAAATATTTTATTAAAGTTTGACTGCTGGTAGCTTTCCTTAAACCGTATCCAAAATAAAAAATTCAAAAATTTGACAAATTTGCTCCACATTAATACGTATTTATGAATATATGAATGTAGATTATCATTTTAAGTACAGAAAAATACAAGTATACTTCTCGTATAATAACACATGTCACTTAACACAATTTCTTTTAACTTATTAAATAATATCTTGACAAAATCATCTTGGTAGCAAACATATTTTATCATTTCTTATATTCGAAGACTTTTTAAATAAATGATTTTACAACAGGCAATATGTGCCTCATGAAATAAATTTTTATATTCTTAAAATTCACATTTATTCCACTTATTTCTTTTTATACTTTTAAATGCAGTTTGGATATGTCAATTAGAATTTTTCACTCCGTTTGTTAATTCCGCATTATATATTTGTCAGCCATTTAATTTCCTATTCTTTAGATAATTATTAGTTTAGGACACGATTTGACAATGTACTGTTTGTGTATAGCTCCAAACTTTGAGCATATTTTCGTAATACTCAACTGTAAATGAAAAAAAAATTGATCTACTTATTATAAATTTCTATAATATTTATTAATACTTAAATAAACTAAACACTAAAATAAAAAAATTATTTTATTTCAAAAAAGTGTATGCTTTAAATGTGCCCCAAAACGTAGATAAACAATGACGCAAACTTTTCTGTTGGGAACAACCTTACGAATATTTGTGGAGATCATCTGCTTCGATCTGTTTATTAAAAAAGGCAATTTATACAATAATTGTTATTATGAGTGGTACTTATGAAATTGAATGGATTTTACTTTTTTGATATTAAAGCGCTGTTTATATAATACAAGTGATCAAATTAACTTTTGGGAATGTAAGGAAATGAATGCGGTAATGGACATCCAATTTTGTTTTAATAAAAATATTTAAGAGGATTTATTGACTCCCGGTGGACGTTGAGTAGAGCACAGTTGTGATACAGGGCCTAAGGGAGAGCGCCAATATAATAAAGGGGAATGACCAAAGTACTTAGAAGAAGACTGTGTATATACAGGCAAGGGGAACTTTGGGTAGTTTTGTATTATGTGCTTCTATAAAAAAATAATAATAATAAAAGAAGCATAGGAACCTAGTCAGCTTCTGGTGGATAGAAAGCAGACTCAAAGGCGACAAATAAATAACTAAAATTTAGCAATTATATAAACAATATTATAAAACCCGCACTTGCTGTTGTCAATTTTAAAAATTGTTTAGATGACCCAGTTTTGCTTTACAAAGATTAAATGATTTAAAATTTTTTGCCACTACACTCGTACTTTTAAAAATTGAAATGCACTTGCTTTCAATTTCTCCTTCAAGTTGAGTGTTTTAATTTACGTTCAAGAAAACAATTTAAATTCTTTATTTCTAAAATTGCTTTCAAGTTGCTTGCAGCCTACATCATAGCTATCAATTTAAATGAATTTTAACAATCAGTAAGTGTGAAAATCTTGAAGGCAAAAATTATTTAAATAACTTTAATTTGTATTTAACATAATTACAAAGCCATTGTGACGGTGAATGTTGCGACCCTTTTAAAAGTGGCTTTGTGTCCATATTATATCCAATTATCCCTTTTTCAATGGATTTATAAATGTTATTGTAAAAGCCTTTATTAAATTTTGTGTTTACTATAAAAATTCTTTTTTTCTTTAATTAAATATAATAAAATTTGTACACTTAATTTTGTTTAATGGGTGCTCTGTTAACAGAAAAAATATTTAAGTTTATTAATTCATTTTTCGAATCCGAATTTTATTTATTTAATAAATTTTTTTTGTTGGCTTTTTTTCATGATACTGCTCTGGTTTTTATTGTCGACACAAGCTGTATATGTTTTAATTCAATGCCGTTTATTTAAAAACGAGTGTCATTTTTAATGTTTTAAAATATTGTGTTATATTTACTATTCTTTCTTACTTGTACCAGTCTGGGTAAAATTAATTTTTTAATATTCTGCGATGTTCACATAGTTAAAAACACACTGTATTTTTATTTTTATGAAAAAATCCCTAACAATTAAGCTTCAACATAAAAAAATATCCCCAGACACAGAAGTCAAATTATTTTTTAACAAAACCAAACCAAAATGAAACGTAAAAAATTATTTTTTTCCAACTTTCATCATTTTATATTGAAATTATTGTTTATATTTTATTGAGCTTGTAAAAACAATATTTATTGAAATGGTATAAAAGCAAAGAAACGTTACAGACAACAATAAACGTCGGGCTATAAGTTGTATCATGTCAGCTAAGTATATCCCTAATGAGTAATAAAATATATTGAATAGAGGAGAAAAAAAATATTTAATCAGAATGTGTTGACAAACGAACTTCTGTAGAAGTCACTGTCATAAATAGGAAATAAACAATAAAGGAAATGACTGTAAAAGTTATAAGCAAAAAATAACGAATGTTACTTATAGTGGATATAAAATTGTAAAAAAAAAATTACAAAAATAATTCAAAAGGTACACAAAATAAAAACTCCTCAATCTTTTTAATAGTAATTTTTTTGTTTTATTTTCTGTAATTTGTTTTTCAGAGTTTTAACTTCTTCTTTAAAAGTTTTTATGGAAAATTATCTGTACTTTTTTAATATTATTATCACAGTTCAGAAAGTATACTCACGTACACACAACGTTCTGTTCAAAACTAACCCGTATTTTTTTTCTTTTCATAACAAAAATATGTGTCTCTTAATTTAGAAATTTTTTGTACACATCCACAAATGTATTTTATTACTATATTTATTTGCGTACACGCACCTGAATATACGAATATAGCTATTGTTTGTGTACGTGTACTTTATTTTCGGTACGTGTACAGAAAAAAGGTACATGAAAAAATGAAAGTAAAGTCGTGTACGGAAAAAATGAAAAAGATAGTAAGTATTACATACCTAAAATTTAACAAAGCACGTTTACTGTTTTGAAAAACGACAACAACAAATAATACATGTAAATTTAAATCAGAAAAACAAATGGATAAAAGAAACCCAAATAAAACTTATTATTTTATGATAACAGTAAACATCAAATATTCCTTCCCTAGATATATGTTAGTTGAAACCTTGTATCGCAGCAGAAGAGCTTCCAATCTATGTGCCAAAAGTTAAACGCGGTGTCTTCAATTCAAAAGTTAAAAACAGTTTTATTTGAAGGGTATACATATGTGTAAAAAATACTTCTTGCATAGAGCACGTTTTAATAGCGAACACAATTTTATGTATATCTAATCAATTAATATTTTGGTGCAAGTAAAGTTTGTCAAACAAAAACATAGAACTAATTACAGTGATGTACATATACATTTGGATTGAAATAGGGTTTCACTTCAACAATATAATTGCAATAATGTTAAAGATAAGCAAATTATTTCCTTAATCCTTTCTTTTTATACCACGACTTATTGCACATTTTTATTAAGAGTTATTCATATAACCTTCGCTTAAATTTTCAAGGAACTCTACTTCATATCATTAATCAAAAACAAACGGCAACGGTAGGCTTTAATTTTAACTAAAAAAAAACGTTATTATTTTATTTTAAAAATTATTTTGGGAATTTTTATAATATTATTTATTATATTATGCTAATATCCCATAACATTTTTAAATAAAAATGCAATTTATGCGTCGGTTGGAAAAGCAGGTATCTATACGTATTTCCGCGGTTGCTTAAGCCAGCTCATCAGGAAACCTTTATCCAAATTCTTAGAAAAGCCAAAAACATTTCTGTTAAATAATTTGTAATTAAGTCTTCCCATTTTCTCCCAATTGACAGACAAACAGCTGAGTCTGCAAATTATTTATAATTGAGTGTATAACTGATTTATAATTGGTCAAATTTGTAAAGCGGGAGCAGCAAATTAAAGAATATTTTATTGTCTTGTCATTGTTAATTGATACAAGAAGTGGGAGCTTTCGAATTCGTTGAGGAGTAATTCTTATATATATATATATAAAATTAATTAATTTAATTGTAAATTCCTTTAATTACAGAAATTTAAGCATAATAAAAAACAATTGAATTTTGAATTCGTGTTTTGTTTTTTACTGCTGGTGAATTTTTAAACAATTTCCTTTAAGTATAAAAACTTCAAAAACAACAAGAGAGTTGTTTAAGAAGCCAATACAGAAGTGTTAGGGCTTTAACAAAAATTACCAACAAACAAACCAAGTTTTTATTTTTGCTTACATTCCCTTCTGCGTTAGGTTGGTTATATGCCAACTCTTAATGCAGACGTAAGGCGTATTAAAAATAAAAACAACACAGTTATTTTTTAATTTCTCAAGAGAAAGAAAAAAACAACAGTGTTGCCAACAGTTTGCACAAGCAATTGCATATAAATTTTATTTTAAAAATTATTTTGGGAATTTTTATAATATTATTTATTATATTATGTTATGGGATATTAGCATAATATAATAAATAAAACGTTATTATATTTTGTCATCCGTACATGCAGTTACTTTCATTTTTCCATGTACGTTTTTTTCGTACACCCACACAAACAGTAGTTGTAGTCGTACATTAAAGTACGTGTACGCAAATAAATATTTTAATAAAACACGTTCTTGGATGTGTACAAAAATTGCTAAATTTAGAGACACTCAAAATTGTTATGAAAAAAAATGGTTTTACTTGCGTGGATTTCATATATGTTCGAGAATTTTGTACAGTGATTGTACTTTTCTGAACTCTGATTATAACACAAGTAAAAAAATTTCCGGTTGTTTAAAGATGTGTCATTTTGTTTCTCTTCATCCGTTGTAAAAATGTTCTATCACAATATCATTCTGTGATTTTCTAATTTTTTTATATCAACTTATTGTCCTTTTAACCTAAAACTACATTAACATCAATTTTTATTTTCCTCATTGTGGGGAATATATCAACATGCAAGTGTTTATTCATGGGTACTTAGAGCTACCAAAAAAAGAAACTACATTGTTAACATTTAATTTGATTTGTGATATATAAATTAAAGCATTTCTAAAGATGTCAACATAAATTTGTCTAATTTGTCAGATTAGACTTCTCTATTTAAAATATATTATACTCAAATCATCATTGCAATTTATTTAAATTTTTTTTGTTAGTAGTGAGATTTATAATGTTAAGTGCATCTCAACCAAAAAAAAAAAAAAAAACTAACTAAAGACTCGCAAGGATACACACTTTTTTCTTTTAAAATCATTCAACATTAGGAGGTAAGCTTTAATAGTTAATGTATAACGCTGCAATTGATATAGGTAATTAAAACTTACCCGTTGCACAGTTCCTTACTTTTAACAAATAATTAATCGGAAACCGAGATGTATAGTTTGTGAAAGACATTGCCGGATGTTTAGCAGTTCTGCAGAAACAATCGTGTTACTACGCACCAAAGTTCCTTGTTCCTATTCAAATAGTAGAGCCCAAACAGAATCAGAAGAAGAAACGAAAATAAAGACAGTCAAATTTTGAGGGCAACTAACTGTTGAGTCTATTCAGCTTTCACACAGAAAATGTTCAATATACCATTTTAGCTTTTTTGTTTCAAAATAGCAAACCTCAAGTAACAAATGTTTTCAAAATTAATACTTTGCTGATTGCTTTGCTACTGAAAGAAACAAATACCCAGCTCAAGCATATGCCTTTCTTTCTCTTTTTTTTGCATTTGCTGCTGCTTCATATTTAATGAATTATTCTGCAAATGCTCAGACATTTAGTTTTTTTATTTACTGAAAAACAGAGCAAAGGTTTTAGTGCTGCTGCTATTATAAAGCAAGCAATTTAAATCCACATTTCCCATTGAATAGTTTAAATGAAAATCGGCAAAAGAAATTCTTTTCTACCATTAAGTTTTTCGGTTCAAAATAAATTTTTCCCCTTAAAAGTTTACCTAATTTTCTTTTTTTATAAATAAAAGGCAAGAAAATTGGTAGAATTGCTTGTTGTGGTCAAAATTAAGCAAAGGAAGCAAATATGTGTGTGACTACAATATTTAGGGAAGAAAGTATATCTCTCATGACAAGTCTCTAAATTTGTGTTATTAAAGAAAAGTATATTTTTAAATCAACTAATTTCCTTTATTTCACACTCGTAGTAACCAGAAAATTTTCACTTATAAAGTTTGAAATTTAATCATTTACCCTCAAAAATCTTCAATTTTATTCTGTTAATAATACAAAAGCTTAACTGTAAATTAAAAACTTATCACAGAACTTTTAATAAAACATATATTAATTAATCATTATATCTTAATTAAATTCATCACTATTTTCATTGCTTTTGACCTTCACTTACATCTTCACTTATAAACACTAATAAATCATTCTGATTAATTATTATATAAACTTACAAAGCCATCTCACATCCCTTTAAATATATAATGAACCGAAAATAAAGTTTGACATTTATATTTATTGCAACAATAATTTGATTTATTTACAGACAATTGAAAAGGGATAAAATAAAAAAAGTGCCTGTTCAGTATTGAAGAAAGGTGCTGAGAGCCACATTAAACGGCCTTCTTTCATTATTAATGATCCCAACTTTCCAAACATTAATTAGTCCTCTGCACTTAAGCAATGTGACAAACGGAAAAGGAAATAGTTGAGATGTAATAAAGTTGTCAATGTAATAAAAATGTTTTTAGTTTTTCAAATCAAAAAATCTAACCAAATCATAAACATAAACATAAGGGGGACATTTAAAGTGGCAAGTCTACAAAAAATTATTAATTTATGAATGTTTTTACAAATCGTTTCAAAATATATAAATCTCGAATAAAGGCAACAAGGGTACCGATCTGATACAGCAAAGAATATGATAGGCTAATATGAGGACAGATAGTTTTTTGTGTAGTTTTTTTTTTATAAAAGCAAAGGCCGCCAAAGCATGTGCTTTAAATGGAAATAAATTAGTTATTTTGCATCGAAATAAATTACTGCTATATAATTATACTCGTAATAATTAAAGTTTTACATTTATATATAGATAAGCTTAGCTTAGTGCCTGTTTCTATAACCATAAAAACAATAATAATAGTAACCGCCATATTTTTAATATATTAAGATATATTTAAAATGTAATTTAGACCAAATTTGTATTAAAAATTGGTCATAAAGTACATTTCACAATTATTTTATTTCTTTACTTTAAGATTTTATGCATACGGCAATTTTTAAATGAAAAAATTTTTATATTTTTTCAATTTGGGCTTAAGTTCGTTATTAATTGTGATAAATTCTAAAAATAACTGTAAAACTCAGATACCAGAAAATGAACTGCACTTTCTGGATCGCTAAAAAACTTCATCAGAATTCTTCGTATATATCTACAAGATAGTTATCAATTGTAACTACTATTTAGAGGAACAGAGATATGAGAAATTTTTATACTTTCATAAAGTTTTTTTGAAATATTTATTCTCTACAGGGAAGTTGTTTATTATAAGTGTTGGTCGACAACCACTAGCAAGAACTACCCTGTGCAATTATCATTCTACATTTTTCTACTTGCAACACAAAAACTGAAAAAAAAATAATAAAAATATTTCAAATAAAAACCATATAAAAATTCATGTTTCTCTCTTCGAATACATGGTCACTCTAGCAAGTGGCATATGTAAACAAAAATAAATTGTCACATTAATTTATAAATAATCATGTCGTTGTAATTGAGTTTCAGTCGACAAATTTACGCAAAGACGTCTGAATGACAAATTCGTAGTGCTGTGCGAAATTCGTCGTTCGTCCTAGTTATGTTTATACCATTAATCAGTAAAAATTTATATTTAATGATTATTTTCAAATATTCAAAATGCAATTATTTCTTTGCAAAATGCCTTATTATGCTTTGCTAAGAGCAATGTATGTGTGAACTGTGTTTATGTTTGTTGACAGTTTCTTTATAGTTGTCTTGTGAACATAAAAAAACTGCGCCTTCTTGTTTTGTGGTTTTTTAATAAAATTAAAATTCGGACAGTGCTGTCAAATGAAGGGATCTTTCCCAAAAATGATTTTTTAAACAAATTGGGGTTAAAATAATCAGTATGTGTATTTGATATTACTCTGGAAAAACTTTTCGGAGATGTGCATTTTAAGTTATTTTAACCGTGTAAATGTACGTCATTTTTACTTTTAGGACAGACTCTGGTGTTAAGTAGGTGCCTACTTTGCTAACGATTTAATGCTGGTAAGTAATACCGGTGACATGACATACTAGCACACAAAAAAAAAAAAAAAAATACTGCAAAACTGTTCTTAACATTTCGTTTCTTTTTAACGTAAATACTGACGGCGTTTCCTCTGGCTCGCTAATCAACAACATCACGTACAAAGTCCTCTAACGTCATCCTATTTATAATGTTCCTTTTTCAGTTGAAGTCTTTCGAGCTAATGCAGGCCCCCTGGGGAGTACATTTAATGATTTAAAAAAATTTTTAATTTTATTAATTTTCGCCGCTTAGGGCAATTAATTTAAATTTTAAAGCAATAATGGTTTGTTCTTTTTACATTGTTATGTATTTTTTATTATTGTGCGTTAAATTTATATATTGTAATTTCAATTGCCTTCATGGATTTATCTATAGGCAAATAAATAAAATATGTATAACAAACAAAAAAAAAAAAAAAAAAAAAAAAATTATGATGGGAAATTGGTAGCGGCTGAAAGATAAAGCCAGACCATCAATCAAATCACATGATAAGCAGTAAATGTGCTAACTCTCTCTCAGCTACAAAAGATTTGTTATTAGTAGTCTAGTTTTTGCTCTGTACAGCTCATACAGCCACTTTTAATTTGTAATCCGTTTGCAAACTTAAAATTTTTCAAGTACCCAAAAATAGAGTATCATTCTTTTTGTACATTTACTTGAGACATTTTCCTCTGCGTACAGTTTGGTGCTCGGGTTTTAATCTTCATATAACTTATATGTATATGATTTCTCTTGATCAGACTTGTTCTGTTACTCGCAGGTTTCTTAAAATCGCGTGGTTTCAAAACCTCTAACTTTTGTTTTACATGTTCTGAAACTTATGAATTTGGCTTGCTCTTTTCAAAGCTGCGTTCAAAAAACAAAACATGATTTTATGGCGCAACAAAATGCCAGCAGCTTTCTTGCTAAGTTTAATTTCTTAAAAAACATGCAATTAGAAAAGGAAGGAATTAAAAAACGGATTCGAATAATGACGAATAATATTCCAATCCAATGCATATTTAATTAATTTAAAATAAGTAAGAGTTCTGAATTCGGCTATGCCGAATCTTATGAACCCTTCACCTTAGATGAAATTCTAGTTTAGTGAAGTAACTCTAATCAAAAAACAAATATTCGAGTGATAGAAAATTTAAAAAAAAAAATAAAAAATTAATTACTACATTTATATAATTAAAGACAAAAATGTCATCGGTTTTTAATGGGTTAATCATTTTTTAAAATTTTAGTATTTCCTTAAAGATCTTTTTCAAAGCTTTTAAATGATAAAAATATTGATATCTTAAAAATATGGTTAATAATCGTACTATTTAACCGACTTCAAAAATTTGACTGAATGTTGCTTTTTTATATTCGTGTCTCGATAACTCAGTCATTTCTAAAATGATTTTTAAAATTTATTTTTTATTTAAAAGCTTACAAATTGGTCCCGTTTAAAAAAAATATAATCTTAAAAAATAAAAGATATCCGCAAACAACATATATGTTTTTTTTTTCTTATTTTTTATGTGTTATGGACCGTAAAGGGCACCAGTTTTCATTTAATTTATGTACATGGCCATAATTTTGAACAGTTGTGGACAGACGATTGAAATTTACAATGGATCTGTATCGCTTACTCTGCAATAACAATGAGTGTAAAATTTGGATTTGGAAAATAAAGGGTGTTCCCAAAAGATGACTGAAAGACATAGATTTTATGAATGTCAGTTCATCGATTGTATTACACGGCTATAGAGAAAAGACCTTCTTTAAATAAAAATAGAATGAACAAGAGGATTAAATCTGCCGAAGTTCTGCTTTGAGTTTTTTTCTATCACAAAGCGGTCTTATTCTTATATTTTATGGTATCTTATTCTTTTATAATTTCAATAAGTACACATCAAAAACTGTGCCTCAATTTTTGTCTGCTCCACAGTTTCTAAATTTTTAGGAAAGTCATTATTCCATATTTAGCTGTCGCAGTGTATGTTGTTATTTGTTGTGTTTGTTTTTAATAATTCTATTTTTCCACGAACCAGCTTTGCTGCCACGAATTAATTTTAGTAATTTAATTAAAAATAACGTTTGTGATATTTGCACTTTAAAAAGTAAATGAATATAAAAAAAAGTTTTTTTATTCATTTCAAATCTTGCAGAGTTATTACACCTTTCCTGTATTTGTTCAATCCTCAACATTAAACTAACTATGCTCTGCTTAGAATTTTGACCCAATTTTGAGTTTAAAGAAAAACATGCAAAAATAAAAACACAACCATGCCCGCACAGCGTGTGAATTGTGCTGTATTGTGGCATATGTTACTTAAGTGACTTTGAAGAATATACCCAACGGTATTATTAAATTTAGAAATTATATTTGAATATATTTCTTTTATTTATGGCAATATGAAATCGTTTTTATTTGCACATTTGCTTTATTTTCCATCTACAAATCACGCACACACAAAACATTTATCAAGGAAAAAATTAATCATAAAAATTTAACACAGTGTACTCGTAGAAATGGATAAATATGTTCACAAAATTTTTTAAGCAATGTTTTGTGTTTTATAATGACAAGCTAAGAACTGAATTAAGGCCGAATTCGCAAAAGGTCAATAGATTATTTTGTTAATATTTCTTAAATAGATGAATATGCTTTCACCCTTTCCAATGTTTTCATGGCTTCAACTATTTGCAGTTAATAGAACCACGTTAAGCGAAACTTAACGATCCTTCTTGTGTTATGTTATAATGAAAAATGGGCAGAAAGCACTCTAAGTACCATTAAGGACTTTATAGAAACCCTGATAATATGTGTTCCAGAAAGTGTTGTGTCGATGTTGTACTATGGCGTAGGTGAAACTGCAGTCTATCGTCGTCTTCCACAGTTCAAATTTGTATCGTTTTGTGAAATGAGTTGCTTGCGAGTATTATTGCTGGATAATTTTAGTGCAAAAATAAAACTCTTAGCCAAAAAATCACCAAAATAGGATAAATGTTTTAAAAATCGTTAAAAATCGGCAAAAAAAAAAGGAATAAAAGTTATTCAAGTTATTTTTAATTTAAAAAAATTACGATCGAAATGATTAAAAAAATTAAACAATAAAAAATATTGGAAACATTTATAATATAAACATTATTATTATATCTTTCACCGCAGGTGGAAAAAAGTATATCATTCAGTGTGTAATTTCTACAATGTCCATTTCCGACCCCATAAAGTATATATGTATATTCTGAGTTCTTATGTATAGCGAAATCCATCTGTGCGTCCATGTTCGGGTTGAAATCAACTTTTCCAAGGCACTAAATGAGCTAGAGAAACTTTTACTATTCGAATTGATCAGGTATAGTTTTGAAAATTTTAGAATTGAAAATCATCAAGATTTCTGTCCTTCTAGGCAGGGGGCAAAAATACCACCTGCCTCTCATTTTTCCATATCATTTGGAACAAATCTAGTTTAGTGAAGTTAATCCAATAAAAAAAAATAAACAAATATGTGGCAGTAAACTGATGTTTTACACCCGAAAATATGGCAACCTAATTTATATAATTTAATGCAGTGACAAATAGTAATTATTATTGTATTTTTTGTAATATTTTTTAAGAAAAAAACAGCTACATCTTTTTGTGATTTGAAGCTAAACTTAAGTAAACAAACGAAAAAATAAACTTAACGTCACTTAATTTAAACCATTTAATGATATGAGACGTTACATTATTCTTATTGAAAATACAGCAATTGACTAATTATTTTTGAAAGGTAATCATTAATTTAACTTGGTTTCAAGAACTCTTTTTCCTTTGCTCCCTTAGATTTCTCTTTACAAAAATCGCAAGATATATACTTTTTTCTTTATCTGGTTACTTTGTACTCTTAAAATATGTTTGCAATACAGGACGATAAAAAATTCACCATATGGATTATTATTCAAACCGGTATGGCAGTAACAAATATACTTTCCCAAACCCTTAGGCAAAGATATTTAATTCTGGTGGGTAATTAAGGTAAAATATTTTTAATTTTGTAGGTTTTACATCATTTATAACCAACATAAATTCAAATTTAAAAAAATTGGTATCTGAAATTACATATAAGAATAAGATTCCAGTGTAAAAAATGTCTTAAAACCGTTATGCAATACACACAATCAATGGCTACCGACCATCGACTACCGACTACAAAAGTAGCTGGCTACAAAAATAGCCAAGTCGCCAGCTACTTAATTCTTTTAACGACCATCGACCACTAACTACAAAAAATAAACATCTGTTTTGTATAAAAGTTAACCAAAACAAAACAAGCTTGATTTTTTTAAGTAAATTTGTGTAAAAAAAATTTAAATGTCTCTAGAAAATTCAATTAACTTTATAAGTACTATTGCTAAAATAGTGGAAACAAAGACTTCAGTGTATAAAGTGTCCACGTCTATATTTGCATGTAAATTGAAATAAACATTTATATTAAACAATATAATAAATACATATAAACTGTAAAAATGACTATTATATATTTACCAACTTCAATAAAAAACCCAAAAAATTAATATAAAATAAAATAAAAAGTAAATGAAAAATGTAAACAAATGAACAGATCATTATTATTTTTCAATGGTGCCACTATAAAAGTTTTCGCGTTTTTAATAGCGATATTTAATGTATTGCGTTTTAGAAACCACCATTTCATGCATTTATTGTATTGGCAGCACTAAACTGTTTTTTGTAGCCAAGAAAAATAGAAATTACCCAAAGTTGGCTACGGGCTACAAAAGTAGCCCGTCGGTAGTCGTGTATCTGCTAAATGATTTATTCTCATAAGGACGCATGTATTCTATTTTTGACATCTTGTAGTCGATGGTCGGTGGACATGATTGTGTTTATAGCATTAATTTTAAATAGAAACGAACTTACTTTAGCCAATTTAAAAGTTACAGTTCGATGTAGTTTATGAAGTAAAAAATGATCAACTAATCTTGAGTTAGACTCACAGAACAGGTGTTATAAATTTTATGTTTTTGTTGTTTGTTGTTAAAATCTAAAGTTTCCGCCTATTACGATATAAGAGATAAAAAAATATATATGTAAAAATTAGGTCTTTTATAAGCCTGAACAAAACTTCTTGTGGACATACCCTTTAACTATTAAGATAGACTGGAATCAAAAACCAACTGCATCGGGTCGCATAATTAATAAAGCGAGTTTTAAATATTAGTGATGTGGAACCGAACCAGATGACTAGTTTTAAATCAGTATTGTATATTCCAGACATATCTGAAAGACTTGCCAATTTAAAACTCTTTGATTCTAAAAACTATAAAATATCTTATAAAACATTTAATAGCAACGAACAATTTTTCAGCAGAACAAAAGACAAAATTGACAAATTTGAAAAGTCAAATGTTGTGTATAAAATACCGTGCAATGGAAATGGGATAGAGAAATGTAAAATGGTTTATGTCGGTACAACTAAAAATAAATTAAAAACCAGAATGTCAGGGCACAAATCTGATCAACGATCGCGTTATAACAATACCCAAAAAACAGCATTAGCGGCCCATTGTGCATCATTAAATCACTCTCCAGATTTCCAAAAAACAGAAATATTAACAACGGAGAATAATCACAAACTTCGCTTCATGGTAGAGATGCTAAACATCATTAATATTCCATCGAAGGAGAGAATTAACTTTAAAGCTGACACAGAGAATTGCGCCCAAATATATCGACATATAATTAATAAGCAACAAAATATAAAACACAGTGCAATAATTAGTATAAGTAAATGAAGCAATGTTAACTTACTCTTAGTGCAATAACAAATGACGATCCAGAAACTGTGTTTATTGTTTATTGTTTTTGTGATTGTGAGTTTGTTTGTAAACACTGGACGTAAGCTTAAATTTTGTTTTTTATTATTGTTCATTTTGTTATATGTGCTTGTGTTTTTTCAAATTTCTATTTTGTACTTTATTCCTACATTAAGATAATTTATATTTGTTTTGTGTTTGTGTATTCTTAGCTATAGCCCTGATGATGCTACTCGATGTTGTAGTGAAATATAGGCAATAAAGAAATAATTTTAACACTATAATTTTGATCTCAAGCTCGAATATTGTTTTTTTTTTTTCATACTTATTTATAATTTATAATTTTTTTTAAATGCTCTTTTGTACACTTGCTCGAAAACGTTTTAATTTTTTATGATCTGTATGATGATCTGAAACTGCTAAAGTTAAACTACAATCAGTTTTACAGCCTCTTTTATCACTTTAAGTTAAAAAATATTGAATGGATTTTGTAATTATTCATTATATTCACCTCAATCAGAATTTGGTGCTATGAAATAAAAACTAAAATTAATGATGCGACTAAATATGTAAAATCTTCTCAGCTTTGTAATTGTATTTCATTCATGGTATTCAAAGGATAAGTGTATTTATATAAAGATCTGTGAGTACACAAGTGTGTTAGTATGAATAAAATCTAAAAATATGGAATAATATTTATTTTCTATTCAAAGAATGTGAGTGAAAGCGATTTTATATATCTTAAGTGCTTTTAACACATTCAACGATTCGAATTAAAAATAAAAAAAATAAGTAAAATTATTTGATTTATATATGTTTGATCAAAATGAAAAAGCAAACAACAAATTTAATATTTTTGAACAACGCAAGAAATTAAAATATCTATTAAAACAAAAATACAAAGAAAAAATACGAGACAAATACCACTAAATATTTAGCTAAAAACATAAAACATAAAAAAAATCATATCAGTATAATTTGATAAATTAACGTGAAAAATTTAATTTTAATTAGATAATATAATAATTGTAAATATGATGCAGAAAGACCAATTAGTTGCTCAAGATACATAGAAAAAATTTAGCATCTAGTAAATGTTTTCTTGATTTTCATATTTAAATTTTTGTTTGTAACAGACGCAACAAAACATTTCGTATTATTGTAACAATTAGAAAAACGTTTTTTCTAAAACTATTTTATTTTTTAATATTTTATATGTAATGATGATAGTATTAACAAATAAAAATACACGTTTTATTTATTTAATCACTTAAATGTTAATTTAAAAGTAGAATGAGTTTTTAAAGTATAAAAACTTGTGTACAACGGTAGAGTGAAGGGCAGAATATTTTTTAATTTCGCTCTAGAGTTGCTATTTCTATCTTTGGTTTTGTGTAAAATAGTTTTTAATTTTAGCTATTTCTGGTATTAAAGTTAAACTTTCGATTTAAGTGTATCCTGCGAAGAACAGTAGAATATTTCTCGCAGAATATTTCAACTACTTAAATCCCTGACGACTTAAAGATTTGCTTGTAATATTTTAAATAAATCTTCTGAAGACAATTTCTACCAAATTATTATACGAATTTCTAAATTTTAAACCGACTTTAAAAAAAAAAAACCAAAAAAAGAAGTTATCAATTCCACTAAATGTTGCTTTTTTATATTTGCGCCTCCATAACTCAGTAATTTTAGAATCGATTCTGACAATTTTTTATTTGAACGGTGATGCCTACAAATTGGTCCTATTACTATACTATAAAAGTTTAAAGTTAAAATAAAAAATACATGTCTTTTCTACGTCAACCACATATAAAACATATGGCATAGATGTGAGTCTCTAACATTTTAACTGAAAAGAAGGCAAAATGATAGATTACCTTCTTATCCTTGAAACATAAAAAACAATTATATTCATGACACATATAAACAAATGAATTCAATGTTATTTTGAATAAAAGATATTTCATGTTTTTTTTTGGTTCCTATTTTTGTCAAAACAGAAAAGAAGCCATTTACACATGACAAATGGTTAGCAAGAACTAGATATCAAACAAAAAAAAAAAATATTAAAAATTAAAACACAAATAAAACTAAAATAAATTTGAAAATAAAATCACAAGAAACAATTGCCAGTTTTAGTTTGAAAATCGTGTGTGTAAGGAAATGAAATTCGGATTCTTTAAATAATTTTCAAATTCCAATTTATTTATTTTTCCAAAAATTATTTGAAAAATTCTTCGACTTTAAATAAAATATATTAATTATTTAAATGGCGAATGAAAGTATATAGAGAAAAAACATTTCTTCAGAATTTTTTATTTAGGACATAAATTGTTGCAACTGCATTTTTATTTGTTTTTACGCACAAAAACCAAAGTTTTTAACTGTTGTAAAACTTTTTTTTATGCTACATTGGAAAATTGAAGAATAAAGTAAATATAAAAATATTAGAATGTTTTACTAAATTTTCAATAAGATTTTATATTAAGTGACCTCCTTCAGAATCATTTTTTAAGACAAATATGAGCACAATTTTCGTTCAGTCCGTTTAACCTAATTTTGGTTAGAATGCACAAAAACAATTACTAGTAAACTTTTTAAACCATGTAAGTGAGTCATTAAGTAAAAATGCAAAAAACATCTAAAGTAGACGAAAAAAAATTAAGATATATTCTCGAGAGCTTAAGAATACAACAAATCAATAAACACCAAAGAAGACAAAGACAACACCAAACTTCGATATTCCCTAGCAATAATTTAAAAATAAAGTTCTGTGATTTTTTTTTTTTTTAATATTTTTCTGTGATATTATTATTTTTTCGCTGATTATTTTGTATACATATTTTAATATATCATGCTGTCCATAATTTTGATTATTCATTGTACATCAACTATTTCTTGCAATTTATCACTAGAATAATTAATAATAAAAATACTGCCGTAAACAAGTCGGAAACAAAGCGACGAAACGTTGGGAAATAGATGAAATAAGTTTTTTTATTCGCATTAGTAACAAAGCCGACCAAAAATAGTCCTGGATACACTCTTCATAGACTTCAGCAAGGCATTTGAAAGCCTACCACATGAAAATCTTATAAAAAAGACTTGAAAGAAATGTAACACATATTTGAAATCGCTAACAAGTATAAATATCTCGGAGTGTTTATAGATCAAAACTTTAAATGGAAAAAGCAAATTCAAGAATTACGGAAAAAAACTACGAAAAGCTATCCATGCATTATATCATCTAGGCAACTGCCCTACTCCCGAAGTACTACGACAGGCTTTTTATTCACTTAATGAATCTTGTATCAGACATGGTATAACAGCATGATGCGAAGCAACATATTGCACAGATTTACAAAAGTTTCAAAACAGGCTACTAAAAATACTTACAAAGAATCAAAACAAACAAATTACACTAAGAAGCAACAACAATAATACAAATACGAATGATAATAAAATAAACACAGCTAATGAAAATCCTGCAAAATACCTCAACCTATTAAACATAAGAATTATAATTTTTAAATTTTTCCCAAGCAGGATTCGAACCATCGATTTTATAAATGAATGAAAATTGACCTATTTTCGGCTCTTTGGTTCTTTTTAATTTAATTTCTAAACATTTTTAGAAAGAAAAAATATTTACGAATGTATGCGGACGTTTTGAAAGGCAGCATTTTCTGGACCGCCACATCCTTTATCAGCATTCTTTGCATCTAGCCTCCCTATATTATGTACGTTGTAAACATCATATATTTTACCAACTAATCTTAATGCTAATTTGGTAAGGGGAAGTTCATACACAACTTAAAGCATTTAAAAGAATTATTAACAACACAGCCTTAGTTAATAAATTTTTTAACGAAAAACATTTCCAACATGTCATCAGTCACGGATATAACACTTCGGAAAGCAGAAAAACTTAAAATAGAACAACAACTACGACAAAAACACAGTGACAGTTTCACTACCTACCGCATTGAATAAGTCACCAATATACAAACTAAATTCACCCAATACCAAAAGCAAGAAGATATAATCAGTGTCTTTCTAAAATTACAATAAGAAAGAAAATAAATCAATAAAAATATGCAACAATAACCAATATTCATATTAAAGTATTTTAAACAGATTAAATTTGTACTAAATAAAAATTGTTTGTTTCGAAATAAGATGTCAGTTTTAACAAAACATCTGCAGATAAGCTTAATAGTTTTGCAGACTAGTTTTAAACTTCATTTGTTAACTTGCTACCATAATATGTACTGAATTAAATAAATAAACAAATAATAAACAGTATTTAAATTGCTTGCTTAAAAATAGCAACAGCACTAAAATCTTTACTTAGCTTACATGTTTTTCAGCAAATAAAATACTAAATGTCTTAGCATTTACAAAAGATTTCATTATAAATGAAGCAACAGCAAAATCAAATGCAAAAAGAAGAGAAAAAACCAATAAGTTGATGTTCGTTTCTTCTTTTGCTGTTGCTTTTTAAGAAAGAAAAAACATAATTTAATTGTGTAATAAAAACAAAGTTTTTAAAATATATTTTCTTATGTTTTGTTAGTAATAAATACATAAATAAGTTTCCAGTGTTCAAAGGGATGAAAAGCAGTGAGTTACAGCAAGAAACAGCAATCGTAGTCAGCCACAACTTTATAGTAAAGAGTTAAGCAAAATCAAATATAAAAATAAAGAAAAACTTATTGCTCAAGCAATAGCAAGCGCTTTCAAATTAATTGCTTTGCTGATTGCTTTGCTGCATAAAGAAACACATAGTCAGCTAAAGCAAATGCGTTTCTTTTTTGTAGCATTTGCTTTTTGCTTTTGCTGCACATTTTTCCACAGCAACAGTTAAGCAACTACATATGCATTGAAAGCAGTCAAGCAATTTTAATGACTGATAATGAATACGTTAAAAAAATTCCATTGCCAACCGAATTCACAATCTTTATCAAATCCTTATTTAAAACTACAGCGAACTGTAAACTATTGTCATTTTTAAGCCGCAATAATTTACACTGCAAACTTCATCATCCAGGAAAACTTGCACTTGAAAACTTACCATGCATCTAATTACGTTTGAATTAAAATTACAACTTTGATTTTATTGCAAAACTAAAACAATTTGCTATATCAGTCGTTTAATTATTATTGTGATTTTTTTTCTCTCAACTCTTGAAAACTGCAATAGTTTCTAACTTTTAAATTTTTAATGTTAAAAAAAAAGAGAAAAAAAACTAAGACGATTAAAAAACATTTGGCTTATTTCATGCTCAATATAAAAAAGGGAAACATTAGGTTTGTATTTGGAATACTTTGTTGCTCTAGTAAAATATTTTCATAGTTTTATAAAAAAATGAATGGAACATAAATAAATTGCCAATAGAAATAGTAAAAATAATATTTGCATGTTAAACAATATCAGTTTCAATCAGAATAATAGGCAGCATTAAAAAAACAAAATATAATAAAAAAAAAATATTCAAATGATATACGAATAATTTTAAGTAAGGCCTTAATTGCCTTTTACTTGTGATTATTTTTAAATAGAACTTTAAATGTTGGAGTTTTTACAGTTAATGGAATTTATTATTTTGGAATGGATTTCGATAAAATAACTTAGTGTAAAAAAGTTTTTTATAAATATTTTTTATAATTCTTGCAGTAAAGTATATAGATCTTAACAGTTCCCCAAATTCCATCTAAAGAAAATTTTCTAACAATTTAATTACAAAAAACTGACAGTACTTATAACAGTTCGTTACTTTTTTTCATTTTCATGCAACAAGTGTTTTTGAAAGCGAAAAATTTGATCATATCACTAATGTGTGCATTGAAGTAGTATATTGTCAGCGAAGATAGAGTTTAACGTTAGTAGAAAAATGAGGATCTGAAGAACCGTTGTACAGAAAAATAAAACCTAACTATCCTACCCTTCAAATAAAACTGGAGCTAATAAAAAACTCCGTAAGCGTAAGCTCCTCCGTATTAGCTGCTGCAGGACCACAAAGTAACAAATTAAAGGCTACCCAAATAGGAATAATCCTACCACGACCGTTCTTCAAATTTAATCAGTTTTTTATTTGATTGTGCACACTAATATGGAAGATTCTTTTAAGAAGTTTGGTTTAGGTATTTAAAATAATTAAGAGAAGAATATCGGCTAATTCAATAATTTTAATTGGGATAACAGCGCGATGTTATTCAAGTTTATATAAACTAATTTAATATTTCCGTGCTTTAGTTTTATCTATTTACATAATACTATTAAAAATATTTACAGAAATGTAGTGGAAATTCATCTTATACATCTATTCAAAACACTGTAGAATTTTTTACAAACCCTAAAAGGATAAGACGTGTCAATAAACGACTGAGTCGCAAAATAGTTTAATAGGTCATTTAAATTCATATTTTTATTAACTCGAGATTTTGAGGGCGCTTTTGATTTTCTATGACGAAGCCTGTGACAGTCACATCACATCGCGTTATAAATAATCTAGAATTTTTTAAACAAAGGAGCACACGATTTATTTATTTAAAGCAAATAAATTATATTAATAAAAAAATGCAAAACAAGAAACTGTAAAAACGCAGAAATTATTACTTGAGAATTAAATTCGTTTTGGCGCTACCCTATTACCTGCTGGTGGGTAATATTTATTGTATTATTCGTGATGGTGGTAATGAAAAATATATTCAATAACGACTTTCGAAGAAGCGCCCCACAGTGAGACTACCATATAGTAACCGCGGCAAAAACTGGTTTTTGGTGTGTCGTCTAATTTTTATGTAATGTTCACAATATATAAACAGATATATGAGTAACAATTCCCTGAAATTTCAGCCTCATAACTTCGTACCTTTTTGGTCTAGACCAAGTCAAAATTGAATTATGCCAACGCGCTTGAAATATGTTAGTTCAATATGTAATAGTCAAAAGCTTATTAATAAAAAAAATACATAATTATTGTTTTTATTTAATAAATTTAGTTTAAATTAATTTAGTTGTTGTAGAATGAGTAGATGAATAATAAATTAAAAAAAAAAAAAAAAAAAAACATAAAAAAATTCTTACAGAGAGAAAAGAGATTCGTCATTAGAACAGAATTTGTTGCTAATCGAATTTGGTCGGTTGTAGCTATTAACTGAAATTCGGTTAAAAGGACTGAATAAATGCAGTGCTTCCAGCTATTTTAAAAATTGATTTAATAGTCGATAAAAAATATTATTGTTATTAAATAAAACAACTTTGCATTTTCACATTTATCTTTATTAACGAAAAGAGAAAACAAATAATACTGACATGACTGTAACATGAACTTTTGCCTCAGCGCTAAGCATTCCCATTTCCTCACGCTTTCATGCTTTTAACTTTAGATTCCATTGTTTTTCGTTTTACATTCCTTACTTTACGCTTCTCCACTTCGAAGTTTTTGAAAATTAAGATTATTTACACATGCCACATACTCACCTTTCAGCATTAATTTAGAAATTTCCCAAACTTTCAATAAATCTTTTTGCACAGTTTTATATACATTTAAATATTTTTCAAATTTCAATATTTTTTATAAAATATTTATTTTTATTATGTTAAGAAATTCACAAGAAATAACGCAATCGATATTTGTGATTTTTGAATATTTTAACTAATTTTTTACCTTGCTAAAACCTGCAAAAAATACGCAACGCGTACATTCTTTATTCTTTACAAATATTCATCTATAGTTTATTATTATTTTATTTACATTATTCGTTTAATTGATAATTTTTTTTTTGGGTCGTTGACTTTGGGTTAGAATGTTGCATAATTTTTAATTTAAATTGATATTGCAAGCTGTTGTTCTTATTTAGGTTTGGAGGGAGGTGGGCGTATTATTATAATTTTTGCATGAAATATTTTAAATGATATAAATTACGGTAATATCATCATATGAAATGTGGTTTAAGTCTAAAAATATGCACAGTAGTGGTAGTATTTAATTTTCTTTCCTACTCGTAAAGCATTTAAGTTTAAGCAAATTGTTGGTTTAATTGTTATAGCTTCTACGTCACTAACGGCTTTTACAGAAATAATGCCAAGCCATCCCGATTGTAATTAACAACAAGTAAGAATGCTATATTTTCCTGTGCCGAATCTTATATGCCCTTCACCATATATGTAAATCCAGTTTAGTGAAGTAATTCCAAAAATAAAAAAATAAAATATTGGGGTGATAGAGAATTAAAAAATAAGAAACAAACCGAATTAAACTTAATTGATTATAGATACTCCTCATATTCTTATTTAAAAAGTTATTTGGTTTAATAGATGATGTTTATAATGTACACAACCTAAGGTATATAGATGCAAAGAATGCTGGATCGCTATATCCTTTATTATAACGATCCCGAAAAGGCAGCTTTACATTCTGCTGGTGTCTAATTTTTCTTGACTTGAATTTGTTGATATTTTTTCTTTCTAAAAAGTTTGTAGAAATTAAATTAAAAGATAAGCTTTAGCCAAAAATCAATATTAACTTGTTTATTATTTTTTGTGATGTTTATATTTTTTGCTAAAGGTCAGTTTTACTCTTCAAAGTTTGGGTTTTTTATCAAAAGTAATTTTTGCAGTTGTAAATTTTAATTTCACGGCGAAACTCATAATATCAGTTAAATTTTAATTTCTAAAAACAAATGGTTTTTGACATCGGAAAACTTAAACCACCAGAATATAATTAGTTAAAAGAAAATAAAATACAGTAGGTGTCTACACATCTATTTTGATAAAACTTATATATTTCGTTAAACAAAGATATTCAACGAAAATTTATTCAAGACACAGTATTTAGTAAAACTTGCAATTGTAATTTCTCAAAAAAGTTCATTAAGTAGCAGTGCCAACGACCTCGTATGCTTGTCATTTTTAATATTATTAAGATTCAAATTAAGAAAAATATGTTTATAAGTATTTATTTCGGTGTTCTGTAGACAGTGTTTTGCATTTACAAAATAATATGCGCAGACAAATGTTTTAGTACTATAATACCGGTAAAATTGGATGCTTTTACACTTGTATCTCTATTTTCTCTACGAAATGACGTACTTTTCCAAAAAAAAAATATTCCATATTTGAACCAAAGTTCTAAGGACCTCCTCAAAAAATTTTGTTCAATAACAAGAAGTTTGGTACAACAAGAAGTACAATTATTCTAAATTATAATTTAAAGGGAGTTACAATAGTTGAGGCAATTTGATGTATATGGAAAAACTTTTGAACTGTTATAGACAAACGGTTAAAATTTATAAAGAATTTTATTTCTAATTGTTCTACACTTGCTGTTGTATTGCATTTGGAAATTAAAGGGTGCCCTTATAGTTGCTGTAACTTAATATATGATGCCAAATTGCTATAGAGTTGTATACAGAAGATTGAAATTAACAAGGAGTTGTAACAAGTATAAAGTTTGGAAATGAAATATAAGGGAGTCCCAATAGCTAATGTATGTTGATGTATGTAGCCATACTTTTGAACCGTTATAGACAGACCGATGAAATCTGTTTTGAATTCGGTTTTTTGCAAGAACTTATGGGCAAATATTTGACTAATATGACCATACTTTAAGTTTTTACTTTCGTGAACGTGTGTGAACTCTACCAGTAGCAATTGTTGTATAAATAAAATAACAATAATGTGATTTGTCTGACTTAACTTCAGAGTCAAATATCTTCAAAGCTCACAACAGCATCAGTTTATAACAGAAAATGAAATTGTTTATGCTCAAACAGTAAAAAACTTTCTTTGTTGGTCTATATATACATTTTTAACTAGAATGGATTTTAAATAAATATGTTTTGATAATTATTTCAAATATTGATATATTGCTAATAGTACAATTAATATTGTAATGAAATTTAAATTTTCAAGAAAGAATTCCCTGATTTAATCAAAGCACACTTAGTTTTTGAAACGGTAAAGCAGTGGTACACAGCAGTAATTTTTATATGAGTCATAGAACTCACCCCTTAGCTTTTAAAATAGTCTTTGAAGTGTGACGCCAAAAATATTTATTATGTTTAATATTTATATCTGATGAGGTAGCACATTAAGCGGTGCACCTTATCTGAGCACCATGTACCTTGTTTGCAAGACCAGATGCGGAAGTTTCTTTCTTCTCTTTCTTATAGCTTTCGATAGAAGGTGGCACACCTCTGCATATCCAAATTTCCAAAAGGCTTGGCCTATATCATCTGCGAAAAAATACATAGGGTTAGATGTTTTACATAGAGCTCATTAAGAAAAGAAGAATAAGGGTTGGAGAAGGGTTGAAACCTTGCAGTACCCCTGAATTTAACTTGAACTTGTTTGACGCGATTCCATCTATAACAACTCGAATAGTGTAGTCCTTGAAAAAGATGGATTTAAATCGAGAAAAACCTTCAAGGGACGATTTCAACTTGTTAGAAAGTTTCTTCTTATTTTAGCTTTTTTAGATGTTCTTACAAATATTTTGTCTTCTTTCAATTATGTTCAAATTGTGTTTTTATCGACGATTGAATGATGTGTGTGATTTTACAGCGATTATTTGTACTGCTGGCCTTAATGTAAGTCTGAGGTCCTTTGCTCCCTTATGTTTGGTAGAAATTAACGTTCATATATAAATAAAACAAGCCGCGATTTGTTAAATATATTCTACTGCTTCCAAACTCCAAAAATTTTTTGTCTATAATGGACAATTATTCATTCATATTTTCCTTACCGCTTCACATAAAAATATTCCTGTACCTACTTACTGTTTTATTTCATTTCATATGAATATGTAGCTAACATTAATTGATTCGGTTATTTATTTAATTAGAAACTTATTTTCGTATTAGTTATTAAAAATTTAATTGTTTTAGTTATTTATTTTGTTATAAAATTGTGTCTTTATTTTTTATTTTTTTATCAATTGAGACAATATAAAATTTATTTTAATATCAATCCGAAATAAGAAAAAACCTTTAAAAGGTGAAATTCTAAATTCTCTTCTTTTTTCTATCTAAACATCACCTCGAGTTCTCTACCATTGACCTTAAAGTTTGTTTTAAAATTTTATTTGTACTTTTTTGTTAATAATTTTTATGTGAAATTTTTTCAAATAGATACTTTTCTAGTATAAAATTACTTTAGAAAATGTAAGAACGAACTTTAAATTTGTTTTAATAAATTAAAAATTTTATTATTTTATATTTTCTTAAATTAAATCTACCCTATCCCAACTTTCTCAAAACTATTTGAATATTAATTATAAAAATATATGCTTGTTTATTAGAAACAGAAAATTGCAAAACTAAGCAGAAAAATGAAATGAAAGAAAATAGTTTATGTCTTTGAAAAAAGTTATCGTAGTTATTAAACTAAAGTAAATTTAATCTTTATAAGAGTTATCCATGTATTCGTATGAGAAAAAAACTAAATTTGAAGGTTTTCTTTTATAGAAGAAGTTTTTAGCAGGAATAAACTAAAATACAATCAGAAAAAAAGAAAAATTGGTGAATTTAAACATTTGATTATTTTAAAGCTTTAGGAACTGAATTATTTTTTATTGAAGGAAATTAATTATAAGTGGAATTAATTAATAATTATATATAATTTTTTTAATCCGTCTTAAGTTCAGGTGTAAGTTTTTCTATTTAAATTTTTTTATTTTATAATTTCATTTTTAAATTTAGAAATTCTAATATTCTTGAACTTTAGCCAGATTAAAAATTATTTTTTTAAGATTTGTTCAAAGAAATGGATTATATAAAAATAATAAATGTGTTTGATTTCTTAAGTATTAATGTTTCGTGATATGATCTAAAAATATTTATTATAATACACTTCACCACAAAAAGTGGTTGAAGGATATAGCTAAGTTTGTCAGTCCGTGTGTAATTTCTATGACATAAATTTCCGATCCCACAAAGTATATATATTATGACTTCTTATGCAAACCGAAGTCGATTGAGTGATACCGGTCTATTACCGTCTGTCCGTCCGAGTCTCGGCAAATTTGATTTCACAAAAAAATAAATTTGTCAATCGATCAGATATGGTGTCGAAAGAGGTACGAATGGAAATCAGCATGATAAATCCATGTTCTTCGAGGTAGCATGTCTTTTGGAACAATAAAGTAACTCCAATAAAAAATAAAAAATATATGGGGCGATAGCGAATTAAGAAGAAAAAATTGGCGCTCGCCCACATTTTCCTAGTTACGGAGCTCTGAAAATTTAAAGAGATTTTTAAGGAAATACTAAAATTTTGTAAAAATGATGTCATTTTTATGTAAAATTATATGCATGCAGTACCAAATTTTTTTATTTTTTAACTCTCTGTTACCCCAATATTTGCTTTTTTGATTGAAGTTACGTCACTAAACTTGATTTGCATAGATAGTAAATTGTATAAAGATTCGACATAATCAAATATAGCACTCTTACTTGGATAAAAATAAAAAAATGAAATATATTACTGCGGGGAAATTATATCCATATGGCCATTTCGCTACCGCTCATATAGCTCAACAGTGGATTCTACCCAAATTTCCTATAGAAAACCCAAGAGTTTTATATCAAAAGCAAAATTGGTTAAATTAGAGGCAGGCGTGGCATTTTGTTCGCTGCCTCAAAGGACGTAGACCGGTCTTGGTGACTTTCAATAGAAAAATTTCCGAAACTATATTTGATCGATTAGCGATTTCAATATTCTCTAGCTCAACTATTGCCCTCGCAAAGTTGATTTCAACACGAACACGGACGGACAGACGGATATCGCGCAGTCAACTTTGCTATGCATGCGAACTTGAATATTAACGGTTTATTGGGTCGGGAATGGATATTGTAAAACGTAGCAATGGAATGACAAATTTAAATACACGCTTTTTCACTTGTGGTAAAGGGCAAACAACAGGATCTTAGAACCCAGCATATTTTGAAACTTCACAAAAACCAAGGCGAATACAAACGAACTCGAAAATTTTTTTTAATGGGGCAATAAACATTCATTCATGATTTTGTATACTTAAATCATAACGTTATAAAGCCCCTCATTAAAAGATATATTTCACTACCATGAACCGAATAAAAGCTTAGTCACATAAGGAAATGAGGTGTATTATCGTTAAACTAAAGATTTATAACCTTGTTCAAAAACGCATCCATTAATTAACAAAGTGTCAACACACCTCGTAAGCCTTTACTGACAAAATTATAAACTGCGTAAACATTTCTTTTTAAACAGTAGTTGTTGGTTCCAAAAAATTTATCGTTCTGTATATTCTGTTGACATTATTTAATTAAATTTTGTTCCCAATGATTGCAGAACGATTTTTTGCTCGAATGGGTATTATTTATTTTCATAAAATATTAATATAATAGTTTCTTACTATTAAAATCAAAGCCACCTTAAGAAATCACAACTGGTTTTAGTAAAAATTCCCATCTTGTTATTTTGTATAAATTTTTATCTTTATTTTTACTTACGATTTAAATAAAACAACGAAAACTGGTTTTTGTTGTTGTGTGTGTGGAATAAATTATACGTTATTATTTTCTTTTGTTTCGAATATGAATAGACATAAAAATATGTAAAGTTGCTCCATTAATATGGTCATTATTATAAATTAATTAATTTGTTATTCAATATTTAGATGCATTAATTCATATAAAAATGAAATAGTTGTACATCAATGCAATTAAAAATTTCGAGTTATTGTTGGAATATAGGACTAAAAATCTGAATTGGATATAAGTTATCGTTGAATAGAGGGAAATAGTGCCAATGGGATGGATGATATGGCCTTGTTGGAACGTCACTGGAACGATAGTGTAAAACATTAATGTTTTAGGTGAACGTTATAACAAACTTCGTCTGAGCGTATGAGCTATATTTAAATTCTTTAATTAATTTCTTATACGTCATATACACAAAATGAGTTTTAATACAATTGCGTAGTTCACATATTTCAAAGATATTAAATAAGACAGAATGAAAAATTTTGGGAATAACAACACTACAATGCGTAATTTTATATATTAAAATTTTTAAATGTGTTAACAATACTTATTGTGGTCCTGGAATGCGAAAGACTTTAAAGTGCCCTGAGCTTTATAAAACGGAAAAAGCACTTTACCGTTGGTTCTTAAAACAGAAACAAAAAACCTATCCTGTCAATGAACTAATAATTAAAGAAAAAGCTTATCTTTTTCATTCAAAAATTAAAGAAAATCGAAGTGATTTTAATGCGAGTGACGGGTGGTTGCAACGATTAAAGAAGCGGTATGGTGTGCGTTTTATTAAAATAACTGAAAAATAGTTGTCTTCTAGATCTGAACTTGTGTACCCTTTAAGAAGCCAAAATTAAAGAGCTGGGTCTGTCTTGCGATCAAATTTATAATGAAGACGAATCGGGATTATTTTACAAGCTGCTACTCGTACCTGACCGAACATACGTATCATCTCAAGAAAACAATGCAATAAAAAAGAAAATCCAAAAAAAGATAACCAATTTTTTAAAATAATTTTAATATAAATTTTTTCTTAACAAAGCAAATATAAATATGAATTAATAAATATGAATTAATAAAACAATATATGAATTTGAGTTAAATATATGTCTGTTTTATTTTTAAGATGTAAAAAATGACACCTTCGTAAACATAAACAACTTCGCAAACGTGAACACGCTCAGGTTTTTATAGTTCACGTTACCGCGAGTCTACTGTATAATAAATTTAGTTGTTGCATTATTTATTGAGTTAAGTAAAAGTGATTGTTATTGTAATGATCTCTGAGGCTATATTGCCAATAGAGTTGTTTGCAATTTTTATTTTTTAAAGCATTTTTTAAAATTTTATTTAATGCTAACTTTTTTTTGCTAAAGGAATGTTATCCGAAGATGCGCAAGAAGCAATGAATAAGGAGTCTAGAAACTATAGGCTATTCCGTTCTTGTAAAAAATCACGTATTTTTACGAATAAAGATGTAATGCAATATTTGCAAATATCATCAGATCCTTATATTAATTCTTTTAGAACGAGAATTGAATTGAATTTAGAAAATTAGAATACCATGATGACGTTAAAAATTTATTGATAGAATGAAAAAAAATGTTCATTTTTATTGCATTTCAATGGGAGTTTGGCGTAATAGTGGGCGTGTTATTGTAATTTTTTCATGAAACATTTTAAATGTAAATTACAGTAATACCAAATTTTAAGATTGTACCGAAAATATTTTAGAAAATATGGCACTTTTTATGTTGAGGTTATATGGGTGGTAGGGGTAGAAGTGGACCAAAGTTCAATATATTTATCCGATAATATTTGTAACAATATAGCATTCAAGTATACCAAAATTGAAAGTTATACCTAGAGTATTACGGACAATAAGGCATTTTACAAATATCGATTTTATCGGAGGTGGGCGTAAAAGTAAGTGAATTTTCCTTATTTTTTTTTAAAGTGGAATCGTCTCAAAAATAAGCAGAATTTTAGAGCTCTACAATGACTACTTGTATTTAATGCCGGCATTGTCTTACTGTGTGTCGTGGACGATGAAGAATCAGTAAGATCTGTTCTTTTTAAATATATTTGTAGCGATAGGAGGTGTTATGCGGTCCTCTAAATTTCATAAAATGTCTCACCATTAATTCTGACGTAATAGACTATACATACCTTGATTGTATATATAATGATATTATTTCTAATATCGTGTGTGTAGTTTCGGGAATACCTAACCCTACGTTTTCGCTAGCCATAAAGTTGGTGTGAACATTATGTCGCACATAAATTCGGCTAATGTAGACTCATGTTACGTTGATGTGCGACCATCGTTGGCCGAACTTTTGTCTGAGCAATGATGTTCGCCATCAAATATACTTATACAAAAATATATTTAGTATAATTTATCTATATAGAATTAATGCCATCTACTGATCAACAGCGCGAATACTCTTTTTCTTGTTAAAAACATTGAAACAACCCTGATGGCAAACATAAACAAACAAAACATTAACATCGACATCAACATCAACATGTTTTTGCCATATGTCTACAAAAATATGGACAGATTAATATCGTTGTTCTGCCGGCATTATCTTGTTCAGTTCAATGGCTCGTCGAGATATAGGGTAAACAGTTAAGTTTATAAAATAGTATTTGCTTTATTCATATATATTTTATATATTGTTTATAGAGTTTTGTATTGAATTTTGTTGTTTCCAGAATTGCACACTTCCAGGACCACAATAAGTATTGTTAACACATTTAAAAATTTTATCATGTTTTTTTTTATAGCGCAAATTGCTGACTTTGCAACATTGTATTGTTTTGCTAAGCTAGTCACGCTTGATCCTCTTCTTATTTTTTCTATTACATCCACTTTTTCCTTTAAAGTTAAAAATTTTTAGTAGTTTTTGTGAAATTTTCACGACACACTTTATTAAACTGAAAACAAAAAAGCAAATCATGAATTGTTTCATGAATTTTGCATTTGTTCACGTTATACGGCTTTCTTACTGTGTTCACGCTACAGAGTAGTCGGTGTAAGAAAAATTATGTTCATGCTAGCCGGTGTTCACGTAAGGCAGTGTTTTTGTTACCGCGAGTCTACTGTATAACAATTCAACTAACCACAGCTTGTACTATCAATTTAAAATTATGCAATAATCTAACCCAAAGTCAATGACCTTCAAAAAAATTATCAATCAAAAGAATAATGTAAATAAAATAATAATAATAAACAATATGTGAATAGTTGTGAACAAAAAAAAAAAAAAAAAAAAAATACAAGTAAAAAGTTGTAAACATGCTATTGCATCCAAACTTTTCAAAATATTTTTCGCTTTTCTAAAAATTTGGATAAAAATTTGTATTGAGCTGGCTTAAGCAACTGGCAAAATTCATAAAGATACCTGCTTTTTAAACTAATAAATAATAAAATTTTTTTTAAAATGTTGACGGAAAAATGTAATAAATAATAAATTATATCCCATAAGTACTTACAATATGGAAAACATCGTAAAATTTTTGGTGCCTTATCTGTATTTTAGCGAAAACCATCACATCTAACACTATTTAACTACACATAAATGATCTAGAGAGAGTGAGAGAATATGATGGGAATATAATTAAAATTTTTACTGTGTGGTGATCTCTGAATTTTTCAAATAAGTGATCTACCACATTAGATGGATAACAATGTCTTGCCCTGAAGCACTTATACCATACTTAAATATGCATTGTTACAAATCTGTTATAAAAGAATAATCTTAATTATTGCCTCGATGGTCACAGGTTCTGCAGCAGGTTATTTGACAAACGTTCTAAGGATTCTTATAACTACCACATATTCCTATAGGAAAAGCCATAGTTTATGCTCCCATTCAATCACATGCGCAATTCAATTGTTGCAATTTCTCTAGAATATTAAATTGTTTTTTCTTTTTTTTTTTAATAGTGAAATGCTTTCAAATAAATAAACGGTGGTGTTTTAAAAGTTTAGAGAAGTTTTAGAATATTTGTGTTGCACTCTTTACCGATTTGAAATATTATTTATTTTTAGTTTTATGCAGTAAAAAAATCTTCAAAAAAGTGTTCGTAAATGATTTTAAAAATTTACGTTAAAATTGTACTAATGAATTTATAGTAGTACTATAAGCAGTTGCACTTTTTTTTTTTTTGTATTTTATTTATTTATTATTTTAACAATTTATATTACAATAGGATCCGCAAAGCTTTATAGCTTGTCTGCAGAGAGTACTAATCGTTAATATATATGTATTGCAAACGTAAAATTAACATAAAATAAACATAAAATATTGTTTTAAAATATAATTTAATAAAAAGTAAAAATTAAAAAAGAAAAGATAATAAAAAAAAACATAAATGAATGGAAAATTTTTTGATTAATTATTGTAGACTTATAAAGTGTTTTTTGATTAGCTGGTTTCTTTTGTTTCCATCAGTGACATTAATTATGCTGATTGGCAGCTGATTGAGAGTTGTGGGCAAAATAACAGGGAGAGTATTTCTACTATATTCATTTACAAAAAGGCTTACTTTAAATCTACCCTGTGCACGTCTCCTGGTGTTGTAGGAGTGATCGATTGGCTCTAAGAATCTGTTGTCTTTGAAGAACTCTTTTGCAATAGTTGTGTAATAAATATTTTTTACATTTAGGACATGCAGATTTTTGGCTAGACTGTTTGTGTTAAAGTTTTTATTGTTGATGTTACTAATGTTGTTAAGGTTGATGTTATCATTGAGGTTGATATTGTTGTTTATGTTATTATTGTTATGTGTGATATTGTTGTCGTTGATGTTGAAAATGTTGTTGCTGATATTGCTATTGTTATTGATTACGTTGGCATTGCTTATGTAGTTGTCGATGTTGTTGTTGATATTACTATTATTGTATATACTGTTGTTGATGCTGATGTTGATACTGATGTTATTATTAAGAAGGTTGGTGTTGTTAATTATGATAATATTGCCGTTACCATTGATGTTGCCATAGTCAGAGTTGCTATTGCTGACAATTATTTATATTTTAAAATAACATAAGCTTCATAAAATGGCAAATATACAAGATATTTAAATTTCGAAGTATGAGTTTTCCAAATAATCAGGCATGTTCTAAAAATCTCACGAAATTTTCACTTCAAATTTTTCGAAGCATTGTTGCTGTAAAATTATTTTTTATAAAAACAATGCCTTGGAAAATTTGAAGTGAAAATTTCGTGCGGAATTCAGAACATGTCGGAAATTTGAAGTCATTTGTACTCTAAACTGCTTGTACATATATAGTCTATAGGGTGACACTCTTCTTCTTAGTTGTTTCGAAGAAAGTATGATTGAAATGTTGTAAAATTTTCACCTTTTTTACACATGTAAAATACAAATGGTCCTTATCATTCTTGATTTTTCCTTTATTTTTTTTCATATTTCTGCCTTGCAAAACTCATTCGCTTCTGAACTAATTAAAACACAAAATTTTATTAAGAGATTAATCTGTAAGATCGGTGGCATTTTAAAAAAGTTCATAATTTTATAATCAAAGAGTGCCCCCTTTCGCAATCTTAACATAACTTATAAAACTTAAATAATAAAAGGAGTTCCCATAAATGCCATAATTTGACTTTAAAGACTATTTCTTTTGAAACACTTAAAGAATACAACGTGCTTATGTGCTTAAAATAACAAGTGAAAGTTAGTCTTGATAAGTGATAGAGTTTGATTTATATGCTATAAATTTCCATCATATCTTAAAGTGCGTATACTTTCGTTGCCAAACTTCAGTTATAAATATATCGTAAAGTTTTAATTTGTTAAAAAAAAAATAAAACTTTAATAGAAACTGAATCTTTAGCTAGAAGTAAGATTCGATTCAGGCAACAAAAATTACTCAAATATAACTCAATGTATTTCATTTACTTAACATTCGGTTCTACGTTTTAAATTGAAGAAATAAGAATTTGTAAAATAAAATCAACGTAAGTTTTATTCCATTTGAATTTGTAACACACTTAAATAGAAGAAACGTGCGCTGTTAATAACAAATATAACGATGTTTTAAAATTCTACACACTCCTAACAAAACTTACTTGAAACAAAGGAATACGAAAAATGTGTAGAATTTGTATCATAAATTTTTCAAATGTTATGAAATATCTGTATTCCCAAAATGTATGTGTACATGAATTTTAGGATATAAAATAGATAAAATTAAGTTATTGAAATTTCATTAAAAAGTTTTCTTAAAAAAATATAAGCGCTAACATAAAATAATTCTGGGCATACATATACATATGAATGTATACATATATTTATTTTAAATTTATTGCCGAGAATTAAATATTGAATTGCGTCTTCTCAAATATACTCCCTTACTAAGTCTGATTTTATGCTAAATTTTTGCACAGTAATAACTGTTTTTTCAGTTTAATAAATTTTCCGTTCAGTTTTTGTTTTAGTTTAATAATTTTCATGTTATACGCAAATTTTGTTTGTCTAATAAAACTATTATTTACATTGCATTTTAAATTGTTTTTAGAATGTCTCTCGTCTAATATGGGATGAAAAGATGTGTGTTGAGTTTTTTTATTCCTGTAGTTATTTGAAACATTCTTTCGTTTAAAATTATATAACGTACATTATATACTTACTCATATACTATATTAATTGTTTTAAAATAAAAGTACCAATAGTATATTTGAGTCCATGCAGAAAATAAATTAAAATATACACATATAATATTCTCTTTGTGAATGATTAACTGACTGATTGAATAAATGAATATGATACAAATGAAATAAACAACTTAGTTCGTGTTAAAGGTTTAAGTGCATGTAATAAAAATCAGTTTGGCATGAAAAATGATTTGTAAAATTGACTATATGAAAAAACTATGTTAGTGTAGAAAAAGGCATAATTTTTCCAGATAAAGAAAAAAATTCAATATTTAAATGAAATATATAAAATTTGAAAGATAGTATAAATGGTTTTCTTTTTCACATTTACAATTTTTATAAATATTTAAAAAATAACATTTTTAATGATTTATATCGTTTTTTATTTCATAAATTAAAAAAGAATTAAATATTTCTTTTTTATTAAAAACTAGTTGGTGTAAGATTACACCATTTTTGTAAGTAGAAAAAAATAACATTAGTCACATTCTGTGTTGTATATTATCGTTAAACATTGCAGTTTATTAAGATATTGTTAAGAAGATTATATTTTGAAACGAAAAAATAAAAATATTATTTTTATATTTTTAAAGATAAAAAGACATATTAGTTCCGGTATACACCGTAATGGAACCTAAAATATGTACCAATATACATTTGTATACTCGAGTACAAAAACTTTACATTAAAAATATTTCAATTTGCATACAGTTCAATTCAATTGTACCATGTATCGAATGCAAGCAAGGTCTTTAATAAACACGCTCTTGAGAGTTCAATTCAGTCGTTAAGTTGAGAAAAACATCATTTTTTTTTTTAATTGAAAAAAAAGTATGTACATAATGTCCATCTATAGCTCAATTGTGATGGCTTAAGTTACACATGTGATTATGATGAGTGACGAAAGCACATTTTATAGGGTTGTATTACTATTTTTTCCAGGCACTCAAAAAAATAATTTATGTTGTAAAATATTTAAAAAAATGGAATATGTATTAATAGAAAATTAAATAGAAAATTTTTATATTGACGAAATTTAATTCCTTTAATAATATTATGAGTAAAATGAACAGGAGTGAAATCTTTATTAAAATTTTTCAAGTAACAAAAAAATAAGAAAAGAATGGTTGCATGTTGTAGAAAGCAATAAAAGAAAGCCAGAAACAGAAATAAATGAAGTAAAACGTTTTAAAGATTAGATATTATAATTTAATTTTTCTGTAGTCGCAAAAATAATATTTTCCGTAATCAACTCTCTTATTATTTTCTGTTTTATATTTTGGATTACTTTCCAGTTAAAAATATTAATTATAAATTTGATTCTTGCAAAAAAAAAACGAATAGGTACATATATACGTGATAAGATATTTCTATCAAAAACATTCACTGTACTCTTCAATCAATTCTAAAATTTATTTTTATATATAGGGATTCCAATTGGTTTTGAGAGAAGGGCATACTTCTTTCTTTTACACAAAACTTCCCAGACCATTTTGAATTCATACAGGTAAGTGCACCACTGAAACGATGCAACAACACGAAAACCAACGGGGATTTCGTTATTACAAACAAAATCTAGGCATATTGAAAAAAATTAAAAAAATATATTATCAAAAACAATTTTAAAATATATTTAAAAGATTTGGCAGCTATTTCTTTAGAAATGAAAAGCCAGGCCCGTGTTTAAAATATTTTGTAAAAGAAACAGCGAAATAAGAAATTAATTAATTAGCTTTTTCTCTATTTTATCTTAAGTGAAAAAGAAAGGCATCGCTGATGAATATAATAATATTTAATCGACGTATTTCCAGAGCCTATCATCCGAATCGCCACTAGGCCTTGTAGATTATCACGATGAAAAGAGTAATGCTGGTAATATTGATATTAAAATACAATAATGTAAATTATGCAACGTACAACAATAATGTCTTATGAGGAACCAAACGAATGTGAGAGCGACTTGGTTATAAATCAGCACTGCCTTAGTAACAGCGACTGCAAAAAAACAGATAAAAATAAATCCTCTAGCGACAAATATAATATAAACGTGAAGTGTTTATTTATGATGGTAACAATGATTTTGCGGTTTAGTCTCAATTTAGTTTTAGAAACAATGTGTCTATAATTATAAGGGTGGAATTTGTTGAAGAAGCTTTGCATTCTTTATTTTGTTAACAAAATCAAATACATCAATTTTTTAAACACTATTCTAAATGTGTTTTTATATTTTATTGATTGCTGTAATATATTCTATACTTCGCACAATTGCAATACCAAGAGGTACAAATTTATCATTTGTACACGAATAGTAAAGTTCCTTATCTTTTGTCGTTTACCGCACCAAAATCGTTGTTTGAAGTTTGGAAGTTTGTTGAAATGGGTCGCAATAATAAAACAAGCTAACTTTATGTAATTTTTAAACAACAAATTTATTTTTGACAATTTTCGTAAAATTTCCCTTACCATGTTATTGTTATGCTAGACAACAATATCGTTTCAAGACCAGCTTTGTTATTATTAAATGTAGCAATACTATGATTTGCTAACAACCATATAATACAACCATAATATGTTGCTCTTAGATTATGGTTACTTCAACCACGTTTTTTCTTTGCTTGTAGTAATGAAAATGTGTCTGTCATCTTCTTTATGCAGACTTGACTTTAAATTTTGCGACGGGTTAGATGTCATATAAGCTTTGAATTCTTGAATTCTTGATTTTTGTTAAAAAAAAACCAATGGATTTTCTTTGACACATAATAAAAGAAAATTTTAAAACCGTAATTAACAAAATATCTGCAGAAATTTTTTTTCGCTTTTTTAAGAACCAATTTGCGTAATTGAAACAATTTGCGATCAGAATTAAGTTCTGTGACATGTTTGTTTATATCGATTAAGAGACACAGTACGAGGGCTGCTCTATATATTTCTGGCCTTATAGTGAAAATGCGAATATTTATAATCAAAAATGGTTTTATTGTTTTTCAAAGTATTCTCCAGCATGATTTATATACTTTTGCATGCGCTCAAACGAGTTGTCGAAGCACTTTTTCCACTCCGATTAAGACACCTCTAAAACATGGTTTTTGAACACTTCAACAGCTTCTTCTGGCGACGAAAATCGTTGACCACGCATTTTTTCTTGATGTGCGGAAACAAGAAGAAGTCATTAGGTGCCAAATCAGGGCTGTACGGCGGATGACCCATTAATTCGACGTTTTGGCCGGTCAAAAACGCTCTGGTTTGAGCCGATGTGTAAGAGCTCGCATTGTCATGGTGAACAATGATTCGTCTTCGCTTGTTGGTTTTTCGAATTTCTCCGATGACTTCAGCAAACAAATTGTAGTGTACCACTCAGAAGTGATCGTCCTACGTTGCTCAAGCGGAACAGTCGCCACATGACCAGTTTTGCCGAAGAAACAGGCGACCATTTGCTTCGAAGTGCTTCTTCCACGAACAACTTTCATTGGATTTTGCTCGTCTTTGAAGACCCACACGGTCGATTGTTGTTTCGTTTCGGGCGCATACGCATAGATCCATGATTCGTCACCTGTGACGATCTTATAATCGTCTTTTGAAGCACCGCAATTGCATTTTTGCAACATTTCTTTGCACCAATCGACACGAGCCTTTTTTTGAGCGACTTTTAAATTGTGCGGGATCCAACGAGAACAAACCTCTTTTACGGCCAGGTGTTCATGCAGTATCGAATGTATGCTGGTGGAAGATATGTCCAAGGATGTCTCAATCTCTCGGTATGTCGCATGTCGATCTTGCATTATGAGTTCACGCACGGCATCAATGTTCTCTGGCACAACAGCCGTTTTTGGACGACCTTCACGGAATTCGTCTTTGAGCGAGCTTCGGCCACGATTAAATTCATTGTACCAATTTTTCATAGTGCTATAGGATGGTGCATCATCGCCATACGAAGATTTAAGTTCATCAATGCACTCTTGTCGTGATAATCCACGTCGAAAGTTGTGAAAAATGATGGCACGAAAATGTTCACGAGTTAATTCCATTTTTTTCTATATTAATTTTTTCAAGTCACTGTAAACAACACAAATAATGATCGTACGTCAAAACGTTTTGAGTACGATTATGCTTAAAAATGACAAACTTTCCAATGGAAAAGTCAGATTGCACTTGGCAGCACTCAGTGTTGCCAGGCCAGAAATATATATAGTAGCCCTCGTACGTGTGACATTTTTTTTTTTTTTAATCAGAAACTTAAATATTATAAATACTTGTCTAAGCTACGGTTGTGCTATTTTTTATCTCATTAGTTGCAGTTTGCTCAAATCATCCTGTTCGATCCAATAAACAAAATAATTGGCATTGATCGACTTTCTTAACGTTACAACGGTACTTTGCGAGAAACCTGTATCCCTTTACCACAGGTGAAGATTTTATTAATTAGTTTTTCATTCCACAATATTCATTTTCGTTCCGAAATCCGTACAACTAGACAGAAAACTTACGAACGAAATTTAAATTCATTTGTATTTTATCTTAACTTAGATTTATTAGATATCCGTCCATTGCGTCAGGGGTTTTTTGCTTAGCATTTTAAGAATTGTTTTCCTTAAAAATAAATATAACAAAGTGAAATATATGTGTTTAGAGTAAACATTTTTGTATCTATCGTGAACAATTAAACCCGTACGAGCCAATTAGATGGACGGACAGGCGATCCTGTAGCTACCAGGAGGCAGGAGTTTTGCATCTGTAAATAGAGGAAAAAATTGGTATAAATGAAATGTTCTTTATATAATTAATAAAATTCTTAAAAGTTAAATTTTAATTTTGCTAAATATTAAATTTTTTGTTTTTGATTTTTTTTGTATAAATATTTTTTTTAATTTTAACTACTTTTTTTACTGGCGAATTTTTCCGAACTTTAATGTAAAATTATATTTTAAAATAAAATCAGAATGTGCATCTTTATTTTTAATGGAAAATTTTTAGTTTTTACATTTTTAAAATGGTGGTTTAGGTGATATAAGACGCGGTAAGTAGCGGTGAGTAAAGCACCTAAAGACATATTTTACTCGTATGATGCCATGGTAAGGTTTTCTATAAGCTTCAAGTGGCAGGGAAATCGTTCTGGCAGAACATCGGCCAGAGTGCCGTTTTTTTGTTTGTGTATGTTGTAAGGGAGAGAAAAACTTGCTTCGGGCCTCAATTATATATTCCATTTTTTAGCTTAGCTGGCATAAGTTTTTTTAGCAGCAAATTAATCAGTTGAGTTGGCAATAACCAGCCCAAGACTGCGAGCCCTAGCCGGTGGTAGACGCAACATGCTAGCGTGGCCAACCATTTAGTAACCCATATTTCTGTATTTTTATGTATTTTTCTTGCGGCAGCTGCTGCTACAAAAATAGAAAGCTTCATTAAAAGTGGTAAAACATTCTCCAATTCCCGTACTAAACTTTGGGATCCCATGGGTTTCCAATGTTTCCAAAACTGTTTCCGTACTACAAGTTGGGGTGGAAGAGAGAGCTTTTAAGCGTATAAAATTCTTATTTTTTCTGCATGAAACAGCCTAGACTTTTTCTTTGAGTAGATTGTGAAAGCTGAAAATCAATCAGCTGGTTGAAAAGTATACTGTCTACAGAAAGTGTTATTTACAAGTTTAATCCCCAAATAATAAAATAAATTTTAAAACATACAAAATATTTGTATTTTATGTTTACTATGAACAACTGCATGTAAGTTTTTTTTTTTGACATCTTGTTTGGTATAGAAGTTTGTTTTTTGCGTTCCCGTACTTTTGGGCATTTGTGCCTTCAATTGACAATAATTTATGTTTGCTCCCATTTTACCGAACTTTACCCAGAAAGTACGGGAACGAAGCTATTGTTGAGTGGGCATTTTAAAATTATCTCATAAAGACATTTGTAAATAAATGTAATTTTAAAATATTTACTACATTTCGCAGAAGCAAAACGTGCATTATGGGATGAAAAGTTGAAGAAACTTTTTGGATAAGAAGGAAGAGAAGGCGTCAAACATCGATTGCCAGAATATATATTCTTGGTCTGTACATAGTCTGGTTAAATTAACTTTGACACGACCCCCAGATGAGCTCAGCCGGTTTTGAAAGGGGTGTTCAAATCGTTTCATAAATGGTGGAGATATGTAGAAAAAAAGGCGAGCACTTGATTGTCTTAGCACTTTTAAGATTTAATTGTGTATTATTTTGCTTTTATTTATGGAAAATAAAATTTTTAGAAACAAAAACAAATTAGGCAGTTGGAATATCAAAACCATCTAAATTTCATTAAAATTATACGTTTTCATTTACATTTCACCAAAAATATTTGTTAATGTAAAACAATATGACAGAAATTTTTTTGATGCAAAATAACCAATATATATATTTTTTACAGCACAATTTCTGAATGGCGACCTCTGCTAAACTTTAAAAAGATCGTATTGAACAGAAAAGTATGAAAAATTAGGACTTCAGAATTTATTTTCTTATAAGCATCTTGAGATGATATTTTACTTAATATTTAAATACCTCTGAATGATTAATTTAAGAAGTGTTACAAATTAAGTTTCGTGCATATCTGTGTCCGCTACTTAAAAAAATATATAATCAGAATAATAAACTGTGGCCTTTGGTTGCTTTTTTATTAAATTTTCAACTTCCATCAATCAAAATCTTTCTATTTATTGAAGTATTTACCTTTCCTTATTTTCCAGTTTTTGTCCTTGAATTGAAAATATGTTAATAGTGCTTCTTCCGCAAATACGCCCCAGAATGCGGTTGCATTATCAATTTAATCTTAGTGTGTTTGCACAAATACATTTAGCGTTCTTTGCAATAAACATTTTTTTTGTTATTCGTTTTTCACCGTATCATTTTATTTTTAGTTCACTTACACTCAGTTTCATATACGCACCTACTGAACCGTCGTTGTATGTACGTAGGTATGACTGCATTCATCTGTTTCAGATGGTAAGATATTATTACGATTATTTTCATCATCGTTGTGTTAAGGATAATTGTTTTGCTATTAACGTTATTGCTTTTAATGCTTTGGAAAATAACTGTAATATTAAATATGATTTTCAAAAGTAGCTTTATTCTGAAAGTGTATACAATAGGCTGTAGAGTAATTTAGTGTTATGTGCATATTATACACGTATTGGCGAAAAAAAAACATTTCATTATTTTTTGCATTTTATCCATGAACTATTCATAATAAAACACTAACTGAAAAGTACTATGCCGAGTATAAAAAAGCAAGCTATAATCGCTGAAATTGCATAAAACTCATGTTAATTAATGTGCAAAATTAATGCTAGTTACACTTGGCTTATAGTAATGAAAAAAAGAACACTGCTGCAAGTTAATTTTTATTTTTTGCTCTTTAAAAATACATTATAAAAGTGTCTGAAACTTTCGCAGAAGCTGTTCACTTAAAATGCGAGTGCATCCAATACCTATATATCATTATCGCTGGTACTTTAGCTTTTTCATACGAAACTTTAAAAATTTCTAATTAATATTTTAGAAGTATTGTATATTTTTATTTAAAATTAAATTTAATAATTCAGTTTGAAACGCGGTATCGCTATTTACACACCCCTTTTTCTTCTTAGCTGAAGATTATAATTTTAAATATTTATACTTCTTATTACACCGGACGAATTAGTGGACTTTTTTTTCTAATTTTCAAGTAATTGCATATAACAGTTCAGAAGATAAGCCCATATAGGTCAAATTACACGAATTATCGAAACACTCTTTGTAAATTTATCTACCTGTCTATAACTGTTCAAAAATGTAACTATATACATCAAATTATATCAAATATTGTGACACCCTTTAATTTCAAATTCCCAATTTTATACTTTCTGTTATAGCGGAGTTATTTATGCAGGTTCTTTGTAAATAACATCTGCCCTTCTATATTAGATATTCTGTACAATTTTCAAGTGTTTGTATATAACGGTTTAAAGATAGGCCCATATACACAGGTTAAATTACATCAATTATGGGAATACCTCTTAATTTCTATATTCAAATTGTTCTTGTTCTTATAGCAGAATTAGCAATACTAGTTTCTTTTAAATTTTAGCTGCCTGTTTTTAACTGTTCAAAAGTTTGTTGACATATATAAAATTATATCAACTATTGGCCCATTCTCATATTCCGAAACCAAACTTGATAGTTTTTGTTTAAGCGGATATGGCATCAAAGTACTTTGTAAATTTCAACCGTCTTTATATAACTGTTCACAAAGATATGCATTAAGTTAAATTAACTACTGGGGCACCCTTAAATTTATAATTTTGAAAATTTATACTTGTTATTATAACTGACATAGTAATCGGTATTTGTCCAATTTTCAAGTTCTTTTTTTAGTTTTATTTTTCTATTACTTTTAGCACAGGAAGCTGCAGTGTTTTTTTTTTTTGTTTTTTTTTTTATTTTAGTGTTTTTAAAACAGGAGCAATCTGTAATCATAACCTTTCAAATAAAAAAAATTTCAAAATCTCTTCAGAAAAAACAAAGTTATGCAGGCACAAACATAAAAAAGCAACATTCAGTCGAATTGATAACCTTTTTCTTTTTTGAAGCAGGTTAAAATATTTTGTTTTTTGGACTTGATAGAATATCTTTCTATCAGTTTTGCTAATGAGCTATCGGCGCATGTGAAAACGATTAAAAATAAAAAATTTATAATTAAAAAAAAAAATCGTGTTTCATGCTATTTTCTGTTATTCCGATTAAATAATTAAATCACCGATATTGATTATTGAGGGCGAAAGCACGTCTTGCTGCTACTTACTTAGCTCTTTAGGAAACTTCTCACAAACATTTTAAATAAAAAAACCGAAAAAATTCAGCCGTATATAGTACATAGAAGATAATTCTTGCAAAAAAAAAAACGACTTCAAAACAGGTTTCATCTGTCTGCTTATAACGGTTCAAGATTATGGCATCATAAATTAGATTACATTAACTATTGGGATAAACTCTATACGTTTTCAACTGTTCAATAGTTTGGCAATAATCATCAAATTACTACAACTATTAGGTTACCCTTTATTTTCCAAATTAAAATTATATACTTGCTATTGTGTCGATTTAGCAATCAGGTCCTGTGTAAATTTCAACCGTCTATAACGGTTCAACGGTTCAGATTATATCAACTATTGTAAAACACTTTAATTTATAATTTACAATTTGTACACTTCTTATTATACAAAACAAATTAGTGGACATTCTGTCAAAAATTCATAACGGGTCAATAAATACGGCCCTATAGAACAAATTACATTAATTTTGGGAACACCCTTTAATTTCTAAATTCAAATTCTAAGCTTTTTGTTACAGCGGGCTGAGCAAAACAGGTCGCTTGTAAATTTCAGCTGTCTGTATATAACGGTTTAAAAGTTTAGCTACATACACCGAATTGTAGCAACTATTGGGATACCCGTTTATTTCCAAATCCAAATTTTAAACTTGTTGTTATAGCAGAGTTAGTAATACAGGTTTTTCGTAAGTTTCAATTACGTGAACTATTGAGGAACCCTTTAATTTATAGTTTTAAATATTAATAATTGTTACTATAACGACCATATCAATCGACTTAATGTCAAATTTGCATCAAAAGATAGGCCCCTTTAAGTAAATTTTCTTCAATTATAGGACACCCTTTAATTTCTAAATTCAAATTATAAACTCGTTGATATAGCGGGCTTAAAAATACAGGTCTCTTTTAAGTTTCAGTATTCTGTCTATAGCGGATCAAAAGTGCGGCAACATAATTTCAATTACATCAGTTATTGGGACACCCTTTAACTTCCAAATCAAAACTATTGGCGCACCCTTTATTTTTATACTTTTTAATATTAATACCAGAGCAATCGAAATTCTTTCCAATCTGCAAGCATTTGTCATTAACGGTTCAAAGGATAGGCCCATATAAATAGATCTACAACAATTATGGGACACCCTTTAGTGTCTAAGTTCCAATTATAAGCTCGCTGATAACTATTGAGATACCTTTTAACGTCCAAATCCAAATTTTATGCTAGTTGTTATAGCGGACTTAGCAATACAGGTTCGTTGTAAATTTAAAGCGTCTGTCTACAACTGTTAAAAAGTATGGCAATATACATCAAATTAAATAAACTATTGGCGCACCCTCTAATTTAAAATTAGTAATATTAATACTTGTTACTATAACGGCCATAGCAATCAACATTCTGTCGACTTTGCAAGCGTTTTTCTATAACGGTTCAAAAGATAGGCTCATATAAGTAAATCTTCATCGATTATGGGACACCCTTTAATTTCTAAATTCAAATTATAAACTTGCTGATATAGCGCATTAAGTAATACAGGTCCCTTTTAAGTTTCAGCCATCTGTCTATAATGGTTAAAAATTTTAAGTTACATACTTGAAATTACATTAATTATGGGGATACCTTTTAACTTCCAAATCCAAATTTTATATTTTATACAACTGTTAAAGAGTGTGGCCACATACATCGAATCAAATGAACAATTGGCGCATCCTTTAATTTATAATTTTTAACATTAATACTTGTTACTCTAACAGCCATAGAAATCGATATTTTGTCCAATTTGCAAGCGTTTGTCTCTCACGATTTAAAAGATAGGCCCATATAAGTAAATTTACATCAATTGTGAGCGCACCCTTTAATTTTTAGACTTATTTTTGTATAACTTTTTGTTATTGGGAACTATAGTAATATGCAGTCATTTTAAATTTTACAGAAGTGCCCATTTAAGTTCATAACACATTTAAAAAATATGTGTGTTATATTGTGACACCCTTTAAATTTTAAGATTATGAACTGTATTTAAAACGGGACCAATCTGTAAGCATAATCTATCATTATTACCAAAACATTTCAAAATACTTTCAGAAATGACTGAGTTCTGCAGGCACAAATATAAAAAATCCACATTTAATCGAATTGTATAACCTCCTTCTTGTTTTGAAGTCGGTTAAAAAATAAAATCGTAATTCATTATTGTTGTTTTTGCTCAAACGTAACTTTATTATTTGGAAAAAATCTTTAGTTTCGAGGAGCTATTATTAAATCGTCATCATAGCAGAGAGGCTGGAGTATCTAATCATCTGTCATGCGATTTCGGCGTTGACTTTTCCCTAAAATATATGATATAGGAAAATTTGTGCAAAAAGAAATTTTGCATTAATTGAAATGAATTAAAACATTAATTTAAAATCAGTCGATAGGAAAATTAATTTTCCATGCAAAGTCGAACTTAGTTTCCTTCAGAAATAAGTAAAATTTTCGTCCTTAAGGCCAATAAGAATCCAGCAAGAAAAGAGTAGGCGAATTTCGTACATACAATATTTTCTACTAACATATTTGCAATAATTTTACACTGAACAGCGTTGCCGTTGTACTGCGACTGGTATTAAAGTGAAATGATTTTTTTTTTTTTGTTTGTTGATTAAATCAAAGTTTTGGCTTGTGATAAAACCTACTTTTGTAGCAAAGTTTAAAATGCAGCAAAATATGCATTATATTTTTTGTAGAAAAGTCATTGGCATCGCTATTTCCTACAGACATCACACGTATACAAATGTTTACATCATTTTTTTTTAGTTTTATACTAAAGATGGGATATAAACTTTGTTCTACACAATGATAGATTTTTTCCATCATTAAAGATTTTCATTTGATAGGTCAAATGATGGTCACTGTTCTTGTAGGGAAGATGTTGATGGCTTAGTGCGAATTGTACCTGTGAATATCAAGTTATCTTTGGTCGTATTGTGGTTGTCTTTTGAGTGTTCTAGTTGATCATTAAAACTAATGGATCTTTGTTTGGAGATATCCTCATCAATACATGTTTCATCCTCTACTTTTTCATTCAAAATGCTTCTTATAGCTGAAAAATATTTTCTGCAAACATGGTTTTAACGGCATGTAATTTGGCACTTTTACAATATTTATTCTGCGTAAATTAGTTTCAGTCGGATAGATAAAATTTTCTGGTTTTATCAGAAACATCCACATGCGTTTGTAAATACAATTTTGTACTTAAAAACTCAATTAATTAATTTATTTATTATAGTAATTTTTTTATTTTTTAACAATTTAATTATGGAGCAGCTACCTCTTAATTGGAAGTTCGAGAAAACTGGGCATACCCATTTATTCCTGAATATATTCGTGAATGAGGCTGCTGTAGTCAAGGTGGTAAGCACGTTGACTACAAATCTGGCTGCCCTGGGTTCAACCCTTGCGGTAGTGAAAAAATAAAGATGTGTTTTTCTGTTTAACGGTATAATACATAATCAGATCTAACATTAAAATATGCAGCCTCCTCCATCGGTACTTCTTCATAGCAAAGTAAAATAATTTATGAAATGGCTATATCTATATTTTTTCACCATCTGTCTTCTCTCTCATCTATCCCTTTCCTAAAGAATGTAGCACGGTTACAAACTAAGTAGCTATTAATGCCTGAAGTGCTACATCTCTTAAAAAAAAAAATATGGTAGGAATAAAGGAATAGATTAAGTTGATATTTGTCCCCAGTAAATTAAATATATAATAGAGATTTTTCAATTGCAATTTTTAATATCAACTTTTCGTTCCTCTCCTTGCATCAATTATTTATATCAATTATGCATCATTTATGTTGCAACAAAAACCACGCGTTTTCATAGAAATAACTATACCAACATTTTTCCAAAAGAATCGCCACAGTAAAGCTATCTCTGAAAATTATCTTATCCATTAAAAATTTCAAATCATTTTGTTCTGACTTTCATTACTATTTAATGCCTTAATAATCATTCCTTATTGGCTCATATCCCTTTAATATCCTGCACTAAACATTATAAATACATTTAGTGTTTTTATTGTTGTACTTGCATACATAATATTAAAGAAGAACATTCCACAACTATCCATTTTTACAAAACCACAATAAGTTAAAATTTCTCTATTCTCTAACTTTAATGGTCAAATATAAATTTAACTTGGTAGGTAGTTCGCATGAACGCTCACATGGCTGCTAACCTGCTTTGCCAAATACATTTTGCAAAAGCATTCTTTTATGTGTCATAAGAATTGACAATTTGTTTGTTAGAAAGTGTAAATATGTTATGCATGGTGAAAATGGAGATGAAGGGACAATTTTTGTTGCTTCTACAAAGATAAAAATTACAAAAAACAGATTGTGTGTAGTCGTGACATACTCGTACAAACATATATATATGACATTAAAATTTTATTATCACGGAATGGAAAAAGAATAAAATGAAAGTAAACTTTCAACATAAATTTAAAAAACAAAATCATCAAACTCAATGTGCGTAACATCTATTCTAAGAAGGATTGTTTTGCTAAAAATCTTCAGTTTTTACAGTGGGATTTCTAGAGAGTTGTAATAGGCAAAGTTATGGAAAAACTTTTAGTTTCAAGCCCTATTGTGATATTCGTAGAATTGAGACTGCTACAGCTGGCGCCTTTCGTAAAAAGCTAGTATTCTTGGGGTTCCACTACCAAAGGATAAAAACGTAACCCTAATTATTTTGCTAAAATGCCTGTACTTCTTTCTGTTTGTCCTTCTATCCTCAGCACTCTATCAGGAGAACAGTAATAACTAGACTCTTTTTATGGAAACCGTACTACAGAACAGATAATAATAAAAATTAAAAATGTTTACAATAAGTGACGTGATATTCATAAAAATAGTCGTATGTTAAACTACGTACGCTCAAACTTTTGCAATTGGGCATGACTCAAACTGCAGTTTGCTAACTTCCGAAGAATTGCCATTAATCGAGTTTCGCTTTAGTTGACAAAAGAGGGCAATGCCAGCCACCATAGGAGAATAAATGCGACACATGGAACTTTTTATTTCACTTTGTCCCTCCACTTAAATATTTGTATATACTCGATGCCTTGTTTAGTAACCTTAACCTTCCACAGACATCTCCACTACTCCTTTTATCCAAGCCAGTTATCTCCTTTCAATCTAGTAGCCACAACACACGTCTGCCATACACTGTTGTTATGCTGTTACACTTCCCCGCGCTAACCGCTATTGCTCTTCCCTTTTATTATAAAGGGCTTCTTGACAATTATCTGTTACTCTTATATTAAATTGGACGTCTCCACTAAATTGTCTGCCATGGCTTCACACAATAATTGCCTTTTGCCTCTCGGGAGGTTTGTACTGCTGTTTATTAATTTTATAATTGCTTATAACAATTATTATTTTTTTTTCGTTGCACGCATGCCCGCACGCGGTATTGAACTCGGACCCCCTGGTTTGTAGTACGCACCTCTACCAACGCAGCCATTGAGGCTGCTCAGCTTTTGTTGGCTAACTTGTGGTTTTGTTATTCTATAAACACACCATTAGTTGAATAAGCTTATTCACCACGCTCATACGGAAACAACTACAGGGGTTGCCAGATTTTATTATTCGTAACATTATCCCTCACTCAATTTGCTGCTCGATCATATCTGGCTTTCATCTTATCGCTGGTCATTTTAATGCGGTTACGTACAAACTCATAAGGCTCATGCAGTTCTTCTTGTGCCTGTAGAACGTTTCCATTGTCTTCGTGCACTGGTCCAGGTTTAACACCAAATTCTAAATCTGCTGGCAGTTTTAGTTCTGTCCCGAACAAGATTTTTGCTGGACTACGTGAGGTTGAGTCGTGTACAGCTGACCGGTACGCCAGTAGAAATTTGGGTATATACTCATCCCAATCCTTTTGGTGTGTACTGACCACTTTTCTGAGATATTCCTCCAGGGTACGATTAAATCTTTCTACCATGCCATCAGACTGTGGATGCAGTGGTGTCGTTCTTGTCTTTTTAATACCATAAACGTCGCACATCTCTTTGAATATAGTTGATTCAAAATTTCGTCCCTGGTCTGAATGTAGTTCTAGTGGAACACCGTACCGACACACCCAATTGTTCACAAGGGCGTCTACCACTGTTTTAGATTCTTGGTTTGGAATGGCATACACTTCGGGCCATTTGCTAAAATAATCCATTACCACTAGTACATATCGGTTTCCAGCATCACTGACAGGGAATGGACCTGTGATATCAATAGCTATCCGCTCAAAGGGTGCACCTGCGTTGTACTGTTGAAGTTTTCCACGACTTTTTCTTACAGGACCCTTGGCCTTTATGCACTCTTCGCAATTAGCTATCCAATCGGCTACGTACTGTTGGCAACCCACCCAGTAAAACCTCTGCTTTATCTTTTCCAGAGTTTTTGTTATACCCATATAGCTGCCGCTGGGACCATTATGGAACTGCTTTAGTATCTCATTTCTTCTAGAAGTTGGCACGACAATTAAGTCCGTTGTAGTTTTGCCATCTGTACTTTCCCAAGATCGATATAAGCAGCCGTCTTCTACTTTCAGGCTATGCCACTGGGCCCAGTACGACTTGGCTAGTTGGCTCTCTGCCGATATTTCATTATGATTCGGTCTCCTGTTGTTTTGCTTAGCCAATATTATTTTTGCCAGAATTGAGTCATCTTTCTGGGCCTTCGACCAATCTTCTCTTGACCCAAATTGGGTAAACCGCACATCAATGACGCACTCCTTTTTCTCTACTTTTGTGCAGTGCTTGCACTCTACATCGCATGGTCGTCTTGACAGGGCATCAGCGTTATTGTGCTTTCCTCCTTTTCTATGCACAATACTAAAGTCATAGCTCTGCAGGCGTTCAACCCAGCGTGCAAGCTGGCCCTCAGGATTCTTAAATTGCATCAACCAACGTAATGCTGAATGGTCCGTCCTTAAAATGAAATGTTGGCCATATAAGTACTTTTATATATAAGTAATGTTTAACACACTCCAGTACTGCCAAGAGCTCCCGTCGTATAACGCAGTAATTTCTTTCGGGCTTGGAGTGCACTCTGCTGTAATAGCCAATGACCTTTTCTGTTCCATTAATCTCCTGAGAAAGCACTCCTACTGCTTATATCGATCTTGGGAAAGTACAGATGGCAAAACTACAACGGACTTAATTGTCGTGCCAACTTCTAGAAGAAATGAGATACTAAAGCAGTTCCATAATGGTCCCAGCAGCAGCCATATGGGTATAACAAAAAAATAGAAACCTTACTGTTTGCGGTCTTATAAACGGAAGTAAGCAAGTCCTCACCATAGACACAGGAGCATCTCAGTCAATTATAAGGCCCGATTTAGTAAAAGGGGCAGTGGAACCATTAAATAACGTACGACTGCGCACTGCTACTGGCGAATTAGCCACTGTCTATGGAAGAGCCAGGGTAAGAATGACTTTGCAAACATCACCGCCGACCATGTATTTGTTGTTGCCGATATAGTGGATGAAGTTATTATTGGTGCAGACTTTATGATAGCCCACGGTATTAGTCTGCACACGGGCGAGCAAATAATGATCTGGCGCAATGTGGAGATACCCCTGGATGTTGGTTATGACAGCAGGACCACGGTAAGGAAGCTAATTGCCGTTGAACGTCAGAAATTATCACCTCAGGCGGAAAATATAGTTTGGGCACGTGTGGAGACAGATTGTGAGGATAACCGGTTGTGCGTGGTGGAACCAAAAGAACTAAAAGACGATATCATAACAGCAAAAGCCCTCGTGAAAATCTGCGACGATGGCAGAGTTCCTGTGAGAGTACTTAATCTGTCCAATAGCGAAAAAACAATTAACAGGAATTTTGAGATGGGTCGGTGTGAGCCAGCAGAAGCCATAATTAATTGTGCGACGAATACAGTATGTCCTAAAATAACAGCCACAGAAAGAGATTCATTAGCAGAACAGGTACAAAAATGGGTGGCAGAACTAACACCTCCTGACAGAAACAAAGCCAAGCAGTTGCTGAGAAAACATGCCCCCGTCTTTGCCTTAAATAATAAAAGCCAAGGTAGAACGGCAGTTGTTAAACATGAAATTAATACTGGCGAAGCGAGGCCTATAAAACAAGCACCCAGAAGTGTTCCCCTAGCAAAGCGAAACGAGGTCAAAGAACTTGTCAGCGAAATGGAACGGAACGGAGTCATTGAGCCATCCTCGAGTCCGTGGAGTTCACCAATAGTTTTAGTAAAGAAGAAGGACGGCACTACCAGGTTTTGTGTTGACTACAGGAAGCTCAATGACGTCACCAAGAAAGACAGTTATCCGTTGCCTAGAATAGACGATACCTTAGACACGTTGGCTGGAATGGAATGGTTCTCTACCTTGGACTTGCAGAGCGGCTATTGGCAAGTAGAGATAGCTGATAAAGACAAGGAGAAAACTGCCTTTAGCGCAAGTGGTGGTTTATGGCATTTCAAGGTGTTGCCATTCGGGCTCTGCAACGCTCCAGCTACTTTTGAGCGTTTAATGGAACGTGTGCTTAAGGGTCTTAATTGGAAGACGTGCTTAGTGTATCTGGATGACATAATCGTGATGGGGAAGACTTTTGATGAACACCTCAAAAACCTGGATGAAGTTTTTAAGCGTATAACTGCTGCAGGATTAAAATTAAATGTTAAGAAATGTGCTTTGTTTCAAAAGGAGGTCAAGTACCTTGGGCATCGTGTAACAGCCGAGGACGTATCAACTGATGAAGACAAAGTACTGGCAGTAAAGTCCTGACCTCACCCACAAAATCTTCATGAGCTGCGTAGTTTCCTGGGGCTTTGCACATACTACAGGAGATTTGTGCCAAACTTTGCTCAAGTGGCTGCTAGCTTGCATAAATTGACCAGGAAGTCGCAACCATACCACTGGAGTGAAGCAGCGGAAAAAGCGTTCCAGGAGCTCCAGAGACTTTTGTGTACGGCACCAGTTCTCGCCTATCCAATAGCGGGACAAAAATTCATATTGAACTCGGACCCCCTGGTTTGTAGTACGCACCTCTACCAATGCAGCCATTGAGGCTGCTCAGCTTTTGTTAGCTAAATTGTGGTTTTTATTCTATACACATACCGTTGGTTGTTGAATTAACTTATTCACCACGCTCATGCGGAAACAACTACAGGGGTTGTCAGATTTTATTATTCGTAACATTATCCCTCACTCAAGCCTGTTCGTCCCGAATAGGCACAATTTTTTTATTCTTCAGGATAATTGCTTGTCCGCTTCTTCAAATGTTCACAACTAGTGTACAGCTTTATTTGTGGTTTATTTTTGCAATCCCACTTCTGACACCAATGTTACGTTTTACCCTTTTTAGACAGGCAAACGTACGGATTCTTTTGATTGCAAATACCACTGTGGCTAAATTCCGTCTTCGAACTTTATTTCTTTATGGCTCTTCCTGGCTCTACTTCTCGATCCTACCGGTCTTGTGAACCCTTGGTCTCGTATTTACTAAACATGCGTTACCACCACAAACGCAGCCATCCACGCTACACTACTGTGTTACTCCGGCGAGACATGAACTACTCGATGCCTTGTTTAGTAACCTTAACCTTCCACAGACATCTCCACTACTCCTTTTATCCAAGCCAGTCATCTCCTTTCAATCTAGTAGCCACAACACACGTCTGCCATACACTGTTGTTATGCTGTTACACTTCCTCGCGCTAACCGCTATTGCTCTTCCTTTTTATTATAAAGGGCTTCTTGACATTTATCTGTTACTCTTATATTAAATTGGACGTCTCCACTAAATTGTCTGCCATGGCTTCACACAATAATTGCGTTTTGCCTCTCGGGAGGTTTGTACTGCTGTTTATTAATTTTATAATTGCTTATAACAATTATTATTTTTTTTTTTTTCGTTGCACGCATGCCCGCACGCGGTATTGAACTCGGACCCCCTGGTTTGTAGTACGCACCTCTACCAACGCAGCCATTGAGGCTGCTCAGCTTTTGTTAGCTAAATTGTGGTTTTTATTCTATACACATACCGTTGGTTGTTGGATTAACTTATTCACCACGCTCATGCGGAAACAACTACAGGGGTTGTCAGATTTTATTATTCGTAACAATATGTTACATATTTTACCCTCAATTTTATGTAAGGGTAGTATGCTACACTTTTTTTTAGTAGTTTTTACTCTTGATAAGTGATGTTTGCTTTTGTTGCTAAACCCAGTGTTATATTACTTTATGTTTGAAAAGCTAATTAAACATTACTCACATGTAAAGGAAGTTAGAAAAATTCAATAACAATTTTTGTTCTATTGTGCTATAAAATGTGTAGCCTATTTTCGGGGTTAAGGCAACATGCAAAACATTTTGTGTGATTGTTGGGTAACATTTATTTTCAGAAAAGAAAACGCCATTAGTTCATATTACATATGTATATATATTTAAATATCAAAAAATTTATACATATATATTTATTGGATTTGTTCCGCCAGTAAATAATATGCTGTTGTTCGGTGAAAACTGTCATCTCTTGCTATATACTTGGTACGTTTGGCGAGCGCTTTCAATGTGATAATATCATTTTCCAGCCACGTGTTTGTTAATACTGAAGAGATAGTGTGAAAAATAGATAGTGTTAAAAATAAGAGGTAGTGGGTTTAGGTAATTTTGTCCGTTGAAATGGTATTATGCAGGTAGATTGTCTGATATCTGTCCTGTTTATTGGGGTAAATAGTTTAATATTTGCATCTTTTATTATTAGATAGGAAAATGTGACCGTCTGTGGGTGTTTTTCGTTTGTAAAAAGGTTTTATTAATTTTAGTGGTGTAAAAATGGTATCAAAGGTTGTGTTTACCTGTTCGTTAATAATATCTCCCTTAAACTTTCGTGTTTTGTAAATTTCCGTGTTTTCAAGAATGTCTAGTCTTCGTCCTTTTTTACTTTGGTGTAATACTGTCATATATTCATCTATTTCCCTTGGTTCGTGTCCATGTGTGTTAAGGTTTATTGCGAAATTGGAGTCTTCTCTTTTCCTTTTGTATGATCGTTTGTGTTCTGTAAACCTTGTTTTTAATGTTCGTCCTGTTTGTCCGATATATGTGTGGTTGCAGGTGCAAGTAAGTCTGTATACTCCGCTGGTACTAAATTTATCGGTTGTTTCTGTTGATGGTTTGAGATTGTTGCATAGAGTGTTGCCTATTTTTAGTGTTGTATGTAAATCTTCTTTCTGGAAAAGGTTAGTTAATTTATATTTCTGCTCCTGTGTAAGTAAAGATGTTTCGTCGTGTTGTATCGATTGTTTCCTTGTTTCCTTTCTTCTTGTTTTTATTTTTGTATTGTCTAAGTAGTTTTTCGATGGTTGTGTAGTTGTAACAATTATTTTTAGCTATAGTGTAAATTGTGTCGAGTTCTTTGTTGTATTTATCTTTTAATCATATGTCTAAATGCTGTTTATTTTGCTATCAATGTTGAGTAGGATGGTTTGAGGAACTGTGGATAGTTTTGTCTGTCATGGTTGGTTTTCTATAAATGTCAAAGTTTAAGGAATCAATTCCTCGTGTTATTGATATGTCAAGATAACGTAAAGTTCTTTTACTCTTTTTCCATTGGGTATGTGATTTTGTTATCTATAATGTTTAAGTCTATAAGAATTTGTTCGGCGTTGTCTCTTTCTAGGATGCATATTATGTAGTCTACGTATCTGTAGTAATGGGTTATTTTATATTTTTCCAACAGCTTTTTGATGTGTAGCTGTTCTAAATGTTGCATGAAAATCTATGTGAAGATTGCGGATGTTGAGTTCCCCATGCCGAGTCCATCAGGTAGTTTATAGAAATTATTATTGAATCTAAAGTAGTTTTGTTTAATACCGACTTTGCAATATCCATTATTTCGTTAATATACTGATTGTCGTATAAGTTAGAAAGTGTGTTACGTAGTATAGTCAAAGTTTCGTGCGTGGGTATTGATGTATATACATACTTTATGTCGAAGGAAATTAGTCTCTTAGTTTCAGTGATTTTTATGTCCTTAATTTTGTTTATGAGGTCTTGTGTATTCCACAACATGTATATGTTCTGCAAATTTATTTTCTCTTTTAAGAATGTGGTGAGGTGTTTTGCCAAATTATATGCAGACGCAGATTTGTAATTTACTACAGGTCTGATTGGAATATTTTCCTTATGAATTTTGGGTTGTGCTCTGAATGTAGAAAGTCCTGGGGGCTAATTCTCGCAGTCGATACCTTGCGAAATTTACTCGAAGTTGGATTTTTTTTTAATTTTGGGATTCTCGCACTCGCTATCGAGTAAGTTGTATCGAAATTTCTTATGATGGCACTCGATAGCGACTGTACGATCGAATGTAACCGTGTGAGTTTTTTTCGATACCAAATTTGGTGTCGAAATTTAATTTTTTAATAGTTCGTTGGATAAAAAGTGTTTATTTAAGATTTTAATTGTTATATTAATTAATTATTCGTATAGATTTTCGTACTTTTTTGTATTTTACCCTTTTTTGCACCTTTTTAAAGAGTTTTTACACAAACTCTAACGAGTAACTTAACAGTTTATTGCTTTTGTTAAAAAGTAAAAAGTAATTATTCTTGTTTGAACGCTTTACAAGTGCCTCAACAGTTTTTAAAAGTTAACCACATTTTATTTATTTACGCAAACAACAAGAAAATGTAAGTTAAATCTTAAATACGTTTAATGCAAATTAAGTAATTAATATTAATTATTAGGTCGAATATAACAAAAATAAATTTCAGACAAAAAACAAATTCTTGCTGAGTTTATATCTGAGTACAGCAATTTAGCCAAAGGCGTTTTACCAAATACATGCCAAGGAAAATGCCTCCGGTCCACCGCTAAAAGATGTAAAAACTTGGCACAAGGTAAATTATTAATTGTTTTCCACTTTAAGATGCTGCAGATACAGACTTTTGTAATTTTCGTCCATGACCGCGATTAATAAAGGAAAAACTTTCAAAATTATAAAACAAATTCCCAATTCTTTTGATAAATTATTTAATTTTCTTGGTAAGTATATGTTTTTTGTTTACATATTTGTAGTGTTGGTTAAGGTTTTTTTTAAGGTTTTAAGGTTTTCTTTTACAACACTTTATTAAAAAATCGATTCGCATGGTAACGAGTGCCATCATCAGAAAAAATCGCACGATCGAAATTAATTTCGATACGAATTTATTTCGATCACGAGTCCCAGAATTAGCACCCTGAGTTCATGTTCATGTATATGTGTAACTTTCCCTTAGTAAACGTTTTACAGCGTTTCAGTAAGCTGCGTATTTACCTTTGGAATGAATCGGTTGGGTCATTCCTGAATTTTGTGCATTTTGCCTGTTGTATAAATTGTTGTTAATTCTCTATATAGTCTTTCTTGTACATTATTACAGTTCTGTTCCCTTTGTCTGCTATAGGAAGTTATAGCCTTTATCTGTCTAGTAATTTTTTGCTCTTCATGATTAGTTTTAGATTCAGCGTATTCTTTTATTATTTTTTCAAGTACATCGGCTATCTGTTATAGATTATTTTTAATTGATTATTTCAGTTTTAATTGATTGATAGAAAAATCAAAAATTACAACTAAATTATAAAAACAAAATTTGGACCACAAGCTGTATAATATAATCGTAATTCTTGCCAAAAAACTGACCTCAAAACAGATTTCATCTATCTTTAGAACACCTTTATATTCTATATCCAAACTAGAACTATAAAACAGTTTCGCAATATAACTTAAATTACATCAACTATAGGGGCACTATTTAATTATCAAATTCAAATTTTATAATTGCAGTTATGGTAGGGCCTTTTGCATTAAATTACATCAACTTTTGTAACTATCTTTAATTTATAATTTAAAGTATTTATATGTCTTATTATACCAAACAAAGGAGGGGACATTCTGTCTATATAACCGTTAAAAATATACGGCCATACAGGTCAAACTACATTAACCTACCCTTTAATTTCTAAATTCAAATCGTATATTTTTTGTTCTAGTGGACTAAACAATGCAGGTCTAAGGGCTATATTTTTTTAGCCTCCCATTTCGGTATTTTGGGCACTAGTCAGATTCTGCTTGATAAATTTGTATTGCGAAAAATGTACATCATTTTTGTTATTTTTGCTTTTAAAAGCCACGTTGAAATTCATCCATGAAATAGTTGTTATGTTTGCTGCTATTCAGTTCCTCAGTATTGTAATTGTTTTCATTATTCACCTGTAAGAAGCATTTAATAATACGTTATCTTCAATATGTTTGAATCTTGTTCTTTCAAGTAAAGTAATTATGATTATATAGTTTTGAGGTCATATAGCTTGGGGTTTCGCCTTCACATGTTGTCTTTATGACTGCAAGTATTTTATGTCGTGGTCATTAAAGGCTGATATGAAGTTTAATTAAACTATTTTGTTTAAAACTTTAACAAACAACATATGTGTAGAGCATTTGTTAAAGGAAGTGAGACATTTTTGTGTTTAAACAGTTTTTGCTTAACAACCACATTTTTTTGTTCAGAGGTTTACATATAAAAACACTTGAATGCAACTAAAACTGAATAGAAAAGCCAAAAATTTTAACGGATAAAACCCGTTAGAAATGCGAAGAAGAGAAAATTTCCACAGAAGCAAAAAATAATTATGTGCCTTCACAATTATTCTGCCAAACTTGATCACAAAAGGAAATGCAAAATGCTCCTGTTTTTACAAAAATGCATGAAATTTATTTTTCTACTCTCATATAATTGTTTCTTTTATTTGCAAGTTTGCTACTATAGTGGGGTTTAATAAAGTGCAATAGGAATATAGAAGCATAAATCAAATCCTAATAATCTTAATAAATCCGAATCTAAAATACCCTTCACCATCTACTCAAATCTAGTTTAGTAAAGTAACTCCAATCAAAAAAGCAAATATAGTTAAACATTTTATTGATGTCCGGCACTTTTCAAAGCTGTAAAATTAAAATTTTTTAATTTGTTTTTTTTTTTTCATCAAAGCAGCATCAGGTTCAAAAGATGCTGCATTACATTTTTCTAGTCTCAATTTTTTATTTTTTAATGAACACAAAACTTGTTAAATGAATTTTACTTCCTAATTTATTTTGAAATTAAAATATGGATCAACCTCAACCTAATTTTAGTTTATTTGTTTCGTTATTATTCAATGTAATATGTCATGGTGTGTATTTTCTATTCATTTTTTGAGACATTTTGAAAAGTTTTTAAGCAAATTTTTTTTAACGTATGAGTAATATTTAATATAATTTTATTGGTCATACGTAACTTTGAAGCTTCAGCAATTATTGACCATTTTATAAAAACCAAAAATTTAAAATTATTAAAAAACAAATCAGAGTACTATTTTCAGCTATGCCGAATCTAATATACTCTTCACCATCTATGTAAATCTAGTTTAGTGAAGTAACTCCAATCAAAAAAAAAAAAAAAAAAAAAAAATAAATATTGGGGTAACAGAGAATCCAAAAATAAAAAAATTTATTACTGCATACATATTATTTTACATAAAAACGACATCGGGTCTTAATGGGTAAAGCATTTAAAAAAAACTTTAGTATTTCTTTAAAGATCTCTCCAAAAGCTTTAAAATTAAAAGCAGATTGATATTTAAAAAATTTTTAAAATTTCAGAGGAACGTAACTCGGAAATTATGGGCGAGCGCCAATTTTTTCACTAGATGTTTTTTTCTCATTTTTCTAATTCTCTATCGCCCCATAATCTTTTTTATCGGAGTTACTTTATTGTACCAAATAACATGAAAAATTTGAGACTGTTGCCTTGGAGGACAAGGACCGATCATGCTGATTTCCAATAGCACTTCTTCGACACCATATCTGATCGATTGACGTATTTTTTTTTTTTTTTTGTGAAATATAGTTTGCCTCGGCAAACTTGATATCAACACTAACACGGACGGAGAGACGGACAATTCTCATTCGACCTCGCCATGCATAAGAAGTCAGAATATATGCACTTTATGGGATCGGAAATGGTTATTGTAGAAATTACACACTGAATGACAAACTTTTTCCACTTTTTGTGGTAAAGTGTATAAAAAAGGTCCTCAGTATTTTGGAATACTATAAAAATTAAAAGCACCAAATAGCATCAAAATATCTTTTTATACCTTTTACCGCAGATAGATATGGTAATAGATAGCAATAGTTATTTAAGGTTTTTATATGTAGCGGCGTTGATTTACAACTGTACATCTTACTACATGTTTTGCCAATGCCCTCGTAGAGCTACATCAGATAAAATCTCACTTATTCTCAGGCAAATTTTCGAAATTGCCTTTCAGTCCATAAATGGTGGTGATGTAGTCAAATTGAGCGGTGCACTTCTAATTGCCTCACGTTTTTTAGATGAAAATTGAATTTTCAGAAAAAGCTCTCCATTACCAAATGATACAACTTTCACCAAAAATTTCACAAAAAATAAAAAATAGTAAAAACTATAATTACAATCACCACGAGAATTTAAAAAATACTTGAAAGTTTACCAAAAATTCTTAATCAGCAATTTTCATGCAGCATTCTTATTATTATTTTGTTTTTTTTTATTTTAATTTTCCGGTTCTGCCATGTACGTAGCAAAATATCAAAGTTTAGCTGTGTTAAAAGTGAACAAAAAACAAAAAACTTTAATATTATTGTTAGTTTTTTTGCATACATAATTTGTTTAGTAACAAGTCATTTCCTTAGCATGTAATGCGATCTTAAATCCCCTATACATTTAACGATGTGGTAAAATCAAATATTGAAATAATAATTTCATACAAAATTAAATAATAATCCGCCTATAAAAAATGTTTTTCGATTAATAATTTTCTTATTTTGCAGTTAATGCTAGAATTGTTATCCAATATCATTCTTATCATCCTTATTTTCAAAGTTGCTGCGTTATCTGGTATAGACACAAAATACGAATGAATCTTAAGCCCACATACCTACACGAAATACAAAGGAACTACCGGTAAAAAGAGAATGTCGGCATCAATGACTAAGATAGGTAGAAGTGAGGAGGTGTGGCGGCACCCTAATACATCGAGTTGATTTTACCTACTTAAAAATGCAACCGCGTAACAACACCCCTGAAAAGCCGAGCGATGTAAAAAAGACACGTCAGCCATTGTCTTTTTAATTTTTCTTGCTGAACACGTGTAACACGCACTTCTAACAAACTTTATACTTCACATAAAAAACAATAAAACTCTAGTTAGGCTTAAGCCAAAAAACAATAATAGTTTTATTTTTTTAGGAAAGAACGTTAGCATTGGCATACGCAACCAAAGAGGTATTTCAGCTAGTAAGAATTAAACTCTCAATTTGTTAAAACTGGTACACGGGGTAAATGCTGTGAAAGCTCTCCTTAAGCTTATCTCTGACTACAGTTGATATGTTAGTAATTTTTATCCCAGGGCTACAGTTTTTCGAAGTTTCTTTTTTTTCAAGTAAAGGTACACTATTATAAAAGACAATGAACTATTATAAAAGACAAAATCTTTTAACTGCAAACTAGGCAATTCATTTAGAATTCGATATCATTGTGCTGTATCTATTAAAATTTTAAATACGATCCAACTAAAAGCCAGGATTAATCATACTAAGTCGTGAGTTACGCCAAAATTTCATGTTTTTTTAAAAATTATGCTGTGTTGATTAAAAGTGTATTTGTGTGACAGACTGTTTGACAGATCTGATTTGATTATATCTGATTTTTTAATCTTTTGAAATAATTCATAAAAACGTATTTCTCTCTACGATCAGAGTTGATTTTTTAAGATGAGGGGTAAAAACAACAAAATATTAAAACGTTTTTCTAGTGTGACGCTATTTTCAAACGATTAAAGTATGTCAGAATTCTGTCAGATTTTTGTGTGATTAAAACGTATGATTGTATATGACAGTGTATCCTGGTTAATCCTGATTAGTCAATACTATGTCAAAGTTATATATTTATATAAGTATACATTTATTTTTTATATTGTTACGAAAATAAGATCTGGCAACCCCTATTGTTGTTAGCAGTGTGAGAGTGTGTGTATATAATAATACAACAATTAGCTAATAAAAGTTCAGCAACCTCAATGGTTGCGTTTGTAGAGGTGCGTGCTGTAAAACAGAAGATCGTGGGTTCGATTCCGCCTTCGTGCAATGGAAAATAATAATTGTTATAAAGCAACTAAAAATTAAGAAGCAGCATGGCAGATAATTTAATGAAAACGTCCAATTTAATATAAGAGTAACAGATAATTGGCAAGAAGACCTTTATAAAAAAAAGTAAGAACGGAAGCGGTTAGCGCAGGGAAGTGTAACAGCGTAACAACAGTGTATGGCAGACGTGTGTTGTGGCTATTGGATTAAAGAAGATGACTGGTTTGGATAAAAGGAGTATTTGAGATGTATGAGGATGGTTAAGGTTACTAAACAAGACATCGAATAGTTCATTTCTCTCCGAAGTAACACAGTAGTGTAGCGTGGATGGCTGCGTTTGTAATAATAACGCTTGTTTAGTAAATACGCGACTATGGGATTCACAATACCGGTACGATCAAGAAGTATAGCCAGAGAAAACCACAATCCATTTATAATGAGCCACAGTGGTATTTGCAATCAAAAAGAATCCGTACGTTTGTCTAAAAAGGGAAAAACGTAACAATATGAGAGAATTTTCTTTTTGGAGCATCATAATAACAATAATTTATAATAATTTTTCAAGTATATACTCATAGAAATTTTAACATATTGTTACGAATAATAAAATCTGACAACCCCTGTAGTTGTTTCCGTATGAGTGTGGTATATAAAGTTAATTCAACAACCAATGGTGTGTTTACGAAATAACAAAACCAAAAGTTAGCCAACAAAAGCTGAGCAGCCTCAATGGCTGCGTTGGTAGAGGTGCGTACTAAAAACCAGAGGGTCTGAGTTCGATACCGCTTGCGGGCATGCGTGCAACGAAAGAAATAATAATTGTTATAAGCAATTAAAATTAATAAACAGCAGTACAAACCTCCCGAAAGGCAAAAGGCAATTATTGTGTGAAGCCATGGCAGATAAATTTAGTGGAGACGTCCGATTTAATATAAGAGCAACAGATAATTGTCAAGAAGCCCTTTATAATAAAAAGTAAGAGCAATAGCGGTTAGCACGGGGAAATGTAACAGCATAACAACAGTGTATGGCAGACGTGTGTTGTGGCTACTGGATTAAAAGGAGATGACTGGCTTGGATAACAGGATTAGTGGAGATGTCTGTGGATGGTTAAGGTTACTAAACAAGCATCGAGTTGTTCATGTCTCGACGGAGTAACACAGTAGTGTAGCGTGGATGGCTGTGTTTGTGGTGATAACGCATGTTTAGTAAATACGAGACCAAGGGTTCACAAGACCGGTGGGATCGAGAAGTATAGCCAGAGAAAGCCATAAAAGTTCGAAGATAGAATTTAGCCACAGTGGTATTTGCAATCAAAAGAATCCGTACGTTTGCCTGCTAAAAAGGGTAAAACGTAACAATATTTAGGTCCTTTTATAATTTTTTTTTTTGCCGTTTGGAAGTTCTACCAAGAATATCGTACTGCGTCCTCCAATCCAAGTTTCTGCACTTCTGTAAAATTGTACTCAAACTGTGTCGTATTTTCATTTTATTCAAAAAAGTGTATATGGTGTGGCAATAAATTAGTAACTTTGCGAAAAAAAAATATCATAAAAGATGAAAATAAAAAGATTTGATGTTAGTTAGGCTTTTTCAACTGAGAACCTAAATTTTTTTAAAGCAAGTTTATAGTGTTTGAAACTAATTCAAAATGTTCTTTAAACAGCTGACAGAACGTTTATATTTTTTATGCACAACCGCTACAGGATATAAAACATTTTGTGTCAGACTTAAAAAAAAAAAGTAAATGGATGTTGATTCAAATGAATATAAATGCGGCTTACTAAGTTTTTGTGTTTTTTTATGTCAGCGGTTTTCTAAGAATAGTGTTATATAAGATAGGAAGCAGCACATAAACGTTTGAATAAAATCATGAAAAACCATACTGACAATATAATGTTTGTTTTTAATTGCTGCAAATGAAAATGGTCATGAATTCAAGCACGATTATGATTAAAAATGAAAAATATTTTTAGACGGGTTAATGCTTTCGGTTATGTATGAAATTATTTTTTCGAGTTTCTTGTTTTAATAAAAAAAAAGTTTTAAACAAAAACTTAAAAAAGAACATAGAAAAGTGCGATTGAGCTCCATTTTTTTAAGATATCAATATGGGCATTATTTAAAAGATTTTGAAGAGATCTTTAGTCATATAAAATTATATATGGTACTTATTTTTTTTAAATTTTGGAAATCCCAATATTTGTTTTTTTTTTTTTAATCGAGTTACTTCACTAAACTAGATTTACATTTATGGCTAAAGGTACAGAAGATTCGGCAAGTCGAATACAGCAATCTCACGTGTTTAATTTAATTTCTAATGAAACTAGAAGTTGAACTGTAGATATTATAAGTGAATTGAAATTGATTTTGACTTAAGTTCATTTATTTTTATTTTTTAATAGATAAAATGCTGCATTACATTCTGCTGGTGTAAAATTTTTTTTGTTTTCTTTGGAAAACGTCCGCTTACGTTTGTAAAATAATTTTTCTTTCCAAAAAAGCTTTTAGAAACTGAAAATGAACATAAGCCAAAATCATTTTCTATTTATTTAAAAATTATTTTATTAAACAAGGCTTGTTGGTTTTTGTGAGTAGTGCTTATTTAAAGATAAAATTTGACATAAATTTAAATATCGTGCCTGAATAACTGCTTAAAACAATTTTATTATCTAATCTGCATTTAAGCTAAGATGTGTTTATTGTTTTAACCTGTTGAAATTGTTCAGATGTTTTGTGTTTATGTTGAATATGTTTATTTTAATTTAAATTAATGTATTAACGTTTTATTTTACGCCCTTGATAAAGTCGACAAATAGTCGACGAAACGTCGGTAAAAACAGTAATTAAATTGAGATTTTTAATTACTTTCTAACTGTAGGCCTAAATAGCTCAAGAAGAGAATCTATAACTACTAATAATATAAAGTTGTTGTTCCCAAATTGCCAATAATATCTTCTCTGCTTTTAAGATAAAAAAAAATATATAAATTTGCTTTTATGCTTTGTGATAGTTTCTTACATTCCTTCGTTTATTATACCTTATTAATAATCACGTTTTTTCATTAAAGGTTGAAACCTGGTGATTATGTAATAATTTTGCTTTTATGATATATAGTTCATTTTTTGTTACTAAAAAAACGAACAGTTTTTTTTTAAATTATCCTGGTTTTGTTTCCTATGTCAGGAAAGTTGTGCTTTTAATTAAGGCGTCTCTTCTAGTTCAACGAGTTTATAATCACACATATTAAAAATCATATCGTTTGTATTACTTAGAATACAGATTACGTAAGTTCAAAAATAAAATACTTTACAGATATTTAAGGGCGTTCTCTTATTTAAAGTATTACCCCTTCTGTTACAGCTGGTAAATTAAAACCGGCAAATCTGTTTTACAGTAAAGAATAATTCAAGAGCAGACCTGGGGTTTCAATTACATTTCAATTACAATTACATGTGATTTGTCGTTCAACATTATCAATTACACATTACATGTAATTGTAATAGGAAATTTTTAACCACAAATTAAAAGTAACTATAATTCAATTATTTTCTTAAAAATATTAAGTGCAACTAAAAATTCTGAAAATGAACTTCTGAGAAGAAACATTCAGAAGAATATTAAATATTCTCTTTAAGGTGTAATTTTCAAAAGATTATATATCAGAACTATTTATTGTACACTATAATAGTCTTACAGCTAATAGAAATTTTGTACAATTACTTGAAATAAATTTTAAGAAAAACCTTAACATCTTCAGCACCAATCAAGAGCTTCTTTCAGACGCTAGTATTATTTTAAAACCTAGTCGACACAGCTTAAAAGATAAAAATGATGAAAAATGGTAGTATTTAAAAAAAATAACATTTTTTAATTCGCACATATTTTAGTATATTATGTACATAGATATCTACATGTTATATAATTTTCGTTGCTCTACTTGCTTTACTGGGTTTTGTTTTTAAATATAAAGCCTAATTTGTGTGCACATAATTGATGATTTTAGTAATTAAATATTTTTTTACTATACATAATTAAAAAATTATTCATTACACAATTTTACTTCAGTTATGTAATTATGTAAATGAATTTTTCAATTACAATTATATAAAATGTGTAATTGGATTTTTTAATTACAAATTGCAAGTAATTACAAATAACATAAAATTAGTAATTGAAAAAAATCGGTTTAAACTACTAATATGAAGTGCAATTGTAATTGAAAAAATCATTTACAATTGTACAATGGTATATATTAATTAAAAAATTAAATTACAATTGTACAATTATAATTGAGTAATTGTATGTGTAATTACATACAAAATGTAATTGACATACCACAGGTGTATTCAAGAGGCATTTAAGCCTCCTGGTCGGAGGAAAACATTTTCTTTGTATATTTGTTTGTAGGAAAACTTTTTTGATATTTCACATGGTTGTTACACTTTCCATCGTGTTACTTGGTAACTGTAATAGATAGGACCTTGAAATTATATTCAACTAACTATCTGATTAATACACAAGGTAACGAAAACCTTAATTAGATTGGAATATAGGCGTGTTGCCTGCCATACTTAGTAAAAGTGTTTTAATTACTGTGTAGCTACAGAACTATTATACATAGTACAGTGGTTTGAAAACGATTTATATTGGACATAATTTGGTATCTCATGAACTACTAAAGACATCTAAATAAAATTGCACGCAGCTAAAGCAGAGGTGTTTCTCGATAAGTCTCCAAAACTGGGAACCCAAGGTATATAATTTTTTTGAAATGTCATAAAAACATTATTTTAAACCCAAATGTTAAGATTTTTTAAATTTGATTAGACCTTAAAAATATCTATTAAAAGTGTGCTTACATGAGCAGGTTATCTCTTTTAGTTTTAGAGTAAATTGGCATACATATTTTTTAATATTGGCCGATTTAAACTGAGTATTTTTGGCGTGATGTTCTTGTTAATGATTGGATTATTAGTTTAAACCACATTCTATATTCTGCATAAAATTTAAAATAAATGAGCCCCGTAATTAATAAAGGCAGGGTTGCCACTTTCAAAAAAATTAGGAACGTTTTTCGCTGCTCCGGGAATTTATTTGGTAAGATATGAAAACTGTCTCCCAAAGAAAAAAAAATACCTACACACGATCACACATTGTTTGATCTAATAAAATTTTAAAAATCTTAACATTTGAGTTAGCGATAAACTTTTTATTATATTACCCTAATTTGGGGACCTCCTTAACCCTATGGACTGACTGTTTGCAAGTGGTTTTTGAGATACCGAATTATGTTCGATTAAATAGTTTTTAAATCACTGTGTTTCCAGCACAAGGGTTGGTCATCAGGCCGAAATTTTATGACTTTTAACTAAAACGTTAAAGAAAGATAATAGTTATTATCTTTTCATAATAATATTTATAGGCAATATTAATACTTAATCAAATAAATTATGAAACGTTTAAGCAAAAACTATGCATCTATAATAAGTTTTCTTTATTTCTTTGACAACGCAAAGAACTTGAGAGTTCTTGAAGTTGTAAAAAACATGAGTTAAAACTCTTAGCTAAAACATAAGGACTATGAAAAATATGAACTCATTATAACAAACACAAATAAAAGAAAATATAATAAAATCTTTAACTACTTGCAAAAAAATTTACAAATTTATTTATGAAAAGAAGATAAACACAAAAGATTTTTTTTGAGAAAAAATGACTCTAGAAACTGCACACAATAAATCTCGGAGCCCTGAGTTTAAGTCACAGCAAGCATTCTCTTATCTCTGGAATATAATAAAATAAAGTAAAATAAAATAAATAAAATACAATACAAAACAGCTTTATAAAAAAAAATTAAGTTTCATTTAAACTAAAGAACTAACAGCATCGCAGTTTGAGTTGTCAAGAACAAATCTAAATTAATTTTTTAGTCAGCAAAGAAAACCTACATTGATATGTTTTTTAAAAACCATAAGTTTTTACATAAATAGGAAATATACATTTTTTTTTTAAGTAAAAACTTTTTAGAGATTTTTAAAGAAATACTAAAATTTTTGAAAAATACTTAACCCATTAATTGATAGTAATAGTAATTGATTTTTTTCTTACTTTTTAATTCTCCAGATTTACATATATGGTGAATCTAATATACGATTCGGCAAAGCCGAATAAAGCAATCTTACCTGTTTAGTCCGAGTTTAGACGGTCGAACATTCGGAAGAAAAACATTTTGAATTTTCTTTAGTTTATTTACTAGCGTTCACACTGGCGTATATGTTGCCGGCAAAATTTCATTAGTATTGCTATTGTTCTTTTTAAAATGTATGCAAAGAAAATGTCAACAAATCGTATTGCCGAGTACCAAACACAAAAATGATTCTCTCTTCCCCACCCGTAATTTGCTGTCAAACTAAATTTTTCCTCTCCAACTGTTCGCTCGTCTATACGGGGACTTAGCAATATATTTTCCAATAATGGTAAATTATGTTCAAATAAAGAACCTGTTAACAGAAGTTGAAAAGGAAATATTATTAAATCACTTACACTCTATAGAATGTTTTCAGCACACACAGTTTAGATTAATAAAAGTTTTTTATATGATTGTCTTTATATTTTTTTACATAGCATTTAACGAAGTCATGAGTCAAACAACTGAGTTGCATAAGTTAATAAGCATTCCGATGTATTAAAAATTTTGCAACCAATTGGTTTTACTTTGTATGAAATAAAATGGGGTAAATGTCAAAAATTCATTACTTTAAACGAGGAACAATAGTAGAATAAAGTCGAAATAATCAAGGTATCCAAAAAAGCTGTTGATGGCATTAAAGCGCATTCGTGCCAACAGTGAATATGAGTTAATCAAACAACCAAATAAATTTGTAGAAATTTTCATCGTCTGCGGTTTTTCACTATGCCCTTTTGTAATAGTACATCACATACTTTATATTAAGAAAATTTAGTTAAATTCCATATTCCCTATTTCCCATATTACTTCATCCAAAAATAGGTCTCATAAGAACTAAGTAGTTCCCTGCTAGCATTACAATCTAAACTCAGCCAAAGAACATCCATCTTTGTGATCGTCTGTCCTAATTTACTGAGTTTAAATCGAATAAAATACAATTTTCAATGCAAAATTAGTCAGATTTATATCTTCATAAGCGCGATTTGTAGTAAGCAACTCCTAGTTAAACGTTTAAAACTGTCTGCATAATCTTTCAGATATTGGCATTGTTTTTCTGGCTTTACGGTTTGATAGCACTATCTATACATTCATTTACAAATAGTAGAAATATCAGTTCCATTCTGCAATACAAAGGGCTATTTTTAACGCTCGCATCAAATATAAGTCTTAATCGATGAAAATTTTTAAATGATGATATATAAAAAATTTTAAAATTGTTTAATTTAAAACCAACTAAGGTAGAATACCAGGTTGCTTTCATTGGTGATGCTAGAGCCAACTCATTCTTATAGACGGTTTAAATAAGCAAGGAACTGTAGCGCTAAGTCTGCTATAATAGCAAGATTAAAGTTAACAAATGGAATATAAGGGTGTCCTAATGGTTAATAAAATTTGATGTATGTAGCCATACTTTTGAACTGTTATAGACAGATGGAATTTATTATGAAGTCGTTTTTCTTTTTTTGCAAGAAATATATTCTTGTAATATATCCCTTGTTTAGTTTCCATTTGTGGTTTACATGTTTTCTATTTTACTCAACAGCAGACACGATTTGTTACGTTTTTCTTTTTCAATTTGTTCTGCTGTTTCCCTTTCAAGTACCTTTATACCTTTATATTATAGTTAATTTGCACGTATGTCCATGAATTTTGCGATCTTCTGGTTTAGAGCAATAAAATACCACTACGAACGCAGCCACCAACCAGGTTGTCTTACTTGTATGCTTCTTCAGAATATTTCTTTACGTTAAGTTGTACATACAGCTATTTTAATAAGATTCATCGTTAACAAGGATATAATTAAAAATGTATTTAAATTTATGATACGCCATAGGAGGGCAAGTTGTGAATTGGAAAATTGTATTTATTCTATTGACTTATTAATTTAATAACAAATAACAATAATAAATTATATTTTGACGCTAAAATTCAATAATATTTAACAACAAAATTAATACTATGCTATTAATAGAAATTAATTTTCCTATAAAACGTAAATTTCTGTCCATTGTGCATTGTCCTTAACTTCTCCTTTTGGCGGTGGAAATTCCATTGTATTTTATATACATATTTGTTTGTACAATCTATTACAGATCTCGTTTAAATCTTCAAATGTTCGCCACAAAAATGAATGTTATTTTAAGAAAATGCTGAACTTCTTTCTATATTGAATTGTGATAAATGTGAGAGAAAAAGGTTTGAGTTGTTTGCGGTTGTTAATGTACAGTTAAATTCTGTATATATATTCTGAGTTGTTCTGCATAACTTAGCCGATTGAGCGATGTCTGTCTATCCTTCGGTGTACGAGTTGAAATAAACTTTGCCAAGGCACTAACTTACCTAGAATTTAAATACGCCAATCGATCAGACGTAGTTTAGAAAATTTTGCTATTGAAAATCAGCAAGATTGGTCCACGTCCTTCAAGGAAGCCTGCGCTCGACCATACTTTCCAAGTTATGGGCCTCTAAAATTTTCATAGAAAAGTATGATATGGGTATTATGGAAAATCTTTTGAAGAGATCTTCTAGGAAATACTAAAATTTTACAAAAATGCTTAACTCATTAAGAGTCGATGAAGTTTCTATATCAAATAATATGTATTACTTAATATTTTCTTCTAATTTTTTAGTTCTATGTCACCCCAACATTTGTTTTTTTTTTTTTGATTAGAGTTACTTTACTAAACTAGATGTACACTTGTACTTGTTCTGTTTCATTATGCTGTCAATATAGAACAATTATAGCTTAAGAAAATTTATTTCATAAAACTTTACGCTTGATTGCTGCTCTTACTTTAATCCCGAACAAGCTGTCAAACTTAAACTAAATACTTTTCTAACCTATTACTTATGAAACCAAACCAATGTTTTAAATAAAAATATTTATAACTCCAACAAATGAAAAAAGTGGTCAAGAAGGAAAGATGTACATACAATCCGATATAATCAGAGTTTTAAATAGCTTTAGGACACGTATGAAATAAAAAAAAAATCGGTTTAAAGAAAAGATGTTTTTATACGTGCCAACATAGAATTGAGTACAACATTTTCTGTGGTCAACTTTTTTTACGACATTTAAAGAAATTGTAGTTATTTGGATAGCTTTTCTGTATTCCGTTTTGTTTGCTGTTAGCTCACATGCACGTAAATGTCTTTAATTAGTGTTACAAATGTGAAGAAAACTTTAAAATTAAAATTTATTGTTAATTAATATTGTTAACTATAAATGTTTATTTGACCTTTTAAAATATTTTTTCTTTTCTAATTTATTAAGCACTATGTCAGTTTTGTAAATAATAAACATTTTTATTTATATTTTCAATATTACGCCACACCGTTGGGTGGCATCATCAGGAAACAGGAACCAAAAAATATTAATAATAATAATTTTTTTTTTTTTTTTTGAAAAACAAAATTAAAATGAAATTATTTTCTCAACCAAAAAACGAAAACTCAAATCCAAACGACAAATAATTTAACAATTTAAACATTTACATTCTCATAAAACATTTAAAACTCAAAAAATATTCAAGTCGAATAACTCAAAAGTTTTAAACATTTACATTCCCATAAAAATTTTAAAAACAGCAAACATTCAAATTATTTAAAAATTTTAACAACATAATACAAATACATTAACATAAACTTTTACGATAGAAATGTTACAAACAAATTATGCACTAAATGTCTATAACATTGCGCAACATTATCAGTATCAGCCTTAAAGTTTATTCTTTTTGTTGCTGGTACTTTAATTATTTGTAACATCTCTAACATATACCGACGTTTATAATTATTTTCTATATTTAAAACAGATGCATCTTCAAAGTTAGGATAATGATCAAATCTGACACAATGGGAAGATAAAGCAGTTTTTTTGTGAATTATTAACGTCCCTGTATCTTTGATCAGACTAATGTCCAGCTATTCTAGTTTTTAGTTTCTTTTTTGTCGTTCCTACATATTCCTTATTACAATTCTCACTATCATTACCATTACAAGGTATTTTGTAAATTACATTTGACATGTCCCATTTTTTAATCTTATCTTTTGCTTTACTAAATAATCTAGTTAAATTATTATAAGTTTGTACGCCATTTTATATTCCTCCCCATCAAAAATTTTTGATTTTTCAATCCTTTCTGTTTTTTCTGGTACATAAATTAAAGACTTGTAAACCTTAGTTTCTGCAAGATTTCTTGTCTTATTTGCTCTTCTAAACCTTAACTGTTTAAATAAACTATTTATCACTCTCATTGGAAAATTATTATCAATTAAAATCTTTTTAACTTTATCTTTATTTCTTTTGTGAAATTCCTTATCAGTTAGCTTAAGTACTTTTTCTATCAAAATTTTTCCCGCATTAATAATTATTCTTTTAATATGCTTTGAATAATAATTAATAATTCTCCCGGAAGTTGTTGGCTTTTGGTACCAATTCATTTTTAGTTTATTCCCTCTCCTTATTACTAACGTATCTAAAAAGGGTAATTTAAAATCATTTTTTATTTCTATTGTAAATTTTATACAACTATTGAAATTATTAAATGCTTCCAACATATTTTCAATACCAGATGCAGAAATAATACAAAACAAATCAACCACATATTTTGTCATTATTCTTGGTTTTATACCAATTTTATTAATGCACGTGTCTAATAATTTCTCCATAATAATATCTGCCACAACTGGGGAAGCTGGAGATCCCATTGGTAGCCCTTTATGTTATCATTATATTTAAAGTATCTGTTTTCCTGAATACAAAATTTTAAAATTCGTAAAAATAAACATTTTTCCATTCTAGTATATTCCTAACATATAATATTGTTAACATTTTATTAAGTCAATATAAAGGTAATAAATAGAGAAGCTTTATGATACCCGGCTTATTTCAATTATCTTATAATTCGAAATTTATTTATGTTTGAAATTTTTAGCGCCTGAGAAAAAAATGTTCGACTGCGGCTCTGAGTCGGTTCAAGCCGGCTTTGATGTTTCTTTTAATTAAATTCTTTTTCTCCACATTTCTCAGCAATCAACACTATAACTTCAATATCTTAACCCTCTAGTACCCAAATTTTTCGTCCGCATTTCACAACTTTCTAAATTTAAACGATCGTGTTAGCTACCCAAAATGCCACTATAAGTTTAAAATATGAGTTAAAAATATATAATAATATATAAAAAACAATTTTTTTGGACCTCTCCGAATTATACAAAATGCAAAAAAAAAACAACGGTATTTGGAAAGCAAATAAGTGAGTAACGAATTTAGCCCGTCTACAGGCGGTCTTGGGTACTTGCAACACTCAAACTAATGATCTTCGTTTTACCAACCAGACTTTTACTTGCCTCACTAACTAACTAACATAAAGTAACAGCTATATGTTTTTTACACAAATGTTCATTAAATAAAATTTATGGTTTATGCTGAACATTTTTTCTTTCAATTAGATTCAACCAATATTACACGTTTCACTTCATTTTATATTAAATAACCTCATACATGGTGATTGACACGAATATTTATGGTGTCTTTGTATAGTTATATAATAGAGGGGAAAGTTTTGTGTGCAAGAAATAATAACAAATCTTTGAAGAATCTATGCACAAGAAAAAATGATGACATTTTTATTAGAAGTTTATATTAAGATACATAAATATTTGATGCACCATTATGATTTGTAATAGTTTTAAATTAAGATTGTCATATTTAATTAAATCACAGTAATTACAGAAGTTTTGTAAAATATGTTTTAGAGACTGTGCTTGTTCCGTCAAATTTTAAGATTCATAAAGGATATAGGATTCATAAAGGATATAGTTTGTTTGTTTGTTTGGGCGTGAGGCTAAAGTAATGAACCTACTTTAATGAAATTTATAAACATGGTTAGATGTTTGTCCTGATGGTAAAATAGGTTAATTATATTTTTAATAGCGGACCAGAAGAATTTGCAGTAATAATTTTATTCTGCTTGAGTTTAAATTTAAAGCTGTTTTTAATTTCTTTGAAGTGATTGATAATTGTTTTTTTTAATGTAAAAATGCTAACAGTAAGTTAACAATATAGACTTTAGTAATTTCATGGTTAAACGTTTTAATAGCCTTAATTACTTATAATTATTGTGAATGAAGTTTAATCAAAATTTGTCTATTAAAACTCTTAAAACTAATACGATAAAAAAATAGAATTTAGCCTCAAAAATACTGGACTGGTATCCCTGCCATGAAATTATTAAAGTCTATACTGCGAGAGTAAAATATTAAAGCATAACTCGTTGCAAAATTGTTTATCATAATAGTACCTAAATAAAGAATGGATTATTTTTATACTTTTATTATACGATATTTCTTGGAGTTGTTTAAAACATGTATGATAATGTTTGCTTTTTTAGAGCAAAAGTAAAGGTGATGCCTCTAAAAAAACACAAGTCACACTCTTGTTTTATAGCTTAGACGCCAATTTAAATCTGACATTATTGTTTCACATAATAAAACATCCAATACTTTGTAACTGAAGACTTTATTATCTACGATCAAAAAATACATTGGTCATTCTAAACATTATTAAACAATACGACCTGCGTTTATGATAAGGTCAAGTTAGTACGCGAAATTAGAAACAAAACTTCCTCAAACTGAATCTAAGCAAAAAAAAACGATCAATACAAATATCAAGGTGAAAAACCTTTGAATTGATAGATTGGATCTGATGGGTGACGCCTCTTCTATAATTTTCAATATGTTAACTCCGAAATTACTTTTTAAAGTAAAACCAATACGTAAAAATTTTTTTTTCTGCAAAAGTGGGGTTTTTAAGAAAATAAAAAAATTTTTAAATATGTTTAGTAATTTTTGTGCATATACAATTTTTAATTGCAAGCACAAGTTTTAAGTAAAATTCAAAAAAAAAAAAAGAAATGTATATTTATTTGGTGAAATTTTAATCGTTTTGTGAAATTATAATTATTTGCTAATCAGAGTTTTTTTTCTTGCTAAATTTTTGGTTAATGGATTATCCAATCCTTTGCTTTCTTAAAATTCGAATTTCAACAAAGCAAAACAAAAATAATCAACAAAAATGTAGAACTTTATTAGAAAAACGTAAAGCAAATAGAGGCACTCATCATCAGGAGAATGGATCTAATATTGATAAATGTTTTATTTAATGCAATTAATTATGGAATACAATGTCAGATAAATGCCCAACTCTGTTAGCCTCAAACATCCGAGCCCTTTTTAGCACATTTGTTTTTTCATAATAAATTTTCCACGTATCTTCTTAACGACTGCCACATATGAAATGTCAACACTAATATTTACCAAAATGGCAGCAAATCAAAGTAGTATACCTTCCTGGCGGACACCCTGTATTTGATAATTGTCAATTTTGAAATGCTTTAGAAAGATTGGTTAAGGAAGTTATTTTCGTTACAACGCAGTGCAGCTCCAATAGAATTTTTTGTTGGTTTCACAATGAGTGATTATTTAGAGCTTAAATCAGGAATTAGATCAAAAGTTATATCTAGAATCGTATCGTCAGACGCAACTCAATTATTTCCAGGCACAAAGTTTTTAAATTAAATGCCTTTTTTAGAACAATTGTACGGATTCTTTTGATTGCACTGTTGCTCATTGCATTTTTTACTCGGTGGCTTTATCTAGCTATACTCCTTAATTATACGGTCTTTTGCATCCTATGGTCTCGTATTTACTAAACATGCGTTATTATTACAAACGCAGCCAACCACGCGACTCTATTGTGTTACTCCGGCGAGACATGAACTACTGGATGCCTTGTTAAGTAACCTTAACCATCCACAAAAAAGTCCACTACGCCTTCTACCCAACCAGTTATCGTCTTTATCTAATAGCCACAACACACGTCTGCCATACACTGTTATTATTGAGCGGTTACACTTCCCTGCGATAACCGCTACCATTCTTACTTTTTATTAGAAAGGAATTCTTGACAATTATCTGTTACTCTTATTTTAATTAGACGTCTCCACTAAATTATCTGTCATGGCTTCACATAATAATTGTATTTTCCTTTCCAGGAGGTTTGTACTGCTGCTTATTAATTTTTTATTGCATTATAACAATTATTATGTTCCGTTGTACGCATGTCCGAAGGTGGACTCGAACTTGCGATCTTCTGTTTTACAGCAAGCACCTCTACCAACGCAGCCATTGGGTTGCTCGGCTTTTGTTAGCTAATTGTGCTATTATTCTATACACATACCATTAGCGAAAGTAACTTATTCACCATGCTCATACGGAAACAACAACAGAGTCTGCCAGATCTTATTTTCGTTTCAATATTTATATTCTTAGAGGAAGACAAAGTTTTTCGATTCTTTTGGTTCATTCAAGAAGTTCGTGCATTCTCTTGGTCTGTTTTTTGTCGAGGATTACTCGACATCATCATGTTTACTTTAGTGGTTACTATTAGTATCATCAAAGTATAAATAATATAAATGGAAATTTAGTGTTTGGAACCTTTTTTGTATTATATTTGAAGGACTCAAGCACAAATAAAGTAAATTAATAATATAAAGGTTATTAAAATAAAATAAAAATAAAGAAATATACTACAAAGTCATGAAAAAATAAAATTATTATTAAAATAATAATAATAAAAATTATCATCATGATTACTTATTCTTTTGAATCTACAAAATTTAGAATTATTTGTACTGCGCGTTTGCCATTATAATAAAAAAAAACATGTTCGTCATAACTAAATTGTATGTTTTGAACTTATCTTTGAAAGTATTTGATTTGGAAAATTTATTTACATAAAAATTAAATTAAAATAATATAACATAAACTTCGTTTTTTATGTTGTATTTTTATGGTAAAAACAAATTTGCCAACAGTTTTCAAATTATGCACCATTTAACTTTGCGCGCCACATTTGACTTCTGTTGTCCTTTTAACTACCTTCAATTACGTTGTTTTTTTTTCGGTTGATCCAAATTAAAAATAATAAAAATTCTCAATTTTGTAATGTTTTTTTTTATGGAAATAAATCTTTAAATTATTTTTTTATACAGCTTTATTATTCTACCATTTTCAATCTACAACACAATTTTAATGTTTCAAAAATACACTCATCTCTAAATTAAATTAACAAAAACATGTCACATGTTTCCTAAAACAAATTTCAAATAATGGCGTTACATCAAAATTCTGTTCAATTTAAAACGTTGTTTTTGCGAATTGTATTATTTTATTTTCCTTTTTGTCACAAAAGACTATTAATGTTGTCCTAAATTCATTGGTGATATAGTGGCACAGTTTTGTTGAATTTTGAATGTATGTGTGTTTTTATAATGCTTGGAATAAACATTGAAATTGAATTCATTAAAGCAATGGAAAGCTTCAATGAATTCTGTACATATGTATCTTTGTAACGAAAAGAAACTGGTCAAAAGCGCGCATAGTTCACAATTAAATAACGAGAATTAAAATTCATTTATTTTCTTTAAGTCTACGACCAGAATTGAATTTATTATCAACAATTAATTCTGGATAAATTACGGCTCTTTTTAATCGACTTCAAATAAAGATGGAGGTTCGTTATCAATTCTACTAATTGTGCCCGCAGAACTCAGTTTTTTTGAGGCGATTGTAAACATTTTTTTTTTTATTTTAAAGGCGATCCTCACAGTTTGATCCCGTTTATTATCTCAAAAATTAAAGGGTGTCCCCCTTAAAGTGCACCACTATAAAATTAAAAAAAAAACTGCGTATCACTATAAGTATAATGACAAAAGTAAATACATAAGTAAATCAAATGAAAAAGGGTGCACCCTAAGACGACGTTAGTTGACCTTCATAGGCTTATCGCTAACTCCGCTTTTACAACAAGTATAAAATGTTGATTTGGAAATAAGGCTTTCCAAGTAGTTACTGTAGGTTGATGTATGTAGCCAAACTTTTGAACCGTCGGTTTTTTTTAACATGTTGTTGTCACTTCGCTGGAAAATATGTTTTATTGTTGCAGAAGTAGGGTTTTTATTAGAAAATTTCTAAATTGTTAATAGTTTTACGACATTTTTTGGTATTTTCGGTTTTCAATTAAATATTAAATTTTTTATTGCACGTGCAATTTTTTGAAAGAAATAAAATTTTTGGTGAAATTTTCATGAATATTAATATTTGGTCGAAATTTCAATAGTTATGTGAAATTTAAAATTTTTTTCTGCTCTGAAGTTTTTTTTTATGTAGAAAAATAAAAAAAAAATAGTTACTGAATGTTTGCGGTGTTTTTGTATATGTTGAAATAGCAACACATATTTAACAAAAAAAGTGACTTTGTAACTTGAGAAAAAGAAAAAAATTGTTTAACTAAGTTGGCTTTGACTTTTTTATTTTTTTCTTGTAATTGTATTTTTTTAGTTACGATTTAAATTTCAAATCCTTTAGAGCAATTTATTATACAACTAACATTTTTGTTAAAACTAAAAAGTAATTCGGGCTTTTTATTCCTTAAAAGACACGAGATTATCACTTCTGCAGTATAAAATATTTTTAAGTTTTGGTTGTCTTTTCGCTTTGTTGATTCAATGTAGTTCTCATTTAATCAATTTGTCTTTTGATATAATACTCTTAGGTTTTCTATACAAAGTTTGAGTAGAATCAATTATATGAGCAGTAGCGAAATTGCCATATGGATGTGCTTTCCCCACGCCAATACATTTCATTTATTAGTTTTGAATAATAAATATTTTATGAAATTATCCTGAAATATTAATATATAAAGTAACCATGCACGATTAAAGAAAATTAACATGAAAAAGATTCTGAATAACACTGGTTTACAGCCAAAAAACACCAAGAACACCACAGAGCTAGATAAGTTAACTAAGAACTCCTGAATACGAAAAACGCTGTAATTATTTTTTTCTAAGTACCGATTTTTAGATAACGGTACTTTTTTGTTTTTCGGTGTATGGTCCCACTCAAATCCTTGTGGAGCCCAACCGAAAAGTCCGATCGAGATAAATGGCACACCGTTAGAAAGGAATTTTTCCGTCGATATGCTGCAACTCTATCTACTGAGTTATGACACCTTAAAATTCAAAATTTGCCTGTGTTTTGCGTTTTTTTTTTTAATTTTTTATTTTTATTTGGTTTTTTTTTAAGTTATAGTAAGGATCTAAATTGTTTTATTTTTTTTTAACAAATATTGTATTTTATTACCATTATTTTAAGCGTAATTTGAAGAAAAACGGATGAAAAATAAAGTTTTTATTAGGGATTTTGTGGAAAGACAATATTTTCATTTTCATTGCTCACACTATTCGATTACCTTTCCAACGGTGTGCCATTTATCTCGATCGGACTATTCGGTTGGGCTCCACAAGTGTTTGAGTGGGACCATACTCCGAAAAACACAAAAGTACCGTTATCTAAAAAACGGTACTTAGAAAAAATATTTACTGCGTTTTTCCTATTCAGGAGGTCCCAAATAACTTATCTAGCCATGTGATGTTCTTGGTATTTTGCCAAATTAAATTTAAAGCTGTGTAATTAATTTTCATATTGAAAAAACAATTTCAGTTTGGGGATTGAGAATTTTTTTGAAGACATATTTTACATTTTGGACATTTAAAGAGGGTTTTTGGGGATTTCTTTTTAAATTCTGTTTTTGGTTATTGTATATATACTATTATTATATAAATTTCATTCTTTTGTTTCGTTCAAGTTTACGTTGTTAAAAATTATTTAAATAATTTATTCTCTTTTTTCAAAAATAAACTCGATGAAAACCAAAATAAGGAATAAAATGCAATACAAGGTTTGGAATAATTATTGAGAATTAATACAAATTTTAAAAGTAATAATTAATTGAATTTAGTAATAAATAGTATTACTTGTAGTAGGGATTTTTGTGGATAGTTGAAATTGTTTTTTGGGGAACTGTGGGCATAAAGTTTATCGAATTGGGGACACCTCTCGAAAAAAATCAACAATATTCATCAAAAAAGTCCAGAATTTAATCTGAAAAACGTAAAAAAATAGAGCCGATTTCCTTTTTTGAACATGTCCCCACGATTTAGGAGCTGATGTTGCTAAATTTCAATATCACCCCTTTCAAAATTACGTGTGCAAGAATGGTGGTCACAAATTTTTTGTAGCTCCTTTGAAAAAGTAGCAAGAAGGATTTGTACCCCATTATGGTCTATCTATCCGTCCGTTTGGACGACTTCCAAATGAGATAAAGATTAAGAATAATTAACATATAATCGAAATGACTAACTTATTAATGTATATGTGCTTTTCACCTGTGATCAAGTTTATAAAAAATTCCATGTATAAAAGGAATCGTATAAATTTTAATGTTTGATTATTCTCTATTCGTTTGTTTTTTATAAAATCTTAAAAACAGCGTTTTTTAATATTGCTGATTTATTTAAGATTTATAAAACAAATTTTCATATAAGATTTTGCTTATATGGTGTTCATACATGCAGCAATTTTCAAATTATTACAATTAAGTCCATTATTGAGACTAAATTTTCATACAAAAATTACAATTTACTTATTGCCAATTAAGAGATAATTGTTTTAATAATGAGTAAAATTTATAATGCAACACTGTCAGAAGTGTGTTTAGTAAAAAGAACAATACTAACTGAACATACTTTTACAACAACAGTACCAAGGCGAATTAATACAGGTGACTGCACGGCTACAACAATCCAACAACACAAAAAACAACAGGCAATTTGTTGCTACAAAATTTAGGTAAGTATTGTTAAAAAAAAAAATAAAAAAATATATTTGATGAAAAAAGTGGTTGTAATTTTAAGAATAAGAAAATTATAAAAATTAAGTTACTTAAAAATGAAAATCCATGAAAAGTGTGACCAAAATTCTATTGTACCACTAGTTTGCCCAAATCACATGCATCGTTCCATTCTTGCACGTTGACCATTTGAAGACTAACATAATCTTCCACAAAAAAACCAAGAAATTAACTATAAATGTGTTAACAATAATTTTTACTATCTTTTTACGTATATTTTGATTATACACATCAGGAACTGCAAATGCGGTTCCATGTTGTGGTAATTTATTTTTGACAAATTTTTTTGACAACTGCAATGTATACAGCTGATTGGCTTTTTCGCCCGTGCGTTCACCTGCATCATTTCGCCATGAACAGTACTTATTGAATACACTTTGTTGAAATTTGACTAACAAACGTCAACAAAAATAAACAAACAAAAAAAAATGGACAAACAAATTAAGGGTGGAAAACTTATTAAAATCAAATTTATTAGCAAATTATTTATTGTTAATAACTTTTTTATTCATCAACAGGCGTGAAATCAAAAAAGAAGAGGATTCTGTGAAATGACGTATGATCTTTCCTCTTATATTGAAAAAATCAAGAACTGCTGCTTCCTCCAACTCCAACAGGATTTCCAAATTTTATTCTTTTTTTTTAATATATTTAATTTGAAATATAAACTGGAAAGCACTGTTTGGAAAATTTGTATTTTTCTATTGCAATAAAGAAACGCTTTTTTTAAAACAAAATTATTTTCCATTTAGTATGATAAAAACCACAAACACAAAAAGTAAAAATTTAAACAATTTTTTTCAGTTGTCAATTGCTAATTGTCGTATCAATATTGAGTATGTATGAACATTAAAAATATATTGACAATTAACAGAATATTGTTTCAATTAAAAACGCATGTATGAACACCATATTAGTAAACCTTACACAGAATGAATGTGTTTTATGTGGCTTTAGTAAATTATAATTTTTGATTTTTTATTGCTTCTATTATTCATTTTTGTTTCAATGTTGGCTTTGGTCTCAGTTATACTTCAAGTATTAGAAATAAAAAGTAGCTTTTTTGGTGCTATTATATAACTGTTGCAGGCATTAAGAATATCCCTTAAGAAATAACATATCTATAACTATTAAAATTTGTTCAAAACTTCCACTTTTTGTACACATTATTTTCCTTTATTATCCCCTTTCGCCTTAAATAGATTTCTAAAACGAAAGGTTTTTAATTTTGCATTCAACCTTCGTAATTAAATGAAAAAAACAAAATGGTTAAGGGTCTGGGAGACCTTTTATTTATTTTAACCCTCGTGTTAATACACAACTTTATGCACATTGTTTAGCACCCGGGGTATCCGGGTACCCATATACTATAAAGTATTAATAATTGATATTTTAATGAAATAAAATAAAATTTTTAATATTTTAAAAATAATTTAAAATTGTTTAACATTAAACTGCATAACGGCCAAAATTTTAAATTTATTTCTTAATGTCACAGATATATATTCAAATTCATATTGACTGTACCGCAATGGGCATCAATAGACAATGGAAATCATTAAATTCCACAACATAATATGCTTTTGAAGATTTGATGAGAACTAATGACGTCGTCAACGTAAAAAAGAAAACAAGGCAGCTCCAATTCGTGACTCATGGACAATGTTGAACGCAAACTTATCCCAAATTTATAAACCGAGTTAAAATTGACCAACTGATGAACAACTTTATCCTTATCAAGGTCATACAAAGTTTACTCAATCTAAGTGTACCTTCAAAGCCAGCCAAGTATGATATTAAATTCTGGTAGGTTGGCGACGCTAAAACGCATAACCTTTGCAGGGTATAGCTTACACAAGCAAAGGGTTGTTAATGATTAACGTTTCCCTATCGCGGAAGTGGACGAAATATCTGCATAGATTATTTTTTTTTTTTCTCCCAATAGCTTCGCTTTGTTGTGATGGAATATTACAGTTCTTGGTACAATACCAAAATAAGCAATGCATTTAAGCAAATCTTTAAGTGAAGACGTGAAAAAGAAAATACTGCTTCACTCGCTTCATACATTATTTACTATGAGAACAATAAAACGATTGTGAAAAAACTGTGAGATGCCTCGTTATGCATAAACTATCTGAAGAATTTGCTAAGCCGATGATTGAAGCAAAACGGCAAAAGCCCAAATTATGCGTAACTATGTAACCATTGAATGCGTTTTTGAGTTACCGAGTATCTCCAATAAAAGAGTCTTCTAAAGAATTTGACAAGCTGGATAAAACAAGAAGAAAAAAGTTATAAGATCTTGTCACGTGTGCGACAAGCAAACAGAAAAAAGAAGATGCAATTTTGTGCTAAATAGGCTGAAGACGTTGCTTTATGTATAGAATGTAATATAAAAAAATATTTTTGAAAATAAGTAACATTCTAATGATTCATATAATTTTGTAATACTTTTTTATTTGCATTTTACATACAAATTGCAATGGGTACCAGGGTATCCGGGTGCGCATGTTGCGATTGTTAAAGTTTAAGAAGAAGAATAAACGGAGCAAAAAATTTAATCCAGAATCTTAATTCGCTTTCTTTTAAGTTAAATAACGATGATCCAGAAGATTATTTCAGAATTTTATTTGTTAATACATTTTTTTCATATAAATATACGCAGGTTGGTACCCCTTTACCCGGGTTAATTAAAATTATTCATGAGCTACTATATCTTTAAGAAATTCTATGTTAGTAATGTGTTATAAAAATTTCATTAATTTTTAATAACGATGAGAGGATCTTGGTTTGTCCTATTTTTTGAAGATACATTGTTTACTTTTGCTTGAAATCCATAAATTAGATGGCTAAAAGTACGTAAGTTATATTGTCACCAGTTAAGACATTATAGTCTTTTTATGTTGGTAGTACTATTTTTTTATCTACTTTCTTCAAATACATAGTTATACTCGTTAATAGTATAATGTGAGTCGTTAGTAAATATAATTACTGTGATAAGCAAAACTTTTCCTAAAATAACATTTTTAGGAAATTACTTGCATTTAATATTGAGTATTCTAAATTATTTTTAAACTGTTTTTAAAAGCATGTCTATAGCTTGACACTATAGCTGAAGGAGTTTTTTAAAATAGTAAATTTAGACCTTCTGTAGCATTTCTTCTGCATTACATTTCTTAAAAATTCGTTTTCATTGCTTTTTCAGTATTAAGCCAATTTAAATTTCCATTTTTTAAAAAGCATTGTTATGAAAGCATATTAGATTTCCACTTATCAAAGTAAATAACAATAAGAATCACTTAAGCTAATTTATTTTTGTAGTTTTTTGGTGTACCCTTGTAAAAAAGTTTAATTTGCAAATGATTTTTTTTGACATTATAGTTTGAATAAATTTTACCTTAGTTTCGGGTACATATATACAACCCTAAGCTAAGGGCAACAAAACAACAAAATAAAACATTATTAATATTCTATAAATATATACAACCTATTACCGTAGCGCTTAGCCACCTCAATAGAAATAATCGTAACACATTCATCCTTTGAATCCAGCCAGTTCTCCAGGTATATTAAAGTTCTCTAGGTATATTTTCAAGTTGTGCGGAGGTACCACGCCAAATTTAGTCCTTAACTAGCCACACTATTATCTGAGATTTTTATACAAAATTTCACGATTCTACCTTTTATAGTTTTTCACTTTGTAAAGGAGGAACGACGCCCATCATCCAACGCAGCCTCTTTTTCGCTACATTATGCATATTAAAAAGAGAGTTGTTTGAACAAAATTTCAGAGTTCTGCCTATTACAGTTACCAGGAAATACGAGGATAAATATTTTCTTTATAGGGGAAGCACCACGCCAATGTGAAATATCCGAAAATAAGTACCCTATTTTACTGACCACATATCTTAAAAAAAAGTGAAAATTCCAAGAAATACGACCCACTGGTATAGGCAGCTTTAGCTTTCCTAAAAACAAACATATAAAAAACAAATAAACTTTGTGCTTTATACATAATAAGAAATATATATAATTAATGTGATATCATTTTTAAGTTTGTGGCAAATATAGCCTGCGAGGGTTTTGAGACTATTATTCTCTAATTCGGTTAACTCTTTTTTTTATTTTTAATTAATTTTCACAGTTTTTACTTTAATTCTGTTGCACGTTCCATACACAAAAAATATTGTATGCCTAAGTCACACATAAGAAAGAGAACGCTATACAACAAACTAACGGACCTGCGCAATGCGCAATCTTCTTTTCTTGATTTATGATAACAACGAAACTATTGAGCAAGCATCATAAACGGCAAGCAACGGCGACTATCGTCACCACGGATCCTAGTCGTTTAGTAAGCCGCTTGTTGACTGCTTATACCAACCTGCAAACAAAAAAGGAGAATCGATCACTATTTGCATTGTTTATATACACTAGAAGTAAACTTTTCACCTAAACATTCTTCTTATACAAAATAGCTTTTAGCCTAAGCACGATTCGCATTAAACCGTATGACAAACAGAAGCTTTTGCCCTAAGCATTCTTCTTAAAAATGTGAATCACAAGCATTAATAATAATAATAATAATAATAATAATAATAATAATAATAATAATAATAATAATAAAAATAATAATAATAATAATTATAATAATTATAATAATAATAATAATAACTAAAATAATAATGATGATAATAATAATATAATAATAATAGAAAATTAGTAACGGCGTCCCGCTATAACCTATAATATCCATGGATGTTATGACTCTACGTTGATGGACATTATGTCGCTTCGTAGTTTAATATACCTAAAATAAATTTGTATTTGTCTTTAATAGTAGAGATTTATTATCCTGGCAAAAAATAAAGTAGTAATATATTTGCTTTTTATTTATTGTTTCACAAAAGGCAAAATAATTGGAAAAGTGTTGCCATATAATGTAAAAGACGTAACAAATAAGTGTAAAGTTTAGCTTCCGAACTCTTAAACATAAAAAGTTCGTTGTAAGAGTAAAACGAGAAAACCTCGGGAGCTTTTGATTTGATAGTAATCAGTCGCAAAGGTTTGTGTTTGAAACGTTTCCTTATATCTCAATTTACAGTTGTTTACAGTTACAGTTGTATTTTTATTGACTCGCTGATAAGGTCAAACTATATTTTACGTTATACAAGGCCAAATGAACCATAGAAAAAAATTAAAACTACGGGAATCTATCACTAAATTATATAACTTTCATGCTTTTTTTTTAATTAATTGAAAAATATATTTATTAAATATTCCACTTTATAAATTTTATAGATATTAATAGAGTCGTGCTGCTTTATTTATTTGTTTGATAAGAGCTGCAGTACTAAACTAGATTTATATATATAGTGAAGTATATGTAAGTTTCGGCATAGGCGAATATAGCACTCTTAATTTTTTAATTTCTTCTTTATATAATGGACCAGATTTTGTGCAGCAATTTGAGTTTTATATTTACTTTACTTATTATTTCAGTTTTAGTTTTAATAATAATTTTGCTAAGTTATGTACATTTTGCCACTCTTTACTTTTTTAACATTTCATCGTCATCGGCTCGTAATGGATTAAGCATTTTATAAAAATTTTTGTATTTCCTTAAAGATGTCTTCAACATTTTTTAGATGATACCAATATTGATACTTTAAAAAATTTAAAAAAATAATTTTTTCCCATTTTTTAATTCGCTTTTGCACCATATATTTGTTTTTTGATAGAAGTTACTTCATTGTTCTAAATTAAATAAACAAATTAGAGGTAGGCGTGGTGTTTTGCCCGCTGCCTCGAAGAGCATGGAGCGATCTGTCTGATTTTCTCTTTCGACTCTACGTGTGGTCGATTGGCGTATTAAAATTTTCCCTAGCTGATCTGGTGCAAACTTGATTTTACCACTTACATGAACGGACAGACTGACATGCGGACAGATGGACAGATGGACATCGATATGCACAAGAACTCAGAATATTTATACCTTATGGGGTCGGAACTGGTTTTTGTAGAAATTACAAACGGAATGGCAAACTTGGTTATACCCTTTTTTCCGCTTTTTGTAGTTAAGGGCATAAAAATAACATATTCTCATTTAGCTAGTTAAAAATGCTGCTATGTATTAAAAATATTACAAATATATAATTCAAGCGTAAATTTAATATTCTAATGAATGAATAAAAGATCCTAGCTTTGTGAAAAAAAAGCTTGCATTTATTTTAAATAGCTTATTCGAAAAATTTTGTGCCAGTTTTTATGATATTTAATTTATTGGTCTAAAGTTCTTATTTATATATATATATATTTTTTTTTTGGAAAATTGTATTGATAAAAAGTTCTAAATATAAGTATAAGTAAATTTTTCCTTTCTTTTACTATGCTTTGACCCTTTTAGCAAAATGTACAAAAAGCGTTTTAATTATGTAGTAAACTGAAATAAATTTAATCATGCATTTGAGGTTTAAGAAAAACAGGAAAGTGTATAAAAGAAAAATTAATTACATTGACACACATTTTTTTACTCCAAAAGAAATGGTAAATTTTAATTTTTTTTAACATGTAATAATGCAAAAAAATAATTCTTTTTGATTTGTGGAATAGGCAAAGAGTTAAAAGAAATTAAAATAAAAATCAATTGCAGTAAAAATTTTCTAAGTACAAAGTGTAAAATCAATTTGCTCAAATTAATTAGTGAAATAAATAATAATTATTACTTTAGTCAGCCATACAATATGTGAAATAGTTACCTATTTAACACTGGTTTTAGTATATATGTATCACTTTTCTCTCACTCTTACCGTGTGCTCAGACATTCGCTTTAATTCCGTTGGGAATTTAAATATTTAACGCCTTACTTGACTGCAATTTGCCATTGAACCAATAAGTAACTAAGGAATTGAGTAGTTAGAACTCAACTGAACTATGAAATAAGATGTAAGACTAAAATAATATTAATATAAAATAATAATAATAAAGACTCAGAGAGAAATTTATATTTAAAAATACAGTATTAAGAAAATTAAAATTTCCTACATTCTTTTTTTTCTAAATAGTTGTATAAATGGTAAAATATACAGTTGATAACTATCACGTAGATATTGATGAAGAATTCTGACAAAGCTTGGAGCGAACCGGAAAGTGTTTTTCATTTTGCTGGTATCTAAGCTTTATTATATTAAAAATTGTGTAGTTTCTAAAATTTTGGTATTTAAAACCAGCAAGATCATTAAAAAGCTTTTGAAGAGATCTATAAGGTAATACAAATTTTTGAAAATGCTCAAACCGTTAAGAGCCTATAACATTTTTATGTAAAATCACATAAAGTACTAAATTTTATTTCGTATTGCTTAATTGCCTGTCACCCCAATATTTGTGTTTTGACTGGAGTTACTTAACTTAATTAAATTAAAGGGTATATAAGACTCGGCATAGCCGAATATACTTGCTTTTCTTATTTTTCAATTCTCTTTTACCCCAATATTTTTTTTTAACCGAATTCAAAAAAAGAAGGAGGTTACACAATTCCACTGAAGGTTGCTTTTTTTATTTGTGCCTTCAGAACTCAGTCATTTCTGATCCGATTTTGAAAATTTTTGGTAATATGATAGACTATGCTTACAGATTTGTCCCGTTTTCAAAACATTTCATAATCTTAAAAATTAAACGGAGCAAGAATTATAAATTAAAGGGTGCGCTAATAGTTTATTTAATATGATATATGTTGCCATACATTTTAACAGTTGTAGACAGACGATTGAAATTTTCAACGAACCTGTATTGCTAAGTCCGCTATAACAACAAGTTCAAAATTTTGATTTGGAAGTTAAAGGGTGTGCCAATAGTTGTTGAAAATCGTGTATGTGGCCGGACTTTTGAACCGGTATTGACAGGCAGCTGAAATTTAGAAGGGACACGTTTTGCCAAGTTTGCTATAACAAGAAGCTTATAATTTGAATTTAGAAATTAAAGGGTGTTCCCAAAATTAATGTAATTTGTTCTATATGGCCGTATTTTTTGAACCGTTGTATACAAACACCTAAATTTTAGACAGAATGTCCACTACTTTTTTTTGGTATAATAAGAAGTATAAAAATGTTGTATTATGAATTAAATAGTTGATATAATCTGATGTATATGGGCCAGAGAACTGCACGAGTACACCGCAACTCATGAGTACACCGCATACTTACTCTATACTTACTCTATACTTTTCATACTCGAGTATTTTAAACACCGCAATAAAAAGTTGCGGTGTTTATTTTACTCATTCCTGCAAAAACGAGTATCAAAAATATCGCAATCAGAATTTTAAGTATTTTTTATACTCGTACGCGAGAATTTTTTAATTCTCTTTATTTGTAAGCAACGTTGCCACATTTTTACCCTATTAAAGTTTTTTACTGCCGTTTTGTGAAATACTGCATTGTATGCAGATGTATTTATAAACAATAAAAAAAAGCAAAATTTGATCAAATCTATTGCTTAAACATTATAAGCAGAAAAACAGACAACAACCGTTTTTATAGGTATGAAATAGAACACACATTTAATAAATAAATTGCAATAAAACCCGCTTAAAGGCACAGCTTTTGTACACTATTTAAAGCAGGTATACTTATTTTGTTGCTGTATTTTATGAACAATTATTTTCAGTTTATGTGCCTTCTTGTCATAAACGTGCTACTAACGGTATTTAGGAAAACAAAATTATAAAATGAATCCGTGAATAAAAGGAAAATTACTTAATTTTTAAGGTTTAATAAAACTGTATATACGCTGATGTAATATATTAATTCCTCATAAATAATAATAAATAAAATAAAGTTTTTAGTTTACATATTTTATTTTTTTAAATATAATTATTGCTTTTATACCTATTTATTAATTTTAAAAATCTATTTGCTTAACGAATAGAATTTTTAAATTTCTATCCTGTGTGACTTAAAAAAAACCCTAACAAAAACGTAGTATAATAAAGAAAGAACTATTCTTGAGTTATTAGTAAATTTTTGTTGTGTTTTTAATAAATGAAAATATGGCGAATTTTACGGATTCCATTAAATTTATTTTCAAATAAAATGTACCTAGTTAATGTGTGATCACCAAATACAACAAATATATATGCAGAATAGATCGATTAACCACAAAACCGTATTGCATAAAGTGCAACCGATAATGTCTCAACTACCAATGACAACTTGGATAGGACTAAAGTAAATGTTACTATATAAAAATTAATCGTCCGGTCCGATTTTCACCTGCTATTGGCCTTTTCCGTGCTACTTTTTATAAGGAATTACAAATCCAACCAGTTATATTAAACTCTGCATTTATGTTAATTAGAGTAAGTTATCTGTTTCCAAAAAAAATTAAATTTAGACCTACTACGTAAAAAAGAATTTTAGATTCCTTTTGTTCTAATTTTAAATCTCAAATGCCTACATTTTTGTTTTTAAATTTTTCTTTCAGTAGACTTCAATGTGACTTTCATTTTAATGGTTTTTGCAATATTGTTACATATTTAGCACTTTAGAACCAAATTTTTAAAGAAATTATTAATCTACCAACATAAATGTGTGTATATAGGATTTTTTACATACATACATATTCCTGTTTTTACTTTTTTTATTACGGTTTGTTTTACTTTTACAAACTATTATTTATTGTACACAAAGGCATTGTTTTACGAGTATCGTGTTTAACTAATTGTTGGGATTTTTACGAAGTCCACGATGAACAACGTCAAATTGTTTTTTAGTCACTGCTTCTTTTCTCGTTTTGCGTACAATTTCGTTTACGTTTCTTTGTTTAAAAAATTGTTAAGCACGAACGTATGTACACATACATATTCGCAATGGAATCAAATAAAAATACAATTGCAACAAATACAAAGCGAGCAAGTATAAAGAAAAATATTAAAAAAGGAAGACCGAATTTTAATACACGTCAACTAAATGACTCATTTAAAATCAGATGAGTTTATATTCCCTAGATGCTGTCAGGCACCATTTTCATTCCTTATTAAGGGGATGGACAAAACCATTCAAATTACACAGAAAACATATACACAATCGTCCTACTTTAAAAATCGTTTCAAAATGGCGTCGCAAGTGCCAAAGATGAAAAAAATGTGTTTTAATATAATAACAAATCAACCTTGATCGCATGGAAAATTTTTTTTTTCTGAATTAGTTCAAAAGATTATAATATCGGTCAAAAAGTCTGTCACACACATACACTTTAATTCGACGCTATCGTATTTTTGAGTTACTTTCGGGTGGTTACTATAAACAATATAATATTTTAATTTTACTTTTGTTTAAAAAGACATTATAAGAATAAGATTATACATTAAAAATTTCATGATTCGAACCATTGAATTCAGCTTTCTGCTTCCTTTACATAATAATTTTTTCTTTTCCACATAGTTTTTTTCAACTTGCCATCCTATACCGCACGTTTTGCCGCTGCGAAAGGTATTAAATATTTTAAAATTACTTTAATATGTAAATGTCTTTCTAAGATAATTTTGAACCTACCATTATCAATATTGGAGGACTTTCCACCACTTTTAAGAAATCTTTGTATTTTTTGAACTAAAATATTCTTGCGTTTTGTAATGTGTATAAATTTTATTTTTATAGTGTCAAACATTTTTTTATAATGAGACATATTTTTAACGGCTTCGGAAAATGAAGGAGGTTATCAATTCGTCTGAATGTTACTTTTTTAATGTTTGTGCCTACACAGAGAAAACAAATTCATTATAAGAACAGAATTTGTTGCCAATCGAATTTTGTAGGCACTGTGTATTATCTTGAATTCGGTTGTAATAACTGAATGAATACAGCACTTACAACTATTTAAAAAAATGATTCTTTGGTGACTATAAATATTATTGTGAATTAAATAAAACAATTAAATATTTTAATATTTACTTTTATTTTAAAAATAAATTATAAGAATAAGATTATAAATTTCATGATTCGTACCGTTGAATTCAGCCTTCTCCTTGCTTTACATCTTGATTTCTCCTTTTCCACAGTTTCTTCAACTTGCCATCCTATACCGCACGTAAAGTCGCTAGGAAGTGTATTAAGCATTTTAAAATTATTTTTAATTATAAATGTCCTTCTGAGATAATTTTGAACTTACTCTTCAAAAGCATTGCGGAACTTTCACCACTTCTAATAAATCTTTGTATTTTTTCAACTGAAATGTTGTTGAATTTTTATTGTCATGTGTACAAAATTTATTTTTATTATGTCGAACATTTTTCGATTTCAGAATATACAATCGAGTTTTTCGATTCTCACTACCTAAATTTGGTTTCCATTAGTAATGTGCTGAATAAGTTTAGTTCTTCCATTTGATAGAATAAATTTTAGTAACGACATAAATCGATCAGGTTAACTTTTTTAAGAGGTGTTGCAACTAACATTTAGATGCAAATATCATTTGTTAGCTCCAAATATAAAAAATAAATCATGATAATAAATTATCAATAATAAAAATCAAGTTATTATAATAGTAATTGAATTTTTAATATATCAAGCGAATTTTAACCAATATTTTTTCTGTGTGTACAGAACTCAATCATTTCTGAACCGATTGTAAAAATTTTTCTTTGATTAAGAGGTTATGCTTACATACTGGTCCCGTTTTAAAAACAGCTCATTCTTTTAAAAACTAAACAGTGGCCCCATACAACATATAGGTTTTAACGTGTATTATGAACCTTAAAAGGCGTCACTTTAAAATTTAATAAAATTACACACAGAAAAAAGATTGGTAAAAATTCGATTGATATGTTCATAATTTAATTACTAATATAATTATTTGATTTTTAATACAAATGATATTTGCGCCCAAATGTTGGTTGTAACACCTCTTAAAAAAGTTATCCTGACCGATTTGTGTCTTTACTAAAATCAATTCTATTAAAAAAAAATTGTTTTCAATATTTGACTTTTAAAATACAAAGATATATTGTTAGTGGTGAAAAGTTATCCAATATTGTTGAAAGGTAAGTACAAAATCAATCTCGGAAAAACCTTTGTAAATATAAAAATTATAAAATGTTACACTTACATATAAAATTATACACTTTGCAGCAGCAAAACGTGAGTTATGGGATGGAAAGTTGAAGAAGCTATGTGGAAAAGACGAATCATGATGAAAAGTAGGAGTAGGCTAAATTCGATGGGTCGAAATGTGAAATTTATAATGTAGATTCGTATTTCTATAAATTATTTTTAAAATAAAAGTAAATATTAAAATAAAATAATGTTTTATTTAATTCACAATAATATTTTATAGTCACCCAAGAATAATTTTTTTAAATAGTTGTGGGTGCTATATTCATTCAGTTTTTAGAACCGAATTCAAGATAATAATCACAACCGACGAAATTCGATTGGAAACAAATTCGGTTCTTATAACGAATTTCTTTTCTCTGTGTATGTATCACTATAGCTCCCAATATGTGCCTATGTCTTGAACCATTATAGATAAACGCTTAAATATTCGACAGAATGTCGATTATAATAACAAGTATAAATATTCAGGTACACAGAGAGAAGAAATTCGTTATAAGAACCGAATTTGTTGCCCATCGAATTTTGTCGGTTGTGTGTTTTATCTTGAATACGGTTGTAGCAAACTGAATGAAATAAACAAAACAAAATAATTTTTAGTATTTACTTTTATTTTAATAATAGATTATAAAGATAAAATTAAACATTATAAATTTCATGATTAGAACCATTAAATGCAGCTTTCTTCTTCTTCTTCAACTTGTTGTCCTATACCGCACGTTTTTTGCTGCGAAATAAATTAAATATTATAAAATTATTTTTATATACTAGTATAAATGTCTTTCTGAGATAATTTTGATTTTACCATTTACCAATATTGGAGAACTTTTCATTTTTTGAACTAAAATATTTTTGATATTTGTAATGTGTATTGTGTCAAACATTTTTCGATTTCAAAATATACACGCGAGTTTTATGGTTCTTCAGTAGTAATGTACTAAATAAGGTTAATTGCATAATGGAAAAGATTTTAGTAAAGACACAAATCGGTCATGTTAACTTTTCTAAGAGGTTTCAACTAACATTTAGAAGCAAATATCATTTGTTAGCTTTTAATATAAAAAATAAATCAAGACTATAAATTATTAATAATAAAAATCAAATTATTATATTAGTAATTGAATTTTTAACGTATCAAGCGAATTGTTACCAATCTTTTTTCTGCGTGTATAAATGTAAAGGGTGACTCAATAATTCATTTCATTTGATGTACATGGCCAGGCTTTTGAACAGTTGTAGGTAGATAAATGAAATTTACAAAGCACGTGTGTTGTTAGTCCGCTATAACAACAAGTATACAATTTTGATTTGGAAGTTTAAGGGTGCCCCAATAGTAATTGGGCAAACTTTTGAACCTTTATAAACAGATAACTGAAATCTGTCTTGTAGTTGTTTTTTTGCAAAAATTATTATTAAATAAAAAAAATAAAGAAACCTTCTAAAAAAATAAACAAACCTTCTTTTTACTTACGTTCATTGTTTAGAGATTTTGGTAAAGTAATTTTCTGCACTATATTCTCGATTTTAATGGCTAACTGTTTAAGTGTTGCAAAACATATTATTTGTGCCCTTAAAATTTAGATAAAACCACGAAAAAATAGGCGCAAAAAATTATTGTTCGGTTTCAAAGGCTTTTAGTTACAATAAATAATATTTAATATTTTTTCTGTCCTGGATATATCCTAAATTTATTTTGAGAAAACAAAGGAGTTAAATTTTGCGAAATTTTTTTAACTTTACAGGATTTTTTAATTCTTTTAATTTTATATGCCCTACGTAAAATAAAGGACAATTAATTCAAATCAGATGAATTAGTCACTTGACTCGTTATATTTTTTTATATTTAATTATTCCGATTAAATTAATTACCGATATTGATTATTGAGGGTCAAAGCATGTCTCGATGACCATTTCGTTACCGCTTACTCAACTCTTCAAGAAACTTCAGACAATCATTTTAAATAAACTAAAGATTTTTGTCTAAACTATAAAGCAAAGACAAAAATCAAAGTTTAAGCAAAAGCAATAATAACTAACAGTAATTATATTTTTCTTTCTTCTTGTCTTTAATTAAACAATTTAATTTTATTTATTTAAAAATGTTATGGGGTATTAGCATAATATAATAAATAATATTATAAAAATTCCCAAAATAATTTTTAAAATAAAATTTATATACAATTGCTTGTGCAAACTGTTGTTTTTTTCTCTCTCTTGAGAAATTAAAAAATAAGTGTGTTGTTTTTATTTTAATACGCCTTTATACGCAGAAGGGAATGTAAGCAAAAATAAAAACGTGGTTTGTTGGTAATTATTGTTAAAGCCTTAACATTTCTGTATTGGCTTCTTAAATAACTCTCATGTTGTTTTTGAAGTTTTTATACTTAAAGGAAATGTTTTTGGTTTTTCTTAAAATTTGGATAAAGTTTTCCTGATGAGCTGGCTTAAGCAACCGGCGAAATATGTATAGATACCTGCTTTTTTAAACAACGATTACATTTTATTTTTATTTAAAAATGTAATGGGATATTAGCATTGTATAATAAATAATAATTTTATTCAAATTACCAAATTTGTTGTTTTAAATAAATCGCGAAAATACTAGAATAAAAATTAACATGTTTTAACAGTTTTTATCATCGTGGTTTTATTATTTTTTTTTTTAAATTGGTTCAATGTAATGTTATATTATAATATCGTCCTTTAAAAGATCGCAGTTAATCCAAGGAGTTAAACAACCACACAATGCCAGAGGAGGACAGTTTTAGATTTGATTAATTAACATGGTTTTTTTTAATAATGGGCAGAGTGGCGTGTTTATTTCTTTATATCTACTTGATACAAAATACACAAAATTTTCGTTACCATCAGAATTTACTGCATATGATGCAACATGTATAGTATGTGCTCGATGAAAAACCTAAAGTAAGAAAATAGGTGAACTTTTAAATAATTTTCAAAATGTTGACACAATTATTTTCTCGCTTGTATTTTTTTCACAGCAAAAAAATTGAAATTCCTTTTGTCTTCTGCATCTTACAATCAGGTGTTTCTGCAGCGTTTACATATTCTCATCATTATTATTGTTATTTCAATATTTGATTTTACTTTTTCAAGTTTTATTGTTGTTTTTGTCCTACAGCATATTTGTTTCCATGATGATCTATGTCGTCTTTGTTAACACTTAAGCTTGAAGGCTTTAGCTAACATAGAAAAGTTATTTAAAAAACAAAACAAATGTTTAATCAAGCAAAACATTAGACAGTTCAAAGAATGTAAAATAGAGAACCACTCGTAAATATTCAATTCATTCGCTAAGATGTTTAGAAATTACTCTACATAGTTGCGGGCATACATAAGTGATAGGGTAATGAAAAAATATATCCTGAACGAAAGTAAAAAAGTTATTGTTTAGCCGAGTTAGAATTTTTCGGAACAAATTAAATCTATTTTTAACCGCTTCGTAAATCGTTTTCATTAGTTTTAATTTCTTAATTTATCTTGGGTAATCAGATCAGAATAATGACTTCTAAGATCAAAGGTGCTTGAGTATTAAAACTTACAACAGGATTTAATATTTATAGGCGAGATTAAACGCCTAGATTGCTTTGCTGTGAAACGATCTGGCAAATTATAATATTTATTAAAGCTACTACACTAAAAACATATATTTTCCAATAGCTGGGTGTTATAATCATTATTAGATTATTAGCAATATTGATCGGAACTATAATTAAAAATTCTACAGCTAATTTCACTATTAAAAAAAATCACGTTTTAAATAATAAAATATTTTATTTTAATATGATTATAATCTTTGAAGTAAATTTGTTAAAAAAAAATAGGCTTAAAACGATAAAAAAATTTATGGCAAAATATTTCTGCTGCTATTTCATTTACCAAGTACGTTAAAAAGACTCTGGTTGTTATATGTTATATAAGTTATCGGTTACACTATCTCATCTTTGCTAAATGTAGTACAATACTTAAAACAGAAAGAAAATTTTTAACAGCAATATTTTCAATAACTAAGTATATATGCTGGATATAAAAATAATGATTTTTACTGATTTACAAACATTAATACTCACTATATAAGCAAAAGTTTTTGTACTAAGTCAAAGACCTTATGTTGTTTTGTGCATATTTAAGATATAAATTTACAAACCAGATACCGAGATACCACTTTGATCTGCACATATAAGAACTAAATATCATTTATTCTTTCATAATTTTATTTTGTTTCAGATAATTTGTTTTAAGTTCCTTTTACTAAAATTTAGAATAAGCTAACTTAAACCCACTTGTATTTAATATTGTATTTCAAACGGTGCCACTTCCTTATTCTCCAACTTTTCGAATGGAAAAGAAAATATATATATATATATAAATATATACTTAAATGCTGTTATATATATATATATATATATTCTATTATTTTTTTAAGACTTTCAACCATATATATATATATATATATATAATATAACCATATATATATATATATATATATATATAACAGCATTAAGTAAAACAGAACAGAATTTAAGTAAAAGAAAAAGCGGTAAAACGACTTTTAGTTAATGTGGCTCTCGATGGTGCAGAAAGTTACCAGTATACATAGATCGAAATAAAATGGTTGAAAGTCTTAAAAAAAGAATAGAGTCCAGAATGTTTTACTGTGTAACAAACAAAAATTAATGCGAAACCAAGACACATTTAATATAGGAACAGGTAAAGAATTAAATTAGTAATGAAGGAAGCGTAACGAAAATAACAATATTGTTATTAATTATATAATATTGAGTTTTGCAAAACAAACAAACATAAAGATTTGGCGAAAATTAACAGTAAAGTGGAATCAAGAACAAAAGTATAAATAAAAAAAATCAAAGTCAGAAACTACAAAAAAAAATTGTAAAGGTTTAAGCCTAGTAATTTTACGTTTTTAAAAACTTTGACGTGCTTTATTATAGGCGCGAAAGTCTATATTAGAGAATACTAAGCAAAACTGAAAATCGATTTTTGATTAAGTATTCAAAAGTCTCGCAAAAGTTTGACGGCAATTATTAAAAAAAATTTATGTGAGCTAACTTAAAAATTGTCAGTTTAGAATTAAAGTTATTTTCTCAGATGTCATAATTGTTTGCCATCTATTCTTGCTGCTTCTATTAAAAGTCCACTGCTTGGTGTGTATGAAACAAATTTTTTTTTACTTTTTCGGAGTTTTTTAGTATTGACAAATACAGTTTGATGATATTTTTAATTAAACGATTTTTTTAAATAAGAAATTTTTCGTACAATATTTATTTATAATCATTTTATCTTGACTGAATGAAATTCTTATTGAATCAAATGTTTTTAGTTAGTTATAGAAAAACATTAACAATGCCGCAAAAAAGGCTTAAATGCTACTCTTGAAGGCACAAAAAACTTCATTATTTACGCTAAATAATTCAAAAGTTTAGCAGGCACCAAAAGTTGGTTTCCGTAGAATCGGCTGTTATAAATCAATCAATAAAATTGCCTTTTCGGCGTTAAAATTAAATATATAAACGCAGAAAAAAACATGGTTGTGATATGGTCACAATAACCATATTATGTTCTTTGTAAAAAGATATGTTGCGGAGAACCAAGTATAGTTGTTTTCCCAAAACTTTAGTCACGATAAACATTTTTTGTTAAATTTTAACGATTATATCGTTACTGTGCACAAAAATGCAACATGGTTGGTTTTAACTTAAAAAAAATTCAACCACAAAAAATGTTTTATGACCTTTTAAAAATAATATAAAATATTTAACCATATAATATTGTTATTAATCAAAGTATGGTTTAAAGCAACAGAATAATGTTTGCGCTGATATATATTTTGTTCTAGTACTTGGTAGTTTTGTAATTTTTCTTGTAGCTTAAATTTGACATTCTTTTTTATCTTTAGAGAAAATAAAAAAATAAAAATTTATTTACAAAATAAATATTTAAGCAAATAATATACAAGATATATACAAGAATATACAAGATATACAAGTTAAAATAAATATATAAGTATGTATGTATTGTAAGCATATACATGTTTATTTTTGTGTTTAAAGCACAATTTTGAAATCATTTACTGTAGCTTATGATCTAAGCTTTATTATAAGCAAATAATTGATTGATTTTGTGAATTCATGTTTCTAAATAATTTTTATGACAAATCGTTAATGAATAAAACAATAATAACTAAGTCTTTTATATCTGGAAAATTTTAACCATTTAATGTTTCTATTACATATACATAATTATGTTTATACTTTGGAATGTTAATTTTTTGAAACAATATGTTTGTAAATGTAACAATATTGTTGCAAATGTAACAATACTATGTTTTGTTAGCAACCATATAATGCACCATAATATGTTGCTCTTAGATTATGGTTACCTCGACCAAGTTTGTTCTTTGCGTGTAAGCACGAATAAATATTCATAAGTCTACGCAAAGTTACTACAGTATCAACTTTGTTCTATTTGCAGTTTGTACTCGTAATGTAGTAAACACTAGACTAACATTCCCTTTTTTCTAAGGACTTAAGGGTTGAAAAATTATTTTTCGTTTGTTCCGTTTAAAATGCTCCTGTTATGGCTTTTATTTCTGTTTTTTGTAATATCTATTTTGAATCTTATTTAAAGAAATATTTTATGTTACGACAGGTGATAGTTCAATCGTATTGTTTCCAGTTGTTGTAATGCTATTTCCTTTTATCCCCCAGCGATTTTAGTGCATATGAGCATATAATATATTGTTTTGCTAACACTAAATTTACTTTTTGTTTTTGTTTTTACTTTTCTTCTTCTATTCTTATAGCAATATTTCTAGTAGGTTTTTAAACTTACTTAAATCTGAACAACATTTGACACTACAACGCGCTTTAAGTAGAAGTATACATACAAAAACAGAAATATACAGTATAAAAAAGAAATGCAGTGCAATATATGTACATTTATGTCTTATTGTACAAAAATTTAAATAAATAAAGAAAAGTCTTGGACGTATTATTTTCCGCCTTCATACAAAAGCAACAGCCCGACTGTTTTTGTGTCTACATTTAACAAATAAAAAGGGATCGTAGCTACTATCTTAAAAACAAAAGTTATTTATTTATTATTTGTTATTTATTATAAATATTTAAGTTAACAAAGTATTTGTGCGATTTATTAAAAAAAATATATATTATATTACGCGCGGAACACAGCGCCTTTAAAATTAAAACAATGAATACAATTTGTTAATACATTTTTTTTAAACAATTTATTTAACACAATTTAATTCAACGCAAATAATAATTCCTTAACACATTTTAATTCAACTCAAATAATAAATTAACTAAACTACGCTCGAACGATCCGTAGCCAAGACTGCCGTCAACATTGCTTCTCACCAACCTTTTAAGCTTCGCTGCTTTCACCGCTGCTTTGTACCTCAATCGTCGAAGCCGCTGATCTGCTTAAATCACATGTCGGAACCGGATATGAAATCGGGTTACGTCTGCCCATGTTTGGAAACTGTCATCAGTTTCGCAATGTTTCGCAAGAGTTTACAATTTGCAGTTTCGCAATAAAGTTTTGCGGTAATCAGCAATTTCATTGGCAGCAATGTCGTTAACTTTTATTACTTTATTATGGTGTGCAGGGTATCTCATTTAGAGAAACACTTCTTTATGTTAATTAATGGTTGTTCTGTAGACTTATTTATTATTTATGCTTCACAATAAAAGTTGAAAAAGGGTATTTCTAAGTTTGTAATTCCGTTTGTAATTTCTAGAATATCCATTTCAAATTCCATTTTATGCATAGCGAAATCGATTGAGCAATGCCTATCTGTCCGAATGTCCGTCTGTGTTAGTGTTAAAAACAAGATTGCTAAGGCACTAGATCAGCTAGAGAAAATTTTAAAATGCCAATCGATCAGACATGTGTCGAAAGAAGTGCTAATGAAAATCAGCAAGATTGGTCCACGTCCTTCCAGGTAACGGAAAAAACACCACATCTATCCCTTATTTTTCCATATTACTTGGAAAAATGAAACAACTCTACTAATAGATAGAAAGAGAATTACGATATAAGAAATAAACATCAAGTGAAAAAATTGTCGATAGCCCATATTTTCCGAACCATGGGCCTCGATTGTGCACCACATTTTTTTAAGATATCAATATGGGTATCATTTTTAAGCTTTTGAAGAGATCTATAAGGAAATAACTAAACAAATTAAAAAATGCTTAACCCACTAAGGTGATGAAATTTTTTGTATAATTAAAAATATCCAGCACCAATTTATTTAATTCTCTGTTACCCCAATTTCTGTTTTTTCGAGTGGAGTTACTTTAGTAAACAAAATATACATAGATGGTGAAGGGTATGTAAAATTCGACACAGGTGAACATAGCACTCTTACTTGTTTTTTAATGATTTCTATATGTTTTTTGTTGTTTTTTGGATTTAACAAGAGTTTAACTTAAAACAAGTTTTTCTTAAATGTTACAATTTCTTCAACGCTTTTTTGCGAAGACTTAATTGAAATTTAATTTTAAAAGATTCAATAAACCAAAAATTTAAAAATAGTATCTGAACCTTTTTTTGAATCCAGTTTATTGATGAAATAAAATTTTTGGAAATTATGCTTGTGCAATATTAAATCAAAAGACACTAGCTGGTGAAAATAGTTTTGTTCAAAAATTATAAATAGAGAAACCAGAAAAAGTAGAAATTAACAAAAATAAATGTATTATTTGATTTAAAAATTAAAAAAAAACAACCCTAAAAAACAATGATTGCAATAAGGAGAAAGAAGCGGAACATAAAAAAAAAGAATTAAGTTAAACAAATGATATGAAAATTAAGTTTTAATTATTGTTTGTGTAAATTGTTAGCAAAAAGAAAAAATAGTTGTTTTCTGTATTTAGTGTTTTTAGTTGTTAAGTAACGCGGATAAATAAAACCAGTAGGCAGTACTTTTCTTCTATTTTTTTAAGAGTACACCGTAAAATTAAAAATTTTGGTTCTTATCAATTAGTTTGGTGGAATTTTCGTAAAACTGCAATATATTTTTGTGCAGGTAGATCATATATGCTAGCCTTAGGGAGTTCCTTCGGGTTAGGTTTATTTTATGTTAAAAATTAGAATTGTGTATAGACTATATGATTGATAAGGGCTTAGAGGAAAGAAAAACTCTAAAAATGTCGTGTTCAAAAAAAATGGAAGAAAGTTTAAATATATTGAATATATTCTTCGTAAATAAAATAAAAAAAATTGTTAAAAAAAACAGAATTCAAATTTTATAAAATATATTTATTTGTTTGTATTTATATATGGTATTTGTATAATAAAATATGTATTTAATTGTATAGTGAAATTAATTTGGTCTAGATTTTTTTTATTTTTAAGTTATTGGAATGGTGGAGCGGTAAGTGAAGAAGTGATCCAGTGCATGTGGGTCGTAGAACAAGATTTTTACGGAAGCATCCACGACATGTTTGGGAGGGCAAATGAGACGACCATCTGTCTCAAAATTCTTTGTGTGGTATACTGTGTGTGTAGTTTCGTTAGTTTTGTTTTGTATTATTCGAAAAATGATATCATAAAGAGGCAACTTTCGCAGTTCCAAAATGTGACTTCAATTAATTAGTAACTTGATTTGTATGACGCGAATACTCGCTCGGAGATTTCGCAAATCGATTATAATTCTTATTTTGAAGTCGATTTTTTGCAAGAATAACGTATATTTTTAAGAGTATAAGTACATGTGTATTAAAAAATCTTATTTAATTAAGAAATCCCAAGACGCTTTTATAATAATTTAAGAAAAATAACAAACAAATAACTAAAGTATGACTCTAGTCGCAACATTTTATAATAAAGTGAAAATACTTAAAAAATTACATCAAAAAAGAAATCGCAGATAAACACACTAAGATATGATGTAGATCTAACTTTTTATTTTTTAATTGCTACAAATAGCGCACCTCGTAAAATATCTAACTTTTCACAAATTAGGTTCTTATTTTGTAAAATAAAATATTTTATTTTGTACAATATAAATTTGCATCTCCGTTTGTGAGTATGTTAATCTAATGCTAATGAAATGCACATGTATGTAATGTTTAGATTTTTGACCTAAAAACTTTATAATTAAAACAGAGTGTGACTCGTGCCTTTCAATAACCATAAAATAGGAAATTTGTATGTTTTAAAAACATTTCTCAAATTAATGTTGATTTACAATAATATTTATCTGCATTCCATAACACTTATAGCAAGCGTTTCTATTTTGTAATCAGCGATAGTTTAGCAAATGTATTAATCTTTTTTGCATTTTCTATTAGAATAGAAGAAGTGTGATATTTGTATTTATTCTGTATAAGTTTATTTAACTCTCATGTCACAAAGTTTAATTTACTTTCATATTATCAATATATATCTACATGATTTTTGCTTCATTCTATAGATTTTAAATTACCGATTTGTACACCGATTCTCCTGAAATTTTCAAGAGGTATCTAGAAATAGGGTATATAATTTTTTGAAATTGCAATAAGGCATGGTACTTCCCATGCAAATCAAATATTTATCATTGTGTTACCTAAAACTGTGAAAGGTATAATCTTAAAATTCTGTAATAGTAACTTTTGTATTAATGTTCATAACCACGCAAAATACAGACTGGACTGGACTAGTGGACGTGGTACTTCTCACGTACAATGAATAATTATTCCCACGTACCAATAGATTTTAAGTAGGTACAGTCCTGAAATTTTATTCCAATGACCCCCTTATTGTCAAACTTTAAAAAGTAGTGTCTTGAAATGATTCTCTTATTATTATGCATAAGCAAAAAAAAAAAAAAAAAAAAAAACAAAGTAAATATTAATCGCCTTCTTACTATAAAATTATAATGGGTCCTGGGTTACCAGTTGTCCGACTAAAGTCGCAATTTAACGCTTTTATTTAGCGGCTTGCGGCCTGTGAGACGGTTTTTTCACCGACTTTTGCAAATTTTTTAATTTTATATACAAGATCGTTTTTGTTTAAGTCAGTTGCAAAAAGAATAAATGAACAGTGGATACTCTTGCAGCATTATTTCGTTCGAGTTCAATTTGAAGAAAAATGTGAAAAATATTTAAGATATAAAAAATGTATTTATAAATATACCTGAAAATGATTGCATCTTTATTTAATGACATATCTTAAACTTTTATCAAAGGCTTTGCGACGAAATAATGAAAGGGATAAATTTGAAGGATAAGAAACTTAATATTTCAAGATATTTGCAACAAAATTTTTTAACAATTATAAAGACGTTAACTACAATGATGTTGTTTTAGAATTTAGTTTTGTTATTAGTAAGCCTGAAGATTTCATACGTAAGTACAAAGTATTAGAAACTAAAGCAAAAATGTTGTATAATTTGTGCTTAAGATTGGTAATTTAAAGAATTCGCTACGCGAACCAATGTTTCCTAATTTGTTCAACTGGCTGTATATGTATTAACCTCACAGCAGTGCTCGTGCAGAAAGAATTTTTTCAAAATTAGCGTTGCTCAAAAATAAATTAAATAATAAATTAAACGTAAAAACATGCAACTCAATGTTGTCAGTTTTTAATTTAGTAGACAAAGATAAAGAAGACTAGATTCCCTGTAAGATACTTAACAAGGCATAACATAACATTCTTGTTTATGTTTTCAGATGTCATATTTGGTTTACACTTATTATTTTTTTTTTTCCTAAAAAAAATTTTTTCTTTCAGTGTTGTTGTTGAAATATTTTTAAAATTTTCATAAAACAAAATTGCTTCATACACTTTTTGAAACTGAATTTTATTTACAAATTGCTCATTTTATATTTTAAACCCAAGAAGTTTGGTACAAAATGTGTTTATATGTGTTTGGTTTTTACATATAAAAAATAAGCTGACATAATCACGAGGTTTAGGAAGCTCCTTAAATATATTCATGTAAGTAGCATCAAAGGAAAGCTTATGACGTCTAGATTAATATTATTCTAATTATTTTTTTCGAGCTACATTTTCAAAAACTGCAAAAAATCATGTTAAGGTGTGTTTTTGAGAAATAAAATATCATAAATCAAATGGTGAAATAAAATTTAAATTTTGTTGTTTTAACATATAAATTCCCGGAAAGGAAAAAATGTCCCAAAAAATTGTTTTTTTTTACAAAAGAGGCCTTTAATAATCATGGGGTTGTCCAATGTTTTTTGGAGCATGTAGCCAAAATTTGGAGACTTACCTTTTTTTAACCGGTGCTTTGCACTCCGAGGAATTTTACAATAAATTTTAATTTTGTTACAAAATTGGCAATGTTGGAAAGGGCTGGAGGGGAAACCGTTATAATTGTTGACTTAATTTTGCTTTTATTCGCCTATGCTATAGTTTGTCTTTAAAGTTTTTTAAACAAATTTGCTACTACTGAACTGAAGAAAGAAGAATACCACCTTTTTGTGGAAAGTCCTTAAAAAACAATATTTTCTACATTTTCTCAATCAAAGCTTTAAACTTCTTTATTTTAAATTTTATTAATAATATAGCAAAAGTCTAAAAGTACTAATTCGATAATTAATAAGCGTACTACGCCAAAAAAAAACTAAGTTAAGATTAGCTACATTTGAATATATTTTTATAGACATTTTTAAGGTTTGATTAAATTTAAAAAATCTTAACATTTGAGTTAAAATTAAACTTCTTATCACATTTGGTGCCCTAACCACCCTAGGGGTCTGACCGTCCGTAGATTTACTGCGAAAAAGGTCTGCTCTGCCTCTGTAGAATTTCTTTGAAATATACTAAGTGGTTTATAAGATACCTAATTTTATAAAAAAAAAAAATTTTACCACTGTGCGTTATTTGAATTTGACATCTGAAAATATATTTTACACAAACAAAATACATGTTGTTAACTTATTGTTGTAGTTGTTTTAGAACTGCTATTACCTGTAAAATTAACGTGCCTTGGAACTTAATTTAAAAAATTGAAATGTAGTTTCAAAAATATAGTATTCATCTACATTCATACATATGTTAAGCAAAAATTTTTGATATATAAATACATTTTCTAAAATATGGCACCAACATGAAACTAAAGGAAATGGTGTAAAACACTCACGGAGCTTTAGTTGTAAATGTTTAAACTTTGACAAAAATATTCTAACTTTAAAGTTTTGTCTGGTTTTTTAAAAGAAATCCTACTCCTTTGAAATTGGCAGCATACGACTACTAAGCTTAAATAAAGTTGTTCAGGATACATGAAAACATGTATAGAATCATGTGTAATATGTATAATGCAATTATACACGTTATGATATATGATAAAAACGGATTCTGTAATGAACTTTTTGCTTTGCTTCAATTGTATTTTTTTTTGTTTGTTTTGTTGTGATTTTTTCTAACAAAAGTGCTAAAAACAAAGATGTGCGACTTTCCTTTCATAAACGACTTTTTGTGCAACTTAACTTTTAAGAACGACCTTTTGTGCGACTTAAAAAAAATTCCTAGCGATAATCCTGGGTAGGTCCTTGAAGTTTAATACCTACAGAAGCTATTAGTGCAAAAAATTTTTTATTTATAATGGTTAGTAAAAAACTGCTTGGATGAAACACTGGGCGTGGCACTTCTCATACAAAATGAAAAACTATTATCGAGAGCATATAGAACTATAATAGGTAAAATGCTGAAATTCTTACGATTGTGATTAATCAAGGAAAAAGCTCACTCAAGTTGATGAATTGAAGTGCTAAAATATAAAATATAAATTAAAAATTTTTCAGAAATGCACATGATGATATTTTACATAAATGTTTTAATAAAATGCTTACAAGAAAAAAAATATAATATTTTATGTATCGTCTACAATAAAACCCAAACACACACACAAAATACTTAATATTTCAGTTAAAAAAAAAAAACAATAATATACGATATTAATAGTGGTGGAAAGTTCTCCGTAAGTACAAAATTAATCTCAGAATTAAAATAATTCTAAAATGTTTAATACACTTTTCAGCAGCAAAACTTGCGGTATGGGACGAAAAGTTTAAGAATCTATGTGGAAAAGAAAAATCATGATGTAAATGGCAGAAACATGATATTCATAATTCATAATCTTATTCCTATAATTTTTTTTTAAAATAAAAATAAATTAATGAAATTTTCGGCTTTTGGTTCTTTTTAATTAATTTTCTAAACATTTTTTAGAAAGAAAAATTATTTACAAATGTATGCGGACGTTTTCCAAAGAAAACAAGAAAAATTAGACGCTAGCAGAATGAAAAAAGAACCAAAAGCCGAAAATTTCATTAATTTGTAAAATCGATGGTTCGAATCCTGGTCAGGGTGAAAATTAAAAATTAAAACAAACGCTAGGCACCGCGTATTTACATTCATACTTAACTCATAAAAGTCAATATGATACTGAAACAGTGTCTGTAATGTTGTGAGCAAACAAGTATGAATAATTAAAAAAATAAAAAAGTTGCATTTGTGACCAGCGTTGCCACACAAGAAATTGACTTCCTACTAATAATTTTCAAAAATCCTACCAAAATCGTTCACAGCCTACCAAAAATTTAAAAATGCGTTTCTTGCACATAAACTCTTTTATACTCATTTTTTTTTCCGTAATTGTTGAGGTGGAAATTTGTCTTTTGGTGATTTTTAAGATGGATATTATGATTTAAAATAGTTTTAGAGCATATTATGCATAATGAACACCCATCCCTTTCCTGGAGCCAATCAAATTCGCTTAACCATTCGGTTCTAATTTTTTTTTGACTGTTTCTTTACATGCAATATTAGTAAATATTTATGTAATTAATAGGTACATACATACAATTAAAAAAGTTTACTTACTTTTCCATTTTGTCTGTTAATTTTTTTAATACAAACACTTGTAAATAACACTTCACTCAAAAATATTGTTAATTTCAATTTCATAATATTGTTCGCGTTTCTTAAACCAGAGATGGTTATAGCTTTAATCATCTCTATGCAAAAAAGCAGACATGTTTTTTATTACACCTAAAACAGTTTTTGAAAACAGTGGTAAAACTATTCACGGTTATTGTTTATTTAATTCAAAGTTACATTTTTTTATTTTATGTTCTGAATTTTTAAGGTAAAAAATTTACTATTGCTAAAAATTTGCTACAGGAGGAAAACCTACCAAAAATTTAAAAAAATGCAACAAACCAACCAAACTACCAAAATGTTTTTTAAAAACGAAAAACTACCAAGTTTGGTCCGATTGGACCAAAGCGGCAACGCTGTTTGTGACTATCAAATTGCTAGTACAAAAAAAGCAACAACAAATGTACAAGACGAGTTACAAAGAGAATGACAAAGAAAAAGCTTTAAGTTGTGTGTGAACTTCGTCTCACCAAATTAACATTATGATTAGTTGGTTAAATAGATGATGTTACGATGTACATAACATAAGGTAGATAGATGCAAAGAATGCTGATGAAGGATGTGGCGGTCCAGAAAATGCTGCATTTCATTCTGCTAGCGTCTAATTTTTCTTGTTTTCTTTGGAAAACGTCCGCATACATTTGTAAATAATTTTTCTTTCTAAAAAATGTTTAGAAAATTAATTAAAAAGAACCAAAAGCCGAAAATTTCATTAATTTGTAAAATCGATGGTTCGAATCCTGGTCAGGGTGAAAATTAAAAATTAAAACAAACGCTAGGCACCGCGTATTTACATTCATACTTAACTCATAAAAGTCAATATGATACTGAAACAGTGTCTATAATGTTGTGAGCAAACAAGTATGAATAATTAAAAAAATAAAAAAGTTGCATTTGTGACTATCAAATTGCTAGTACAAAAAAAGCAACAACAAATGTACAAGACGAGTTACAAAGAGAATGACAAAGAAAAAGCTTTAAGTTGTGTGTGAACTTCGTCTCACCAAATTAACATTATGATTAGTTGGTTAAATAGATGATGTTTACGATGTACATAACATAAGGTAGATAGATGCAAAGAATGCTGATGAAGGATGTGGCGGTCCAGAAGATGCTGCATTTCATTCTGCTAGCGTCTAATTTTTCTTGTTTTCTTTGGAAAACGTCCGCATACATTTGTAAATAATTTTTCTTTCTAAAAAATGTTTAGAAAATTAATTAAAAAGAACCAAAAGCCGAAAATTTCATTAATTTGTAAAATCGATGGTTCGAATCCTGGTCAGGGTGAAAATTAAAAATTAATAAAAATAAATATTAAAATATTTCGTTTTATTTAAATCACAATAATATTTTAAAGTCAGGCAAGAATATTTTTTTAAATAGTTGTGAGTGCTATATTCATTCAGTTACTACAACCGAATTCAAGATAATACACACAACCGACAAAATTCGATTGGCAACAAATTCGGTTCTTATAAAGAATTTCTTTTCTCTGTGTATAAGACTTACCAATACAACTCCTTGCAAACTAAAACTGTCTATCTACAACTGTTTAAAAGTTTAATCAAATACATCATAGGGGCACCCTTTAATTTCCAAATCTTATTTTTACTATAGCGGATTTAACAATACAGTTTGTTTTTAAATTTCAACTGTTTTTCTACAATTATTTAACACTTTGACCATATACATCCAACTACTAATCAAGGCGGTAAGCACGTGGACTACAAATCTGGTTGGCAAAGGTTTAACCCTTGTACCAATTAAAAAATAAAAATGTGTTTTTCTGTTTAGAGGTATACATACATATTCAGAATTAATTTAAAACATGTAGCCTCCTTCGTTGGCACTTAGTAATAGCATATACGCCAGGGAAGTAAAAAACGAATAAAACCGCTATATCCTTCTCCTATCACCACCTGTCTTATTTCTCAATTATTCCCTTCCTAAAGAAACGTAGCACGGTTACTAAAAACAAATTAATAGGTTTATGCTTCAAGTGCTACTCTTTCTTAAAAAAAAAACATGTAGTGTTTTGCCTGCTGCAGCGAAGGAGCTGGAGCGATCGATTGACGTATTTAGATTTTCTCTACATCATGTAGTGCCTTGTTAAAGTTGATTTCTACTAGAACACGGTCGGACAGATGGACATCGCTCAATTGATTTTGCTATGTATAAGAACTCAGAAGATATATACTTTATGGATTTGAAAATGGATATTGAAGAAATTACACGCGAAATAAAAAACTTAGACATACCCTTTTTCTACCTGTGGTGAAGGGTACAAAAAGACAAGTACATACGTCCGTTTTTACCGGTTTCACATATAAACAATAATTTTGTTGTTATTGGAATCATATTGTTGTCTAACATAATCGTTCACAAATTTGGGTGGTTCTTCTTCCAGTGCATATAAAATAGTGCAATTAGTAAATGCCATTTTTTAGGGTAATTGTTCTTCAATGCTTCTAGAGAAGTGAAGCATAATATTTCTGCAACTAATCTACTCGCCAGCCTTAGTGCGTAATTGTATTATTATAGTAACAAAAAGGAAATTGCAGTAAATTTCTTAAATTTTTTTATTTAAGTTAATACACTTTCGTGTTTTCGTTATAAAACATTAAAATAAAATATATTTAACATTATGTTATTCTTTCTTTAAGCAACTTGATGTTAGTTATGGTTCTAGTTTATTTTTTACAAACTATTTAAGAAAGAGCACTTAAAATTATTATTGACCCAACAATAATTTTTAACTTATTGTTAAAACTTTCTTTAGCCTTGGAAAAATCTATTACGTTTTACTACGGTTCAATAGTTAAGAGTGTATTCATCTTGAAAATTAAGTTGTTTTTGTGCTTCTGTTATGTAATTTAACAATTTTCTACAAAATTGTGTGGCTGCTTGGTAAATGTTGCTTTTGGCCTTTTGTTTACTTCTGGTATGCAATTTCTCCTTGGCCTTTTTGCCAACGCCTTTAAAAATGTATTGGAGACCGTATTTCATATAGAAAATATGCATACTCGTACATTTGCTTACATTAAGAGTAATTTTAGGTTATTGGCTGGAAGAGAATTTATAATTGTTTTAAATTCTATAAAATGTATATTAAATAGAAAAGAAAAATTTTGCAATTACTTTGCGCTTGTACTTATTAAATTTCAAGAGTGGAAAGCAATGAAATGCAGTTGTTGTATTTTTACAGTTACACCTTTCAGAATTGAAATAGAATAATTTGAAACGAATTTTTACACAAAAAGCGCTAAAATAACAGATGACTTAAACTTTACTAAAAAATAATAAAAACATAGTTTTTCTTTATAAAAAAATTTTAAAATAAAAATACGGAAACTCAAGCCGGAATGAACTTAATTATTTATTTCATTTTTATAAAATTTTACCCTTTTTAGATTTTTTCTCGCCCACCACCCCATAGGCTTCGAAAAAAAACTTATAAAATTACAATGGATCAACAAAAGTATCGAGTGTGTAATTAATCACTTTTGGCGGAGGGACTTCCTTCCCTAATAATTTTAACAAGACATGAGATTTTTATAATCAATTACTAAGAATTAATTATTGCAGGAAATAATGATGATCATTGGTTCGATTGGACAAAAATCTTTAGTTTATTTAAAATATTTGTCAGAAGTTTCCTGAAGAGTTAAGTAAGCGATAACGAAATGGCCATCAAGACGTGTTTTGACCCTCAATAATCAATATCGGTGATTTAAATAATAAATCGGAAAATAGCACGAAAAAAGATTTTTTTGTAAATTAATTAATATAATAAAAAGAATTCCCCTTGCTTAATATAAAAAAAAAATTAATTATGTTCCTATACGAGTACTAATTAAGTTTTCTAAAATAAAAGAAAAATTGTTTTCAGTTGCTAGTAAATATTTATTTGGGTACAATTCCAATCTGAAAAGTACAATGGCACATTTGATAAAAATTAAAATTTTTTACAGTGCTTATGCTATCATTTGTTAAAGCTAGTTTTTTTGTATTCTTCTATTATTCTAGTATCGAAAATACATAACAAAATAATTACAATAATTTTTAAAATGAGAATTTTGCTCTACAGTTTATAAAATGAGAATATTACTTTATTTATAAATCTAAATTTAATTGTTTATAAAATTTATTATTTGTATTAATTTTTATTATATTTAGTTATTTTATGTTAATTTTGCTTTCGTCAAATCGTCAAAAATAAACACTTGACAATATTCTCATGAAATATTTACTATTTTACAAAAAAAAAATTAAATATATATAAAGCTGCGTGAAAATCAGATCCCTATGGCCATATTATTCATGAAGCTCATCAGTCGGCTTTACCATAATTTTGTACAGAAAGTTTAAGGTTCCTTTATTTCAAACTCAAATGACGATCAAATGAGAACTGTATTTAACTAGAAGAGTAAAGCATAAAAAAATTCAAAAATGTTTATTCAGTACCAGAATAATCTTTTTTATTTTTCCTTTAATTTATATAAAAATAAAAAAAAATTGAAAACGTTACAAGAAATCAACATGCGCATGCAAATACCTACGAAATCTATTGTTTGGAATATTAAGTTAATTAAATTAAATTAATTAGATTCAATTTATTATACTTTCTTCAGCGATTTTTTCAATTTCGAAGATTATGAAAAACCGTTTATACTTCAGAACTTCGGCATTATATCTCACTTCAGCAATATTAAAAGGAATAAATTCTGTTTGTATTTGAATTTTCCGCATTAAACTCATTAATATTCGTAAAAAGACACGGATATTTCACTACCGTACTAGTGAAGTTAAAATTTAATATTGGCAAAAAAATGTTGAAAGAAATTTATGTAAATTCATTTAAAACATTTTGATAATCCCTAGATTGGTATGTTTACACACGTTTGGTTTTGGTATTATCTATTTTGCAACGTCATGTGCTTACTTCATTTGTGTCGTATTGTGTTATTTTACTCATTTGTTCTTAATTTTGTTTTGACTGCAAACATGAACAATTTTTCACACTGAGCAACTGTCTTTCCCATTCACATGGAAATATTCACATCTGCTTAGTTTTCCATTTTTATGAAAACATTTAGTTTTTTTAGTGCAAAATCAGCATGGTCCTGGTTTTATTACATTTCTGCCTGTCACCAATACCGAATGACAAAACACGTTTATCTTCTTCTATTACTAAGATTCTCTCGAGCAACTGCTGTTAAAAAAAATGCAAGATTTTATTTGAGTTTTGTCGCTTTTTCCTAAAACCAAGTGTTATTATTGATTTGACTGAATGTTTCCAAATAGAAAAAAGTTGCATTTGTGTCACAAAAAGCAACAACAAATGTAAAAGAAAATGCTGCATTTCATTCTGCTAGCGTCTAGTTTTTCTTGTTGTCTTTGGAAAACGTCCGCATACATTTGTAAATAATTTTTTTTTCTAAAAATGTTTAGAAAATTAATTAAAAGGAACCAAAAAGCCGAAAATAAAGTAAAATTTCATTAATTTTTAGAGGCACGTAACTCGGATATTACGGGCGAGCACAAATTTTCTTACTTGATGTATTTTTTCTTATTTTTAAATTCTTTATCGCCCCATATATCTTTTTTTTTTTGATCGGAGTTACTTTGCTGTTCCAAATAATATGAAAAATTAGAGGTAGGTGTGGTGTTTTGCTTACTGCCTGGAAGAACATGGACTGATCATGCTGATTTCTAATAGCACCTCTTTCGACACTTAATCTGATCGATTGACGTATTTATTTCTTATATAATACGGACGGACAGCCTGACATCGCTCTATCGACTTCGCTATACATAAGAAGATAGAATTTACATACTTTATGGGGTCGGAAATATAAATTGTAGAAATTACATACGGAATGACCAACTTTTATATACCCTTTTTCTACTTAAAAAAAATTATTGCAATTGTCAAATTTCAAGAACAACCAAAATTTTTGGTGAAAGTGCCTTAAGCTTTAGAAGACTAAGGTTAACCAAAAAAAAAAAAAATATTTTATTTTCACAAATAAAATTTCGTGCTACTCTTTTTTTTAAATATCCCGATTTTATTAATTACCGATATTGATTATTGAGACCCTCATAATAATATAATCGGGATAATTAAATAAAAGAATAGCACGAAATTTTATTTGTGAAAATTAAAAATTTTGAAAATATTCCCGTGTCTTTAAAAATATTTTATGTTATTTAGAATGGTAAAATTTCAATACAGGATAGAGACACATAAGGATCAGAGCCAAACCATAGAAGCCCGTTAAAAAGAGTTTATCATAGCGAAATCAATTGATCCTTACATAATGGTTTATTCTGAGTGCGATTGTATTTATTTCCATTTCCATATATATGTAAATTTAAACTTAAATACGTTATATGGGCTTAACATAAAATTTCTCTTTTTTATTTTGCTTTTTTTTTTCCTCAAATATTTTTGTTAAACTCATTTTATCTATTAAATTAGCCAAAGTGGCCATTTTATTTTATACTGTATCAGATTGCAACTTAACTTTTAATTTGTTGCAAGTGTTGCGTTGTTTTAACAACCGTTGTTAGTTTTATTTAAGTTCGTTGTAATTGCCACAGTCCGGTTATAAATAGCAATTTAGCAGAACTAATGGAAAGAGTTTAACAGAAGCAAAAGCAAATGAAACAACAGTTAAAACAGAAAATTAATGGTGAATTTCTATGTATTTTTAATGAAGATTACTAAAGGATAAACTTTCATTAGTGCAAGAGTTAAGTTTCTAACTAATTATATTGTGGGCTTATATTTACTTTAGTGTTTGTTTTTTTTTTTCAACTATTACGCAACTCCAGAAAACCTTTTTAAATTAATTGCTTTGCTGCAGAAAGAAACACATAGTCAGCTGAAACAAATGTGTTTCTATCTCTTTTTTTTTGCATTTTATTTTTTTTTGCTTTTGCTTCACATTTTTCCACAGCATTTTTAATCACTGAAAGTAACCTTACCCACCCGAATCCCTATTTACCTCTTTTAGGTCAACGGGGAGTCATTTTTCATTTCATTGGACGCGCTGTTAGGCACACTGATCGCATTTTCTAGTGAGCTTAACATTGGTTCAGTTCATATTTCCTCTCATCTCTGGGCTGAAGATTATGCGCTGTAGTCAATCATCGGTGGAATGGCTTTTCGTATGTACCAAAAGCAAAGAGAAAAAATATAATATAGAAAATAGGATAAATGCAACATCAAGGAAATGTTAAAATATAGATATAGTGACCCTTTTTGACTCTCTCTGTCATCTATATGGTGAATGTACTGATTTCTTATAAATAGTTTTGTATAATATAATATATTAAACAAAAAACGAAGTTTTATAGAACAACAACAATAAAAAAAAACAAGTTTAAAGAAAAAACAATAGGCCTGTTTCTTTACTTTTTGGGTAAAGTTCGTGAAAATGAGAGCAAGCATGTTTTTCTCTCATAAAAAGACAAAATTATATAAAAGTACGGGAACACAAAATCTAAATTTCAATAAATCGAAAATAGGAAATAATTATTTATTTTTATTTAGTTTGTGTTTTACGGCTGTTGCACAAGTTTAAATAACTTGTAGGAAAAAAAGTTTGTTTCGTGCAAGAAGAAGAAGAACATTATTCTCTCAAAACCGCTCTCATTTACCCAATTTTGAAGTAAGAAAACAATTTTCGTGCGAATTGGGATCCCAAAGTGGAGTTAAGAAACAGACCTAATGTAACACGAAAATATATAATATTTGTATTTATTTTAATTTCTCATTTATAAATGTCAAATGCTATTATTTAAATGTGTATTAAACAATTTAAATAATTTTAAGTTACAACAATAAAATAACAATGAAAATAAATTCTTGGAAATCAATTTGTAGATAATTTTTTTAATTAAAATTTGGAAATTGAAATGCTTGAAGCAAATAAAAACATTTATCCGTTATAATTCATACTTAGAATTTTGTCATTACCACTGCAATTTCTTTGGAATTATATGACATAATTATAATGATAAAAATTTTAACAAACATTTACATAGGTTATTTATTTAGAGTATGAAGACAAGGAATGGCAAATATCAATGGTTATACTTAAAAAGCATTTATGCAATAGTCAATGAAACATGTTAATGAAAAAGCACTACCAGATGTTTGCCATTCCAAACCCACATTCATTTAGAGAAGTGAAAAAGGTATCAATTTCATAGAGGCAAGAAAGGCAAGGCTTATTTTTTATAAGGCAAAATTATCGGATAAAGGAGCACAATGTTCAATAGCAGCACATCCACCAGCAGGCGGCGCATGGGAGCGCCTAATGCATGCAGTAAAAAATGTATTGGCTTAACTTTTAAAGAGAAGGCCCCTCAATTTGAGCCATTTTATGGTCTTCTAGTACAAGCAGAGAATTTAATAAAATCGCAACCACTGACACATCTACCAATTGAACATACTGAGGCTGAGACTTTAACACCAAACCATTTCTTGATGGGGTGTCCCAACATACTACAAATGCCCACTGTGCGAGAAAGAGTGTGTTTAAAAAACCAATGGCTTATACTTCAGCAGGTAAAACAAACATTTAGAAAAAGATGGGTATTAAAGTAACTTCTAGAGCTAACTCACCGGACTAGATGGCACCAACCAGCCAATATAAAATGGCCATGTCGTCATAATTTGTGATAATAGTGAAAAGCGCGGGCAGTGGAAACGAGGTGTGGCCTAGCAAGTATTCCCTGGGCGGGTTTACTCGGCATTGGTGAGAATAACATTGGGTTAGATGAGATGACTGGCATAGAAGCTAGCGGTACTTGGCGTTGGTTGTGAGGCTCCCAGCTCAACTTACCAGGCCCGGGATGCTGCGAATTAATTTTAAATTATTCTGAAATAAAAAGTAATGACTATTTAGATTTAGGGTTGTATTGTTTTTTATTATTTAATGTAAATACGACCTATTCTATCCTAATTTAACTCGGTAGCGAGTACCTTCAACGGTAATCGCTTCGGTGCAAAGATGTTAGCGCTTATTTTGTTATTTTTTTTTTCAGAGAGCAAAAACAAATGTACAAGACGAAATACAGAGAGAACAGTAAAGAAATACGTTGGTTTGTGTGTAAATTTCGTCTAACCAAATTAATGTTGATATGAGTTATGAGTATTCTCGTATTCTTATTTACAAACTTAGTTGGTTAAATGAAATACACAACTAAGGTAGATAGATGCGAAGAATGCTGATGAAGGTCGTAGCGGTCCAGAAAGTGCAGCATTTAATTCTGCTAGCGTATAGTTTTTCTTGTTTTCTTTGGAACATCCGCATACATTTGTAAAATAAATTTTCTTTCTAAAAAAAAAAAGATTTTTAGAAATTAAAAAGAAATGAACTTAAGCCAAAATAATTTCTATTCATTTATGAGACTGGTTTTATAATTATTCGTTGCTACCGCAACATGCACTATTTACCATTATTTGACATAATTACAATGAGTACGAAGAGAAGGAATGGCGTTTATTAATAGTAATACTTTGGAACCATTTAGTCACTAGTAAATAAAACATTTTTATGAAAAAGCATTACTTTTACTGAAAACAATAATAATGATAAAACAAATTTAGCATTAGCCATCATTCAATGCTAATTAAATTGACAAAAAAATATACGATCAAATCAATTACTCCCATGAATGATATAAATATATATTTTTTTGTTAACTTATGTTTTATAAATAATTACTATTACAAAAATAATTTAAACTAGTTTGATAATTAAAGAACAGTGTTATTCGAAATAAATTGTAAGTTCTTTCTCTACTTTTAAATTGACACTGCATACCAGTTTTGCAAAGTCTTAGTTTGATTATAAAATTTTTCACTGTACCTGTATCTGGTTCCCTTATCTAATTAATTTACATTTATTTATACAGAGTTTAACATGAATAAATATACTTACCGATTACTTATTGACCTAATCCATCTCACATTTGAATTTGTCAATTTAGGAAAACACCAAATACTTATAAATACATTAAATAAAAAAATGTACTTCTTAAACGATTAGGAAAAATTAAGGCTAAAGGTATTACTATGAATGTTAAATTGAGAAAATTTTAAAGTCACGTAAATAAAATTAAATTGTTCAGTGCCCTTTAAACTTTGAAATGCCATAAATTTTCTTTACATTTTTGGTGAATACCATGATAAACTAATCCAACGTGCTTTCTGAAAGAAAGGATGATATAGTTTGCATTCATTTACTCATTTCACCTTGTTCTTAACAAATGTAATAAATTTCAGTTATGGCTTTAAGGCAAAAACCACTTTTACGAAATAGTTTAAATGAATGAGCTTGTAAAGAACAGAACATGAAGGCAAGAAGACAAGCAGATAGATAAAAACTCTTAATAGAAGCTATATATAGACCTTCTTTTTCACATTCAAGTGGAAATGTACAGAGAGTTTCACTATAACAGATACATTTGGCTTAATTTCAATGCTTAAATAAAGTGTTTATATTTTTTTTGAGTAACGAAACAGCAATAATTCTTTGCTAAACCAACAATTTTAGATGAAGTTAATTTATTTAAATTAGTTAAATATTTATGTATTCAAGTTCGTTAAATTTAAATAAAACCAAAATTTTATTTTTATCTATGGCAAAATTGTTCGTAAGCTTAAAGCACCATATAGTTAATGTAGGGATATCAGCGATTATATAACTTGGCATAACAGTGTGTATAGACTCAACAAGCGTATATTTCCTAACATCTTGAAAAATTATAAGATAAAAAAATTGGCTTTCGCTTCAGCTGAACCATAATTTTTTGTTTGTTTATAGTAAGAAATTAAAATCGATCAGGTAGAATCACTAGAGAAGTGTTTTAAAAATATATATAAAACTACCTGGATTAGAAGGGTGGGCATGATATCTTACATACAAAAAGGCATTCATTACAATATTAATTGAAAATTAGAAGGGAATAGAATTACTGAGTAGAGTTTTAAGATACTAGTTTGCATTACTATTCAGCCAATATTTAGCAGAACTAGAACCGAGGGTGCAGTACATTTAACATTATTTAAAAAAAAAACTTTCCTAGAGGAAGATATAAGGGCAAATTACTAAAAGTTTGGCCAATCAACTTCCTTATTACACAGAAAAAACTGGGAATCACAATTTGCCTACATTTTTTTTTATCCAAAATATTGAATTATTTGATTAAAAATATAGTTGAATTGATAGCAAAATTAGTTGGAATTGTTCTTCTAAAAAAACAACAAATCGACTTGATAAAGGATTTGTCAGTTTAAAACTAATTATGATTAAAAAATTAATTTATTGGATAAAAACATTAATTGATCCATTTTCTGTTGTTACGATGCTTAAGTTCATATATATGTATGTAAACCAATTATTCCCTACATCTGTTTTTTTAATTAAGTTAAATACCTTAAGTATATTCATTTAATAAGTTACCTTTGCATAAAAAGTAAAAAATAAAAGTCACAAAAAAATAAAAGTATTGTTTTTTTCTTTGTGTTGGAAGAATATAAAGTTTTTTATATTAAAAATGTATAAAGTGAAGAAACTCATCCACAGTTGGTCAGATTATAGTATACTCAAGCAAAATTTCTAATTGACAGCAGTGGTTGTGGTACCTTCCATTGTAAGAGAAAAATCTAAGACGAAGATATATTCATTTCACGCATCATCCAATAATTCTATAAATTTCTTTATTGTCTCATGCTTTCTGTTACTTAATAATGGATTAATCGATAGTTTATATAAAACCTGTTAGTGAAACAATTAATATTTATTTTTTTACTACTGATTACACATTAGCAATTGGGAGCTTCACCACACGAATAAAATGAATAAAATCCACTTTTCCAATCCAGCCATTTGTCATTTAATACACCATGATAAAAATTTTAACACTTTGGCTTTTATAGATCTCTGTGTATATGATAACTATTCACTTTGTATAGGAAGTATAACGCCAATTGAAAAATTTAGACTGTATTTTTATAAAAGAGTTGCTTGTGCAAAATTTTAAGACACTATCTCTTGAATTTTTCTAGATATACGATAAAGTGAAAAAATAATTTTGTGTGCGAGCTACTACGCCCATTATTACAATCCAGTCTGCGTTTTGCTAAGCCAAATATATTAAGGTTAGTATAAAAATCCAAATTTTAAAAATCTGCCTACCTACACGATAATAAATTTAAATTTTTTTACAACCAGTATTTCGCGTCATTATGCATATTAAGAAAAAAGTTACATATTGCAGTTACTTAGTATGACAATGATAAACATTTACTTTATATGAAAAGTGACACGTATCAAAATAATAAGTAAAATATTATAACAACCGTATACCTGATAACAAACTGTGAAAACTCAAGGAAGACTGGTCCACTAATGTAGGCAGCTATAGCTTGCTGAGAAACAAAAAAACACATTTTGTGATCTATATACATATTTTGTGCAAGAACAGACGTTAAATTAAACTCTATTTTCAATTTTTTATTTAAACTCATATTATTCATGAAAATGCCAACCAGATATTAAGCTACCTATACACGAATGTAAAATGTAATTCTGCATGTGTGAAAAAATTGGTATTGGTATGTATAATGACGTCTCTGACAATATTATTTCTTGTTTAAAACAGCTGATCAAATTCGCTTTTTTCACTGTACAGATATCCAAGCCGGTCGGTTTTAAAAAAGGGCTTGTAGTCGTCTTAAAATATTTTTGCGTGCGTTACGGAATTACTGAAGACTTGTCAATTTTAATTATTTTATTTTTACTCAAAACATGAACAAGATTCGTTTACATTGAATAATGATACAGAATTTACATAATTGTTTTCAAATAGTTAAAAAAATTTCAGATTTTGGTCATATAAAATAATACCATCAGCCGGCTAATGCTAACGCTAATTGTCAACCGCCGTTGATTGGTTTCATACGGCATAGGTTTTTGGCAATACTTTTTAGAATTATAAAAACATCTGATGTCAGATGGTTTGTTAGATAAAAATAGAACACGTTCTAAACGAAAATTTGTCAGATGACTTTTCACATGTATTTTACAGAAGCAATGTTTCAACAGCCCTACACGAGATGTATGTGTTTAACAGTGGGAAATTTGACATGACAGATGTAAAAAACATGTCGTTTATGGGCAGCTTTAGTGAGATATCGAAAAACTAAATATTTATTACAACAAAGACCATCAAACTCAAAAATTACTTTATTTTATATAAGAATTAAAAAGGTCAACAAAACTTTTTACTATAAAAAAAACATAGCGAAGGCATTTTATATATAAGTCATTCCACAAGCTGGAATGAAATATGTAATAAAAATTATCATATGCCATTTCACCAGTTTTCGAAAATTATTAAAAAAAAAACATAATAAGTCCATCGTCGTGAAAGGATAATATATCAGAATTGTAAAACTGACTCGTAATGAAAGACTTAATGGCTAAGGAAATAACGAAACACATACTTGATCCTAGATAAAAGTAATTTTTTAACTACTGAACTACCGATTGATTGAGTTTCTTAATTTTGATATAGGCCTGCATTCTTACACTATTGAAGTTTTCTTTAAAAAATAACTTTTATGACACTGAGAAAGTTTTCACACCTACTAAATTAAATTTTTGTTTAATTGAAAAAGCAATACAAAAAATCTTTTACTTAAATAATTAATTAATTCAATTATATAATTGATCACAACCAGAAAAATACTTTCTTTTAATTATAGATTTAATTAATTTCTTATGTGCAACTTTTCACCCGAAAAATATTTTCAGACTGTTTTTGCTGTTAACTACCACAAAACGTGTTACAGATAAAAGACGTTAAATTTAATAAATTTAATGAACCTAAACTGAAATATTATTTGTAACGAACGAACAGAGAACTTAATATAGATTAAATTATGTATATCGACCCCAAATTAAGGCATCTTTTTATTTGAGGCAATATCGTTTTTGTAGAGACTACAAAGTTTGTATATTAAAGAATAAGCTTGACAACATCTTTAAATGGTCATTAAAATAAAAAATAACACTAGAAACCACACTTTAGCTTCAACAAAATTTTAATAACCTCAATATTATTAAATAAACAGACACATTTTAGAATAAAGAAGAGTTTATTGTATTTTAAATTTTTTGTTTTCATTTCCTTAATGAATTATAAAGGTGTTGTAAAATAAAATATAATTAACTTTGAGCATTTTGTTTTAATTTCCATAAATTCAGAAACGTAAGCAACCACTATGTTTTTTTTTTTTGACAATTACAATGCACAGTAAAGCAGAAATGAAATATTTTAAAAAGAAATCAGTTCTTAACGGCGGATATGAATAAAATAAGTCGTCAACATGCTGACAGTAGAGAAATATTTAAGGTAAAGCATAGATTCTATGCCTTTTTTATTATCATCAGATTTTAATTTTTACAACGTAAAAGCCCTTGAATATACCTTCAAAGCTATCTATAAACTGTTAAGTTATCAGCTTCAAATCTACAGAATATATTTATTAAAATTCATTCATTGTTTTTTTTTTTCAATTGACAATAAACACAATAATATTGCTATGCTTATATTGGGCTAGGTGCACAAAGTTAAAACCTTTGCTGTCGGAGACATTTATAAATATATATAAAAAACAGAAACGTACATTAAAAAAAATTAGGGTAATGCGGTACAATATGGTCCAATAACGTGGAATATTTATCAAAATAATAGCTGGATTTTTATAAAAATAGATATTTTATACCAATTTCAAACTAAAGTTTTTATTTCCAACAAAAATCATAATTCAGGAAATAAAAAAATAAAAATTAAAAATTTGTATAAATTATAGTTAAAATATTTGTAATAATCTTGTCTCTCTAAAAGAGATTCAGATAGAGTGGATCTTGTTACATTAAAAAATTGGTAGCTGAACCCAAGCTGACAAATCACACGCATAGATTAAGCCAGGCTGAACATCCTTCATGAGCAGTGGCTTGTGTTTTTCTTAAAAAACTTAATGGGTGTACAAATCACCCTCCAGTGCTTATACAAGGGATGACTATCAACAGCCATTGTTTAAATTTTCTAGGCAAGCCATTATTTAAAAATAAAATCCTATTTTTTTAACCACGAACACGGTCCAAGTTTGTAATGATTAAAAATCCTTATAGCAAATATTTTAAAGTGCATTCTTTTATTTGCTACCTATATTGGCGAATCTAAATCCTAAAGATCTAGTATCTGATCTTGTCAATTCCTAGTATATAGTTTAGTAAATGTTTAACCAAATTTTTTTCAACTGCTGTGCGGAAATTCCGATCGAGTCTAATTGCCAAACTTCTTCAGTAGTTTTTCACTTCTTGGCATTCCCTGCAAGGAAGTGCAGGGTACACTAAAAGTTTTAGACCCAAAAGAGTACCATTTTCATTGATTTGCCTGCTTTCTTCATACTCTCTGGTAAGCGTTATCAAACCTCACCTTTCTTCGGCGTGCTTTCCGTTTTTTTTATGGATAATACTAAAATACTTTAACCATCTTGTTTTATATAAAAGGCTGTTTAGCAAAAAATTTTCTGCATATACGAAAATGTAGTGAATATTACACTAATAAATCTAAAACGATATTTTGTTTACCATTTACAAAAATATCAAGCGTTCCGCTATACAGAATTAACTGACTCACTAAATATTTAGCAAAAGCAAAACAAATTTTAGGTTTTTCATTTTTATACCACAATACTCAAATTTACTCTGCTCTAATAAGTAATAAGATTTTATAATTAAATACAACAACTAAAAGGCATTTTAATTATAAAATTTTTGAGTTCTTAGCATAATGTTTTCGCCCTTAATGATATCCATATTGATATCTTAACAAGTATGATGCAAAATCGTACTTTTCTATGAAAAGTTCAGAGGCCCATAACTCTCAAAATATGGGCCAGCGCAAATTTTTTTTACTCGAAATTGTTGTATAATTTTTTAGTTCTCTATCATGTGAGGCGATTTGTTTTATTGATTGGAATTCCTTAGCTAATTCAGATTTTTTCCAAATGATATGAAAAAGTTAGAGGCAGGCGTAGTGGTTTGCCCGCTGCCTCAAAGGACACGGACCGATCTTGTTGATTTTTAATAAAATTTTCGAAACTATTCCTGATCTATAGCTCATCCAGACAGACAGACGAACAGCGCTCAATCGACTTTATTATGCATAAGAACACAGAATATTTATACTCAATGGGGACGGAAATAGATATTGTAGAATTTTCAAACCGAATGACAAGCTTATATATATCCTTTTTCTTTTTTGAGGTGGGGGTATAATAGCCGTATTCACCTGTAAACTGTATCCATAATTTGCAAAGATTGAATGTAGTTTGGATTTTGTACAATAGTCCACAGTTAACCTCAGTATCGCGAAGATAAAAACATACATATTGAAGTTTTAAAAAACCATTTCATTTTCTGGTTTAGAACAAATTTGCTAAGTCCAAATGTCAAGAAGCACTAGAGGGGAGACTTTTAGAAAATTGGTAACAATTTTTAATGCTGATATTAAAATGTTCATTGCCAGTTTCTCTTAATGCGAATAAACATTTTTTTGCATAGTTATATTGAAACAAAAACAAATTTTTATATTTTGTTTTATTTTGCAACACAAGTGTGCGTAAGAAGCGTTCTTTTGCATTTAGCGAAATCGGCCGTCAGTAAGATTATTTTGTTATATTGGGAATGGACTTATTAAGCATTTTTGACTAACAAATGTGTCATTTTCACAGATTTTGGTTAAAAAATTGCATTTGATTTCAGTTTAGAAACTGCATCACACGCAGGAAATTCGTCAAATTCTTCTAAATTGTAAAATTTTACGGCAAGCGTCAGAAAAATTTTAATTTCTAAGGTACTCTGTTTTAGGACCAGTTGCGAGTCTTGAAAAGTATGAAAATATTGAACTATAAACCTAAGCTTTCAACTAAATTAGACGTTTAAAAATGGTTAAAATATATTTCAAAACAATTTATTTCTGGCCCAATGTGCACTATATACGAGGGCTGCTCTATAAATTTCTGGCTTAATAGTGAAAATGCGAATATTTATAATCAAAAATGGTTTTATTGTTTTTCAAAGTATTCTCCAGCAATGTTTATACACTTTTGCATGCGCTCAAACCAGTTGTCGAAGCACTTTTTCCACTCCGATTGAGACACCTCAAAAACATGGTTTTTGAACACTTCAACAGCTTCTTCTGGCGACGAAAATCGTTGACCACGCATTTTTTTCTTGATGTGCGGAAACAAGAAGAAGTTACTAGGTGCCAAGTCAGGGCTGTACGGCGGATGACCCATAAATTCGACGTTTTGGCCGGTCAAAAACGCTCTGGTTTGAGCCGATGTGTGAGAGCTCTCATTGTCATGGTGAACAATGATACGTCTTCTCTTGTTGGTTTTTCGAATTTCTCCGATGACTTCAGCAAACAAATTGTAGTGTACCACTCAGAAGTGATCGTCCTACGTTGCTCAAGCGGAACAGTCGCCACATGACCAGTTTTACCGAAGAAACAGGCGACCATTTGCTTCGAAGTGCTTCTTCCGCGAATAACTTTCGTTGGATTTTGCTCGTCTTTGAAGACCCACACGGTCGATTGTTGTTTCGTTTCGGGCTCATACGCATAGATCCATGATTCGTCACCTGTGATGATCTTATGAACGTCTTTTGAAGCACCGCAATCGTATTTTTGCAACATTTCTTTGTACCAATCGACACGAGCCTTTTTTTGAGCGACTTTCAAATTGTGCGGGATCCAACGAGAACAAACCTTTTTTACGGCCAGATGTTCATGCAGTATCGAATGTATGCTGGTGGAAGAAATGTCCAAGGATGTCTCTATCTCTCGGTATGTCGCATGTCGATCTTGCATTATGAGTTCACCCACGACATCAATGTTCTCTGGCACAACAGCCGTTTTTGGACGACCTTCACGGAATTCGTCTTTGAGCGAGCTTCGGCCACGATTAAATTCATTATACCAATTTTTCACAGTGCTAGAGGATGGTGCTTCATCGCCATACAAAGATTTAAGTTCATCAATGCACTCTTGTTGTGATAATCCACGTCGAAAGTTGTGAAAAATTATGGCACGAAAATGTTCACGAATTAATTCCATTTTTTTCTATATTAATTTTTTCAAGTCACTGTTAACAACACAAATAATGGTCGTGCGTCAAAACGTTTTGAGTACGATTATGCTTAAAAATGACAAACTTTCCGATGGAAATGTCAGATTGCACTTGGCAGCACTCAGTGTTGCCTGGCCAGAAATATATATAGCAGCCCTCGTATACTAACCATGAAATATGATAGGCACAAAATAAAAGAAGATTTGTGAGGCATCATTATAGATTAAGTAGCGTTCAGCACAGTTTGACAAACTAATCCCTTTAAAGCCATCTATTATGTGGGAGCATATCATCGTCATCATTATAATAACATTAACACCTTAAATTGGAAAAGATAAATTAAATTCACCTCAACTTAAATTCAAATTAAGTACTCTCAAAATGTTTATGTAGTTAACGATTTTATTTGATTTATAAACTTTTCGTGTATTTATTTATTTAAATTAATATCCAACGAAAATAACTTTTTTTTTAAACTTTGATGATTATTGGGTACGGCTTGTGCTGCATTGGCGTTACGGTGTAAAAGCTATCAAATTTTAAATTCAAGAAAGTTTTTGCTTTTATTAAATAAAATAATCTTTTGGTAACCTTTCTAAAAGTTAAAATAACAACAATAGGAGAATAATTAATTTCTACGGAATACTAACATATCGTTGTCGTACAATATTTAAAATTTTTTCTTTCGCTTAAAATTTAAAATCATTTGATCATTTTTTTTAATTTTCATTTATTTTAACTAACATTTAAGTTAAATTTACCAAGAAAATATTTTGAGTGTATCTTTTTACTTACATTACTTTCTATTGACTACAACTATAATATGGCAAATCTCATTAATTTTAAAATTTTTAGTTAAATTGTTTAATATTTCAGGCATCAGCACTTATTACAAATGCAAGAGCCAACAGCAAAACAAGTTAATTAATGCAATTCAAAAACAACTAAAAATGAAATTTATTTCAATTAAATAATGGTATTTTTTAAGTAACAAATTGGCTTTGTATTTATTTGTATAATTTAAATGTTAATTTTCTTATTGTAATCTGCTGGCAGTACCAAGAGACAAATTTATTCAGGTATAAGATTTGCATAAAATCTTAATTAAGTATTGGCAATGTAACTTCATTAAAAATATTTCGTGGACTTAATGTTACTTTTGATTAGAAATTTAAGAACGTTAAAAAACAAAATCTCATAGAAAAAATAATGGAAGACTAGTCGTTTTTTGACCTTGTAGTATATTTAATATGATTGACTTTTCCTCTTAAAAGTTAAATTTTTTCTATAATTCTGTAAAATTTGCGAATTGTTTTAATAATTTTAGTTATGTATAAAATTTCGTGGTTTTTCCAAATTAAAATATAATTATAAAATTTCGAATTTTCTACACTATTTTTTCTTTGCACCAGCCCTCTATCCGCTGATTACAGCGGTAACTGAATTACAAAAATTTTCACAAACTTTTTTATTACGAAAATACGACAGATAACTCTTAAAATAATCAGGTCACCGACGCAAAATGCAAATTTGGAAACTTTTTCAGTGATATTGAAAGCTTTTCTTAGACAAGCAGATGGCAAAAAATACTTGCAAAAGTAACGCTAATTGCTAGATACCTTCAAACAATAAATGGTAACTAGAAATTCAGTGTAGAAGTTCCATAAGATCTTCTTACAGACAACCACTTTCTAGTATGCAAAAAGAGTATTGAATATATTCGCTAAAGAATTAGAATATTATTACGATTTACCATAATATAAATTCTATTCTTTAAGCAAATAGATTTTTAAAACTAATAAATAGGTATAAAAGCAATAATTATATTTAACAAAATAAAATATGTAAACTAAAAACTTTATTTGATTTATTATTATTTATGAGGTCTAATAAGATTCAGTCAATGCCATATTACATCTGCGTATATACAGTTTTGTTTAAAACTAAAAAAAATAAGTAATTTTTCTTTTATTCACGAATTCGAAAAATAAATTTATTTTATTTGTTATCATTTAGTTTTCCTAAATACCGTTACTAGCGCGTTTATCACAAAATGGCGCATAAACTGAAAATATTTGTAAAGCAACAAAATAAGTGTACCTGCTTTAAATATCGTACAAAAGCTGTGCCTTTAAGCGGTTTTTATTGCATTTTATTCATTAAATATGTGTTGTATTTCATACCTATGAAACCGGTTGTTGTCTGTTTTTCTGCTTAAAATGTTTAAGCAATAGATTTGAAATTTTTTTTTTTTTTTTTTTTTTGTTTATAAGTAGATCTGCAGAATTTAAAAAAATGGCAGTAAAAAATTTTATTAGGGTAAAAATGTGGCAATGCTGCCACATTAAAAAATTTTCGCGTACAAATATAGAAAATACTTAAAATTCTGATTGCGATATTTGTGAGACTCGTTTTTAGTCTCTTTGTTTTAAATATACCCACAACAAAAAACACTTACAAGAATGGGTAAAATAAACACCGCAACTTTTTATTGCGGCGTTTAAAATACTCGAGTATGAAAAATATAGAGTAAATATGCGGTATACTTATGGTTGCGGTGTACTCGTACCGTTCTCTAAACTACACTACGCTGGCCTTCATGGATATTGAAGCAGCTATTAGCAATATTATTCCTGTAGCAATTACTAAATACGCATTGAATTTGTTTTTAACTAATCGATCATTAAGTTCGTAACGAGCTGTCTGAGCTATCAAAAACATAGTTCAACTGAAAAATATTATAAAACTAGCAACAGGAATTACAAATATAGTCTCCTCTGTTATAAATACATACTGCTTAGTAAGCCAGACTCAATTAAAACTCTCGTCTATGCAGATCATCAGGATAGCTGCTAGAATCGACAGTAAACAGTTTTGGTTTCAGGGTGAAAGAAAATGGCCAAAGTGTGAATCCAGTTAAGAAAATAAAAGTAGATATTCGCTATGTTATTCTAATGAAAGGATTACTTTACACTTACTTTATATAACAGTGCTAAATGCCAAAGAATAATCTTAGTTGGTAAAATGTGCTGAAAATAGAATATTCAAGCGAGAAAATTTTAGAAAATTTTTAAAAGAAATCAACCATAGGGATCTTAGAACGTTACTTTGAGAAGATAAATAAAAAGTATTATTTTACATATTTATGTTTGGTGGAATGCCCTCCACAATCTAGCAAATTGCTTTAATTAGAAGAGGTATTTTGCAATGTGGCAATCCTGATAAAGGCACAATGCTTAGTTCTCTATCAGTAGACTTATTTCCCAGCAGAATGGTTTAATAAATTAAGAGCATGGGTCCAAATACTTTTGGATAATACAAGAGGAATTTGGAACTAAACTGAGTTTCAGAGTTTGTCCGAGAGAATGCATACATTATCATACATATGCTATCAAGGACATATGCAGATTCTTTAAACTTTTAAAAACGTTGCTTTCTGTAGATCGACAACTTTTATTAACTCTCAAAGATTGTGTAAGATTAGGTCATTGCAGTCACAAAATTTAAGTGTTTGTCACTCATTTTAAATACAGTAAACTCTAGACCGTAGTATATGAGATAATATTTTATATACTTTTGTGGCGCCATTTTGGATAACATAAAAAAAATTTCAATATCTCTTTTTTGATTGGAGTTACTTCGCGAAACTAGATTTGCGTATATGGTGAAGGGTATACAAGATTCGGCACAGCCGAATATAGCACTCTTACTTTTCATACTTTAAGTTAAAAACAGATTGCACAAAATAAATTTAAATAAACATATTGTTAGAATTAAAAGTAAATTAACCTTCTGTTTGCGTTCATTTTAAAAATTTATGAAAAAAAAAACATTTTCGGGTACATAAATTTTAACGGCAATATTTGAAAAAATTACACAGGTATGCAAAATGAGACTTTTATTTGCCCCCACGAATACTTTTATATTTTTTTATATAAATCGGTGTGTAAACCAAAAATACATTTTCAATTTTTTTCTAGCACGTAGAGTTTTTTATTAATTCATGATCACAATTTTGATTGATAATGTTAAAGGAACGTTCGGTAGCAGCCGAAGCGCATGGAACGGTCAATATTCGTATAGCAATTTTATATAATTCCGATAAGGCGCATATGCTTTTTCACCACGTAGAAGAAGATATTCCTGCTATGCAGCTCCACACAAAATATTTGGCCCACATGCCCTCCTTTGCTTTATAGTTTGCTATATCAACCATAGTATTAATATTTAATATTTAAATTTCTTAAATGAACTGCATCGTAGTTAAATAGTCGAATACACATAAATCGTGTCCTTGACTATTTGGGTCAAGGAAAGTTGTAGACAAGTGTATCGATTTTACTGATTTTTCTATCCTAGAATCGAAAAAAGTTAATAACTGCGGCTTTTCAGTATCGTCAATTTCGGATATCATTTCAAGGGTATCTTGTAACTTACTTCGTATATTATTAAAAGCAAAATAGACTCGATGAATATTATATTGATTGGACTTTAATACATTTATCCATGGAGGTATTGGTAGAAATAGTTTTAAATTGAAGTTAAGCATGGTCCAAAAATCCTCACTAAGTAATGCTGATTTAATTATTGCCTTAAGATTTACATTTTCGTGGACTGCCAAAGCTTGAAGCGCAGGTTTATTCTAACCTTAAAAATAACTGCCCCAATTCGTCTTAACGGGAAGTTTTATTTGTTCTCCTGATCCTTTTTCTTTACAGATTTTAGAAAATAGTGCAGATAAAACTTGGCTATATTTAACAGTTTTTGCTCCTTCAATGACCGATAGGAAAAAAATTTTAAAGTAGTACACTTAAGAAGATCTTCGCTTATTAAATTGAGGCTGTGCGCTACACAGTTGAAAAGTATAATTATAGGGTATACCTTTTTAAATTTGTTAAATGCCCTTTGTATTTTTCTGATATTGTCACCAATTTGAACGACGAATTTTTGTTTGCCATATTCTTGCATTGTGTTAATGATTTCTCCAGCCAAGTAGCCAGAACTATGACTATTGGTTTCAGTTTCCAAACTTTGAACGAAAACAATTTCAGGCTTTAAAATTAAAAAACTTATTATATCGAATGTTGCTTCACCCGTCTCACTGAAGATGTAGGTAGTTAGAAGATTTGACTTGTGACGTCACTTTCCATGTCTTTATATATATTATTTAGGTATTTTTTAGAAACTACCTTTCTACTTGGCATTTTAAATAATGATTGTAATTTCTAAAAAAACTGTTGCCAAAGGAGATGTTCAACCATTAAAAAAGGAGCTCCTGAAATAGTAATTGCTTTGGACAGTTTCTCATCGAGTTCTTCATTACGCTTATTAAATATTGGCGAACTCGGAAATTCGAAGTATCAGAATAGGTGGGGGTTTCCAACTCATCTTCTGCTTTGTTAAACGTTTTGATTTCATCTAGTTCTTTTTTAACCATGATAGGACATTTAGCACAATTTACCAAGTGTTTTAACATTTTATTTATATTGGGCCATTGGTATACTTGTTCGCAATACCTGCAAAATACAGCATTTGAGGTGCTTGATTTAAAATGCTTCCATACTATTTTATTTTTTGATCTTCCCAATGTGTATAATTTAAAGCTGGTGATTACAAGAATTCAACAAATAAATACTTACCTTTGTCGCAGGTAAATAAGCTATTTAGTTTTATTTTGTAACATTAAAATTAATATTTTTTTAAAATTAAATAAAAAATTTACAATAAAACTAATATCATTTGTTTTTCAAAACATTTTTTAAATACCCAAAAAGATACAAAAAAAAATATAAACCTGGAATTTACCGGGTATTTATCCAATGTCCGGATACAGATACAAAAAAAGGTATAAACGTGGAATTTACCGGGTATTTACCAAATGTCTAGGTAAATACCGGGTAGAAACTCATCTCTATACATGTCAATAAAAATTCATTTTTTATTACATATTTTCTGCCGACGTTTCGTGAATTTTTGTTCACTTCTTCAGGGGATTTGTCTATTCTTGTTTGGCATATAAACCAAATAAAATATTAAGTGTGACTGTGTTCGCATAAAAACTGGTGGATAGATTTGAATAAAATTTTGCAAGGAGGTCGAATATAGGTCGAATATAAAATACTGCTATTAAATTAGTTTGATTGGTTCCGCCAGTAAATAGTATATATAACAACAGTATAGAATATTGCTTTTTCGTAAAAATATCTTATTTGTTAAGAAAATAGAGGTACAAATGACAAAACTTCCAAATGTACCGGTATGTTTGTTTGTTTGTTTGTGCGTCGACCACGGTTCAACGACTGAACTAATTTAAATGAATTGTGAAACACGGATAGATATTTGGCGTCAGGCTATGATAGGATACTTACATTTTCAAGTACCGCACCAGGAGGGGAAAAAATTGAAAGCATATAGAAATAAAAAGATCGCTTGCAAATATTTGATATATAATAAAGATAATTTAATAAAGATAAGAAACTTCAGTTGAGACTGTTGAAATAGTTTGTTGTTGTGTAAAGATAATAACACAGAATAAAATAGATCATAAGTCTGGACGTATTTTTTTCATTGTTGCGTAACGAATTAGCTGATTTAGCATATATCTCTTCCCTTTGTTTCCTTGCCTTCTTCAGTTAGACTCCCTAGACGCAGGATAATATTTTTAACCATTTCTTTTTCAAGCATTAACAGTTCATGCACTGTTTGTGCCTGAGTCATCTATTCCATGGGGGAGGTGCTAAAATTGTATATTCCATTTGTCCCTTTTTCACATCTAACTTATGAATTACATACTATCTTTATTTATTCTATTCTGTTATGAGAACTTATACCGAGTTACAATGTCAGCTGAAAGCTTATTAAGTAAAACTTTTTGAAAAAAAACTGATTTTATACTTGAGCTCTAAGATTTTACATCAATTAACCTCTACTTTAACTCAATACGTCCACATTAGATTTACAAGCCATCTTTGATTTTCGTTACCCTTATTAGCAATTCTAAACCAACTCATAAACTTTACTGGCACTTGAAACGGACCGCAGGATTCTATAATTTGTACAAAAACAACAGTCCACTTAGATCGATATTAACTTCTGGCTTTTTTCTGAAGTATTTTTTTGTTTTAGTATTCAGCACTCTCAACATTTCTTCATATTTATACATTTGTTCTCAATTCACTTCGCTTCTGCTGTCATTTACTATAATCGACAACGTTGTGATTTGTTTTAAGCGGAAGTTATTTGTGTTGGTTAAATCAAGAGAAAGCTGCAAAAAAGCGTAATAATTTACTTACAAAAGGATTACAAAAAATAGAAAAACAGTTTTCGTTTCTAGTGCCAAACTGTCAATTTCAAATAAAGACATTTTAAAATGCTTAAAAAATATCAAGAAGAATGAAGGCACCAACATACTAATAGAAATACATTTTTGAAAACTCCTGTGTATTTAAGATTTTTAAATTAATATTTTATGTGGTCAAAAAATGTGTGATTTTAAACAATGCAATACAGTTTTAAACAAAACAAGCAAGAGTGCTATATTCGACTATGCCGAACCTTATATACTCTTCGTCCTCTATGTATATCTAGTTTAGTAAGGTAATTCCAATTAAAAAAGCAAATATTGGGGTGTCAGAGAATTAAAAAAAATTGTTACTACATATATATAATTAAAATAAAAATGACATCGGCTCTTAATGGGTTAAGCATTTTTTTAAATTTTTTTAGTATTTCCTTAAAGTTACCCTCAAAAGCTTTAGAATGATACCCATATTGATATTAAAAAATTTAAAAACTTAAGAGCCTCGTAACTCAGAATTAACATAAAAACATACAGCCTCCTTCGTCGGTAGGAGTAAAATAACTAATAAAATGACTATATTTATCTCCTTTCACCAACTGTCTATGTCTTATCTATCCGTTTTTTAAAAAACGTAGTACGGTTTCGACACTATGTTTTGGGGACTTGGCAAAACTGATTATAACCCAATTACGGAAAGGGCGGAAATTCATATTGTAAAAATTACAAATGGAATTGTGTAAGATGTAATTACTATTGAAGAATATTGGGAAACTTTTTAAATCAAAATATTGTTTACACTTTGTTTATTATGTATAAAAATTTTATTTTTGCTGGGTTAAAAATTTTGCGTTTTCAGAAGGAGTAGAGCACGCCTCTTTTCTACCAGTAACAAAACTTGGGTTTCAGTAGTAATGATTTAGATTGAATGCATATCTCAAGTAACGTAACAGATTGTAATATAGATACAAATCGGTTAGGTAAATTTTCTTATCTGTTGTTTCAATTAGTGTTCAGTAAAAAATGTTATTTCTTTGCTTTTAATATATTAAATGTGTCTAGATTATAGATAATTCAGAATAACAAAACCGTTTTTACCAAAAAAATTTTTCTTGCACAAAAAAAGTAACAAACAAATTCACACAATTTTCTTACAAATAAATATTAAAACTAAAACTAAATGCAGCAAACCAAAATTTGTTTTTCATGTATGTGACCTTGCCATCTCATCATCATATATTTTTTAATCTAGCAAAGACATTCGTATTATTTTATTATTTTACTATGACGGTAATTGAAGAAGAGACAGTCAAGAAAAGTTCCTAAAAATAGTATTAAAATTTCGAAAAACTGACTAAAGGTACGGTCAAATTTTCTCTGCTGTTGTTTTTTCTAAATTATTTCAAAGCGATACAAAATTTGTTTTAAAGTCACACAATTTTTTGTTTGTTGTTTATTTCATTAATGTCAAATGAAATATAAGCAAATATATTTCATGTGAGGTCACACTTAACAAATATTCGCCTCTTTAAAAAATAATTGATTAAAATGTAAAAAAATATATATTTATTTGTTCAAAACTGCTGGGCATAGGATGTCTTTACTGGCATTAAATTTCTTTGCCATTATTTTGAAGCGATAGCAACGAAAGTATTTAAAATATTATTAAATTATTAAAATAGTAATTACAAATGTAGGACCTTTTATTAACGAACCCGACCATATAACGATTACCTCATTTTACAAACATTAATTGGTATAATAATGTTATCCACGTAGTCATATTTATTCATTTTCATCCTCTCTATCAGTTCAAGATACATTTTCTCTTTCCTCTTCCCCTTCAATAAATTCGTGGAGTCCACACAATGGTTTTATCTTATCTGCAGGGTAAACGGACTCAAATTTTCGTAGTTTCCGTATTTTACCAGTAGATGCGTGCTCCGCTTTGATTAGTCCTTAATCGCCTTCAAAGTATTTATTCGGCAATTGGTGTTTTTTAATAAAATTTTCTGCGACCCTCCTTTCTTCACAGTCTAAAAAAACTAAATTGATCCCCTAAAAAATTCCGCGGACTTTGTCGAGTAACTATGTGTTCAATTCTATAAATTAACACTGAACAGCTAATACATATTGATCCCAATCTCGACTCTCTTATTACTGTCATACTACTTAAAGTAACGTTCACAGTCAGAAAATTAGTTTCTCCAGGTATTTTAACTGCAGAATGAGTGTGCTTAATAGCGTATTCTTTACAAAACGAAAGGCCTAGACGTGAAGGATGTATCATGACCACTTTTAATTTGAGACAGCGTACCGACAAATTGCAATATATATAGTGTAAACAACTGCCCTCTACGTGGTAGTTTTTACGGGGCGCCGAACTAAAAATTTTGTGAAGGCATTAACAATACCAAATACATACATAGTTATTTATTTTCTTTTTTCAAATTCCGAAAAAGATCCAAAACCCTTCTTATCTTTAAAACCCAGTACATTTTCTTTAATTTCCCTTGGGTCCTTTCAAAGCCATTATATTTAATATCATCGTGCGAGGGTTTTATTACTTTCCATCTTGGACCGCAGGGCCCAAACAAATTGCAGGCTAATCTCAGTCTTCTTTAATAATCTTTTTTTTAAGTGTATTCCTTTTCAAGCTCTGTCGTTGCTAATCTGGTTCTGCATGCCTATCATGCACATATCACATCCAGCTTCATCCGGTTCACATGCGTCTTCATTGGGGTTTTGGCTTTATGTGTAATCTTGACATATCTGAATACCTAATCTATAAATGCATTTAAAGTCAAATTGCTATATTCTAAGCTACTATAGAGCAATTCCTGGAATTATATTTTTTATTAAGAGTTTCCTTGAGCGAATTTCAATCCGTTATAACTTTAAAATCTTTCCCTACTAGATAATATCGAAAACGCTCCATATTTTCTACAACAAGTAGGGTTTCTAATTCGCATTGCCTGTTAAACAAGTTCCGCATTATTCTCGATAATGAATCCAAAGAAAAGACAATTCGTGCTTATTTTTCGATAAAATTTCAGAAATAGCCAGTAAGACAGAAAAACTGCGTAACTTCGCGCGCAGCTGCTGTCGTGCTGTAATTAACTATAGCCTGAGTTTTCACTGCACCTGCAGATATACCCTTATCAGAACTGATGTGGCCGATATATGCTATGCTTCTGACAAAAAGGTCACATTTGTTATGATTGAATGTAATGTGCATTTCTTCGCAAACAACCAAGAATTATTCAAGGCTCTATATAAATTCATCAAAGGTTTTCTCATAAATAACAGTATCAACTCAACTAACTTTATAATAACAGCGGAAGCATTTGTTAACTTAAATGGCATCCTTCTGTATTGATAACGTCCACTAGGAGTGACGTAACCAGTCAAATGTCTACACGATTTGTTAATTAGACTTAGTGATAACCGTATATCATATCAAGTACAGTAAAAAGTTTATTAGTAGGTATTTTATTTATATTTTCCTCAGTATTTGCTATCGGAGAAACTTCTCTCCTATTTCTGTCTTTATAGTAGAACATTTATTGTCTTTTACTTTTGTGTCTATTCCGTGGTTTTTTACAGTCCCTTGGAAAATTACTAGTCTCTTGCCCATTGGCATATAACATTTAACCCAGAACTTTGCATGGGAGAATAAAAAACTTTCGACCCACCCAAACAGATAAACTACAGCTTCTATGTAAAAATAGTTCACGATTATGCTGTTGCTCAATTGTGCATAAATGGGTCTCAATCTAGCATAACCATTCTTGAAATGTTTTACACTGGGGTATATAACCGTAACCGCATTCACAAGCTGTCCGTCCCCTAAATCAGGGACAATAAAATTTTTTGCATACTCATCACTGGTACCTGCTCTCCTCGCAAGAGCTAACATATCATAAAACTTTTTTTCTACGCTCCAACTATGTTCCTTAACGCGGCACTTTAGTTTTAAACAAATATCAGATTCATAGAAATGCGTTTCTTAGCAATCCCCTAAAATCGCCCCAAGACAAATCTCCTCCTTTAATTGTTAAAAACCAATATAAAGCTGCTTCTTATAATCGTAGAGCAGCATAGAAGATTGTGGTTTTATTATTTCAGGTAAGTTACTGACTTCACGTTTGTTTTCACTCTTTGATATCGCACAGCACTGCTCCAGATGAACTTTTAAATGCTAAAACATCCTCCGTCATAGTAATTCTGAGAGTTACCACGCTTTGCTATATTGTTTTTCTGAGACATATCTTAAAGTTAAACGTCACTACTATTTAAATTTAATTTTTATTTTTTAAATAGTCTATCCCACTTCTGAAATTTTAGACAACATATATTTCCTTAACAAATAACTTCCCGATACGCCCAATATTATCTATTCAATGAGCTTTTTCTACTTTTCAACTGACGCAACAATCAATGATAACCATATCGACAAGCTACATATTGTAGTAATTGTTTTCATGGCATACTGAGATATTTTTTATTGTTTTGCGTGTACAGTGCGACGGATTCCGCATGTCAGAGAAAAAACAAATTAAGTGCAGTGCGGCGATTATTGTCATTCTTTATTATTTGTTTGCTACATTTTTATTATTTTTTATTGAAATATTTAAATAATTTTATACAATGTATGTATGTATTTAAGCAATAAATTGGAAAATTTAAAAATTTTTGTTGTTTTTCAAAGACTTTTTACATTTTCTTTCTCTTCTTTTTTCGTAGTCATTTACAAAAATATTAACATAAAGTATTTTTTGTAAAAAAAAAAAACAATAAAACTGTGGCAACAACCTGAAAGAAAAAAATTTAAAATTGCGAGAAAACGCACCCAAATTACAATAGATTCTCGTTTAATGGGGATTCCTTCAATATTTTATATTGCCAAAATTTCATATAAAAAAACAACCACATCCGCTATTTGGTTAATTTTTAAATTCAATTTTAAACATTTGTAGAAAAAAATTATTTGCAAAATGCATGCAGACATTTTCCAAAGAAAATAAGAAAAATTAGACGCTAGCAGAATGAAATGCAGAATTTTCTAGACCGCCACATCTTTCATCAGCATTCTTCTCATCTATCTACCTTATTTTATGTTTGTTGTAAACATCATTTAACCAACACTTCTTTGTCGTTCTCTCTCTCTCACTCGTCTTGCACATTACTTTGGTGAGAAAAAGTCCTTACACAACCTTAAGCATTTCTTTGTCGTTCCCACTGTAACTTGTCTTATACTTTGTCTTTGCTTCCTACCAACCTTCGGTATGGCCACGAAATGCCATTTTTATTTATAATCATTCATCCTTGTTTGCTCACAACATTATACATGCTATTGACCGATATGAGTATAAATACACTGTGCATTACGATCCAGAAAATGCGACATTACATTCTGGTATAACAGAAATGTTCAGACATACTTTTTAATTTAGACAATTAAAATTTTAATTAAGTAATTAATTTTGGTGTTCACACATATCCAATTTAATAAACTTAATTAAAATTTGACAGTAGAATATAGTTCTGTTCAATAACAAGAAGTTGTTACTAATTGTTATTTGAAAGTGTTTACTTCAGTACTTAAAGAGAAGCAGCGAAAGAGTAAAAAAGAGTATAAGATGTAAACGTTAATAAATTTGTTACTACTTTTGTTACTGGCAAAAACAGAACAGCTGATTCTTATTCTGTTTTACAAAATAAGTTAATAAATATTAAATACTTTGAACTGAAAGTGTTTATTAGCACTTTCCACGAAAATATTTACAAAACATCGTTGCTGGACTAAAATGGTGTGGCTTTTTTGCCATAATTTGTATGGCGATTTCGCAACCGAATATCTACATCTGAAATTTTTTACAACCACACAACACAAAATATACATAACATTTATAGTTTTCGGTTTTAAATACAAAATATTTTGATTTGAAGCTAATGTTTGTATAACAGTTAGAAGAAATCTGAGAAAATTATGTACAAGTAAACGCCAGGATAATAAAACAATAAACAAAAGAAATAGAACAAAATAAACTAAAAGTTTTACAAAGAAGACGGATAGAGCAATTTTGGCAATTTTGCAAAGTATTCGAAAAAAGGTGCTCACAATCGATGACAAACCTCTTGCAAATGCTAACTGTTGCAATACAAAATGCTTTACGCATCGAACACCCCTTTTTTCTGTCTTTGATAAATATTTATTTTTATGGTTGTTTGTTATTACGGTCAGTTCGGCTTTACTTTGCTATTTTTTCCAAAAATGCGTTTATTCCGTTTTTTTTTATTTGCAATAGTAATGTTGTAAATTTTTATTTTACTCTATTGTTGCTAGTTTCTGCCGGAAATTTATTGAACAGACCTAATTTTTACATTAGAAACTTGTGTTGGTAAATTTGGAAGAATGAAGAGAAGTTCGGCTTTAAAAGAAAGTTTGCTTGTTTTTATTTGAAATATGGAACTCTTCCAGTTTGTACGATCAAGTTTTGACTGCACGCTAGCTTTGAATTTCCATAAAATTTTCAAAAACTTTTCATTTCATATAATTTGAAAATATTTTATTTTTCATTTTTATGGTATTTACTTTTGTCATTGTATAAAATTTTCTCTAACTGAACACACTTTACAAGGGTTGTTGGAGGAAACTTAATCAATTCTCGACTTAATTAAGTGCTAATTGAAAAATTTTTTAATTAAATTCTTATATGGTAAATTAAATTCAATTAGGGACTTAATTGCGTAAATTCCTTTATTGCGCAATTAAAACGTATGTCTGAACAGGGTATTAGTGTCTAATTTTTCTTTTTTTCTTTTTAAAACGTTTTATAATTTTCGTGAAAATTGAGTCCCGCGTGATCTCAAAGTAGAGTAAAGAAACAGACTTATTATAGAAAAAGTGTTTCTCATCTCTATAAGTATGCAAAGCACAAAATGTGTTCGTTGGTGCTTTTGGCGAAAGGCTATAGCTTTTTAACCAGTGGTCGGATAGATTTTCCAGAAGTTTTTTGTTGCTTGCGGTTTTTAAAATAGGATACTTATATGATATTACTTCTAAAGAACTTTTTTTTGTCGGTTGCAAATATCTTCCATACCAACGCATCAAATTTAATGAATGATGTCTCCTTTTAAAGCTTTTCTAACACTTATGATGAAAAATAATTAGAAATTGAAAAATTAATATTTTTATTGATAAAAATTATATTTTATATAGAACTGCATAATAGTACAGTGCTTTTATGTTTTTGTTCAAGTGTTGTAATACAGGGTCGCTTCCGCAAGATAATACTGTTGTCATTATGATTATATGTTTTTGTTCAACTGTGGTAATACAGGGTCGCTTAATAGTAATGCAGTTCCACATAATACAGTATGTATTAAAATCCATTCTGGCAATACCGCTATTTACTATAATGCCGTTTATTAAAAGATATTTTTGTTTGTATAAAGGATTCGTACGGGCAAAAAGCTAACGATGATCATGTCATTACCTTTAACATTGTATTCAAAGAAGTTTTATATAAGCATTTAAACATATGTATGTATGCATGTATGTATGTATATATGTATATATGTTTGATGTATTATGATTTTTAATATTTTTATACCTTTAATAAAATGCATTGAAGTTACTAAAATTTCCATTAATTATTTTCATATAATCTCACAAATTTGACAACTAGCGCTTCTAAATATTCGCACGGGTCATCTAATTTTATATATGGAACGTGGGCATGGCATTCTCTATACAGAAAGAACTGTAAGAACTGGCACTTTGAAATTTCTGCTGTGTAAAGCTAGAGATAAAAATTTCTGTGTTGTCATAGTAGGCGTTGTATCTTCCATAAAAGATTAAATTAACATATTAGTGTGGAAAATTAAAAAATAATAATTGAAGTAACTCTAATCAAAAAAACAAATATATAGGGGGATAGAGAATTGAAAAATAAGAAAAAAAAGATCAAGTGAAAAAGTTGGTGTTTGACTAAATTCTCCGTGTTACGGTCCAAATGATATCGAAAATTTAGATGCAGGCATAGTAGGCATAGAAGGACATGCAGCGATCTTACTGATTTTTAATAGCATTCCTTTCGAAACTATATCTAATTGATTGGCGTATTTAAAATTTCTCTAGCAGATCTATTGCCTTGACAATCTTGATTTCAACATAACACGGATGTACAGACGGACATCGCTTAATCGATATAAAATACAGAATATAAATACTTTATGGGTCGGAAATGGATATTGTAGAAATTACAAACGTAATGACTAACTTAGATATACACTTTTTCCACTTGGTATGGTGAACGGTATTAAAAGTACTTCGTTATATTTATTATAAAAACAAAAAAATATTAAACAACAAAAAATTTGCTTTCCTACTGTTTTCGGCATGCTAAATTTTAGTCTTTCGTTATTAAAATAAACTAAAAAACTTTTTAAATAAAAAATTATTTTCATCTTTTTATAAACATCCTTGTTCTTGTTTAATGTGCAAATATTATTCCTACCTGTTCTTATGTAATATAACAAAAAAAAGACTCTTAAGAACTTCTCATCATATATTCAAAAAAAATAATTTGTGTGTTTTTACTTAAATTGTTTGTTTCTGTTGCTGTCGTATTATATCGTAAATACAAGAACTTACACTTATTTAATTAATCGGGTTGCTGTTTAAATTTTATTTCTGTAGAATAAGCAAATATTTTCAATTTTAATTTGAGTATTTGCAGTTTTTAAATTTACTTCTACTATTTGAAAAGAAATGCGATTAAAGTTTGCTCGAACGCACATGATTTGGTTTATTGAGTGGCATAAAGTAGAGTTTTCAGATGAAATGAAATTTAATTTTGAAGGTCCCGATGGGTGTTATTTACACCGCGTGCGCAGCCGACTGGGGGTGTGATGGTATGGGGAGCAATATCATGCTATGGCACCTACGAGTTACAGCTTTTAACGTCTCGTATGAATGCAGAAAACTACAATAACGTTTTGCAAACAGCTTTTCCCCACTTTTGGAACTCAATTTTAAATCTGTAGTGGTATTTTCAGCACAATAATGCTCCAAACAGCCCGATCTGTCATATCGTGGATTCAGGGCCAAAAAGTTGACGTCCTTGAATGGCCACCATGCTCGCCGGACCTAAATATCATCGAGAACGTCTGGAGATGGTTGGCTAGGAAAGTGTACGCATCGGGTTAACAATACAATACAAAAGTGAAATTAATCGAAGGCACCAAACACCCTTGATCAACAATTTCGTTGAAAAACTTTACAATTCAATTCCCAACCGAATTTACGAAGTGATGTCAAGCAAAGGCCTTAATACTGTTAAAATAATAATATGAACGTATCAAAAAGTAATAAAGTTACTCAAAATACTAATTAAACTAAAATTATAATAGATCGCTCTTTTCTGTTGATGAATTTTTCAATAAGTTTTTTAATATGTTGTTTTTTAAAAGATTGATTAAAATATTATATTAAATCTTACAGCACTCATTTTTGTGTTATTTTAAAGGGAATTGATAAGAATTTACTAATAATAGGCTAGCTATAGCCTATTGGTGCAGATAATATTTAACATTAAAAGTTAATGAAAGGGGGGCGCTAACCTGATGACGCGCAGTGTATGTCTTGGATACACAAATGATAATCGAGCCACTTGTGATAGATGCATTATATTTTATTGGAACTGCCAAAATTAATTAGATAGCAATAGAAACAACATACATATATGTTGAAATGAAAAAGAACAACAAATGCCCCAAGTATCCGGTCGGGGGCTTAATAATCTCCGGAGACCCTATTCCCGCGGTGGCGATTTCAGGCCGCGGTGAATCGAATGCTACTGTGATCCGGGCTAGTCAGGTTGGAACGCCAGGCCTGACTGGTCTGCAAACTACTGGTGTCACTGCAGGAGGAGACTCTGGGAAACCAGGGTCATCCAAATGCGTACAGACTGCACAAAATGGTGCACAAAAAGGCAGCGAAGTGCCTCTGGATTTCACTCCAAGCACTTCCAAAGCAGCCAAGGTCCGTGCCGCCAAGGCTAAAATCCCTGCTTCGGGCGCTGTAGGAACACAACAACGTTCCACAGCTAACCCAGTGCCGCTTGTGAGCAGTGAAACTGCGAACCAGATTTCGGGTTCCATTGTCTCACCCCCCTCCGCCAGTAAGGTAACTGCGAACAAGGTTTCGGGTTCCCAAGCTGTGCCTCCAGCCGTAAAAGGCAAAACTACTCCCCCACGGCACGACCCACCTGCCAGAAGGGCCTTTTTAAAACGGCGTGCTGCCGAGAAACGTGTGGATCAGCTGGGCAAAAAGCCATCTGAGTCCCTCACAAAAGAGGAATCCACCTCGTTGAAATGGGCGAGATTTTATCTGGCTGGCCTGCAAAAGCCCCCTTCTACATCTACGGATGTGCCTAAACGGCAAAGATCTGAGGAGGAGGCTCAAGCGCAGAGTCAGCAGCCCGCTACAAAGCATCCAAAGCATAAGTCAATGGACAGGAGCTTTAGCGAGGTTGCAAAGGGCAACCTGATACGCGCCGTCATTGACAGAAATGACGCAGATAGTTCCATCTCATGTTCAAACGAGCCTTCGGCTATGCTGTTAAAGCAAGCCGTCGCTCTTTTGGAAGGCCTATGGGAAGGAGCGAAGCTTGACGTGGTACCTCTTGAAGAGATACCCCGCAGGCCTAGAGCCACGGCACGTATACCGGACGAACCTGCTGAACCCAAGGATATAATGGAGCTCATTCGGGGAGTAAATCCTGAACTACCAACCAGTGACTGGAAGGTAGCGAAGGTTTCTGAACCTGAAGGTGCATCCAGAAGGATTGTTGTCCTGCTGAGTCAGGAATCGTTGGCGCCGCTTCGGGAGAGACGAGGAAGGATCTATTACGGTTTCGAAACGATCCTTCTTCGTGTCTATCGAGGCGACGACAAGGGTAACCTGACCCCGGAGGGTGATGAACCTACACCGGAAAGTGTGGCAAATGATGAGACTGCCAGTCTGATCTCCGAGGAAGGCACCCTATCAAACTTTGAGCTTGTGGGTGAATTCTTCGAGGGAATGGACGAGGCAGTTGACGAGGACGCCCTCTTGGACTCGGACCAAGACGACGCCAACGTCACAATCGTATCCGCAAACAGAGATGGTGAAGGTGACTCAAGTAAACCTTCACCACTCTAAAGCAGCTTCCGCTGCACTACTTCTCCGCATCTCAGAGAGAGGGGAGGAGGTTGTATTAGCCCAAGAACCCTGGCTCCATCGGGGCAAGGTTTGCGGGCTTGGTGTTAGAGACTTCAAGCTGCTATATATGAATGGTCCAGGTAAGATCAGATCATGCATAGTGGCTAAAAGCAATCTGAATATCTTCATTCTCTCTGATTACAGTGATGAAGATACGGTAGCAGCTGCCTGGGAGACAAATGGCGGAACTGTTATAGTAGTCTCCAGCTATATGGCGCACGAATGCGAAGCACCACCGCCAATGCTTCGCAAAGTAGTTAAGATGGCAGCCACACGGAACCTGCCGATTATTGTCGGGGCAGATGCCTATGCACACCATGTCGTGTGGGGCAGCTCGGATTCCAATGCAAGGGGTGAGTGTCTGTTGGATTTCATTCTTTGTAATAATTTAGACGTTGTAAGCGTTGGGTCAGAACCCACTTTTGTTGTAGCGAATAGAAGGGAGGTTCTTGACGTTACGCTAGTTAGTACTAAGCATTCAGATTTGATTAGGGCATGGAGGGTCTCTAGTGACTGCTCGTTCTCTGATCATAGGTATATTGAATTCGATGTAGTGATTCGGGTATATGGGGTTACCCCCCGACGAAACAGAAGGAAAGCGGATTGGGAGCGGCAACGGTCTCTCCTTTCCGATTTTCTTTCGAGTCCACCGATATTAGAAAATCGGCGGGACATTGAAACCGCGGTGAATGCATTAACCAATGCGTTTGAGCGCGCGACTTCGGAATCTTGCAGATTAAATATCTGCCGTGGTAAGAGCAGACCACCCTGGTGGAACTCGGATATTGTGGAGGCACGGAAAGCCTCCCGTAGGCTCTTCAATGAGGCTAAGAGATCAGGAAACTGGTCTGCTTATAAAACCTCAGTGAATAGGTTCAAGAATATGGTAAGAAATGCGAAGCAAAGGTCTTGGAGATCCTTCTGCAGTGGAGTGGAGGGTTCCTCCGAGACGAGCAGACTTCGTAAGATTCTATCGGCAACGCCCATTGTCCCTAGTTTCATTAAGAAACCATGTGGCAATTGGACTCTGAGTGCACAAGAGACCCTTGAGGTTTTCATGGAGACTCACTTTCCGGGCTGTGCTCCCTTCAGGGGAGAAGACTCAGCCCCTTTTGACTGCCGGGCATCAGTTCCCTTTCCTATAAATAGGGAGGGACTTATGTGGGCCTTGGGTAGTTTTGACCCGTTTAAATCAGCCGGTCCTGACGGCATTATACCGGCTGATTTGCAGCATAATGCGGATATTGTTATACCATGGTTAGTTCCGATATACACAGCATGTATTACATGGTCGTATATCCCTGAACCGTGGACTTTTTGCTCTGTTGTCTTCATTCCCAAGGGAGGGAAGACTTCGCACACTGAACCGAAGGACTTTAGACCCATAAGTCTATCCTCCTTCCTTTTGAAAACTCTGGAACGTATAATTGACCTTCACTTGAGAAGGACGATTAATACTGACCGACTCTCCGCCTCTCAACACGCGTATGTCAAGGGCAGATCTGTTGAGACGGCACTACACACGCTTGTGGGATGCATAGAGAAGTCCCTAGAGCATAAATAATATACATTGGTTGCCTTTCTAGACATAGAAGGGGCATTTAACAATGTGAAACCAGAGGCCATCACGGTGGCCCTGGAGGGACTGAACGTAAGTCGGTCGATTATAGGCTTTGTATGGAATCTACTGACAAATAGGGTCATTACTTCCAGCATGGGGATAGCTACCATACACAGGGTAGCTAAGCGAGGTACACCTTAAGGGGGGGTATTATCTCCCCTTCTCTGGAACCTCGCCATGAACGCATTACTGACGGAAATGGACTGCAAGGGGTTCAGGACTGTGGCATATGCGGATGACGTTGCGGTTGCTGTATCGGGAAAATATCTCGACACGCTATCGCAACGTCTACAAACGGCGCTAGGCTGCGTCAGTAGGTGGTGTACTGAGAGTGGGCTTAGCGCGAACGCTCGGAAAACGGAGCTTGTGCTCTTCACGAGAAGAAACAAGATTCCGGCCTTTCCACTACCACTCCTTAATGGAGTGGAGCTTGGGTTGTCTGACAGAGCGAAGTATCTAGGTATCATCCTGGACTCCAAACTGTCGTGGACCCCAAATGTCCGCTTTAGGGCGGACAGGGCCTCAGTGGCTTTGTATGTGTGTAGGAGGGCCGTAGGCAAACACTGGGGTATTAACCCGAGGACGTCGTACTGGCTCTTTGACACGGTCATAAAACCCATACTCATGTACGGGGTTCTTGTATGGTGGCCCGCACTGGGCAAACTTGTGAACTGCAGTATGCTGAATAGAATATTGCGAACTTCGGCCTTTATGGTCACCGGGGCAATGCGCACCACTCCATCGAAGGCCCTTTTTACGATGCTGCACTGGCTACCGGTCGATCTCATGGCCAAGCGGCTGGCTATGAACTCGGCGGTTAGGCGTCTTCATTCCTAGATTTCAAATCAGAATGAAGTTTAGGCTACGGGATCAGTGTAGCGTGGTACAGGCTGAGATTTCAGCCATCAGAAGGGCGGCTTGCTGGATGAGGTACCACAGGATATACGGAGAGGATATCCGGATCTGTACTGACAGCAAGGCCGCGATTAACTCCTTATCGGGTGTCTATACGACATCCAGATTGGTACGTGAATGCCGGACATCTCTTAACGAGATGGCGAGACATTCCAACCTGGAACTGTTTTGGGTACCGGCTCACTCGGGCGTACCCGGGAATATAATTGCGGACGAACCCGCCAGATTGGGAACCCGGTTGGGAGACCGGGAGACAGATCCACTGGTAGGAGTCCCATTAAGCTGCTGTAGAGCTTTACTTCAGCAGGAACTCCTCAGAACTGCACAGTCTAGATGGTCTGAGGAGGTTACCTGCAGGGTCTCGAGGACATTGTATCCTCAGTACGATAATAGGAGAACCGCAAATCTACTGAGGTTTCCTCGGGGGCAGCTGGGCACATTGGTGGCCGTGCTGACAGGGCACTGCATCATTGGTGCTCACGCTAGGAGACTGAATCTTCCTCATCATGACTACTGTAGAAGTTGTCAAGATGAGAAGGAGGAGGAAACGGTGGAGCATCTGCTCTGCCACTGCCCGGCTCGTTCTGGGAATAGAGTGGCTACTTTTGGCAGTCCGAGACTGTATGGTCTTGCAGACTTATCCGTCTGCGATGTTTCTAGGATAAACTTGTTTATCCGGTCTTCAGGGTGGTTTGGATGTGGATCTTTTGATGGTGCCATAGGGACCTCAACCTGATCTCTGCACATCCTGTTTCCAGGCAACACAATGGGACCTTTGGGACCCAAGTGAGTCGGTCTTTCTTTTGCCGACGGCCTGCACAACCTAACCTAACCTAACCTAACATACATATATTGAATGTACAAATCTGCTTCCAATGGCATTTCAAATTCTAAACAAGCACGTATTAAGCAAAGTTTCACATAAACGCTGTTATAAAACGATTCAGTCTAATTTCATAATAATCATAAAAGACATATTACTTTCAGTGTTTGTTGCATCCATAATGTGAGCTCCTGTTTAGCAGTTCAGCGTATTAGCTTGATTGTGGTTTACAAGCACATTGCACATTCACGTAGTCTGTAAACCAATTATAAACCTAGAAGTCCTTTTTATCTATTAGGAGGTGAGGAAGAGCATTTTCTTAGCTATGGGCCACTTCCATAAAAAGTTCTATTTTCATAAATTATTTTTATGTGATATATACCAACAATTCTTTTTATGGTTTACAAAATACAAAAAATATGAGACGACAGCACACTTTAATAATCAGCAAACTATAATTGTTAAAAAACTTTAATCGGACTTATCACAATATATGTGAGTATATTCTAATTTCTTAATTTATTAAGAAAGATTTTTAGTTAATTTTTAAATTCTATATTACATTCTGCTAATGCCTATTATTTTGTTTTGTTTAAAAACTCACACAAAATTTTTAAAGTTGACAACAGATGTTTAACAACGTTTTCATATAAAAACTTTAGGTTTTTCCTCGTTTTTTGTTTTCTTTAGTCAAAATTTGACTAAAATTTGTAAACTAGTTATTCATAGACAAATCATTAGATATACAGATGAAAGAAAAGTGTAAAGTGTGACCTAGTTGGCGATGACAAGTCAGTCGTTTAACAAAAGGTTTATTTAAAGCACTTAAGTTGATGACAAGAACTGGTGATGTGGGCTTTAAAAATTGACAAAATTTTATTTTCTTTGTTAGATTAAAGCGACTTAGTCTATGAAACTAATTTTTTTTATTTTTTGCTACTGTTTTTAATTTTTCACATAATCTTTTAATTAACTTTACTTTATTTCATCTTGATCTCTGTGAGAGAGTCAAAATGCTTCAGTTGTATGCGCTTTGACATTGAATTATTCCCTATGGTGGAATAACGAATATAAAATATTTTATGCAAGTTTTTGTTTTTTTTTTTTTTTTTGTTAGTTAGTTTGTGTCGTTGTTTTTATGTTCGTACAAGCATTGGTGACATAAGTTTTAAAGACTTCATCGCAATTGTTTTCCAGCGTCTTATTTTATATCTGGTCGAAGAGGAGTTTAAATTTCCACTAAGCGTGGCCAACTCAAAATATAATTTCAAAAGGAGTATTAGACTTACAGCCATACCTAAATTAAAGCGAAACGTTTCCTTTCACATAGCTTTTACGTTGAAATGCCATACCTAAACAAAAGCGGCAACGGTTTGTCAAAATGATAAAAAACAGTGTTATTAAAAAAATTAAGGCTTAAGTCTAGTTAACGGACGCACCTCAAAAATGGAGGTCAGTACTTCAAAACCAAAGGTCAGCCCCGAATTCTTCATTTAAAATTTTACGCCCCGGATACATTTTTTTCATTTCAAAACTATATTTTTTCCAAAAATATATATACTAACTTGCCTCAATATTTTAAAAAGAATAACCATTCTTGTGTTAGTGTTGTGCAAATTGAAAATTTTGTAAAAAACCCCAAGTTTGTTTTTGTTTATTTTTAATTTCTTATTGTTAAACGCCTTGTCAAAATCGAATTTTCCAATTGCCGCCACGTTATTTCGGTATGCTCCATACAAAATGTACAGGCATGAGAACTTTTGACAGCAAAAAAAAAAACGCTTTCCGCCCTTGTTTAGGTATGGCTGTTAACGTTTTTAGGTCTCTTTTTAAATTTTTCGATTACCAATCAATTTGGCAAGAGTGGTGTGACCTTTACAACTGCCTGCAAGTTTCTATGTTAGTTTTTCCGAATATTTCATTCACCGCATGTTGATAGTTTATAAAATATTAAAATAGGGGGGTGGGTTTATTGCCATACATCATTTATCCTAATTGTTGTGTTTTATATAGAAAAGAAGAACATAATAATAAATAAGACGGTTGAAATATATACATAAATAAGAATAGAGAAAAACTTTTAATATAATTCAACTAAATAAACAACTAAAATTTTATTTAACATTTTTTTTATTTTATGTCATATTGAAAAGTATAGAGAATCACAAGAGTTGTAGCCACTTTGATTTTTAAAACATATACGCAAATCTAAAATGTGAACAAAAACCCAAAATTTGATGTGTGTTTGTTTACAGTAGTGCAACTAGAATAAGGCGATCACAAATTTTTTTATATTCTCAGAAATTTAATTTTTTTAATACTTAAGCGGCTATTAGACGAAAGAGAGAGTATTTTGCTATTACACCATCATGCCAAGTTTGTAAAACATCGGCGCGCAAGCAGATTTTGATCAGTGAAGTTCTTATTTGTGATAGCGCATGAATTAGTTGCAATATGTTTATTTGATATTACAACATTAATTGTTGCATTTGGTTGTAATTTTTTTCAATTTTTCTAAAAAACTTTTTTAAGACTTTTGTTTTAAATTTCTATTATTATAAACATCACTTTTTATTTGCCATAATTCCGGCAAACTTTCATATACCTTAATAAATTCCTTTATAACGCTAATTAAAAAACTTTATTCGATTATTTCAAAAAGAAATATACTTAAGCTATGTACAGACGTTTGTAAGGTCTTACAATATTGTCAGACCTAACAACGTACTGACAATGACAAGGCAAATAAAAATTGTAAACACAATTTAGATTGTCAGTTCACACGATTGCAAGGCATTTGTAAGAAAACTAACAATTCCATTGTAAGAAAATTATCTGACAATAAATTTTTCTGACAACATTGTCAGACAACAAATTGGTATTACACACGGTAGTAAGAATTGCCAAGTGTCAGAATTAAAAAATTCAATAGAAAATTTTTTTTAATTAATTTTAATGTAACTTATTTTAAAAGGCACAAATTATTATTATAAATTTTTATCAAAACAAATAGATATTAATCAAAACGAAGAAACTGCAACGATTCTAACATCTTACGTTTTTAGCGAATATAAAAAAAACCGACTTCAAAACAGATTTTAGCTATTTATCTAAAAAGGTTCAAAAGTTTGGCCACATACATCAACTATTAGGACACCCCTTATTTTTAGTTTTAAATTTATATTTCTTAATATACCACACAAATTAGTGGACACTTTGTCAAGTTTTTGTATAAACCGGTTCAAAAGATAGGGCTAATACATGTAAAATTACATCAGGTATGAGCACACCCTTTAATTTATAAATTTAAATTGGATACTTGCTCTTTTAGCGGACTTATCAATACAAGTTCCCTGTAAATTTCAGTTGTCTATCTATAACAGTTCAAAGTTTTGGTCACATACACCAAATTATCAAATTTTATTCTTGCGATTATGGAGGACTTAGCTATACAGATCTTTGTAAATATCAGAGGTCTTTTTACAACCATCATATATGTTCATAAAATAAAATGATCTATATTGAATATTTATACCTGTTATTACAAAGGTAATAGCTATCTACATTCTGTCCAATTTTTAAGCGTTTCTTTATGACGGTTCAAAAGATAGGACATGTAAAATGTCGGTCACTACAATACTTGTTCCGTATTCCAGTTTGAACTATTCGAGCTTTGTTCCTGAAAAGCTATATGCCATTTTCAAAGTGCTTGAAAAAGGCAAGTTTTTTTCCACCATTAAAATCATCCCGTGAAATACCGTCGCTGTCCATTTTTTTAACTCTTTTTTTCTGCTTTAATTTTATTTTAAATTTTTATTTTAAGTTTGTTTTTAAAGAATTTTTCACTTTTTTTCATTAACTTTTATCTGACAATGATATCGTTGTCAGATGTTTAAAATTTCCAACATGTTACAATTTATTTTATACTGACAATGCCTGACAATGTTCTGACAATGCTATTTGCGTTCACACAATTGTAAGATATCTAACAATTTATTGTCAGGTAGAAGTCTGACAATTTTCTGACAATGGTTTTTCACACGATTGTTAGACATTTTATGAATATTTTTCTGACAATATTGTTAGATCTGACAACCGTCTGTACATAGCTTTACTTCTATCTTATTGTTTATTTGTTTTATTTTTTATTTAAGATTTTATTTTGACATTAACAGAAGAAGATAAAACTTAAAGCTAAACTTACAAATTAAATTATGTTTATCTATATTCAAACTTGCATTATTAAAAAAATTCACTAACTTGTTGTATTTCATTTTATAAGAATTTCAATATAAAATAATCTACCTATTACTTCTAATAATTTCTCAATACATATTATTTTTATTTGCTTTATATTTAACTCGTGCGCTCATGCCACGCCATCTTCACCGTTCGCTTGCAAAAACACAAATAAAATGTACACTGTGTTTGAACAACAAGCTATTAAACGAGTACGATGGCATGATGGCAAACACAAAATATCAAAAAATTTTGATTTTCATCCAGCGCCGTTTACCCTATTACAATAGTTTGATGGCTTGTCATCAGGCCGTGCTCACAGGCAATTTTTGATCGTCTAATAGCCGCTTTATTAGTAATAAAAAGAAAGCAGCCGCAGAAATAATGTTTTTTTTTTTGCCGGAATTGAGTTGTTTATTTTTCACCTTAGCGTCTGCTACGCACTCTCCTTCATTAAAGAATCTATTAAAATGTAAGCGCGAGAGGTAAGGCTCTTAATAAGCCGTGCTATTAGCTGAAAGTAATATATTGTTACGAATAACAAAATCTGGCAACCCCTGTAGTTGTATCCGTATGAGCGTGGTGAGTAAGATAATTCAACCAATGGTGTGTGCATAGAATAAAAACTACAATTTAGCTAACAAAAGCTGAGCAGCCTCAATGGGTGCGTTGGTAGAGGTGCGTACTGCAAAATAGGGGTTCCGAGTTCGATACTGCATTCGGACATGCGTACGAGAAAAAATAAGATTTGTTATAATTCAATTAAAATTAATAAACAGCAGTACAAACCTCCCGAGAGGCAAAAGGCAATTATTGTGTGAAGCCATGGCAGATAATTTAGTTTAGATGTCCAATTGATAATTGTCAAGAAGCCCTTTATAATAAAAAAAAAGTTAGAACGGTAGCGGTTCCGCAGGGAAGTGTAGCAGCATAACAACAAAGTGTATGGCAGACGTGTGTTGTGGCTTTTGGATTAAAGGGGATGGCTGGCTTGGATAAAAGGAGTAGTAAGATGTCTGTGAATGGTTAAGGTTCTAAAAAAGGCGTCGAGTAGTTCATGTCTCGCCGGAGTAACACAGTAGTGTAGCGTGGATGGCTGCGTTTGTAATAATAGAGCAAGTTTAGTAAATACGTGACCAGGGGATTCACAAGATTTCCTATAAATATGTTGATAGTGGACGTGGGCGTGGCACTTTTCATATAAAGTAAACATTTATCATCCTGTTACTTGGTGTAAGAGGTAGCCATCCACGCTACAATACTGTGTTACTCCGGCGAGACATGAACTACTCGATGCCTTTGCTTAGTAACCTTAAGCATCCACAGACATCTTACTACTCCTTTTATCCAAGCCAGTCATCCCCTTTAATCCATATGCCACAATACACGTCTGCCATACACTTTGTTGTTATGCTATTACAATCCCCCGCGTTAACCGCTACTGTTCTCACTTTTTATTATAGAGAGCTTCTTGACAATTATCAGTTGTTCTTATATTAAATTAGACGTCTTTACTAAATTGCCATGACTTCACACAAAAATTGGCTTTTGCCTCTCGGGAGTTTTGTACTGCTGCTTCTTAGTTTTTAATTGTTTTAAAACAATTATTATTTTCCGTTGTGAGCATGGCTGAAGGCGGGATCGGACCCACGATCTTCTGTTTTACAGCACGCACCGCTACCAATGCAACCATTGAGGTTGCACAGCTTGTGTTAGCTAATTGTGGTTTTTATTCTATACACATACTATTAGTTGAATTAACATATTCACCACGCTCATACGGATAACAACAACAGGGGCTGCCAGATCTTATTTTTGTAACAATATGTAAGATTTGGAGGTGGAATATAAAGGGGTCTCAATAGTGTATGTATGTATAAAATTTTGAACCGTTATAGACAGACAAATGAAATCTGTTTTGAAGTCGGTTTTTTCGCAAGAATTATTTAAATAATATATATTAATTTACATGGCTACATACATGGCTATATATTAATTTAATTGGACTTTGCCTTTTCATATATTTATTCCATTTATTATTTTCTATTAAAAAAAAAAACGTCACAACCATACATTGTTCCATAAATTACAGATTTAGTTTCATTAATTTTCACTTTTTTGTTGACTTGTGTTTGTGAAATATTGCCGAAAGCGAAAGTTTTTTTTTGTGCACTTACACACATAAATATAGTTATTAACACCGTGTAAACTTGTCTGTCACAGGCATTACAGTTAACTTTTAAAACAAGTAATTTTTACCTGTATTAAAAAATAAATTAAATAAGTTAAGCCTCTATATGACCCTTTGTTGCTTCATGTTTTATTGAAAAATATAGCAAAATGACATTAAAAGAGATTTTTGTTTGAAAATAAAATACGCAATGTTTAAAACATTTTATTAGTAATAAATATTATCACAAGTAAATGAATTCATATTAAATAATATATTTTCAGTTTTTCAGTTTTATCTTTTTTCAAGAATTAGATGTAAAATGTTCAGAAAAAAGAAGAGATAAAACAACGTTTTCCATAAAAAAAAAAGAAATTTAGAAAAAAATATTAAAATTAAAGCCATCTTACAAGGCAATCATTGAAGAACATTTGATCGTCCACTACTTGTGCAACAGTACCAGTAGTTAGAAAATTGGGTTGGGTAGAATGCTATCGATATATTAAAATAATAAATTTCGTTTAATTATATTGGTAGTATTTTTTATCAATATCGATAAGTCCATATACAGATATTTTTGGCCCAACAAGGTTTAAGTCTATATTTTTAGATTATTTTCATCATAAAGAAATATGATAGTCAATATGTAATAAAAAAATGATTTATAAAGAACTCTGTAGAGATAGATTGTTTTCCTTTTCAGGTAAAAAGAGTAGAATTAAGTTTGTGATTCCGTTTGTATTTTCTACAATAGCCATTTCCGCCTATCCTTCTGTCCGTGTTCGTGTTCGTGTTAAAATCAACTTTGAGAAGCTAGAAAAAAATTAAATAGCCAACCGATCAGATGTTTCCAAAAAGTTTGCTATTGAAAATCAGCAAGATCGGTCCAAAGCCTTAGAGGCAGCGGGCAAAACATCATGCGTGCCCCTAATTTTTCTATGCCTTTTATACCCTTCACAAGAAAAAGTGGAAAAACGGTATATCTAAGTTTGTCATTCCGTGCGTAATTTCTACAATATCTATTTCCGACCCCATAGAGTATATATATATTTCGACTTCTTATGCGTAGCGAAGTTGATTGTGCGATGTCCGTCTTGTCAATCGATCAGATATACTGTAGAAAGAGGTGCTATTGGAAATCAGCATGATCGGTCCATGTCCTTCTAGACAGCAGGCAAAACACCACTCCTACTAATTTTTTCATGTTATTTTGAAAAACAAAGTAACTCCTATCAATTTACCAATTTATATATTTATTTTCCAAAATATTTTACAAAAAAGCTTAAGCACTAGTACATCTATCAAAAAAAAATATTCTTCGCATACAAAAGTATTTTTCAAAGACTATCAGATTAATATAAAACTTGTACATTTACATCGCACATCGCTCGCATAAGGTATACAAAATTACATATAATTCCCAAAAAAAGGGATCAAAAAAGGGAAACTCTTAAAATTTAATTACAAAAAAACACTTAAATTAACTTACAAACTAATTACTTAAAACTATTAAACAAAAACAAAAAAACAAAAAGGTACAAAACAAAAAACAATAAGAAAAAGAAACAAATTCATATTAAACAAAAAACAAATATGAATTAGTACGTTTAAAATAAAGTAACACTATTGGGCAGTATTATAAACTGTATTCTCAGTACTCAAAGAATGCAGCCTTCTATGATAAAATAAGAGATCTGCATCCTCGTAAAGAATTCCAGCTCCCTTAAGGGTCAACAGATCAACCGGAGACAGATATCTTGACATCCGAACAGCCTCCAGATTTCTCGACGCAGAGAAGCATTCCCTCACCAAGGAGTTCTCTAGGGATTGTGCGCCCTCTAAAAATTTCACAGCCATTTCCATCATGTAGACATCCACCCGCGCAAAGTCAATTGCGCTGTAAATCGATCTACATGATGGCCTGCGAATCTCACCGTTTGGTCCTATATAGGGTCTAAGCCCTAGACACGCGACTAAAACCAATCTCTCCCATCTCCGTAGCCTTTCCATCTGGTGCGAAGAAATCCCGAACCAAGCCGGAAAAGCGTAGGAAATGACAGGACGGATAATTTGGCGGTACACTAGAAGACGCACTTTCCTATCAAGACCCCCCTTACGTTTGAGAGCTCCCTGATATGCAGAGTAAATTCTCTTGCTTCTCTCAAGAATGTCGTCGATATGCCGATAGCTTTCAAAGTTCTCATGGAAGGTGACACCCAGGTACTTAAGCCTGTCCGAAGTCCCAATAAGTTCTTGTCCGACAGTCAAACATGGTATGTACTGTCTACAATTCGGGTAAATATATTTCCGCCTTCCCTTAAACATTACGGCCACGGTCTTCGCAATGTTTAAGGTAAGACCCCATTTTGTAAAATAGTCCGCCAGTACCGTCAAGTATCGGTTCACTCGCTCGTTAATATTCCTTGCTCTAGCACCTGATGAGGCAATCAGAATATCATCGGCATACATAAGTAAAAGATCCTCCCGCGGCGGTTGTGGTATGTCGAAAACAAAGATATTGTATAGCACAGGGCCTAGTAATGAGCCCTGTGGTACTCCAGCAGAAATCAAGCACTCGTCAGACCTAACATCACCCACACGTACTCTAAAAGATCGGTCCCTTAAGAAGTTGTCCACTATACGGCAAATGCCCTCACCAAATCCCATGCTTATCATTTTGAACACAAGGCCATCGTGCCAAACTGTATCAAAAGCCTTTGAAAAGTCAAGGCTGACAGCTATTGTAGGGCATCTCTTATTCAGTCCCCTGGCAATGAAGTCCGTCAATACTGTCAGAGCGTGCGATGTCGAAAGTCCGCTTCTAAATCCAAATTGGAAATCCTTCAAAATGTCCTTGTCAATTATCACGTCATTTATCTTTGCCAGGAGAAAGAACTCAAACAGCTTTCCGAAGGCAGACAGCAGGGAAATGGGCCTATAGCTTCCACACGCAACAGGATCCGATCTGGGTTTCAGAATAGGAACGACAAGGGCCGATCTCCACGCTTTCGGAAAATAACCAATGTTATAGCAATGGTTGAAAACTATAGCTAGAAATCTCCATGCCACAACATTGGTTCTTTTCAGCACAATATCAGATATCCCGTCCATACCACAGGACCTTTTATTTGATCTACGCCTCAACGCATTGCCTACAGATGCAGAGTCAATGAAACCTAGCCTGTCTACATCAGCATTTAAATCAATCAGTCCTCCGTCAGCTGTATGAGTCCTGCCGAAAACTGTCAAAGGTGTCGTCCTGTCCAAAGACGAGACAACCGCCCGCACATTTGCACCGAATGAATCTGAATGGGCACTTTGATCTAATTGGTTAACCTGAAAGAATTGGCTTGCTAACAGATTAGCCATTCCAGAACTGTCTGAAACAATCGTACCATCAGCCTCCACCAAGTTTCGAATTACGGGTCGATTGTAGAGTCCCGCCGCTGACTTTATGTTCCTAAATGTCCTGTCGTTAAGTCGAATTTTCTGAAGAAAGTTAGTCCAGTGGTCCCGTTCAAAAGTAGCTATGGCCCCCTCTATTATTTTGTCCAAATTACGAACGTCCGCTTTTAGAATATTCCGTCTACCTGGGTCATCGCACCTATGCAAAATTCGTCTTAGTCGCTTTTTCTCGTCAATAAAATGAAGAAAGTGTTGTGGCAGCTTCCTTAATCCTCTAGCTCCTGTGGAGACTTTTGGAATAGAACGCTCCATAGCGTCTTGGAAGGCCCTTTCCATTGCCCCAACACATTCATCAATTTCCGTCGCTGTCACGTTTCTGTCAATAGGTAGTCTACACGTATCAAGATTTAGAGCTAGTCTGGTCGTAAATCTTCGTCTGTCCATTTTGTCATAGTCAAACCTGGTCGGGCGTTCTCGTATCATTAAGTCGCTAGTCGCTAGTTCTATGACTACAGCCTTGTGGTCCGACTCGTAGTCCAAAGTCCTAAGGTATTCAGTACTTACTGCAGTGATGTCCACAGATGTCAAGAAAAAGTCAATATAGGAAGAGGAGACATCGTTGATTCTTGTGGGTCCGTTAGTTTGACGAATTTCAATGTCGGGACTAGATAACAAAAATTCCCGGAGGTTGCGACCACTCGCATTCATTAGCGGATCTCCCCAATAGGGATGCTTTGCATTAAGGTCAGCACCAATTACCACACTACAATTACGTACCAGTGACTGTATTTCATCAAAGTATTCCACAGCGAATGTGTCACTTGGTCTTAAGTACATTGAAATGGCAATCAAATCCACACTGTTCAGCCTTCTAATACGGACAGCCGTATTCTCAACTGAACCAGTGCGTAGTACGATTTCCTCGCAATGCAAATCATCCCTAGCCGTACCTCCTCCTCTTCCATTATGCCTGTCACGTCTAAAAACCCTATATTCAGTCATGCCGAATTTATGACGAGAATTTAAACGGTGCTCAGCCATAAGTAGTACGTCCGGTTTTTGTCGCGTCAGAAATAAACTCAAATAGTGTCTCTTATGTTTTGAAACAATTGAGTTTACGTTAATAAAAATAATTTTCATAGAATTAGCCATTATGTCTCAATGTCAAAAGCATGCCGAGCAAAGCCCGCGATCTGTCCTCGTCATTGTCCAACTCGCGGTATTTAACCGCAAACCCACCAACTTTGTCAAGACAGTTTAAAAGTCCGCCGCCGAAAAAGCGTTTACAGTCCTTATCTATAAAGTCAAATTGGGCCATAGCCGTACCTACCGATATTTCCGTCTTGTCAGGTCTTTTTTGCTCTAAAGGTGAAGTTCTAGGGAGCTCCTGACCCGCAGCAGCACTAGCTGCAGCAGCATACGAAACCCCGCTCTTAACCCTACTCTGCCCAGGGACACGAGAACTTGGTCCAGCCCTTGCCAATTTTTTAGCCTGAAGCCTATGAAGTAGTTCAAGCCTACGCGGACACTCCTTCGAGCTAGCAGCATGACCCTCCACACCGCAAATTACACACCTCACAGGCAGGCCAATCCTTCTCGTGACCTGTCCAGTAACAGGATTAGTTACGAAAGTTTCCGCAACATTTTCTCCGCGAGGAGGCACCTCGCACTTACCCGGACCATGATCTCCCCCGCACTTAACGCACCTATAGGGCATACGGCAGTTCGACGATACATGTCCGTATCGCTGACAGTTGAAGCACTGTGTAACACCAGTGCGTCTAAACTTTCTTATATTTACACGGCACCTCAATATGTATCGTATAGCATACAACTTGTCAATGTCCGAGTCTCTTGTCACCCTAAGAACCCACTTGCCACCTCCCAATTGAAAGAAGCCAATAATTTTCGCATTAATCTGGAGTCCGCTCAGATACCCTAATATCTCCTCGGAGTCAAAAGATTCCGGAAGACCCTCAATAACCAATGTATAAGGGCGAAGGCTCTTCGGAGTATAGGTATAAAAATGCACCTTTAGCTCCTCGAGCAGAACCTTTACCCTTTGAAATTCATCGAGGATGCAGACCTCTATGTTGGCCACACTCTTTCCTAACATCCTAATATTATAATTTTTATGCCCTAACAATTTGTCAATAGCTTCAATTATAATTTTTATATTAGCGTTATATGTAGTTATAACCGGAACTGCCTTACCCCGCTTCTTGCTCTCCACAATAGATTTCGAATTCGCTTTTGTTGATTGCGACTTTGAACTGTTATTTAATTTCGATGCCCCTTCAACAGCACCCACCTTTAGCTTCTTCTGCCCTGTAGTCTCTTTTTCCCCAACAAAATCAATATTCTTCACCTCGTCTTGCTCATCCATTGACAGCAAGCTATCCACATCCTTGCATTCAGCAAAACACTCCAGTTTTTTCTTTAGCGTTTCATTCTCGTATACTAACAAGCCAATTTTCCGACCTGCATCGTCTAACTTGGCCATCAAAACTTTATTTAGCCTTACAATTTCTTCCAGGCTTTTCCTCTCCTCCTCAACAGAACCACCAGGTGGCAACTTCCTTTTCTTTACAGAGGAAGAATCATCCTCATCCTCCATTTCTGATGATAATATCAGTTATTGCCCTTTGGGCCAAAAAATTATAAAAGTTTTTAATAAGTATTTTCTTCAAAATTCAATGTTGATAAAAGAAAAACACTTGTTTGCCTTCTAGGCACTTCTCAAAATTTTGAGACTGTTCAAATGAATAAATTTATTATAACAAAAAACGTTTTTTTCACACACCACAATATTCAATGTTAATATTTTTCACTCGCTCTAACACGTGCTTTCCCTTTGAAAGCACAAACACGACTCTGTAACTCCTATCAAAAAAAAAAAAAAAAAAAAAAAAAAAAAAAAAATAATTTATTGGGATAATAGAGAATTAAACAATAAGAAAAACATCAAGTAAAAATTGGCTGAGTTCGATCCCGCGTTCATACATGCGTACAACAGAAAAAAATAATTGTTGTAAAACAATTTAAAATTAATAAAACAACAGTACAAACCTCCCGAGAGGCAAAAGACAATTATTGTGTGAAGCCATGGCAGATAATTTAGTGGAGATGTCAAATTTAATATAAGAGCTACAGATAATTGTCGAGAAGCCCTTTATAATAAAAATTAAGAAAGATAGAGGTTAGCGCAGGGAAGTGTAACAGCATAACGACAGTGAATGGCAGACGCGTGTTGTAGCTATTGGATAAGGGAGATGACTGGCTTGGATAAAAGAAGTAGTGGAGATGTCTGTGGATGCTTAAGGTTACTAAACAAAGGCATCGAGTAGTTCATGTCTCGCCGGAGTAACACAGTAGTGTAGCGTGGATGGCTGCGTTTGTGAGAATAACGCATGTTTAGTAAATACGAGACCAAGGGTTCACAAGACCGGTAGGATCAAGAAATATAGCCAGAGAAAGCTATAAAGCTTGAATACAGAACAATGAGCCACAGTAGTATTTGCAATCAAAAGAATCCGTGCGTTTGTCTAAAAAGAAAAAAACGTAACAATATGTTGTTTTCAGCTTCACTTGTACAATTATAATTTAAAACGAATTTTTGTGCATTTTCGGTTTGGAATATTCTGCTGAAATCATAAAGAATTTGCATATTTTATACATTTATTATTTAATTTATTCAATACGATGATTGTAAATTTTAATACGGGATTTCACATTAACAAAGCGTATTATAATCTAGATCTTACATAATAAGTTAAAAATATTATCAGGAAGTAAACATAAGCTAAGTAATGGGAACAGATTATTTTATTTTACAAATTACATATTAAGAGGTTCATAAGCATTAAAATTAACTTGTCAGTCATGTGTCATTGAGGCACAAAAAAATAACTTTGTAAAATTGCATTATTGTACTGCCGACACCTTAAATAAACATTAACTGTCATATTCATAACGCAGCTATTTCTTGAACTGAAACGTCAAATGTGTCAGTATAAATGTATGCGCTATAGCAACAAGTAGAAAAAAAAATCTTTAAATTAAAGAGTGTCCAAATATTGACGTGACTATCGATAATACGACAGTATTTTAATCTTAGTAAGCAGTCATTTTTAACTCACACTGAGTACAAGCAAATACGAGCTTCTAGAAATAAATTTTTTAAATATACGTTTTTATCTTTTCTCAAGCGCAATATTATGTTTAATTGCTGGTGTTTGGTGTTTTTTTTTTTAAGCCATACGGCATGGACCTGGAGATAGACAGCGGTTTGAAAATTTTGTAAGCGACGATTTAAGCTCTACAGCATATGATTACTGCGACGTTTTATTCTAAGGAGATGCAACTAGCAGTGTAAGAGCCTGCTAAAAAAGTTGCCAACGGAAGAAGATGTTGAAGTGTTCAAAAACCATGTTTTAGAGGTGTCTCAATCGGAGTGGAAAAAGTGCTTCGACAACTGCCTTGAGCGCATGCAAAAGTGTATAAATCATGCTGGAGAATACTTTGAAAAACAATAAAACCATTTTTGATTATAAATATTCGCATTTTCACTATTAGGCCAGAAATATATAGAGCAGCCCTCGTATTCATTACTCGATTGTAAATAAAAATAAAATTTTAAATTATTAAATGTGAAAAAAAACCTTAATCACTAATAAATAAGAAGCGTAGCAAGTCTTACACACTTTTCTTTAACTTTAAGCCATGGGTCATATTTACGATATTCATGTGAATAGAACCTAAATGACACATATTTATATTTTATAACAATGAGAATATAAAAATAGAAATCATCATTACTATTGTTGTTTATGAACATGTTTCACAATGACGTTATTGTATCTCTTGAATATCCCAATATCCAATGTTAAAAGGCATACGCTGGAAAACCAATATGAAACCATTGCGTTTAAGTAAATAATCAAACAATTCTATAGAATAGAAAAGCGAATACCATATCTGTCAATTTAACTATTAAATAGAATTTCAATTTAGCTGCCATGTGTGTGCTGTTTGTTGAAAAATTTTCCAAATTTCTTTTTCTCCGTATTTTTTCCAACTAAATAATATACTGTTTGCAATAATATATTAAAATAGTACACATAGTATATACGTATAAACAAGCGTGCAAAAGCATTACGGAATTCAATTAACAATTATTTTTTGTTTTTTGAATATGGAAAAATGATTTTCATAAAAATATTATATAAAAATTATTTAAATTCACAACTTATTGAAAACTATGTTTTGTATAAAATACAAAAATATGTCAAAATTTATAAAATACATAAAATTTAATAAAATTTACACTAAAACGTAAAACAAAATTCTAGTTAAAATTAATTGAATTAAACATGCTAAATGTAACTTTTAATTTTGTTGTAACGACATTCAGTGAACATACGGAAAAAATATTTTAATTGTCGTAACATGTATTTAACTAGATATTACTAATTTTGTATAAATAAAATTAAAAATCCAAGCCTTTTTCCATGGATGCTGTAATTTGATGTTATAGATAAACAACTTAAACAAAATATGTATTAAGATTTATATTTCATGTAGGATGCTCCTCTGCCCGTGTGTCGGTTATAAATTTGTTTTTTTTTGGCAAGAATTATATTAATTCTTGGCATGTATCTGAGAACTGATAACATCACACTTTTGTTGATTTGTGCCTGTTCAAAAGTCTTCATTTCCAAACGACCATAATACAGACTATTTCTCTAAACCTGACTTTGAGCCATTTGATACAATAGATAGATAGAATGAATTAAATTTCCATATTTTATATACATATGTTTCTTTTATTTATTTTCATTGTATGTTTACGTGTTTGTAGAAAAAGCCAAACTGTAGACTATTTTTGTTTCATTGAGCAAGCAGGAGAAGCGCATGCGTCCATATAATGCAATTAATTTGAATCTACAGAACTTCAATAGTAACGGTTCCTGATTAAAGTTGAAGGCTATTCTAAGACTAACGCATATTCTCAGAAGAGCTTGGTAGTATAGTACGGGGGCTGGCACTTGCCCTTCATTATTAATTATTAATAATTAATTATCTGAAGAGCTTAAATAGTGACACTTTATAAATTCGTAAAAGCTTCTCTGAGAATGATTTGTAATTATCGTATACTAAAATACATTTGTATATGAAGCACAATGTTTTACTCCATTTTATTTGAAATTCCCAAATCCTTTCATTACATTTTCACTTTATCTGTTCCTAATATTTGTGGTTTATTTACTGATAACATCGATTTCAAATGTAGCTACAATTGCAAAAATAAAGGTGGCAAATGAAACTGCAACCATAAATAATCTTCCATTCATGTAATTGTGTGCTTGATTGCTCTTAAATAAAATTATTTACGGTAAATGTGGTAAAAGGTTATGTTTTGTTCTATGATTGGTTTCAGAACACTGCAGTAAAAATTGCTAGCTTATTGCACAAAGTGTGTATGGTTTCTAAATGTGTTGTAATTTGGTATTCCAATTTGTGGCATTTGATTATACGAGGGCTGCTATATATATTTCTGGCCTGGCAACACTGAGTGCTGCCAAGTGCAATCTGACATTTCCATTGGAAAGTTTGTCATTTTTAAGCATAATCGTACTCAAAACGTTTTGACGTACGCCCATTATTTGGGTTGTTTACAGTGACATGAAAAAATTAATATAGAAAAAATGGAATTAACTCGTGAACATTTTCGTGCCATCATTTTTCACAACTTTCGACGTGGATTATCACGACAAGAGTGCATTGATTAACTTAAATCCTTGTATGGCGATGAAGCACGATCCTATAGCACTGCGAAAAATTGGTATAATGAATTTAATCGTGGCCGAAGCTCGCTCAAAGACGAATTCCGTGAAGGTCATCCAAAAACGACTATTGTGCCAGAGAACATTGATGCCGTGCGTGAACTCATAATGCAAGATCGACATGCGACATACCGAGAGATAGAGACATCCTTGGACATTTCTTCCACCAGCATACATTCGATACTGTATGAACACCTGGCCGTAAAAAAGGTTTGTTCTCGTTGGATCCCGCACAATTTGAAAGTCGCTCAAAAAAAGGCTCGTGTCGATTGGTGCAAAGAAATGTTGCAAAAATACGATTGCGGTGCTTCAAAAGACGTTTATAAGATCGTCACAGGTGACGAATCATAGATGTATGCGTATGAGCCCGAAACGAAACAACAATCGACCGTGTGGGTCTTCAAAGACGAGCAAAATCCAACGAAAGTTGTTCATGGAAGAAGAACTTCGAAGCAAATGGTGCCTGTTTCTTCGGCAGAACTGGTCATGTAGCGACTGTTCCGCTTGAGCAACGTAGGGCGGTCACTTCTGAGTGGTACACTACAATTTGTTTGCCTGAAGTCATCGGAGAAATTCGAAAAACCAACAAGAGAAGACGAATCATTGTTCACCATGACAATGCGAGCTCTCACACATCGGCTCAAACCAGAGCGTTTTTTACCGGCCAAAACCTCGAATTAATGGGTCATCCGCCGTACAGCCCTGACTTGACACCTAATGACTTCTTCTTGAAGAAAAGAAAAAAATGCGTGGTCAACGATTTTCGTCGCCAGAAGAAGCTGTTGAAGTGTTCAAAAACCATGTTTTAGAGGTGTCTCAATCGGAGTGGAAAAAGTGTTTCGACAACTGGTTTGAGCGTATGCAAAAGTGTATAAATCATGCTGGAGAATACTTTAAAAAACAATAAAACCATTTTTGATTACAAATATTCGCATTTTCACTATTAGGCCAGAAATATATAGAGCAGCCCTCGTATTACGCTTATATTTATTTACAAAATAAAATCATAAAGAACTAGTTATACATCACATATAATAAGGGTTGCCAGAACGTCTGGAAAGTCCTAGATTTTTTTAGATCTGGGGTGGAATCGTTACGTCCGTGAACGTACAACGCGTATCGGAAAAATACGTCTTTCGGATTATGACATACATGAACGGATGATACTTCACAATAACGAACTGACATACGTTAACAAAACTTAGATTCATGAACTAACACAAAAATTTGGCAAAAAACATGTTTCCTAACTGACCATATTAAAATCTATTGCTAACAGACTATGAGATGAGCTTTTTAAGTGTATTAACACATGGGTACCACCAGTTAATGATGTAAAGATTTTAAAATAGGTAATTCGCAATTTATATTTTTGCGAGCAAATAATTTATATTTATAATTTTGTGCTTAAGGCTGATCAAAGGTAGGTATCAAGCGAAGAAAAAAATTTTTTTTAATTGAAAAACCAGAGGCCTTTATGAAGAAAAGCTGTTGGTGTCGAGTGAAGAAGTGTTAATTGAAGCTGCAGTCCTTAAATCAAGCGCTATAGACAATAAATCGATTTTGACCTTTGGAAACAACAAAATTTTAAAAACTGACCAGCCTGAATACACGTTCTTTAGCTCTAAAATTTTGTGATTTAAAAACTATTGTATATCATTCACAAATTTCGATCCGTTTACAATCGTATGTCATAATGCCATTTAGTTCATGCAGTTAACGTATCACGTAATTTTTTTTCGTACGATTGTCGATACGAATACTGATGTAGCGATTCCACCCCTGGTTTTAATTCACAGTTAAAATATAATTTGTCCAGTTAAAAAAGAATTTCTTAAATTTTGAAAGATATTTCTTTGTAAAACAGAACTTTTAATCAATTACTATTCTCTATACAAAAAAAAAATTATTATAAAAAGACTGCGAACAAAATATGTTAACTTATGCGATTGTTTTTGTAGATCATTGACAATTTATAATCAAAAAATAATTCATTTTAAACTTAAACTTTTATCATAGGATTATTTATCGGACCTTAAAAAACTTAAGATGAATCAAATAGAAACAAAGAAAAAAAATTGTTCATATATAAAAAAATACTATTTATAATTGCTAATTGCTTTCTGTGAAAGGATTTTTATTATTTTAAATAATCTACGCTCACAAAAAGCGTAAATTTTCCTTCAACATAATAAGGTTTGAAATTTTAATATGAGTAAATTTAAATGAAAGTTTTTAAAATTTTTAAATATATCTGCGTGAAACTAAAGCAAAAGAATTGCTAGATTCTATAAATAAAATATATGTGGTAAAAAATATGTATGTTTACATTACTTTAAAAATTTTATATTATTATTTTGTTATTTTTGAATAAAATTTTGCTTTTTTAACTATAATTGCATTGCCAAGTTATTCAACCTTTGGTATCTGGCAATTAAATATATTGTTACGTTTTTCCCTTTTTAAACAAACGCAAAGATTCTTTTGATTGCAAATACCACTGTGGCTAATTTCTGTCTTCGAACTTTATGGCTTTCTCTGGCTATACTTCTTGATCCTACCGGTCTTGTGAACCCTTGGTCTCGAATTTACTAAACATGCGTTATTACTACAAACGCAGCCATCCACGCTATACTCCTGTGTTACTCCGGCGAGACATGAACTACTCGATGCCTTGCTTAGTAACCTTAACCATCCACCGACATCTCCAATACTCCATTTATCCAAGCCAGTCATCTCCTTTAATCCAGTAGCCACAACACACGTCTGCCATACAACGTTGTTATGCTGTTACAATTCTCTGCGTAACCGCTACCGTTCTTACTTTTTATTATAAAGGGCTTCTTGACAATTATCTGTTGCTCTTATATTAAATTGGACGTTTCCACTAAATTATCTGCCATGTCTTCATACAAAAATTGTCTTTTGCCTTTTGGGAGGTTAAACTGCTTTACAACAATTATTACTTTGTGTTGTACGCATGTCTGAACGCGCGACCGAACTCAGGACCTCCTGTTTTCAGCACGCACCTCTACCAACGCAGCCATTGAGGCTGCTCAGCCTTTGTTGGCTAATTGTGGTATTATTCTATACACACACCATTAGTTAAATTAGCTTATTCACCACGCTTATACGGATAACAACAACACGGATTACCAGATCTTACATTCGTAACAATATATTCCTTTATATATAAATAGTACAATAAAAGAATATATGGACTATACAGGGTGTTAAGTATTTAAAATTTCGATCAATACATTCATTAATATTTATTGATTTTACGTAAATCTTCTGTTAGATAAAAACAAAACAGGGGAATTTTAGATCCAGGACCATATTTGTTATAACTTATTGTAACGCAAAAAATATTTATTAAGCAGATTTTTAAATAGCAAAAAAAAAAATATACTCACAACTTTCATTGTAGGTTTTCTTTTTCCAACTTATCACAATATGATATCTACCATAAAATTTGAAAAATTTCTTTCTTAGTTAAGGCCCAACTATAATGTGCATATACTAGCTTATGCCAACTTTTACAACTGTGCAAATACATTAAATTATATGTGGTAAACTATAATGTACATAAGGTAACTTTTCGTCAAGTTTCGTTAAATTTAATTTCTTTATGCAAGGTACGAAACTGATCGCACTTTCCGTACGGAAACAGCTGATTGTGCTTTGTGTTATACATTTATAAAGAAAAATTTTAATTAAGACCTAAATTGTTAAATTTTTAATTTTTAATTCAATAGAAAATGTAGAAAAAACAACATATTTCTTTATGGCCAATTTTTTACAATTATAATATATTTAAATTAAATTTGTATTTATACACACATATGTATACCATAAAAGCCATTAACATCGTTGCATTTTTAGTAGGGTTGGCCACAAACACAAAACAGAAAATAATTTGTAATAATTTTTTTTTTACATTTTCTTAGAGCATTAACCAAAATATGTACATGTGTATGTGAACGTTATTAAATATAGAAAATATTTTCTTTAAAGCCTTTTCGTTTTAAAATTTTGTTGATTTATATAGAAATTATTTTTGGCAAAAGTACGACTTAAACATAAATGTGCAACTGTGGCAAATAAGTTACTAAATTTATATTAGTACATTGTAGCCACATAAATTTCTTTGATAAGTTACCTAAGCATTTGACAGGCTTTTCGTTGAATTTTTGACATAAGCTAGCTTATGCACATTATAGTTGGGCCTATAGTCTTGCTTGAAATTGTTGCCTTAAGTGTTGCTTAAACTTATAAACCATTGGCTTTCGCATGGCTGTTAACAAAGTTTTGACAGTTTAATTCATTTAAAGTTCCTCAAAGTAACTGCTTTCATTATTATTTTGTCTGTTGACGTTACTATCTGTTTGAGTTTGCTTCTTCCTGGAGAATCACAAGAGGTTATTTTGTTTAAAAAAGTTTTTTTCTCTTGAGTTTAGCTGTGCTGTACAAAAATCAAGGTGTTTGTCGCACAATATTCATTCCTTCATTTAGTTTTGTGGGTTAAATTTAACAAGTTTGCTATTAAGTATCTAAAAATTTGCTACAAAATTCAAAAGGCTCCAACATACAAAAGAATATATTTTGCAATATTTTTATTTTAAATAAACCTAATTCATACAGTCAACTGGTAAAATTAAACATCTTAAATCAAATTTTTTTCGCGGCATATAACAAAGATTTCAGATTCCAAGTCTCTCCCAGAGCTGTAAATAAATCATTCATTCTCTTAATTAGCAATTTTTGAATTAGTTTTTCTACACAAAAAAAAATGAACTGAATGAAATTGGAGTCAATTCATATTACAACAAATTTTCAATTCAAATGAGTTTTATTCGTTTTCAATTCTAATGAATTTTTAGAAAGAATTACATTTCGTTTCGAGTTCAAATCAATTTATGAAAGTAAATTATATTTTTTTCTCCCTATTTAAATAATTATATCAGGGATATTTATTATTGAGGGTGAAAGCACGTCTCAATAGCCAGTTCGCTGCCGTTTACTTAACTCTTCAGGAAACTTCTCACAAACATGCCTTTGCTTTTTTTTTTGTTCAGTTTAAACATAGATTAGCTGCATATAGTATATACTTAGTATTACAAAAGTCGGTAAAGTTTAAATATTGAAGCAAAAATGTAAACCTAGTTATGCAATGCTTTTATTAAAATATAAATAAAAAATTATTTGTATAAGCATAATTAGCTGTTAAGAGATCATTTCATCATTTGATACATACATTTTAATTACAATTAAAATTACACGTAATGTGTAAATTGATATTCTTAATTGAAATTGAAAACAGGCAATGTTCAAGTATTATGAGCAATTTCAATCGTAATTAGGTAATAATGAATACTTGCAATTGAAAAAAAAATCAATTTTCAAAAAAATATTTTTTTGTGCTACAGTAATTCTATTTTTTTTCTCCGCTGTATACGGCTATATAAAAAAGCCGAAAAAAATTCAGCCGTATACAGCGGAGAAAGAAAAATAGAATTACTGTTGGTTATTGTTGTTTTTGCTTAAACTTTGATTTTTGTCTTTGCTTTATTGGACAAAAATCTTAAGTTTATTTTAAATGTTTGTCAGAAGTTTCCTGAAGAGTTAAGTAAGCGGTAAAGAAATGGCCATCGAGATGTTCTTTGACCCTCAATAATCAATACCGGTGAATTAAATATATAATCGGGAAAATAGCACGAAAAAAAGATTTTCTTGTAAATTAATAAATATAACAAAAAGAATTCCCCTTGTTTAATATAAAAAAAAAAATTAATTATATTCCTATACGAGTAGTAATTAAGTTTTCTAAAATAAAAGAAAAATTGTTTTCAGTTGCTAGTAAATATTTATTTGGGTACAATTCCAATCTGAAAAGTACAATGGCACATTTGATAAAAATTAAAATTTTTTACAGTGCTTATGCTATCTTTTGTTAAAGCTAGTTTTTTTTTTATTCTTCTATTATTCTAGTATCGAAAATACATAACAAAATAATTACAATAAAATGAGAATTTTGCTCTACAGTTTATAAAATGAGAATATTACTTTATTTATAAATCTAAATTTAATTGTTTATAAAATTTATTATTTGTATTAATTTTTATTATATTTAGTTATTTTATGTTAATTTTGCTTTCGTCAAATCGTCAAAAATAAACACTTGACAATATTCCCATGAAATATTTACTATTTTACAAAAATAATTAACTATATATAAAGCTGCATGAAAATCAGATCCCTATGGCCATATTATTCATGAAGCTCATCAGTCGGCTTTACCATAATTTTGTACAGAAAGTTTAAGGTTCCTTCATTTCAAACTCAAATGATGATCAAATGAGAACTGTATTTAACTAGAAGAGTAAAGCATAAAAAAATTCAAAAATTTTTATTCAGTACAAGAATAATCTTTTTTATTTTTCCTTTAATTTATATAAAAATAAAAAAAAATTTTGAAAATGTTATAAGAAATCAACATGCGCATGCAAATACATACGAAATCTAATCTATTGTTTGGAATCTTAAGTTAATTAAATTAATTAGATTTAATTTATTATACTTTCTTCAGCGATTTTCTCAATTCAGCAATATTAAAAGGAATAAATTCTGTTTGTATTTGAATTTTTCGCATTAAACTCATTAATATTCGTAAAAAGACACGAATATTTCACTACCGTACTAGTGAAGTTAAAATTTAATATTGGCAAAAAAATGTTGAAAGAAATTTATGTAAATTCATTTAAAACATTTTGATAATCCCTAGATTGGTGTGTTTACACATGTTTGGTTTTGGTATTATCTATTTTGCAACGTCATGTGCTTACTTCATTTGTGTCGTATTGTGTTATTTTACTCATTTGTACTTAATTTTGTTTTGACTGCAAACATGAACAATTTTTCACACTGAGCAACTGTTTTTCCCATTCACATGGAAATATTCACATCTGCTTAGTTTTCCATTTTTATGAAAACATTTAGTTTTTTTAGTGCAAAATCAGCATGAATAGTCCTGGTTTTATTACATTTGTGCCTGTCACCAATACCGAATGACAAAACACGTTTATCTTCTTCTATTACTAAGATTCTCTCGAGCAACTGCTGTTAAAAAAAAATGCAAGATTTTATTTAAGTTTTGTCGCTTTTTCCTAAAACCAAGTGTTATTATTAATTTGACTGAATGTTTGCAAATAGGATATTTTTTGACTGAACGTTTGTAAGTAGGATATTTTACCAATTATCCATAGTTGAGGTTAAAAACGATTTAGTATTCATAAAGCATTTATGCGCATTTTTTATTTATTATATGTATGTATTGTGAGATTGATGAAGTACCTGTTGAAAATACTTTCATGGATTGTCGTTTTTCAAGTGAATACTATACTCGTATGTAGATAGAAGAAATTAAACGTGGAAAAATTGCTAACACTTAAAGTAAATTTGTTTAAGGATACTAATAAATTTACTTTATTTAAAGAATTACTTTAAAATAAGACTCTCTAATGCTACTTATTTCTTTCAAACAATTTTTTATGATTTATGAGATTTGTAAGATATTTTTCATTACTAATGTTAACTTTTTAAGAGTTTTCCTTTTTCACTTAATTTCTAACCGAATAATTACATTCATGTTTGGAACTGAAGTTTTTTAAAGACTCTAAGTCAGAATCCTAGAAGTAATTTGGAAGCAAATTCGACTTCGTTAATCTTGTAGGACTAAAATATGTAAAACTGACAATTGGTATTTATGACGACAATCGCCAAGCAACTTTCGTGTATCTACTATAAATAGGAACAACACGAGAATGCAAACTAGCTTCAGGGACAGTCTATAAATTAAAAGTAAGAGCGAATGCAGATCTGATGAAAATAAGAACGACACTCCCTGAATACTGTGACGCTTAATGTCACAGTAGTAATTATCAGCTACGTAAGCACCTACGCAGCAAAAATTTTAGAAAAGGTAGTCGAGTGTGGAATTAAACATTTTTGGCCGAAGTACTTCCCAACTAGATTACCAAACTAATGATTTTAACAAGGCATGAGACTTTTATAATCAACTCCTGAGAACCGATTACATTGATTATTTTTTAATTTATGACGATCATTTGTACACATTTTAGGGAATAATTCCCTCGTTTGCGAACTAATGTAATGTGTTTTGTAAGCGAGTAACAAAATATGACAATCGCAAAAGTAAGTCATTATTAGGCAAGAACTTTTTAGTTTACTGTCTAATTTTTGCTATGCACCGCACAGTGGTGTGAAACCTATTTATTTTGGACAAAATTCGTTATCTCGTGAGCCACTGAATATATCTCTATTTTACAGATGTATTTCTGAGTAGAGCTGACAACGGCCGGCCACTTAGGGTAAAGGCAGATTCGAGGTAGGCCCCCAGAAATGAAATGCTAAAATTTTTTTATGTAGACCTTGAAAATACGTCTGTATAAAAAATGTTCCTGTATGTGTAAGTTATCTCGTTTAGTTTGGAAAGAAATTGTTTAACAATTGTTTTGTCTTTTTTAATTTTGGCCGAACTAAACTTAGTATTTGTGCAATGGTGTACTTATTAATGTTCGGAGACACATTTGTTACATTCCTAATGAAATTCAAAATAAACAAGTTTAAAATTTTGTTTAGATAACGTTTTTTGTTAAAAAGTTGCAAGCCCGTGAATTAGGAAAGTGTAAAAAAACGTTTTTTTGATTTCCCCAATGTGAGTTAAATTTATTTCGGTGACAACCAGGCAATTCCTCAGAAGGGCAAGTCTGGCTGAGGTGCTATAGCATCTGGTAGTTCATTACATAGCTCTTTTGTAATTATTTTTTAGGTTATTCACAATGCTTTTAAATTTAGATAATATTTTCTTCTTCTAACTTTTTGATTTAGATGTAATTAAAGCACCATCTTGCGATTTCCTTAATTTGTTCAAGATATTCTAGAACAGTGGCAGGCAAACAATCTTTTTTTAAAAAAGTAATCAGATTACATCATAGTCTTGTTTCTTCCGGATTTTTTTTTTTTTTTTGTTTTTTTCTTTTTTTGTATTCAATAAAGTACATAATAAAAAATATTTGCGGAGAAAGAAACATATAATTATTGTTTGGTTATTGTCGCTTTTGCTTAAACCTTGATTTTTTGTCTCTACTTTATTGTTTAGACGAAAAATTTTCGTTTATTTAAAATGTTTGTCAGAAGTTTCCTGAAGACCTTTATAAGCGGTAGCGAAATCTCCATAGAGACGTGCTTTGACCCTCAATAATCAATACCGGTAATTAAGTTTTTTAGGAAATTAAATAATTTAATAGTATTCCCGTGTCTTTAATTAAATCTTTTGTGGCTCATTTGTTTCATATCAAATCAAATTCTAAAAACTAATGTAAGCTTTTGAGTATTTATTCTTCTAAATTAATTGAATTTATTTTAAACAACGGGATTTTTTTATAATTATATTAAATAAATTTTAAAAAATTCTTTTTTTCGTGCTATTTTCTATTATCCCGATTAATTATTTAAATCACCGATATTAATTAGTGAGGGTCAAAGCACGTCTCGATGGCCATTTCATTATCGCTTACTTAACTCTTCAGGAAACTTCTGACAAATATTTTAAATAAACTAAAGATTTTTGTCCAAACAATAAAGCAAAGACAAAAATCAAAATTTAAGCAAAAACAAAATAACCAATTGTAATTCTATTTTTCTTTCTCTGCTGTATAAGGCAGACTTTTTTACTGCTCTTTTATACAGTTGAAAGAGGATGAAAAATAAAATATCACAAAACACTACGATAATTTATTTTATGCACGGGCAATAATCAATATCGGTGATTTAAATAATAAATCGGGAAAATAGCACAAAACGTGCCATTCTACTTAAACCAATTGGTTCTTGCCCCCTTTCCAGCAGAAGAACAGTTTCATGCAACTAATTTCGTAAAAAAAATGCACGGTGTGGTTAATACACTCACAAATTTTTTAAGGTCATATTCCCGTAGTCTTTTAATGCCATTTTAGCTATAAATACTGAAATATCTGATTCTATTTTATGGCTCGCATATAAAAATATATGAACTTTTAATGCAATCATTACACAAAAGTATGTGAATTATTTTTCCAGCCAGATTTAAAATGGGAAAATTCCAGCAAGAATTCTCAGTGAGCGTTAAAGATTGTGATGGCAATAAAATAATTCTTTTGCACATGTTACATTTTAATTAAATTTTTAATTTATTTAATTATTTATTTAATAAAAAATAGCTTTTTCCTTTTAATGATATGTATAATTAATACAATTATTTATTTAATAAGAAACTTTAGTATTTATTTTTTAATTAAACATATAATTAAGAGAATTAAAGTATTAAACAATTTTCAACCTGAAAACATATAAACTTCTTATAGTTGCATAAGATATTTCTTTAACATATAAGACGTTACCAGTATTTAAGAAATTTAAACATGTTTGAGAGATTATTTTGGGATTATTGTAAACAAATTATAAAAAATACTCGTTGTTAAATAATAAAAAGCTCAAATTCCTCAATTACAATATATCCTATAATATTTTTTCTTTGTAAGCTTGTTTCTTCTTAAGGCCCAGATGGTTTTTAAAGAAACCCCTTAAACGATACACTCTCTTAAACCATTCCTGAAACTCCACAATTGTATAAATCAGTGATGGGCAAGCTTTTTGTAAAGTGGACCAAAAGTAAAAACAACCTAACTTAAGCGGGCCATAACCTTGGTTTTGTAAGTAAATGAAAATTATATTTTCAGAAAACGGCGAAGAAAAATTGTAGAAGCTGAACAAAAATAAAATATGTCTGATAAAATATTTACAATACTTTTTATTACTTTTGGTAGCAACTACTAGGCTACTTTCCAACTTGTCATCTGCAACTCGTGATCTATATTTTGACTTTAAAGAAGACATTTTCGAAAAAAGATTTTCGCATTTATATGTGCTCCCAATTGTACACGGCATCCTCTCGGCATAATTCGAATTTTCCCAAAACAAGCTGAGCATACTGACAAGTGTAAATATCTTCGTTCGAATAAAAAACAAAAGAATATAATTTTTTTTCTTAGTTTTGTTTTGTTGCCTGTTACTGCTAAATGGCCGGCCACCAGATAAATTTTAAATACATTCGCGGGCCGCAGTTTATGTGCACGTAGGCCGCAGGTGGCCCGTAGGTTACGGGTGGCCCACACCTGGTATAAACCAATGATTATTTATTATTACACATTTCTCTTTAAAAAAACGACATACCTGATCACATTAAGAGAAATTGTAATTCAAAATTAAACAAATTTAAGTATCATGTCATAAAATTTTGTTGCTCTCAATACACTTACTTAACTTACAGTTGGATAACGATTCTAACGATGCTGAAAGCATTCGGCTTGTTGGAAATTCGAAACGGTTAATTTTATTACTTTGTTAAATTAGGATTAATAATTAAATTAAATAATTTGGTAAGATAATATTTTCTAATAAATTTGTAAGTATCCTTTAATTATACATTATTATTTATTTTTGTTGTTTAATAGTTTTGTAAATTATAATATATGTTTTGTCTAATTCTAATTGATTTAAATGTGATACGTGTGTTATAGATTATTTTTGTAAGTAGTAATAAATGTTGGGTTAATAAATCAGTACCATATTTGATAAAGTTTTCATGTTTTTTCTTATTATTATATTAAATAGTTTAAGTATTATTTTGTGATGGTCACTTAGAAAATAACGCCCTGGGATTAATTTTAGCGAGATTCTGCTCAATTTCATTTTGGTGATGCAGGATAATCATAGTCTTGATTTCACTTATGCTGGAAAAACTCGATCTTCTAGGTGTTTCTTTATAAGTTTATAAATCCTGATCTCAAGTGACTTATAGTTCACATGGGTATAAATAATCCCAACTTACAACACAAGCTGAAAATATCACTTAAGAGCGGTATTTGTTTTTAATAATTGCCTGACATCCTTCTTCTCAATATGGTAAATGTATGTAAAATATATGCATTTACTGCTCCTGGAAAAAAGAAAAACTTTTGGGTTTTGGGCCAAGTTTGGGTTTTTTTATATTTACCCCCGGTAAATTTTAATTTAAACTAAATAATTTACTAAAGTTTTAAAAACTTAATTACAACTTTTATTGTCAAAAAAGAAAATTTTTTTTTATTGCATATTAAATTTATTGACTTGCGGCCATATGCATAACAAAAACTTATCATGAGGCTAGCAAAAGTGACGAAACTAAGCAGAGTCTTTGCAAGTCTCTCCACACAATTTGACACAATTTGACACCAAAAATAGTTGCAAAATATAGTTATGGGTCACAGCAACAATCTTTAATTGTTTTTTATGCCAGACCGTACGGCAAAACACACTGGAAGCCTTAGCAATTTCTCCACTTATGCCAACCTCATTCTAAGTTTTTGTTATGCATACGCTCAAGGTATTTTATTTTTTCATTTCAGTTTTGTATGTAAGTTATATGTAGATGAATGTTATTCTTCATAGAAATATATCTATAAAAGCTTTTTTGTCTTGTCAACTAAAGAAGGACAAAAAAGAATTAATTAAATTATGCATCCTTTTCAACATGTATACTTGTAATAAGTCAACATACTTACATTTCTGATAAAATACGCTGCTGAAATATAAAAAAAAGTGTGAAGCGTTTGTGAAAGAATGGCACAAGCAAGAATTAAAACAATGTATGTCATTTTGGTGGGGAAGTATCCTGCTCGATAAAAATGCTGATAATAAATTTCACAATACTATTTTTAAAATTTTTAAAAAGTTTTGAATTTAACTTTTTTATCAGGGAAATAAAGTTTCTTAAGGTTCAATGTTTATGGAGAGTTGGTTAAAAAAAATATATTGTTTGCATATTACAGCTCCAATATTTATCAGGACTAGGACCTAAATAATTGAAAAATGGAGAAAAACAGGAATAGCTATTTTTGTAGAAGGAAGAATATACTCTTTTTCTTGTAAGAAAAAAGGGATTGGAGGGGAGAGAAAATGAGCGCATTTTTTATCCATCTTATTCGATTTTAAGAAAATCCGTTTTTAAAGGTATTTGAAACAAGGATATCTTCTGAACTATAAGGTTTAATCGTCATAATTTACTCTTTTAGTTATCACCGGCACAAGGCGTATTTAAAAATATTGAATAATTTAATAACTTTTTGAACTCTAATGTAACCTTCTAGAAGGTGATGATATTAAAATTTAATCTTAAATAAATTCTTTATTCGTGTACGTTTGGTCACAGACTTTATACATTTGCCCTGAAAGTTGACTCTTTTCACCCACGTTATGCCAGGTACAATAAGCTAATTTTTGTGTAAAATAATTTTAATAGAAGATAATTTTAAATGCACAAAAAAATTTATCATTATTATTATTGGAATTAAAAATAAGTTTTTGAAAGAAAATTAATGATTTATTATTCTTATAAAATGCCTTGTCACCTTATGCTAATATAGTTTCTTCATCTTGTGTAGTTTTAGTGGCAGTTAATGATTCTTACTGAAGCAGCTGGTCCTATATTCATTTAAAATTTTAATTGATGCCCTTCATTATGTTTATGGTAACTAGGTATTGTGGTCAAACTACTTCCATCTTTCTTAGAGTAATACCATCTTAATAGTTAAAAAAAAACGAAAACATTTGCAATAATGTTACAATATTTGGTTTAAAAGTCAAGGTTTAATTACAACATTAAGAGAAGCTGAATATTCCAGTCGAATCAATTTTTTGGATTGTAAGTTTATCCTCTTGTTTAGAGAATTTGACAATATTTATACGTACAACCTGTCGTATGTATGTTATAAACAGGCATTTATGTAACTTGACTAGATATCTAATATTATGTATCTCGCACCCTCTCTCTTCGAGATTTTGTAAGCCGTTATCAAAACTTACAGTTTTGAAGGAGTGAACTGCCATACCGTGCCTTCTGCAAAGGTAACACAAAGAAACGTGTATTTCCAGTATGTCTTTAAAATCCTTCTTAAAAATATTTTAGTTAGAAAATTATTTTTTGATCTAGTTGGTAAATATTTCGTGAGTACTTGCTTCAGCCTGCGTAACGTATTTGTTAGGTGTTTACCGCTAAGCTATTTAATATAACTAAAAACAGATGATAATAAAAACCTGCTAGCTTTAAGGGTTCCTTATTTTTTTCAAACTGAAAAATTTTCAAATACCTCATCTATGACAAAATTCTAATGTGCTGTTTCTGTAATACAGGCGATCAACTCGTCTGAAAAATTTATATGAAAAGCACTCAGTTTTTTGAGTTATTTCCATATAAATTTTCTAGACTAGTTGATAGCCTGTAATACAGCACATTAGTACTTAAAATAAAAATTTTATATTATTTAATTCCCTTCTTTATATTCTTATCTAGCTTTAAGGCATCATCAAGAAAATCCCCTTGTAAATATTTTTATCGTCATGCCTAGGACGTGGGTAACATTTTAAAATTAGTAACAAACAACCAAGGGAATTCATATTTTTATTTTCTGATTACAAGTTTTTTGCTAGGCGCCACAGTCAAAGAATTTTTAAGTAGGTTACATTAAAAATTATACAGAATATTAAATCGTTTAAAATCTTACTTTAAAAATTCATAAATTATGATGATTTATTAAAGTAAAAATAACCGTTAAAAAAACTTTTTTCTTGTTTTCAAAGGATAAGAGAAAGGAAAAATAATTGGTGAATGTGTATAAAAGAGAATGTAAAGTGAGTAGGAATTGGTATGGTTAAGTTATTATTTATTGCTGGGTATATTTTGACATGAAGCTGGTATTCGTTTACTAATGTTGATTGTAATGTCAAGTGCAACCGAAAATATTGTACACTTTTTTTATTTGTACTAATATTATTACTTTTAAAAATCAGCTCATATAGAACGATAAATTGCATAGCTCGTTGTTGAGAATTATTAATAATATTTTAAATTTAACATACGCCGCAAATACCATCGTGATGACAAGAGAATCTTTGTCTTTCATACATTATTAATCTTTAATGCTGTATTCAAACTATTTCAGAATTTATCGTAAATTAAATAAAAAGTGCGTTTATAAATTTTTTATAGCGGATTTTTGTTTTTCTTTCGTATTTATAAATTAAATTTGGATTGAAACCTCAAATTTTATTATTATTGTTAAACTAAAAAATTGTAATGCGCCAGTCGATCAGACATAGTTTCGAAAATTTCTGTCCAGAAAGGTTGGTCAATATTCTGATTGTCACAGGGCAAAACACTATGCCTCATTTTTCCTAATCTTTTTTCAACTTTCGTTTGTATTTCTGCAGGTGGTGGCGTTTTATGATAATAAATTAAAATGGTTAGAAAATTTGGTAGCTTTTATCTGATATAACAACCTTTTTATTCAATATGCTGGGTCAACAAGCGTTAGTTAAAGGCTTTGCTTTGTCTGCCTGATAAATAGCTTTATATGTCTTATTGGTATTATTATTGATAGTAGTAGAAAAAAAATAATACAGGAATGTTTAATAATGCAAAACCAATTATTGGTCGAACAAAATTCTGCCGTTTTCTTACGGCAAGTTTTAGTAGTGGCACTAAGATGGATTTATATAAAATTATTTAATGGTTAACAATTTCCTTAGTTGTAAACATATTTCTTCACGTACATTTTAAACAGTTCTTCTTAATCTTGTTTCAGTGCGACGCCCGTCTGAAATTCTGTACCTACTTAGGATTTTCGTAAAAAGAAAGTCCTGTAGAAAATATTATCATCCTCTTCAACTCAAAAATTTGACACATCATATTTCATTAAATGGAATAGCTGCAAAATGTTCTCATATTTTAAAAATGAAGAAAGATCTCCTTAAAATAAATTTTCCTCAATTAATTTTCTAACTCAAACCCATTTTTTAAATCAAAAATAGAAGATATATACGATGAATGTTGTAAATTAACCCTCATAAGTTACGTATAGCCCTAAAGCGTTTAGAAAAATGCCTAAACTTAACAAATTGTCTGCCAACCAGAAAGCACCAAAAGAACATTATTTTAAGAATATCTCGATTAGCAATTTTCACTATTCATTATACAGAAGGCCTTCATGCTATGATGGGTAAAATGCTGGTAAGTTTACTGATATTCTTTTTACTATTGTAGTATAATCAATATGGACAATCAATTAGGTTTTTCTTTTATTTTATAAATAAATACAAAAAAAAATGTACAAGTATTTTTGAGAAAATTTTAATATAACTTTTTATCATTAATTTTAATAATTTTACCTCTTAAAAAAAAAAATTATATATATAAAAAAATGTAAAACTTTGGTAACAAAATTTTACTACTTATCACTTTGCTATTTTTGAATTATCTCGTTCATTATTTTGAATTATTGTAATTATTTTTATTTTGTTTTTTTATCCTATACGAATTTTCGTAAGAAATATGTATTAACCCTTTATTGATCTGTGCTAGTTTCGTAATATTTTTTATATAAGTACAACGAAAACAAATTTTGAGTTTAATAAACGTGAAGCAATAAAAAGGCCATGGGTAAAGACAGTTGTGGAATGGATTTTTCTTTTTAAATATTTAGAGCCATTAAAAACTTGGAGGATGGGCTTAGAAGCTCATAGTGCAATTATCAGAGCTATATTATATAAATCGGGAGGTAGTTAGGAAAAAACATATTTAGTTGTATTAAAAAAAAATTAGGGCAATATATTCGCAATAATTTCCTTCTGGTTGGTTTTCCTCGGAATTTTCTGATCATTAAACTTTCGAATACGGATAATATTTGTGTTGATCTGACTGAAGCTCTTGACAGTGTGAAGAAGAAAAGCAGAAGAAAGGAAAATAAAACAATTACAACTTATTATACTATCTTTACTATAATATTCTTAATTGAGAGAATACCTCACTATTACAGATAAACTAAATCTTGTCATTAGGCAAAAGTACAAAAGAAACTAGATTCGTTTTTGTAACCTGCGAGTATTATTTGGAATTCGGTATAAGTATGGTAATTGCAAATGTGTTAGAAAATAAAATATTATTGTGATTTAAAACTAGTAAGAGTGTTATATTTGGCTCTGCCGGATCTTACATACCCTTCACCATACGTAAATAAGCACGTGTATCATACTGCAGATTTACCATTTTACAGTTTAAATAAAAATCGGCATAAGAAAATCTTTCCTACCATAAAATAACTTTTTTTATTTCAAGTTTTCTTAGATTTGTTGTCCCAGATTGATAAAAAAAAGTTGGCTAATTAGAACTAGGTAAGAAAAACTCACCAATTTTTTATTACATTTTTCTTTATTTATCATAACCACAATAACCTACAGTAACATAAATAAAAGTTGAAAAAAAGATATGGAGAAATTAGAGGCAGACTTGGTATTTTGCCCGCTGCCTGGAAGGACATGAACTGATTTTCTATAGCAAAATTTTCGGAACTATGTTTGATCGATTGGCGTACTCGCTAAATTTTTTCTAACTCGTCTACTGCTTTGGTAAAGTTAATTTCAACACGAACACGGAGTTGAAGACGGACACCGCCCAATCGACTTCGCTATGCATAGTAAGTTAGAATATATATACTTTATGGTTTCGGAAATAGATATTCTAGAAATTACAAACGGAATGACAAATTTTTATCTACCGATTTCGGGTTTTAGTGGAAATGTTCTGAATTACCTAGCAAAAAATTTTAGAAAAGGTAATCGGTTGTGGCATTAAGCATTTTGGGCGGAAGGACTTCCCAACAAGATTACCAACTTAATAATTTTAACAAGGCATGACACTTTTATAATTAATTACTTAGAATTGATTTCGTTAGGTATTGTAGGAGATAATGATGATCATTAGTAGCTATTTTGAACTATTCTTTTTTAACTTAAAGAACTAGTTCAATTACTACTTCTTTCTTTGCGAACTAATGTAATATGTTTTGTAAGGTGTAACAAAATATGGCAATCACTAAAGTAAGTCATTATATTTCAAGTGCTTTTTAAAGCAATATTTAATTTGTTGCTGGGTAGTTAAGTTGCATCTTACAATTAACAGAAAAGATTTTAGTAAAGATACAAATTCTTCAGGTTAACTTGGTTAACAGTTGTTGCGACCAACCTTTAACTACCAATATCACTTGTTAGTTTCTAGTATAAAGAATATGTAAACATTATATTTTATTTATAATGGAAAATAATATTATGATATTAGTAGTTATATTTTGAATATATTAACTGATTTTTTTTACTATCTTTTTTAAGTTTGTAGAAAAAAAATTTACAAAAATTTCAACTGAAAAAATATAGACTAACATAATTTGGTTAATTTTTGCATGATTTTTTCTTAAATATAAATTAGTTACTGTGATTTGTGTAGAATACTTTTCTGTATATTCTCTATTTTATCCTTGATATTCTCAAACAAAAATATAATTGAGTTATTTCCATATAAAAAATACATGTAAATAACTCATTTTATAAAACCTATTGGGAAAAGCAAACAATTTAAAATTTTCAATATTTTTTATTTAATATTTTAAACGCTTTTTCAAAAAGTATAGATTACGATTACTCATTGTTTTAACAACTGCTCAGGCTACTCCTGATTTTGTGTGGTGCTGTCCCTATATTTAAAGAAAGCCGTTATATTTTTAGTACACTCCAACTCTCGTTACACAATTTTAAATTTGATTATTTTGCTATTATGATTATTATAAAAGCAAAATTAAAATAACACAAATTAACCTGTTGAATCAGCTGTCCCATATTTAAACTTTATTTTGTAACCTGATATAAAAAATAATAATAATAAAATCATATTAACCAAAAACTTCCTCTTTTATTAAAAAAAAAACCGAACATAAATTTTTTGTTGACTGCATTCTGTTCTTTAATGTTGAAAAAATTGAAGCTTTACTTTTTATTATATAATATTTTTTCCTTTTGAAAGAGTTTTCATTTTCAAACTTTTTACAAGTGTTTAGAGGAAGAAAAAAAATGCATTAAATTCAGCGAGTGGAAGGCAATAACTGCAAGTGCAGGGTTTCATTTGAAAATTTCATCTAGTAGAAATAGAAAAAAGTTTTCATTATTTCTATTAGCGGTTTTAAACAATAAAGAAAAAAATATTTCAATAGGAAAAGCAGACATTTTAGACAACAAAACAAACCGAAAGGAAAAGAATTCATGAAGTGTAAGAAAATTATGTTGAAAGGAACTCGGCAAGAAAATAGTAAAAGACAGAATTATATTAATACAAGGATAAGACACATTAACATAATAAAAACAGTATAAAAAGGAAGCTTTTGAAAGTTAAATATCGTTTATTTTAGGGCTATGGTTTTCTAATTAAGAAAATGCAATGTTAAAAAATTTTAGTTATTTGAAGTATTATCACTAATGTTTTAGCAAAATATTTTAAGTGGTTCTGCCGCTATCGCTATAAAGGAAAAATATTTTTTTTCAAAAAGCTATAATTACTAATAAAATTCTTATGCTTACGTAGTTAAAATGGACTATAGGTAGAGCTTTGAGAGAAGAAAAGCTGTGCTCAAGATATTCTCCAAATATTTTCACCTCTTACTACCGCTCATTCCAGACTAAACATTATGACCGATCTTCTTCTTTTCATTTTACTTTAGCCAAAAGTGGTCCAAAGATTATAATTTTAAGCAGAATTCAAAAAATAGTGGCCAGAGATAATAATACTTTAAATAACATATAAGTTAATTATTCCTTATCAATAAAAATATGTTTTTGAGGAACACGCATTTTCCACTTATTCTACTTGTTGTTGATAGTTTCTTTATTAAAAAAAAAAAAAAACAATTAAAAAATATGAAAAATTATTTAATAAAGTAAATGTTATAATCAGTGTGTTATGCGTTTAAAGTTTTGGAACAAAGTGTTTTTATTATAAAGTAGCTATACTTCTAACATTAACACTACTAATAGCAAAACATTGTTCTGAATTATGTGAAAAATCATTTATGTTTCGGAAATTATTTAGAATCGTTAATTTGATATTTGAGAGTAAACATCTGATAATTTTCTCACTCTATGCAAAACCATAAACAACTGTATGTGTTTATATCAATAGTGTGAGTACGCATAAGCGAAAGCATACAATATCAACTACACTCATGTGTTCTTTTGTATCTGTTTTAACTGACATGTATTTGATATATCTGTTTTTGCCATACTGTTGGATATACTAGTGCACGTCTTTAATACCAACATGACTATCACCCACCTTAATAATATTTCAAGACAGGAGTTTACTTCAGTTATCAGGTATTGTATAAACGCAAGTCATAACGTTCAATAAAATTTAGAATAACTATTGTAAAGGGTCCGCCAAATAATTTTTTTTAATGTTATAAAAAAATACTGAATATTTTCTCAAAAATTTTTTTTTTATTTGAAAGTACAATGCTTCCGGTTAATAATGGAAAATAATTTCACAGGATCGGTCCAATTTTTAAGCACATTATCGATTGTGTGCAGCTGTATTTAACCATTGGCTTTACGAATATTGTCCTTTAAAGCGTCAATTGTCTCTGCCTTGTCGACGTAACACTTATCTTTGACGGCACCCCACAAATAATAGTGCAACGGTGTTAAATCGCAGCTCCGAGGTGGCCAACGACATCAGCGCAGCGGCTGATAATGCGATCTTCAAAAACAGGGCCCAAAATAACGAGTGTAGCTGCGTCTGTGTAGTTCCTAGCACCATCATTCAACATGGCTCGATAACGATCGCCACTGACAATAACGGCCACTCCTTGCTCATTTCCAAAGAAAAATGGCCCAGTTATGCCTCTGGACCAAAATCCGCACCAAACAGTGACTCGTTTTGGGTGCACCGGCTTTTCAATGTATGCATGCAGGTTTTCTGTCCCAAAAATGCGACAATTTTCCCTGATTTGCATACCCGCTTGTATACATACGTAATTTTCGCACACATTCTGCAACATTAACATGATTTTCGAAGTAATGTCGCAATATTTCCCAGCGTACTGAAGGGAATACAGAACCATATTCGTTCAGCGGAAGGATAAAACTAATTATCTGACGAACCAGACATAAGCTACGTGTTACCATACACGAAATAAGCACTAGTTGAAAAAAAAAAAATGTTAGATAGCGGACACTGTATGTGTTGACCGCAGATTATAAGGTCTTCGGCTCCACAGTACGGAATGTTTTAATTTAAGTCTGAGCTATATAACACGAATGTAACTTTTTTCCTATTAAAGGCATTGTAGTTATTTTTAATCTAAAAATATCGAAAAAGCAGATCTTAAAATATAGTTTTTATATAAATCCAAGAAATGTCGTGTAGTGTAGGTATAAAAATAATCTATTCATTCATATTTGTTATGCTATTGATTTAGATACCATACAAACGGTTTGATTTTTACGATGAAGGATTTTGCAAATCATTTTACTTAAATAGCCCGTACTATAGGCTTTAATAATTTTATGTCCGTATTACTAGTTTATGTTTTTGAGGCTAATTTCTAATGTTACAACGTAGTATTTTTAAAAATCTTAATAGACAAATTTTGTTTAAACTTGTTTGCAAGTAATCATGTAAGAATATAAAAACGATTAACAATGAAATGATAATAGTTTCTGTTAATATATTTAATGTAAATAGAAGCACCATCTATTAGCATATAGATAAACAATTATCAAATGATTATTCTGTAGAATATTTACTGTAAAAATTAAATGAAGCTTAAAATTTGAACTCAATCAGAATAAACTGATTACCGGTAATGATTCTGTTCCGCTATTGAAAATATAATTGTACTCTTTTACCATGAGGACAAATATATACCGAGGATTCAAGTTTAATTAAAACCAGTTTAGTCGCCTATATTATATTTACAAAATTAAAATATAAGTAAACGTAAGCCGGTTTAAACTCATTCTTTTTATATAATATCACGTAAGAGTGCTATATTCGACTATGCCGAATCTAATATCCTTCACCATCTATGTAAATGTAGTTTAGTGAAAGCTTCAAAATGATACCCATATTATTATTTTAAAAAATTTTAAAACTTCAGAGCCCTATAACTCTGAAAATAAGCCAATTTTTTCACTTGATATTTTTTAATTTTTGAATTCTCTATCGCCCCATATATTTCTTTTTTTTTTTTTTTTTTTTTGATTGGAGTTACTTTATTGTCCCAAATGATATGAACAAAATTAGAGCTAGACGTGGTGTTTTGCTTGCTGCCTCGAAGGACATGAATTAATCATGCTGATTTCCAATAGCACTTCTTTCGACATTGTATCTGATCGATTGACATAAGAATTACACACGGAATGAGAAGCTTAGATAAGCGTATAATAAAATGGCTAAACTATTATATAAGTATATAAGTTCAAAAAATTTATTTATATATGTAGTTTATTATTTAAATTCATTTTTTAATTACAATTATTAGGTCTGTTTTTTTTTTATTCTAAACAACCCAAACTATAAAGTAAGAACAAAAGAAAGAAGTTAAAATCATGAACAATATTGAAAAAGAGTAAAATACAATTTCTGTTGGCAAATAAAGACGTGCGAAAAACCATAATTGCGGATTTGTTGGACTGTTAATGTTGTTATAGTGATTATTGCGAAATTTTAAAGCTTATTGAACAGAAGTCTGACTTAGAAGAATCGCTATATTAGATCTTTTTTTAAATTGTTGAATGTCATAAGAAAAACAGCTCTAAACGAATTCAAATGAAATTGTTCCTTCATATTCGTGTGGAGCATTAGGTCCTACATAAACTTCTTTTCGAGCTGATAAATGCTTACCACCAAACACTTATCTAGTTTTTTTTAAGATTTTTATGGCTGCAGAGGATTCTGGAAAACAACAAATTCGTAACGATTGTTCCATTATAAATTAAAATTGTTTTTTTTTTAATTAAAAATGTCAAAAAACTTTGATATTTTATTTTTTATTTAAATTTAAGATTTTGTGTTTTTACAATTTTGTCTCTTTATGAGAGAAAATTATGCTTGTTCTCATTTTCAGTAACTTTACCCAAAAAGTAAAGACAGACTTAATACAAATTAACTTTTACTTAACAAACAACTCGACGTTTTTAGAAATTTGATAAAAGAAACTATAGGAAAGTGGTCGCATTTTTATTGGTTGCATTTTAAAAAACATTAAATTTACAATAGCTTATGAATCGAACAATTCTGTAGCATTATAAGATTACATACTTAATGAGTTGTGTATTATATTAAATTATGATAAAGTTGTACGGTTTGAGGTTTTCTTTTATTTATAAATGGTATAAAATTATTTAAAAAATTAAAGAGTGTCTCCAAACAACAAACATGATTTTTACGTGTATTATAAACTATTACAGGCATCAATTTAAAATTAAAAAAAAACTGCAAAAAGTAGTACAAAAATAAACCTAAAAATTAGAGGGTGTCCCTATAAGTGACGTAAATTGACCTATATGGGCCAATGTTTTGAACTATAAACTGCTTAATCCGCTATAATACACGTATTAAATTTTATTTTAAATACCAAAGGAAGTTCCAATAATTTCTAATATTTATTTATTTATTTTAAAATTGGAAATTATTCACATTATTATTATAAATCAAAAATAAAATTTTGCACTACGTTTGATATCAAGTATTGTTATTGTTCGGTTTTGTAACCACCAGTTGTTACACAAATATTGTTTACTAGATGAACCCGGTGTGCTTCGCTACCCCCCTCGTTATTAAATAAAATTAAAATTAATAAGTATTTCTATTCATGCCAATACCATATATAGCAAATACTGCCACCGTTGTTCAAAAAATGCCCAAGATATGACGATATTAAATTTTGGGTTATATGGGCGAGGCCACGCCCCTTTGTCCAATTAAAACTTCATATAGCCTATTATTCCTTCTAGAGTCACAGTAACATGCTGTGAAAATTTCAGGAAGATCGGTCCAAGGGTTTGGCCTCTTATAAAGCACAAATAAACAGACAGACAGACATTCATTTATATATATATAGATTTAAACAAAATTTTTTATAATTGTGGTCTTCTTTGAATTGGCCTTTTTTACATATTTGACCACAAATGCTAATTGCTAATTATAGAATAATATTATTACTTGTCTCTAAATTATGGTTGTTTTGTTTCTGGTTTGTTTTCTTTTTGCCGTATTCATAAAAAGTTATTATTTAAGCATTAAAGTGAAAAAATTGGATGCATAATTGGATGTTTGAAGAAATAATTAATTTTTTTATCAGGCAATCCATTTCTTTTAAAAGCGGCAAGGAATATCCATTTTAAAGAAAAGTTTGCAATGCGAGTGAAATGAAGGCTGAATAAAAGAAAATTTTGCACATGGAAAATGCCCCCAGGGCTCAGGTTGGATACAAGGAATATGTACATAAATATGTAAAAGAGGTACTTGCAAGAATGTTGCTGTAGAAAGGGTTTTGGAACACTGCCAAATAAAACCGCTTTTCAGTGTAATTCTTGGATGGTGTTATTTAATTCACAATTTCTGATTAGGTTAAGTTTTAATTCAGGTTTAACAAACATATGATGCAGGCACTGCCGAACGGCTGGTATCGTCGAGATTTCTGCAATAACTGTATTTAATATTATAGATAAAAAATGGAAAAACACGAAATATATAAGCATACAACGGTTATAGGCCAAAACCCTGTGACAACGAAGCAAACAACTTTAGAAAAGGTAATCAAGTAAGGAATTAATTATTTTGGCGGAAGGACTTTCCAACTAGATTACCAACATAATGATTTTAACAAGGCATAAGACTTTTATAATTAATTACTTAGAACTGATTACATGGTAGGAAATAATAAAGATCATTAGTACGTATTTTAAGATATTTCCTTTTAACTTTAAGAACTAGTTCAATTTTTACTTACTTTTTTGCCCTGCGCTGGGGTATATACGGCTGATATATCTCGGTCAGCGGTACTATGAGGGCCTAGCTGATATATCGCCAATGGGTCCAGGTAGGATTAGTTCCTTCTTGGGTTACAATGGGTGGTTTACCGGCCCACAGTCAGATACCGTGACTCATTCATAGAGATGAGCGCACACTTTAGTCGACTGGTCTCACTTAGGATTCCTCTCTGCATTTTTCTTTGACCTTCTCCGTATTCTAAAACCCGCGTTTCTTTCTGCCTTTCCCCCTCTTTCTTTCTCATCTCTTCATATTCATATTCATTTTTCTTTTTTTTACTTTCTCTAATTTCTGCCTCAATCTTCTCACTCTGTTTCTTCTTCTCTCTACCTTCTAACAGTAGGTAACACAATTTTGTGATGTATTTACTATATATGTATATTTTGACATGTATGCAGCAAAAACAAAAAAATGTTTATGAATCTACACAAATCGTATGTTGTAATAATTCGTCAGAAACTGTAAAATTGTTAAAATAAAAGAAGAAATGCAAAATTCCTATGGCAAATATATTTCAATGTAGAAAACTACACAATCATTATTACAAACCTTAACATATACAAAAGGAATATATGGCAGGCGCCTCGATGACAACACAATTAAAATTTTCAACAGTGATGATGCTGGAGACATTAGCGATACTTAGGTTGGGTATTAGTGCTATGAGATAGTAAAATAATTCTAGCCTCTAATGAAAGCATTTAATGCAATTTATGTAGTGGATTCTAAAATAAGAATCGTTGGCGTTAAAAGCACAAGTTTAGGTACTTCACTTTGTGCACTTAATTGGTTAAACCATTTTTAAAAATATTAAAATAAAAGTGTTTGTAAATGCATTTTTACGATAAAATATTAACGAACTACTTTTAGCTTAAATCATAAAGAGTTATAACAAACAACAAAGCTTCATTTGGCAATGCCGAGTTATGTTTAGCCTTCAACAAAAAAAAAAAAGTAAGAGAAAAAAATCAGTACTATATATTATTTTATATAAAAATGCAATTGGCTCTTAATAGGTTCGGCATTTTTAAGTACCTTTGGTATTTCCTCAAGGGTTTCTTCAAAAGCTTTAAAATGGTACCTTAACAAGTAAAAGTTTTATATTCAGCACTGTTTATGTTTTACTTTGTATTTAAATGTTTTTTAGACCTTTTTAAATAATTTTTATTTTCTAGTTTTTTAAGCACTAGGTCAGTTTACACACAAAAAATTTTACAAAAACTTAAGTTTACAAGTCTTTAATTTATGTACCAGAAATAGCAGAAAGTATTGAAAAATCAAAAATTTTTTATGGGGAGAAATATAAAATGGCATACAAAACTTATAATACTTTAAATAATTTATTCAGTAAAATAAAAGATAAGATTAAGAAATGGGACATATCAAATGTAGTTTACAAAATACCTTGTAATGGTAATGATAGTGAGAATTGTAATAAGGAATATGTAGGTACGACAAAAAATAAACTAAAAACTAGAATAGCCAGATTTGATCATTATCCTAACTTTGAAGATGAATCTGTTTTAAGTATAGAAAATAATTATAAACGTCGGTATATGTTAGAGATCTTACAAATAATTAAATTACCAGCAACAAAAAGAATAAACTTTAAGGCTGATACTGATAATGTTGCGCAATGTTACAGACATTTAGTGCATAAAAAATAATTAACGTTTGAGAGTATATGATTGCTTGTAACATATCTATCGTGAAACTTTAAGTAAATGTATTTGTATTTAAAATTTTTAATTTTAATATTTTCTGTTTTTTTTAATTTTAAAATTTTTATGAGAATGTTAATGTTTTAAACTTTTGAATTATTTGACTTGAATGTTTTTGGAGTTTTAAATTTATGAGACTGTAAATGTTTAAATATTTGAATTTTTTTGTCGTTTAGTTTTGAGTTTTCTGTTTTTGTTTGAAAAAATAATTTCATTTTAATTTTGTTTTTCCAAAAAATCTTATTAATAATATTTTTTAATTACTTTACTTTATTCGTGCTTGATTCCTTCAAATATAAATATTTCATGATATTCTCATGAAATATTTATTATTTTAAACTAAACTACAAAATGAAATGTATTAAGGCCGGGGCACATAGAATCCGTCATACGTTGTACTTTGACATATTCGCCTGAAGTCAAAGTAACGACGGATGAGGTTGGCACAATGAGTACTTTGCTGACGGATTTTAAATCAGCTGTTAATCTTTTCATTAGTGTTGCCAGGGAAAGACAGGAAAAAAGATAAATTTTTTCAATTAAAGTTACATTTTGAAATTTTCCTTAAAAAAATAGTAATTTAATGTAATTTGAATAAAATCAAAGCGAATTAAATATTAGGTGGCCGCACGTTTACAAAGACAAAATCCTAATGTAATTTTGTTGTTGCAAACCACCATGTTGATGTCAAAAGTAGCTGGCTGAACAGAAGGAAGCCGAACTTAATTTATCCTTTTATGATCATTCGATACATTAAATAAAGTTGTACTAGTTGGTACATGCATATTGGTTTTGAAATTAAGTTTTATAAAATTTTTTAATTTCTAAATTATTTTGAAATTTTTAAAACGTCAAACATAAACCAAAATTAGCTGGGCTATTAAGACCACCTGTAAATTAATGCGCCTTGGTATAAAATATAGTAAAAAGTTTTATTCCATATGTCAAGGAAAACAACAAGACCAAATTAATTTACTAAACAAAAACAAAACGAAAATAAAAAAGAATAACGTATAAAATAAAATTTCATACCGATGCTACTCATGAGGATTTAAATTAGGACCCCATACTAATACTTCGGTATGGAAAAGTGCATACTCTCACCGTTAAATAAAATTATTTAAAGTACATTTTTCTTTAAAAGATTGAGCTTCCATGAAATTTACTACACTAATTATGTTAAAAATGCCGTTATTAAAAATAAATTTGAGACTTATTTGCTTAAAACTTCAACACAAAATTACTAACAATTTTTCTGTAATATAATTCGGTACTTCCTGAAGGAAATTAAAGGACAATTTTTTCTAAATCGAGATGTTTCTACGATTGTCAAATTTTTCAAGCGAAATAATTGAAGTTGCTACCAATTATCGCAAGTTTGAACAGAACGCACCAAATGCAGCTCATGTTATTTCCCAGTTGGGAAAAAATTGTTGTTTCTAAATTTGAAACAAGAAACATTTCGTGATTTCTCACTAACAGAAGAAGCAATGTTATTTTTTGTTTATTTCAAATTTTAATAATTTAATAATTTTTTATATGGAATTTTGATTGCATTGCAGGTAAACTGTAATTTAAACCGAATTGATATGTTAAGAAAGGTAGATATGTTAAGTGAGATTTTTATATCAAATTTCATTATTTGATACAAAAATCTCGTAATCTTTTAGTGATATTACTTTATTTCGTATTTGTATCAAAAGTTACGAAAATTTGACCTAACATAACAAAATTTTACATTAAATAAATAAATAAATTTTCAAAAGTTACAAAAATGTTAAAATTGTAACCAAACGGCAATACTGCTTTTAATGTATGTGGAAAAAAAATATTTGCAAAGAGAGAGTAAAGAGCACAGCAAGACAACAAAGAAGAAGAAGAAGCAATTAATAGCTGTCAAAGTATTCAATATACGTCAAAAGTTAAAAGTTGCTCAACTTTCATACTTTGAGTTGACGGAGAGGTACTGATTGTGACAACACTCATAAGAAAACATGTATTTTAACTGAGTTGTCAGTTGAATAAGTTGAAGTTTAACGTATGACGGATTCTATGTGCCCCGGCCTTTACTGCGGGGAAAGCATATCCATATGGCCATTTCACTACTGCTCAAATAGCTCATCAGTGGATTTTACCCAAATTTTGTATAGAAAAACAGAAAGTCTTATATCAAAAGCCAAATTGATTAAATGAGAATTTCATTGAATCAATAAGACAGAAGACAATAACAACTCAAAAATGTTCTACACAAAAACACAGCAAACATTTAGTAACTATTTTTATTTTTTCTTTCATTTTTCCACATAAGGGATCCCATTGGGAACCATTCATATGTATTTGAAAGATTCAATGAAAAAATAAAAATGAAAAATTGAAAAACAATTTTTATTAATAAGCAAGGTGCACATGCAAATATATCAAAATGAAAAATTTATTATTCGGAATCTTTTAAAATTTAATTACTTTATTTTATTCGTGCTTGATTCCTTCAAATATAAATATTTCATGATATTCTCATGAAATATTTATTATTTTAAACTAAACTACAAAATGAAATGTATTACTGCGGGGAAAGCATATCCATATGGCCATTTCACTACTGCTCAAATAGCTCATCAGTGGATTTTACCCAAATTTTGTATAGAAAAACAGAAAGTCTTATATCAAAAGCCAAATTGATTAAATGAGAATTTCATTGAATCAATAAGACAGAAGACAATAACAACTCAAAAATGTTCTACACAAAAACACAGCAAACATTTAGTAACTATTTTTATTTTTTCTTTCATTTTTCTACATAAGGGATCCCATTGGGAACCATTCATATGTATTTGAAAGATTCAATGAAAAAATAAAAATGAAAAATTGAAAAACAATTTTTATTAATAAGCAAGGTGCACATGCAAATATATCAAAATGAAAAATTTATTATTCGGAATCTTTTAAAATTTAATTACTTTACTTTATTCGTGCTTGATTCCTTCAAATATAAATATTTCATGATATTCTCATGAAATATTTATTATTTTAAACTAAACTACAAAATGAAATGTATTACTGCGGGGAAAGCATATCCATATGGCCATTTCACTACTGCTCAAATAGCTCATCAGTGGATTTTACCCAAATTTTGTATAGAAAAACAGAAAGTCTTATATCAAAAGCCATATTGATTCAATGAAATTCTCATTTAATCAATTTGGCTTTTGATATAAGACTTTCTGTTTTTCTATACAAAATTTGGGTAAAATCCACTGATGAGCTATTTGAGCAGTAGTGAAATGGCCATTGGATATGCTTTCCCCGCAGTAATACATTTCATTTTGTAGTTTAGTTTAAAATAATAAATATTTCATGAGAATATCATGAAATATTTATATTTGAAGGAATCAAGCACGAATAAAGTAAAGTAATTAAATTTTAAAAGATTCCGAATAATAAATTTTTCATTTTGATATATTTGCATGTGCACCTTGCTTATTAATAAAAATTGTTTTTCAATTTTTCATTTTTATTTTTTCATTGAATCTTTCAAATACATATGAATGGTTCCCAATGGGATCCCTTATGTAGAAAAATGAAAGAAAAAATAAAAATAGTTACTAAATGTTTGCTGTGTTTTTGTGTAGAACATTTTTGAGTTGTTATTGTCTTCTGTCTTATTGATTCAATGAAATTCTCATTTAATCAATTTGGCTTTTGATATAAGACTTTCTGTTTTTCTACACAAAATTTGTGACAAGGACATTTTAAAGGATTTCCAATTTGGATTTAGAAGCGGACTTTCGACAACGCACGCTCTGACAGTATTGACGGACTTCATTGCCAGGGGACTGAATAAGAGATGCCCTACAATAGCTGTCAGCCTTGACTTTTCAAAGGCTTTTGATACAGTTTGGCACGATGGCCTTGTGTTCAAAATGATAAGCATGGGATTTGGTGAGGGCATTTGCCGTATAGTGGACAACTTCTTAAGGGACCGATCTTTTAGAGTACGTGTGGGTGATGTTAGGTCTGACGAGTGCTTGATTTCTGCTGGAGTACCACAGGGCTCATTACTAGGCCCTGTGCTATACAATATCTTTGTTTCTGACATACCACAACCGCCGCGGGAGGATCTTTTACTTATGTATGCCGATGATATTCTGATTGCCTCATCAGGTGCTAGAGCAAGGAATATTAACGAACGAGTGAACCGATACTTGACGGTACTGGCGGACTATTTTACAAAATGGGGTCTTACCTTAAACATTGCGAAGACCGTGGCCGTAATGTTTAAGGGAAGGCGGAAATATATTTACCCGAATTGTAGACAGTACATACCATGTTTGACTGTCGGACAAGAACTTATTGGGACTTCGGACAGGCTTAAGTACCTGGGTGTCACCTTCCATGAGAACTTTGAAAGCTATCGGCATATCGACGACATTCTTGAGAGAAGCAAGAGAATTTACTCTGCATATCAGGGAGCTCTCAAACGTAAGGGGGGTCTTGATAGGAAAGTGCGTCTTCTAGTGTACCGCCAAATTATCCGTCCTGTCATTTCCTACGCTTTTCCGGCTTGGTTCGGGATTTCTTCGCACCAGATGGAAAGGCTACGGAGATGGGAGAGATTGGTTTTAGTCGCGTGTCTAGGGCTTAGACCCTATATAGGACCAAACGGCGAGATTCGCAGGCCATCATGTAGATCGATTTACAGCGCAATTGACTTTGCGCGGGTGGATGTCTACATGATGGAAATGGCTGTGAAATTTTTAGAGGGCGCACAATCCCTAGAGAACTCCTTGGTGAGGGAATGCTTCTCTGCGTCGAGAAATCTGGATGCTGTTCGGATGTCAAGGTATCTGTCTCCGGTTGATCTGTTGACCCTTAAGGGAGCTGGAATTCTTTACGAGGATGCAGATCTCTTATTTTATCATAGAAGGCTGCATTCTTTGAGTACTGAGAATACAGTTTATAATACTGCCCAATAGTGTTACTTTATTTTAAACGTACTAATTCATATTTGTTTTTTGTTTAATATGAATTTGTTTCTTTTTCTTATTGTTTTTGTTTTGTACCTTTTTTTTGTTTTTTTTTTTTTTGTTTTTTTGTTTTTGTTTAATAGTTTTAAGTAATTAGTTTGTAAGTTAATTTAAGTGTTTTTTTGTAATTAAATTTTAAGAGTTTCCCTTTTTTGATCCCTTTTTTTGGGAATTATATGTAATTTTGTATACCTTATGCGAGCGATGTGCGATGTAAATGTACAAGTTTTATATTAATCTGATAGTCTTTGAAAAATACTTTTGTATGCAAAGAATATTTTTTTTGATAGATGTACTAGTGCTTAAGCTTTTTTGTAAAATATTTTGGAAAATAAATATAAATTGGTAAATTGGTATACAAAATTTGGGTAAAATCCACTGATGAGCTATTTGAGCAGTAGTGAAATGGCCATATGGATATGCTTTCCCCGCAGTAATACATTTCATTTTGTAGTTTAGTTTAAAATAATAAATATTTCATGAGAATATCATGAAATATTTATATTTGAAGGAATCAAACACGAATAAAGTAAAGTAATTAAATTTTAAAAGATTCCGAATAATAAATTTTTCATTTTGATATATTTGCATGTGCACCTTGCTTATTAATAAAAATTGTTTTTTAATTTTTCATTTTTATTTTTTCATTGAATCTTTCAAATACATATGAATGGTTCCCAATGGGATCCCTTATGTAGAAAAATGAAAGAAAAAATAAAAATAGTTACTAAATGTTTGCTGTGTTTTTGTGTAGAACATTTTTGAGTTGTTATTGTCTTCTGTCTTATTGATTCAATGAAATTCTCATTTAATCAATTTGGCTTTTGATATAAGACTTTCTGTTTTTCTATACAAAATTTGGGTAAAATCCACTGATGAGCTATTTGAGCAGTAGTGAAATGGCCATATGGATATGCTTTCCCCGCAGTAATACATTTCATTTTGTAGTTTAGTTTAAAATAATAAATATTTCATGAGAATATCATGAAATATTTATATTTGAAGGAATCAAGCACGAATAAAGTAAAGTAATTAAATTTTAAAAGATTCCGAATAATAAATTTTTCATTTTGATATATTTGCATGTGCACCTTGCTTATTAATAAAAATTGTTTTTCAATTTTTCATTTTTATTTTTTCATTGAATCTTTCAAATACATATGAATGGTTCCCAATGGGATCCCTTATGTAGAAAAATGAAAGAAAAAATAAAAATAGTTACTAAATGTTTGCTGTGTTTTTGTGTAGAACATTTTTGAGTTGTTATTGTCTTCTGTCTTATTGATTCAATGAAATTCTCATTTAATCAATTTGGCTTTTGATATAAGACTTTCTGTTTTTCTATACAAAATTTGGGTAAAATCCACTGATGAGCTATTTGAGCAGTAGTGAAATGCCCATATGGATATGCTTTCCCCGCAGTAATACATTTCATTTTGTAGTTTAGTTTAAAATAATAAATATTTCATGAGAATATCATGAAATATGGATATGCTTTTATTTCATGAGAATATCATGAAATATTTATATTTGAAGGAATCAAGCACGAATAAAGTAAAGTAATTAAATTTTAAAAGATTCCGAATAATAAATTTTTCATTTTGATATATTTGCATGTGCACCTTGCTTATTAATAAAAATTGTTTTTCAATTTTTCATTTTTATTTTTTCATTGAATCTTTCAAATACATATGAATGGTTCCCAATGGGATCCCTTATGTAGAAAAATGAAAGAAAAAATAAAAATAGTTACTAAATGTTTGCTGTGTTTTTGTGTAGAACATTTTTGAGTTGTCATTGTCTTCTGTCTTATTGATTCAATGAAATTCTCATTTAATCAATTAGGCTTTTGATATAAGACTTTCTGTTTTTCTATACAAAATTTGGGTAAAATCCACTGATGAGCTATTTGAGCAGTAGTGAAATGGCCATATGGATATGCTTTCCCCGCAGTAATACATTTCATTTTGTAGTTTAGTTTAAAATAATAAATATTTCATGAGAATATCATGAAATATTTATATTTGAAGGAATCAAGCACGAATAAAGTAAAGTAATTAAATTTTAAAAGATTCCGAATAATAAATTTTTCATTTTGATATATTTGCATGTGCACCTTGCTTATTAATAAAAATTGTTTTTCAATTTTTCATTTTTATTTTTTCATTGAATCTTTCAAATACATATGAATGGTTCCCAATGGGATCCCTTATGTAGAAAAATGAAAGAAAAAATAAAAATAGTTACTAAATGTTTCCTGTGTTTTTGTGTAGAACATTTTTGAGTTGTTATTGTCTTCTGTCTTATTGATTCAATGAAATTCTCATTTAATCAATTTGGCTTTTGATATAAGACTTTCTGTTTTTCTATACAAAATTTGGGTAAAATCCACTGATGAGTTATTTGAGCAGTAGTGAAATGGCCATATGGATATGCTTTCCCCGCAGTAATACATTTCATTTTGTAGTTTAGTTTAAAATGATAAATATTTCATGAGAATATCATGAAATATTTATATTTGAAGGAATCAAGCACGAATAAAGTAAAGTAATTAAATTTTAAAAGATTCCGAATAATAAATTTTTCATTTTGATATATTTGCATGTGCACCTTGCTTATTAATAAAAATTGTTTTTCAATTTTTCATTTTTATTTTTTCATTGAATCTTTCAAATACATATGAATGGTTCCCAATGGGATCCCTTATGTAGAAAAATGAAAGAAAAAATAAAAATAGTTACTAAATGTTTGCTGTGTTTTTGTGTAGAACATTTTTGAGTTGTTATTGTCTTCTGTCTTATTGATTCAATGAAATTCTCATTTAATCAATTTGGCTTTTGATATAAGACTTTCTGTTTTTCTATACAAAATTTGGGTAAAATCCACTGATGAGCTATTTGAGCAGTAGTGAAATGGCCATATGGATATGCTTTCCCCGCAGTAATACATTTCATTTTGTAGTTTAGTTTAAAATAATAAATATTTCATGAGAATATCATGAAATATTTATATTTGAAGGAATCAAGCACGAATAAAGTAAAGTAATTAAATTTTATAAGATTCCGGATAATAAATTTTTCATTTTGATATATTTGCATGTGCACCTTGCTTATTAATAAAAATTGTTTTTCAATTTTTCATTTTTATTTTTTCATTGAATCTTTCAAATACATATGAATGGTTCCCAATGGGATCCCTTATGTAGAAAAATGAAAGCAAAAATAAAAATAGTTACTAAATGTTTGCTGTGTTTTTGTGTAGAACATTTTTGAGTTGTTATTGTCTTCTGTCTTATTGATTCAATGAAATTCTCATTTAATCAATTTGGCTTTTGATATAAGACTTTCTGTTTTTCTATACAAAATTTGGGTAAAATCCACTGATGAGCTATTTGAGCAGTAGTGAAATGGCCATATGGATATGCTTTCCCCGCAGTAATACATTTCATTTTGTAGTTTAGTTTAAAATAATAAATATTTCATGAGAATATCATGAAATATTTATATTTGAAGGAATCAAGCACGAATAAAGTAAAGTAATTAAATTTTAAAAGATTCCGAATAATATATTTTTCATTTTGATATATTTGCATGTGCACCTTGCTTATTAATAAAAATTGTTTTTCAATTTTTCATTTTTATTTTTTCATTGAATCTTTCAAATACATATGAATGGTTCCCAATGGGATCCCTTATGTAGAAAAATGAAAGAAAAAATAAAAATAGTTACTAAATGTTTGCTGTGTTTTTGTGTAGAACATTTTTGAGTTGTTATTGTCTTCTGTCTTATTGATTCAATGAAATTCTCATTTAATCAATTTGACTTTTGATATAAGACTTTCTGTTTTTCTATACAAAATTTGGGTAAAATCCACTGATGAGCTATTTGAGCAGTAGTGAAATGGCCATATGGATATGCTTTCCCCGCAGTAATACATTTTATTTTGTAGTTTAGTTTAAAATAATAAATATTTCATGAGAATATCATGAAATATTTATATTTGAAGGAATCAAGCACGAATAAAGTAAAGTAATTAAATTTTAAAAGATTCCGAATAATAAATTTTTCATTTTGATATATTTGCATGTGCACCTTGCTTATTAATAAAAATTGTTTTTCAATTTTTCATTTTTATTTTTTCATTGAATCTTTCAAATACATATGAATGGTTCCCAATGGGATCCCTTATGTAGAAAAATGAAAGAAAAAATAAAAATAGTTACTAAATGTTTGCTGTGTTTTTGTGTAGAACATTTTTGAGTTGTCATTGTCTTCTGTCTTATTGATTCAATGAAATTCTCATTTAATCAATTTGGCTTTTGATATAAGACTTTCTGTTTTTCTATACAAAATTTGGGTAAAATCCACTGATGAGCTATTTGAGCAGTAGTGAAATGGCCATATGGATATGCTTTCCCCGCAGTAATACATTTCATTTTGTAGTTTAGTTTAAAATAATAAATATTTCATGAGAATATCATGAAATATTTATATTTGAAGGAATCAAGCACGAATAAAGTAAAGTAATTAAATTTTAAAAGATTCCGAATAATATATTTTTCATTTTGATATATTTGCATGTGCACCTTGCTTATTAATAAAAATTGTTTTTCAATTTTTCATTTTTATTTTTTCATTGAATCTTTCAAATACATATGAATGGTTCCCAATGGGATCCCTTATGTAGAAAAATGAAAGAAAAAATAAAAATAGTTACTAAATGTTTGCTGTGTTTTTGTGTAGAACATTTTTGAGTTGTCATTGTCTTCTGTCTTATTGATTCAATGAAATTCTCATTTAATCAATTTGGCTTTTGATATAAGACTTTCTGTTTTTCTATACAAAATTTGGGTAAAATCCACTGATGAGCTATTTGAGCAGTAGTGAAATGGCCATATGGATATGCTTTCCCCGCAGTAATACATTTCATTTTGTAGTTTAGTTTAAAATAATAAATATTTCATGAGAATATCATGAAATATTTATATTTGAAGGAATCAAGCACGAATAAAGTAAAGTAATTAAATTTTAAAAGATTCCGAATAATAAATTTTTCATTTTGATATATTTGCATGTGCACCTTGCTTATTAATAAAAATTGTTTTTCAATTTTTCATATTTATTTTTTCATTGAATCTTTCAAATACATATGAATGGTTCCCAATGGGATCCCTTATGTAGAAAAATGAAAGAAAAAATAAAAATAGTTACTAAATGTTTGCTGTGTTTTTGTGTAGAACATTTTTGAGTTGTCATTGTCTTCTGTCTTATTGATTCAATGAAATTCTCATTTAATCAATTTGGCTTTTGATATAAGACTTTCTGTTTTTCTATACAAAATTTGGGTAAAATCTACTGATGAGCTATTTGAGCAGTAGTGAAATGGCCATATGGATATGCTTTCCCCGCAGTAATACATTTCATTTTGTAGTTTAGTTTAAAATAATAAATATTTCATGAGAATATCATGAAATATTTATATTTGAAGGAATCAAGCACGAATAAAGTAAAGTAATTAAATTTTAAAAGATTCCGAATAATATATTTTTCATTTTGATATATTTGCATGTGCACCTTGCTTATTAATAAAAATTGTTTTTCAATTTTTCATTTTTATTTTTTCATTGAATCTTTCAAATACATATGAATGGTTCCCAATGGGATCCCTTATGTAGAAAAATGAAAGAAAAAATAAAAATAGTTACTAAATGTTTGCTGTGTTTTTGTGTAGAACATTTTTGAGTTGTCATTGTCTTCTGTCTTATTGATTCAATGAAATTCTCATTTAATCAATTTGGCTTTTGATATAAGACTTTCTGTTTTTCTATACAAAATTTGGGTAAAATCCACTGATGAGCTATTTGAGCAGTAGTGAAATGGCCATATGGATATGCTTTCCCCGCAGTAATACATTTCATTTTGTAGTTTAGTTTAAAATAATAAATATTTCATGAGAATATCATGAAATATTTATATTTGAAGGAATCAAGCACGAATAAAATAAAGTAATTAAATTTTAAAAGATTCCGAATAATAAATTTTTCATTTTAATAATATTTTTTGTTTGCTGTTTCCTGATGATGCCACCCAACGGTATGGCGAAATATTGAAAATATAGATAAAAATTTTATTATTTATAAACTGACCTAGTGCTTAAAAAATTAGAGAAAAAAATTGTTTTACTTTTTTATATTTGTTTTTTATTTTCTACAAACAAATACTAGCAGCTGATCGATCAGAGATAGATAGATTGTTTATTTGATGTTTCACCTAGTTAAATGTGGTTCAACTTAAACTTTATTTTTTACTTTATTTCTTACTATAGTGTCAAAAAAAAAAAAAGAATAACAGGTTGTAAAATTAAAGTAGTTTCTAAAAAAAAACTGTGATTATGCGCTGATCTGTTTTACTACGCGTATGAGTAATTTAGATAATGTATACGCACAAACATGATGTATATAGTTTGTTCATCTTAAAAAAATGTTAAACCTGTGGGGGAAATTAAAATACAAAGAGAAGTTCTTTTTCTTGTTGTATCGATATTCTAATAGTTATTGCACTACAAAAAATTTCGAAGTGGCTGAACTGATTAAAGCAGAATATCATATGCCTGTATTTGTATTTTTATGATCTGACACGTGATTATATAAAAACCGAAAAGAAAATAAACGAGTAAGAGTGCTAAATTCGGCCAAATGTTATATACCCTTCACCAAAGACTATAAATATACTAAGATGTTTCACTGCCGTACATTCTACATCCAGTGCATATTTTGTCGATGGACGTACTGCTACTGCCACTTTAAGAGTAAAACCACAAAGAGAGATTATTATTCTCAGCAAACTTGTTACTCTCATCTCACATTAATTCATTTGTATATACGTGCATACGAATGTGTATATATTTACATTATAAAATATTCAACGTAAACCAATGTTACCGATTGTGTATTTGTATGGTAACAATATGTGTTTTGTTGTTGTATAAGAGAAATGACATCGATTTACACCGAATATTAAATTCATTTATTATCAATATTCAAATTTATTCTTGGGAACCTTTTCGATTTAAATTTACTTTACTTTTTTAGTTACTGAATGTTTGCTGTATTTTTGTATACTGTCTTTTTGTTCCTGTCTTTTTCTTTTATTGATTCAATAGAGTTCTTATTTAATCAATTTGGCTTTTGATATAAGACTTTCAAGTTTTCTATACAAAATTTGGACAAAATCCACTAATGAGCTAAAATAGCAGTAGTGAAATGCCATATAAATATACCTTTTTACGCAGTAATATTTTCAATTTCTACTTTTAAATAAAAAATGTTTCATGAGAAATCATAAAATATTAATATTTGAAGCAATCAAGTACGAATAAAGTAAATTAAATTCATTTATTATCTAAATTTAATTACTACATACATATAAATTAAATACCACAATTATTAACATTAATGAATTTGTTTCAATAACATTTATTTTATTAACATTTATCACTATTCTAAGAAGAATACTAGTTTAGCGTCTCAGTTGTAGTGAACATAATGCTTCAATCTTATATATAAAAATGGTGTAAAAAATGTATAGTAATTCATAAAATGAGAACAGCTGTGCCGCTTACTGTAACATTTTTTTTTTTTTTCAGTTGTTCGTATTTTCAAGTAGAAGGTTTTTACGGAAGAAAATTTTTAAAAATCCCTCCAGAAAAGTCGGAAAATTGAAAAAATCAAAAAATTGGTGATTTTAATAATTTGCTCGGGATAATTAGCACAATATTTTTTAAATATAATAAATTTTATTTAAAATTTCCGTAATTTAATATTAATTATTAACTTGCAAGTGCCCATATAAAAGGCATAAATAAATTATCGTGGTGTGTTGTGATATTTCATTTGTTGTCTTAATTTTCTTTTTCATCATCTTTTAAATGGATAGAAGAGCCGAAAAAAAGTCAGCCTTATAGAGTATATAAAGAAAAGTATAATCAGGTGGCAAATTACGACACTCGATATCGATCGATATTTCAATAGAATTTAAATGTAAATTTCGATCGATATCGAATGCCGTAATTTGCCCCCAATGTTGATAATTGTTGTTTTTGCTTAAACTTTGATTTTTGTATTTACTTTATTGTTTGAACAAAAAATTTTAGTTTATTTAAAATGTTTGTGAGAAGTTTCCTGAAGAGCTAAGTAAACGGTAGCGAAATGGCCATCGAGAAGTGCTTTTACCTTCAATAATCAAAATCGGTGATTTTAATAATTTGTTTGGAATAATAATATTTTAAAGATTAAAATTAATTTTTTTGTACGAAATTATTTCCTAATTGCTTTCCAAATGAAAAATAGAAAGTTCTTGGTGTTAAACATGGAAAATAGCGAAAATGCGATATTTCAACGATTTTCTTGCTATTAATGCAGAATAATAGATATAATTAAACCTTGACAAATTCTGAAATATACATCGGAAATGTGTATCCGTTCTAAGAACTATAAAAACACGCATAAAGGTCTTATAAATACTATTTTGTTAAAACAGCAGCTAAAAACATAAAAAATATATTACGAAGCAATGTGCATAATGTACTAAAATTATTATGTCTGGTTTGACGAGAATAACTCTTGTCACAAAAACAGGTTGGAAGTTCCGAATTTGCTTGTACTTATGTTGCTAAGAAAGCATTGCTCATGGGAAACACATGAGTGTAAAGTAACAAGTACTGGGAAAGTCTAAATTTTAAGGCGCTAGTAATTTATTTTGTTTGGCAATTTTAATTTATAAATTTAGCTATTAAATTCATATTGAGGTTTATATAGTGAGGTTTATATATATTATACCTATATGCAGGTTAAATAAACTTAACAAAAAATTTAATAATAAATATACATAAATAAGTGCCTTATTTTATTACCATTGTTTGAAATTTCTTACAAAAACATATTAAGTATCCACAAGAATAAATGCTAAAAAAATTACTGCGTAATTAAGGGCATGATTAGTTCGGTGCGATTATGCATATTTTTAAAAATACACAAATAAATATATATAGTTACCCTACAATAACAAGAGCAGTTATATAGTTTCGTTTTTAAGCTTATTTTACAAACAATTTTTAAATAAGTAGGAAAAATAGAATTCAGAAATAAAATTTTATGAAGCACATTCTTCTTTATACGAGTATGTAGATATGAAAGTATGTATGTACGTTTCTATATGTTAAATGTGTGTTTTTGTCTCTCAATACTTTACTTTAACAAAACATTTCTTATGAACATCCACACACATTTTTAAACGCATGTGTGTATGAATCTGTCTTGTTTACAAAACTAATATTGTGCTCTCTTGAGTTTTGGTTGCGCTCACAGAAATTTCTTCCCTCTTATCTCTTACCCCCGCTACCAAGAAACTGCTCACAATTTTTGATTTTTTAAATGTTCAAAGTGCAACATCTTTATAAATTTATTGTCTTTGCCTTCACCGTCTTTGTAAATACAGTTTAGTGAAGTAACTCTAATCAAAAAAGCAAATATTGGGATGACCGAGACTTAAATAAAAAAAAATTGGTACTGCAAATATTTAATGATACACATAATGATATTTAAAAAAATTTTAAAATTTCAGAACGGGCGAGCTCCAAAATTTTTCTCTATCATCCCATTTATTTATTTTTTTTTATTGGAGTTACTTTATTGTTTCAAATGACATTAAAACATTAGAGGTAGGCGTGGTGTTTTACCTGCTGTCTAAAGGAGATGTACCGATCATGCTAATTTTCAATAGCACCTTTTTCGACACTATATCTGATTGATTGACAGACAGACGGACAGTCGTAAAGATGGACATCGATCAGTCGACTCCGCTATGCATAAGAAGTCAGAATATATATACACGTTATGGGGTCGGAAATGGATATTGTAGAAACTACATACGGACTGACAAACTTACATATCGCTCCTTTATTCAAACATAGTCATATCTCAAAAAAACTTGAACTTGGCAAAATTCGATTTACGTTTTCAAGACATAAGTCCTATGATTTAATTGCCGCAATTGCAATCGCTATAACTTCGGTTCAGCTTGGGATATAAAACTGATTTTTTTTCAACATGTATAGAAGGTCTCAAAGAGCAGTTTTGCTTAAGTAACTACAAATTTTTGATTTTTTTGAGATATGACTATGTTGCAATAAAGGAGCGATATACCCTTTTTGCACTTTTTAAGAAGAGCAATTGTTATTTAAAAAAAAGATTCGATCAAACATCAACAATAATCATGGTCGCCGGTTTTACATTTTTAAAATATTTATATTCTTCATCCACACCTTTTAAATTATGTCTACATTAAACTTTTTTTTTATTTAAATAAGTAAATGTCACAACTCTTTATTGTTGCATAAATTATATTTTTGTGTTCATTGCTGTTTGTGACTGTGTTTTTTTTTTTTTTTTTTTTGAAACATTGCTAAACGCAGAAATATTTTAGGTTTATTTATGATTCACTTAAGTTTCTTTATAACTTTACTAAAACTCTGGCGGCATTACACTTTTAAGTTGTCTGCTACAGGTGCTCCAGAGCAATTTAATTTCATTATTTATACTCGTGGTTTTAGAAATTCTAGGAAATATTGAAAAATATAATATTTTACATGTACCTGCATAAATTAAAAATATTTATGCTTATGTTCTTTTATTTATTTAATGATATTATTACTTTACAAGTGAATTGTATTCATGAATAAACAGAAAGATAATTCGTCAACAAAAGTAACGCTTGTTTTAAATTTTAGATATTTTATTAAAAAAGCAAATAAATAGCAATTAAAAATTTATGCAATTGCCTATCAATTCTGAACGAACTTAATTTAATATCAAAAATGTGTTCATAAAATGCGCATCATAAAATTAACATAAACATTCTTATTGTGATCTAAATGTAAAAATAATTACATTAAAATAATCTAACTTTTCACATGTGTTTAAATAGAGTTAATAATTGTACATAAAAATTGTACTATTCTTATACAAATTTTACTAAAAAAAAAGTTCACTGCATTGAATTTTCATCACTAGCTTGTAAACTTTAAATTCCAAAAAACAAAACACTTGCAAAGCTTGAAGATTTTAAATCAAATTTCTGTTGATTTAAACTTCCTTGCTTTATAGTCCTCTAGCTAAATTGAAGAAAAATAACAAGACAACGAAATAATATTAATTTTATATTCTTTTAATTGAAAAATACTTGCATTATATTTAATGTTACAAAAACTGATTTTTTCGCACATTTTTTAAGAAAATTATTTCGTAAACAAAAGTAAAAACAGCTACTTTTATAATTCTTGCTAGTAAAAAGTTTACTAGGTAAAACTTGCAATAAGTTTTATCTCTATCACATTTTTACACTCTTTTTTCACTAGCAACAATTTGTAAACATTTTTAGTTACTGAACAGAACTGTTTATGTCGGTTTGCATAATTAGCGTAAATATAAACTATTGGTTTCAAGTGTTGTATATTAATACAAGAGTTGATTAATTTTACTACAATTGCACATATTTAACTGTATAAAGCTTTTAGGATAATCAAATTAATAAAAAATTCCATAGCGTGCAAAAATATTTTAATTTAGTTTAAGTTTTCTCAGGGGCGCTTTAGTTTACACAGTCAGTAGCAGCAACTGCTTGGACCCAACCCATAAGAATTAACGTTACAAACATTATGGCTCTGGGGTCTCTTAAAAAATGTAAAGTTGAACTTAATTACTTGAAGAATGGGTATTGATGGAAGAGCTGGTGAAAAATCTATGTTACTTCGAAGAGGCAAAAATCAATTATTTATTTTTTTATAATTCGTCAACAGAAAGGGAAATAGATCAAAGCCACAAAAACTTGACAGCTGACTTATCAGTGGGTCCTCCTTAATTAAGGATTTTAATGAACTCTTCAACTATAAATAAATATTTTTATAGCAAAGAAACGTCTTATTTAATAATTTAAACTTAGCATACATCTTTAATTTAAAACTAACCCTACACATTGCTTACGTTCGGAGAATTCCGTGTATTATTAAAGAGGAAGACTAAAGCTCATAAGATCTCAGAGTATCTAGAAAAAGCTATTTGTGTTCAAAGCAAGCTGCATAATATTAAAGAAAACTTTTACATAGCATTCTTTTAACCACAGGTAAAATTAAAATTACTACATAGTTGGTCTGTCACTTTCACTTTTAGTATGTTGATAATTTTCTTTTTAGAGACACTGCTCATAAAACAATTTATAATTAAGAAAACCTGCCTCTTATCTAAGTTTCTGTGATGCCACCAAGATTTCTTAGCTTAGAAATAATTCTTTATAGGAAATAAGCAGTGCGAACATTCATATTTAACAATTTATTTTTAAAAATAATTAAAAATGTAGTGTTAGGTGCTTTCAACGTTTTAAGTTTGTAAGGTACCTCCAATTTCTTCGGGCTTTAAACTGGGATAAGCTCAGTCTAGTCCAAGGCCCTTTTACATAAATTAATAAATAAAACACTTAATTTAGTTGTTGTTGACTTCTTTATTGACTTTAGTTTCACCTTCTTCGAGAGCCCTACGATTTTGTGTAAACAAGCTCTTTGTGCGTTGTCGTGACTCTAGCCGGGTCCCTACACACTCCTGCCTCTCTCTTTCTACTCTTTACTTTACTTCGAATGTAATTCGAAGTCTAACTTGGTGCTTATGTTTTCAGGGTGTGATCCTCAGCGAAAACCCTGTCACTCTTAGCCCTAAGAGATGCGGTCGCATGTTATCCAACTTGCTACACTGATTATAAGCCAGCATCCTGTACATCACTGTTTTGCTAGGATTGTTTCCAATCCAACATCTAGCACTGCTCAAATTTAATATTTTTTATGTTTAAATATTATTTATTTTTTTTCAATTTTTTTTTCAGCAAAACTCCTGCACATTCAATTCTGCTTTATTTTATTAACAAAAAAACACATTATTCATATTTCTAAGTCGGTGTGACCCAAATTTTCTTCATATTTGGGTCTTCGCATGGTAACAACAATTATTTTAATTTTTTAAATGGTGATGTCTCAAGGACATTTTCTCATCGTAGTCAATGATTAATTGTGAAAGTATTTAAATCACAATAATAATTACCTTTACCAGACGAAGTATATTTTATATTATTATCAAATCCAATTTTGAATTCGTGAGTTTTTTTAAAAGCTTGACAGTCATTATTTTCAAATGTAATTATTTCTTGAGGATTTTATCTTTACATGAGTTGTCTAAAGCAATTTAGTAAACGTATTCTATTAAAAAGTACTTCTTATCCCAGTTTTAAGCAATTTTATTACAATAAAGAGCTCTTTAGGATTTTTTCAAACACTGTTTATGATAAATGCTTAATATTCTCATTTCCTTATGTTTTTCGCATCTCTAAAGAGTTTATAAAAAAAATTGTCATGATGCTACAAAGTATTTTGTATAATTTTATAGTTGACAATAGATCTGAAAAAGTTGCCAGAAACTGAATTTTTATAGCATGCTACATTATATTTGGAGCTTATAACGCTAAATTCAAACCTTAACAAATGCCGACATCATACGTACCCTATTGGCACAAGTAAAATGAAAGAAAAGTACGTAATTTCTTTGCTAATAAAACATAATACACAAGGCAAATAACGTTAATGTTTGTCAAGTTTTTGAAAAGCTTGTTGTAGAGCATATCGTAAAAAATTATCCGCGAAATTGGTCGTTAAATGTTTTTAATTGTTTGCATCGAAAATGAATGTCTATGCAGGACGTGACAAGAGAAATGTTTGATATGAGACAAAATGGAATTACAAGTATATTTTTTTCAAAACTCTATTTTGAAATTATAATCATTTACAATTAATGCTGGTGTTTAAAATATAGCGCAGCCCTTGTGTCAGACGAATTTCTAAAATTGTTCGATGTATCACTGTTAGAAAAAATTATTTTTACCACTATATTAAGGTAGAAGAGGATTATCCGAAACTCTTTGTGAAGAACTGACAAATTATGTTTACAAACAATATTACATACACAAATAAGGAATGATTGTTACCACCGTTTGTCAGCACACTTTAATTTCTGCCTATCTAATTGTATTTGTACAGTTCTGAAATTTCTGATTAGGCTCTGATATCAATGATTTATTTAATGTCTTTTTTATCATTTACTTTTTAAATTTAAGTTCAATAGGGGTTTGATTTTTTAAAATGTTTTTTACATCGAAGAATTTAAAGCTCCTTAATTCTTTATCAATTGCAATGGTACAAATGAGACCACAATTTCACAAACCACCTCAAGATTTTGTCCACAAAAACTTTTATTCATCTTATTTTTTTTAATGATTATTGCTAGTTCTAGTGCATCTAGATCTATTACATCTTTTACTTGGATCTCTGCCGAAATGGGTGTACATGTAATAGTGGCCTTTAAAGGCCGACATTATTATTTATGTTGGATACAGAGTTGAGCCCGATTTTGGTTACTTAAATACTTTTCGCTTATTTGTTTGTAGCTGAAGCTTTGCATATTTTTGAAGGTGGTTAAATAATAAACAGTTTTTTGTAATTTTTTTGATTAGAAAGCTTTCGATGTAGTTAAAATCATTCTAATAAATTAGGGGCGGAACAAATTCCAATAAATCTAATACAAAATATAATCGTTGCTATTAAAAAAATAATAGCAGTTTATTTATTTTTAGCAAATTTAGAAAAAAATAAGTACAAAATGTAAGCAAAATTCATCACTGAAAACAGTGGCAATTTCCTAAACTTTTTGTATAAAGATTAATTTTCGTATTTTCTGAACTTTTATTTAACGCCGAATTTTAGAAATAAAAGTATTTGTGTGTATGTATTATACTAATTGATTTTACTTCCTGGCTTTTAATACTTACATTTTAATTAATATTTTTATTTCGAATATAAAAAAATAAACAAACAACAACCTCAAAAACAGCTTTTTAATGTTATCGCTTGATTTTCTGAACAGGACTTAATACTTTGCTTGTTTTTAAAATCGTACGTGCAATATTTTATATCAAAAAACAATCTTTAATTAAATAACTTAAGCCCTCAGTTTTTTTATTATTATACTTGGAGTTTTTTATTAAGTAATAAAATTTATTTCTTCTTTCTAATGTCATATCTTTGCACATTGAACAATTTATTTCCAGCCATTTATCTATCGTTTGAAATTTTCTCATTATTGTTTTTTTTTATTCTATGAGATTAGTGGATGCGGAAAATTTTCCTATTAATAATTTTATCAGCACTTATAGCATTATAATGCTGACTACATTTTTCCACGTTTAAATCGTTTATAATACAAAAATTTTTATGGAAAAACGAACAATTATTGACGATGTATATAGATGTAAACTTGTCAGTACTTTAGCAATTTCTGCAATTTTCCTATGGGTGTTACATTAGGGGATTAAAAGAACACGACTGTGAAATCGTTTACAAAAATATTTTTTTTAACCTGCTTAATATATCATTATATATAAATATATAAAAAACAACTTATTTTCAGTACTTAAAATTGCTTAATTTGAAAGTTTGTCTTGATGTGTAGTGTTACGCTGCCAAGTTTTGATTCTACGCATCGAAGAGAAGCTTGTTTCACAACTTGCAGAACTGGTGGCAAAACTAATTGCAAGTTGTATGATATAATTTTTGTACAAGCAAACAAAAAATGTAAAATGTAAGACAAAAATTATTTAAATGTTCCTTCGAATTTTCTTAAAACCCCTATATAATTTTTGCTTTTTTCTTACTTTTTTTTTTGCAATACCTACCTCTGAGTAGACACTTATAAAAGTCTATTCAAAAATTTTTTGTACGTCATATCAGCACCCAAATTATTAATAAACATGTGCAACACAAACACATGTACAAACATATTTAAAACAGACGTTATTGGATAAAAACTGAAACAGTACTATACACGTTCAAGCAGATTTGAAAATTCCTGGGGCAAAAATATATTCTTAAAAAAAATCTTTACTTTGATTACATCTGTCTAAATAGAAAAACAAAGTTCAAGTATGCTGTGGCATATAAATGCAGAAGTGGCTTAAGCTAAACGTTATTGTTTGAAAATAATCAGATATTTTGACATCATAACAAATAGTAATAAAAATGGTTGTATTTACATTTTAACATTTTTTATTTTTACTAAGCGGATTTATGCCACGCAATCTGTGCTGCTTGAAAAATGTCTGATGTTTATTAACAACAAAAAAAAGTTATTATAACGCCAGTCCTGAAAGGTTTAGAAAGCTCACACAAGTAAAGCCGGAATACTCACGCCTCCTCTACTACAGCTCCGTCTAGAAATTTTTTATCTATTTTCAAAATATTTTAATTCTAACTCGGTAAAAGAAAAAATTCAAAAATTCCTGAGTTATTTGTTAAACCTCCCCCTCTTTCCGACTTAAATAACTTTCTTTGTACTATTATATTGAATTAAAAACAAGTAAGAGTGCAATATTCAGCTATGCCGAATCTTATATGCCGTTCACCATCTGTGTATATCTAGTTTACTGAAGTTAATCCTATCAAAAAAGCAAGCGCATTAGTTTTTGATTTCATCTAGAATTAGAGAAAACAGAGATATTTATTTTTAAACTCCAGGCCTACAAATTACCTCTAAAAATATTTTTTATGACGTACGGTAAAATGGTCGAATATACAACCTTATAATTGCAGAAGAAATGACAAATCACTCATGATCTGCATACTCCAATGCGATTTTTAAAATGTTTGCAGAAAGAAAGGTAATAAACCTTCTTCGTTATCTGTTTTTATAACGATTTGTTTTATTATAGTGACTGCATTTAATTTAATGTAATGTAAGTCGCACACTAGTGCAATTAGGATTTTTTGTGTAGAAAAAACCGAAATACCGGACAGAAAAGACACTTAAAAGAATTTAAAACACGATTGGTGATGTCAGTCCGGCTTTATTTTTATGGAAATGTGTTTCATATTTTTCTAGTGACGAAGCAAAGTTTTAATTTTATTTTTTCTTTACTAGCAGCAGGTGTTCTACCATGAAGCAATGTGGACTTAATTGCCAGAAGACTATAAATAATGAAAACTTAAACTTATTTCCAGATTTCTCTATCTATGTTTAGTTTCTAACTAAAAAATGTTTTCCCGTTACTTATTTGTCATTTCTATTTTTAATCAATCTCTTGTTGAAACATATAGATTCACTTGGTTCATGTTTTTAGCTCTTCATATGATTGCAAGTTTTCAATTTTATTTAAGCACTTAAATTATAAATATAAGTCATTGAATGAATTTATTTCAATCTCTATATATTTTTAGTGAAATTGTTGTTTACTTTTGAAAATATTGTACACGTATATTAAATTTTTATGGACTAAAATTAAGTTTTATTAAAAAAAAAAAATGGAAAAGTATAAACCACATGAAAACTAGCTTAAAACTTCTTTATTTTATCTTTTCCTATAATGCGAAATAAAATACAATGAATAGAAAAGAAAAAAATTAAGAAGAAAAATTTAATAAACGTTAAATCAACTTTTGTAGAATTAAATGTTATAAATTGAAAATAAACAAGTGAAGCAAGGAGGAGTAAATAAAGTGTTTCGAGTGCTTGTGGTATTTATTTGAAAAAGGACATCGGAAACGGATGTTGATGATGCTTTCGCAAGTAGACTACACTACACAAATACAAGACTCAGCTAAGTTTTAAACAACAGCGAAATACAAAAAACAAAATCCTCAATCTTTATAATAAAAATGTTTTCTTTAATTTTTTTGTGGCATTTCCTTTTCAGTAGTTAGTTGGCAGATTTAACTTTTTACAAATTTAATTTTAAGAAAAAAAAAATTGCTCGGTTTGTTACTATTGTAACGCAAATGTAACAGTTTCTGTTTGTTTAAAGAACAAAAACATAGTTCTGCCATCGAAAAAAGTTTACCATCATTTTACGTCGTTCTGTCAAAATATCGTTCTGGGGTTATTTTTTTATTTACTTTTTACTTGTCTTCCTTTCTCTTTGAACTAAATGAGTTTTCATTTTCTCTAATGTAGCGGATATATCAACTAGAAGGAATTTAAGTTTTTATTTTGTTATAAAAATACAGTTTAAATTGTTCTTAAACCACTTTAAAAGTTTCAATTTTTTATTATGAAATTATTTGAGTCAAAGCCAATATTAAAGGTAGAAGAATTTGTGCTGAACTTATTATAGAGGAATAAGCAGACAGTTTTTATATATTATTTTTCACCAGCCAGCATATAAGCAAAATTATAGAGAAAATTGTTGTATGCGATTCCAGTCTGGCTTCAAATTTATAGAGTAAGACAACATTTGGTACTGACAAATTATCGCGCAAATCCCTCTTGCAAATTTATTTATGCTGCTACTAATTTTGAGAGCATTGATGCGTTTATGATGCCGTCAGATATTGCATTTTTCGAAAGAGTTCGTTGTCTTAAGAATGAAACCGCCAATATTAAGTCCATTCACAGCCTGATATTTGTCACCAACTAATCTTCTTAATGTGATCTCCTTTACGAGAGTGCAAACCTCTTATTTTATCATAGGGGAGTGAATACTTTAGAATTCACTGCGTGCCATTTGAATAAGGAATCACATTTTCTTAACTTTAATAATATGTATTTCCTGAAGCCTAGAAAAAAATGATTTTTGTCACAACCAAATTTTAAGGTGTTGGCTTTAGTTTCCTGAAGAAATACCAAAATTTTGCATTTATTTAAATACATCTATTTCTGTGGTACTATTTCTTGTGTCACTTAAATAAGAAATTCTTTAAGAAAGAAGGCTATGATTTGAATTCCTTTCAATATAAACGGCTTTATTATTTGATAGTTTTTATTAAAAATAGGACGCGGTAACGCTCTTAATAACTGTGAAAAAGAAAAAATTTTGATTTTGAAATATTAGGTTCAGAATCCGGTCTAAATAAAAATTAAAAACATTAGTAGAAGGAAGATAATTGTATACTGTTATTTAAATAACTTGAAATTATACGGAAGAACTATATAAGGGCGAAAGAAAATGGCAACAACTTCAAAAGAAAGACGGAAAATTCTTAGAATTGTATCAAATTCTGCTATGATGAGATCAAATTTAAGCAAAAAAAAAAAAAAAAAAACAAAAAAAAAGAAGTCAGCGGCAGTCTAAGAATAGTGTAGCATATTCTATAGTCCGACGAATTGGTTTTTGTTTACTAGAAAATGACTTGCAAACATAATTTGGAGGAAGTACTTCCAAAATACACCATGGATGTTCCAACACGACAACGCTCCGATTCATACCGGCAAATTGGTCCCCATATTTACAACAATGGAAAATGTCTATGGTTGGCTTGAAATAAAAGTTAATAAAAGAAGAAAACAATTTGAGATGATAGAATCCTCAAAGGATACAATAACGAATTAAATTTCCCTAAATCAATACATAAGATTAATTTTACAAGTCGATGTAAAATCACACTTTTGTTTCCATATTCAAGTGGCAGGCAGTGTATTCAATATAGCCCAGTAGGCTCCCTGCCACCATTTTGTGAATATGTAATTTTTAATTATCTTTTAGTTTTGCCTCTTTACTACACTTGTTAAAAACAGGTAAGGACTTCGGGCCATTATTATAAGTAAGAATTAAATTAAAATTTCGCAGGCGATATAATCAGCTTTCCGTAAGATTTTGATCTGAATTATACCAATAAGCTAAAGGTCAAGTGATCAATCTCCAGACTTGTCTCCTGATTTTAGTTTAAAGTACAACCGAAAGCGCATTAGCTGACCTCGAAAAATACTTTTTTATAAAATATTAAAACAGATTTAAAATATATTTTAGTGCAAATTACTTTGTTAATTTTGTCACTAAAAACAAACTTAATATATTTTTTAATGAATACAGCACAGAGAACTTTAAAAGTATTTTTGTTTTTGTTTTTTTTTTTGTTGGGTTAGTAATATTTACATTCGAGAAGAAGAAGTCTATAAAGGTTAAAAATTCGTAAAGACATTACATTATAAAAGGATCTGGTATAAAAATTGCTTTAGAACAGATTCAATGTGGGTCTTATGGTGTGAACTATGGTCTTAAATCGATCTTTTAAGAAACAAAATATAATGGTATTTTTTTAAGTTCGACTTAGATGCTATTTAATGTATACTTATCTATAAATTAACAGCATCTTTCAAAAAAGCTGATTTCTGATATTCGCTAGGGTAAATCTTTTAAGCATATTTGGGGGTTAAGAGGCAAACATGATTATTTAATAAAAAACGCAGATGCAATTGAGCTTTAAGCTAAGATGTTGGTTGCGGTAACTAGATGTTTAAATTTAGTCGCTCACCATTTAAGAATATAAATTGCTTTCAGACAAAAAATATATTAAATTAAACCACGGGAACCTTTTACTAAATTATCTTCAGGAAAGTTTTTACGAAACATTTCAAATGAACTAAAGATTTTTGTCCAAACAATAAAATAAAGACAAAAGTTTAAGACATGGACCAAACCTGCTGATTTTCAGTAATAAAATTTTGATTTTTATCTATTTCATTTAAAAAAATATGGGGCACAATCATACTTTTCTATGAAAAGTTAAGGGGCCCATAATTTGAAAAATATAGGCGAGCGCAAATTTTTTCACTTGATTTTATTTGCTTATTTTTCTCTATCGCCTTCTACTTGATTGGTTCAATAATATGGAAAAATTATAGGAAGGCATAGTGTTTTGTCCGCTGTCAGGAAGGGCGTGGATCGTTTTTTCTGATTTTCAACAGCAAAATTTTTGTAATAATGTCTGGCTGATTGGCGTATTAAAATATTCTCTAGCTTATATTTACCATTTTTTATTTAAATTAAAAAAATTGAAATCAAATTAGGAAAATTCTAAATGAAAATGAGAAATTCCATTTGAACTTGCAAAAATTCCAAATGAAAGTGCGAATTTCTATTTGAATTTACGAAAATAAAACTTAAAATTTCGATTTAAAATTGAGAAAATTTTAAATAATTGCGATTTTTTCATTTTAAATTAAGAAAATTCCGAATGATTTTTAGAAAATTAAAAAAAAAAAATAATGGGAAATATAAACTGTAAATAAAAATTAAATACAAAGTAAAGGTGAAAACAAATTTGAATGTACCACACGAAGTCCCCTTAATGTAGGAGAGCAGAGGATCGTTATTTTTAAAAACATGTAATGAATGGAGCTGTACAACACACTACCACATTTCACCAATCTGCTCTGGATTTAGAATATATGTCAGTTGGTTAACAACTCTACATAGATTTGTATTTATTATTATTTCCTTTTTTTAGTTTTCTTGATACTTATTTTTATTAATAAATGAGTAGAAATTATTTAGGCTTAAGTTCATTTATTTTTAATTTCTAAAAATCTTTTTTAGAAAGAAAATTTATTTTTACAAATGTATGCGGACGTTTTCCAAAGAAAACAAGAAAAATTAGACGCTAGCAGAATGAAATGCTGCATTTTCTGGACCGCTACGACCTTCATCAGCATTCTTCGCATCTATCTACCTTAGTTGTGTATTTTTATAAACATCATCTATTTAACCAACTAACTTTGTAAATAAGAATACGAGAACACTCATATTCATATCAACATTAATTTGGTTAGACGAAATTTACACATTTTTATTAATGTTAATCTGTCAATTTTATGAAAATAATATCAATTTAATTTTGTGTTTGTAAAAAACTTATTATTTGTATTTTTATTTTCTGCGAAATATTGAAAAAATAAAAAATAATATTTTTATTTAAAAAACTGACAAATTTAAAGTTGATTACATTACTAACAGGAACGGAAGCACAGACAGGCGGACATCACTCAATCGCTATGAATAAGAATTCAGAATATATATACTTTGTGGGGTCGGAAATAGATATTGCAGAAATTAAAAATGGAATGACAAACTTAGATATACCGTTTTTCCACTTTTTGTCGTGAAGGGTATAATAATATTAAAATATATTTTCTCGGGCAGTCGAAAAATTTTGATTAAAAAGACATAACTCTGATTTAAAAAACACCGCAATTTTCTACGACAAAGCAGATGAAGAATTTCCATCTTTTGTGTTTTTTTTTTTTTTTTATCTAATGCAAATAGATTTCCTGCAGCTATCACTGTCTTCGATATAAATATAAATCTAAATCATAGATTTAATCACCTTAAATAATTCAAGCAGCCTATTAGTATTTGAAAAAAAAAAAATTACCACATTTGCTTAACTTTGAAATCTACAAAAGAATTTAATCTGAAATTGATGACTGAAATTGTTGTGATTCTCCTGAATATGTCATGGTTGCTTGGGGTTTTGCTTACAAATCCCTTAAATAACTACAATAAATCCTTTTAACAAATATTTCAAACGCACACACACATGCAAATACATAGATGCTGGCACCGGCTTTTAATAATCTAGGACTTCTTGTTTACGAGAAATTTGTGGCCCGTAAATGATGTGAAATAAAAGAAATAAGACTCTTACACGTGTAATAATGTACATAATCAATTTGCTATTATGTGTTTTATGTGTTAAAAAGCTCTTGACGTTTCAAAAAGGTTTCTGCAGTTTTTCTTTACAATTTTCAACAATTTTTCTAAGAAATAGGAAGCAAGAATCTTAAAATAAAAAAAGTAATTTAAACTTGGTTTTATTTTTTACGAGTTCCATTTGATTTCCTTAAATTATACCTTTTATTTAATTTCAATATATTTAGTTGTAAAGTAACATTATTTTGTTATCATCATATATATCAAATTCTAATTCGAGTAATTGAAATCCCATTAATTTCATTTTCAACTTTTGCTTCAAATTCTCGTATGTAATTTTTTTAGAGAATTAAAAGCTTTTCACAGTCTTAAAAGTTATTTATTTTAAAGTGATGATTAAATTGGCTTTTGGTAAAATTAATTGTTTTATTGTAGCAAAAACTTAGTAATAACATTAACAATAATAAATTTTACAAGTAATAAGACTTTTTAAGAAATTTGGTCAAAGTTTTTTATGAGTTCGGAAAAAAAAATTTAAAACAATATTGATATGACCAAAACTGTAATTCATTCTTGAAAACATTTCTTTTCTCTTCTTCTTACAAAAACAAAAATGTTCCAAAATATTGTATTTCGATGGCCTCAAGCCACATTCCACTAAATAAATAATATGTAACTAATTTATTGGTCAGAAAAACTGAGGGCAAATTACGGCACGTAATACCAATCGAAATTTCAATAGAACTTTAATGTATTTCACTGGTTGCTTAAGCTACAGCATCCAACAGAATAACAAACTGCGTTTTTATTAAGGCTGTTATTTTTATTCACTATAATGATTTAAGGATTAACGCAAGGGTATACAGAAGTAATAGAAATGCAATGGCTTTAACTTATTTTACATATATCTCGTTTCACCAGAAGTTCATATGTTCATTTGTGTGACACACAAGCAATTACAATAATGAATATCAAGTAAAAAGCAAAATTTCATACTGCACCCACAAATTGTGTCGTTTAAACGCAAAGGAAAAACTGTTTATATCTGGTCTTAAACAAAAATAGTTCAGGTTTAAATTTTTATACCCTTCACCACAAAAAGCGGAAAAGGGGTATATCTAAGTTTGTCATTCCATTTTCAATATCTACAATATTCATTTCTGACCCCATAAAGTATATATATTCTGACTTCTTAGAATAGCGAAGTCGAATGAATGATGCCCTCTGTACGTCCGTGTTAGTGTTGAAATCAAGTTTGCGTATCTAGCTAGCTGCGGAAAAACACCACGTCTGACTAATTTTTTCATATCATTGGAACAATAAAGTCACTACAATAAAAAAAAAAATATGTGGCGCGGTGGAGGCTAAAAAAAATAAAAAAAAAACATCAAGAGAGAAAATTGGCGCTCGACCATATTTTCAGAGTTACGGGGCTATTAAATTATAAAATTTTGTAAAATATCAATATGGGTCTCATTTTAAAGCTTTTGCATTTTTATGTAAAATTGTATATATGTGGTACTTTTTTTTTAATATTTAATTCCCTGTCACCCCAATATTTGCTTTTTTGATTGGAGTTGGTTCACTAAACTAGATTTACAGTTATGGCGAAGGGTATATAAGATTCGCAATCGTAAAAAAATACTTGAGTGGAGTAACAAAAAACTTAAGAATATTTCTCCATGAATTGCCAAAGAAAAACATAATTAACATGAAAAGTTCTAATACTAACCACATTTTAAGAAATTTCCATAAGTCTTTATTTTATATATTTTTTTCTATAAGGAACTTTTTTAAGGGTTTTATAATTAACTTTAAATAAAGTGAACTATATCTAGTTCCTCAAACTTTTTGTAAATTACATTTCATAATATAAAAAAATTTTGCTATGCTACAGCAAAAATTGATTACGTTTCGGTAAAGAACCAACTATAACGTGCATGAGCTGTCTTTAGCTTTCTTAATCTTCTAAGCAAATACATACGTATAAGTAATATATGGCAAACCATAAAGAACTTAAGAAACATTTTTTGTTGCCTTTTGGTTTTTAAATCGGAAAATTAGCTACCAAGTTCATGTAAGTAAACAGTAGCCATCTAAAATTCATTAATGGGTTGCTTAAGCATTTGACAGGCTTTACGAAATAAACAATTAACACGTATTTTTTTGGGCTATTTTAATTTTGCATAATTATGTTTTATTATAACAAATAAGGCAGTCTATTAGATTATTTTTTTTTATTTTGAGAGTAAGAAAATCGAAAAACATATTTTAGCTCGTTTATCTAAAATATCTGTCATTTGCTGTCCATTATTACTATTTACTTTAATATATGTATAAACCTTACGTTAAAAGTTAAGAACAAGAGAATTGGCCCTTTTATAATCAAAAACTGTTTATCTGTGTGTAAGACCCAAAAGGACAAATTAAAGTTTTCCGAGAATTTAATTCATTTGCAAAACGCCAAATAAAGTTAATTACATAACTTCAAATTTTCGTCAGAAACGATTACAAATCATCAAAAGCTCTTTTCAGTTGAATAATTGTCATTTTACCTCGCATGGCAATACTCTGCAGTTATTACGATGTTAAAAGTTGCAAATAGAATGAAAATGTCTTAAATAGATATAAACATTAAGCAGGTAGACGTAACATAGCAATTTATCAATAAATGGAATCTTGTTATTAATATGACATCCATGTGGTTACCAGTGAGCACAGTAAGCAATTTAAATATTTATGTTGTTTAATGTTGACTTATTGGGAGAACATAGTAACTTCCTTCAGTAAATTACAGAAATCTATATATAGAAGTAGTCATTGTGTAGTGTATTTGTATATACTTTTAAGTGTTATTTATTAAATTTTACTTACGGTGTCGTCCCAAAAATATAAAATTTGCAGGTCTAATAGACAAATCTTAAAATTACTATTTATTTAAATATTTTTATTAAGAAAACTATATATCGGAATTTAAATTTCATTTAATTTTTCATTTTACAAATACAATTGCTGCATGTGTATGCCATTTTGTAATTGGATACTGGTTATTGCAGGTAGGTAATAATTAGTAATTATTGGTGACATGGTGCCACAAAATAAATAACATGGCAACATATCACACACCTAGTTCAAAAGTGACACAACTCAAAGTTTTAACTTTTCAGAAATCGAAAGTTAAAAACAAAAACTTTGGGCTATTTAGTAGAAAATCCATACCGAATATGATACAAAAAGTTCTTTTTATTTGTTTATTATTTATACATTAGATACTTAGAAATTTAGTTTAATTTTGAGTTCAGTCACTTTTGAACTATGTCTGCGATATAGCTTTCCCTTATTGTCACATAATTTGACGTATGATAGTTTTAAGCAAACGGAGAACATTTATAGCAGCATAGAATTTTCTTCACTTCATGGCAGAGATCTTAACGGTTACACGTTTCGTTCAAAGAATTACTTTTTAATGATTATTTTACAATTTTTATTTTCTGTTTGGAAAATAATTGTTATTTTTCAAGCTCCAGTTTTTTTTGCCTAAAAAATGTTATCTTTCGTATTTTATTTCTTGTTTGGAAAATAAAAATTATTTTAAGAGTTTCAAGTTGTTACTTGAAATTTATTATTTATTTATTTATTTTGTTTTTTGTTTTGTGATCAACAGTTATAGCTGCTTTCAATTGTCTGTTATTGTCATTTAAAGTACACTCCTGTCAATAGAAAGGAATAATTAATTTTTGATTCTTAGGTATGCACTGAGACAAAGTAAAAAGAAATTATAGAAACTTATTAGTCACAGGAAACTCAAATATGACATGTAGAATAAACTAGTCATTAACTGAAATATTCAGTGTAATAAAATTGTTTAACTTGAAAAACAAAAATATAGGCTTTTGTAATATAGCAAAAGTAGATCCTTAGTTATAATTAGATTAATTTTCTTTAATTGGTTGATAAATCAAATTACATTAATAGCAATTTTTACCTGAAATTGAGCCAAAGAATGTTCAAGATCCAAAAAATGTATATTCAACTAGTGTCAAAAGTATATTTGCTTTTTACAAAATTTTACAAAACATTTAAAAATAAATTATGAACCAAGTCATTTGAAGGCTTCTTTTGGGAAACCAAATAAATGCGCCAACTGGGAGATGGTATCTCACACACTGGGTCCTACACTATGTACCTGCTAACCTTTAATTTGAAATTTTATATCAATCTCCAAAAGGAAAGTGTATAAGTACAAAATTACATTGCCTTCTGCAACTTAAAGTTATAGTATCGAATTTATAATTAATTCTACTTTAAGCATTTTAAATCTGCAACTTAAAGCTAGAGTATCGAATTTAAAATTTATTCTATATTAATTATTTTCAATCCCTACATACCCGTTTCTAGACTTCTTTAAAATATTCTTTTATCTTCTAGCTATATTTTTTTGTCGGGCCAATCTATAATAGGTAAAGCCTTGGAGTTTTATATCAAAATATGATATATTATTTTTTTTTTAAATTGGATTGAAAATTTAAAAAAAAAAAACCTGGTACTAAAGTCTAGAGAACTATAACAAGGTAGAGTCTTAGAACTTTGTACAAGTATTTTTTACATTAGTGTATGTAATCAAACAAAACACACTGGATTGGAAGAGTGGTCGTAACACAATAATTCATATACGATTATTACTGCGAAGCGTACCGAGAACAGATACTTTGCTATATAAATGTTAAGATTTTCTGTGACAATAATATCGCCTTTTTTCCTTCTATAACTCATGAACTGCGATTTGTTTGATTTTTTGTATTGTTATCATATATTTTTGGACTCTTTTTTAATTTTTATTATTTGAGGAGAATTTGGCAAATCATGTTGCTTTTATAGAACACTGAGATAAGTAATCAAAATTTATAATACTGAATAGTTAAAAAAAGATGAGGGTTTCTAAAGCAATTTTTGGGTTTCGTGTAGCATAAAGCTTCAATACATTTTTCACATATATTATGGGTAAATCCAACACAATTTGGAAACTTTCACCTGATTTTTTTTATCTGACCATTGTATCCAGTGCCCGAACTGGTGTTGTCGAAATGCATTCAGAGTTACGTGCTGAGCAGGTCATTTGTGCTTTCTACCTCAGTTGATCGCTGGTAATATCTCAATTAAGATTTTGTGTCAATGCGAAGGCAATCTACCTGTTGTCAAAAAGATGTCACCCTAATGATCATCTGAATCCACTACTATTTTTACTTGAAAACCTAATACTAAACCTAAAACGTAGGTTTTCAACAGATTATATTACAATTTATCAATTATTGTGAAACAAATCCAATTAACTTAATGCAAATATTTAACCCTCTTGGTCTAATGTAGTCTGCGGGCAACATACTTTATTAACGAAATTAAATACATCAAAAAGAAAAAACTGTTAAAAAATGATATTCCAGCAGTAAACCGGAACTTTCGTAACTACCGAAAGTAAAAACTAAAATGTCCCTTTACAACAAGTAGTGCCACCAAATTGGTTTTTTTTTTGGATCAAGGTAGTTTGCTCAGTGTTTATATCATGAAATGCAGTGCTCGATTACATATGTTAAAAAGTTATTTTCATTATTTTTTGGGGCATGAAACAGAGGCTTAAATATAAATATGCCAAGAATATTATTGAATTTGATTATTAGTGATAAATGATAATGCAAGAACACACACATTGTTTTCCTGCTAAATTTTCATTATTCAACTTTAAAACATTTATTTAGAAACGATAGTAATGCTTTTGTTATGTGTTTTTCTCTTCATTAATATTGTTTTGTTGATTTATGTTTTCGTTACCTACTTTTATAAAAATTTTTGTGCCATTTTATTTTCTAAATTATAAAGATAATAACTCTTATTCTGTATGGCGTCGGCAATACAAGGCAACGGTAATTTTAAAAAATCTTTGAAAATCGGTATTCTCGATGTCAATTTTGCCATTTGTCGATGACTGGCAATATGACTTTGGTATTTTGTAAGGAAATGTAACATTGATATTATCTGCAATTTAGGTGTCGTGCGCAAAAAAAAATTGAATAAACTTAAAAAATAGCACAAATAAATATGAAAATAGAGAAACTGAAGATAACCAACTGCAACTAATTTGAAAAATTAGTTCAAGATTTAAAAAAAAATCCATCATTTTCTAGAGGTTTTCGAAGGGTGGAAAAATATTGCGAGTGGTCTAAACACTAATGGCTCACAAAATGGAACAATTTGTTGCGACATAAAATTTAAAACAAAAAAGGTGGAACAAATCTAATTTGCGGACGCAGCACAAAAATAAAGAAAAAGTTGTCTGCGGGGTGTCAAATAAAATTTTAAGTATTAAATGTTAAGTGAAAAATTCGGGGTGATGCTTAGTTTTGGAGTTACGGACCTACAAAGTTTGTATGTATGATATGACACATATCGAGTATTTTATAGCGGAATGAGGCAATATTCTTATCTTTGGAAAGGTAATTTCAATATCTATCTACTTGGAAAACAATAAAAAAAAGAATAAAAAGAACTAAAGCATTTTTTTTTTAAATAGATAACTTTGATTTATCACTTAATTTTCATCTGTTAATTAGAAGATTCTTGATTTCTGTGTAAGAAGTCTTCTTTGCACCATCAATTTTATTTTTAATTTTTAATTTTTCCTGACCAGGATTCGAACCATCGATTTTATAAATTAATGAAATTTTACTGTATTTTCGGCTTTTTGGTTCTTTTTAATTAATAAATACATTAATACATTCATACTTAACTCATAACAATCAATATGATACTGAAACAGAGTCTATAATGTTGTGAGCAAACAAGTATGAATAATTAAAAATAAAAAAAGTTGCATTTCGTGGCTATCAAATTGGTAGCACAAAAACGCAACAACAAATGTTTAAGACGAGTTACAAAGAGAACGACAAAGAAAAAAGCTTTAAGCTGTGTGTGAACTTCGTCTCACCAAATTAACATTAAGATTAGTTGGTTAAATAGATGATGTTTACAACGTACATACCATAAAATAGATAGATGCAAAAAATGCTGATGAAGGATGTGGCGGTCCAGAAAATGCTGCATTTCATTCCGCTAGCGTCTAATTTTTCTTGTTTTCTTTGGAAAATGTCTGCATACATTTTCATTAATTTTTTTTACTTTCTTCATCACTGTACTTATCGGAAAGACAGTAAATCTTTTTAAATTTTCACATAATTTTAAATTTTTCCCCAATGAAGATTTAACCGTGGATATTGTGAATTAACTAAAATGCTAGTGTCCAATTTTTCTTGTTTTCTTTGGAAAACATCCAAATTAGGGCGGGTCGATTTGTGGGGAGGCAAAAAAATCGCCCATGGCTCAGTGAAAATCATATTATAGGGATCAAAATAAGAAACTTTGCCCGTGGAACTTTACCCCTAAAACGAATCCTACAACCTCTAACTGTTGACTTTTGTCCCGTAGGGTCAAGTTTTGAAAAATCCTACTTTGACCCATTTAGAGTGCCCCAATCGAGTCCAAATGTATGGCCGACCCCCACTAACTTTTGAGGGCCGATCCACCCATGCCAGTGGCACAACCCCTGGAACTCCCCTGGGGATTCCCCATACAAACAATTCAAAAAATCACAATTTTTAGCACTTTACATGAAAAAATCAGTGAAATGGCTATGTTTTTTTTTTTCTTTTTTTTTTTCTTTTCGCTTTAATTTATAAGTAAGTACTTTATAGGCAGTTTTGATAACAAAATCGATTAAAGGTGATTATTCACAAAATTGTTATTTTTAACACAATCAAAAATAGTAAATAAATAAATCAACTGTCTCAAATAGAGGGCCGTTTCAATGAGCGCTTATTCCCTTAGCTCAATGGGAAGTTCAGCCGGGGCGGTCTTATTATCCCCATGTATATCTGCAACATCCAGGTTTGAGCCGTTTCTCGCACACTGAACGGCCACTGATCGTTTCTACGAAAAATCTATTTTCCGGAATAAAAACTACTCTTATATTGTATCGCTCAAGTAGCACCAGAAATTGAATATACGCCAGTATACATCTCGACTGAAGAACCTTTATGGCAGCCACACTATCCACAAAAATTTCAATAGCCTTCAAGGTTCCTTATTCTTTTTACCAGTAAGATGTGTATAGATACCAGCTTTCTAAAACCACCCTTTTAATTTTTTTTTAATTGCGGGCTAAGTACTGTGAGTGTCAAAAGAAAGTGTACACAAACATTTTCTTTAGATTAGTTTTTATTTCAGTCTTTAAAAATACTATTTTATTTAACTTTTATGTTTTCTTAAATTGTCATTCAGTTCTCTACTTAAACTTAAAAAAACAACAACAAAAGTTATAAAACAAAAACAAATTCTATTCCCAATTTTACGCGTCAAAATAAAGTGTACACTTATAATTCATTATAAAAATTAGTATGATTTAGTATTTGGTTACTTTTCCTTTAGCTTTAATAACGGCACTTAGTCTTCGGGGCATCGATTCAACTAGTTCTTTGGTTATGTCAGATGAAATTTTCTGCCACTCCTCCATTATAAGGGATTTAAGCGTATCCTTGTTAATAATTGTCCTCTTTCGTATTTGCCGGTCAATATGCTCCAACAAATGCTCAATAGGGTTAAGGTCCGGTGATTGGGGAGGATGATCTAATGTTTTAGGAGTATGATAAAGGAGCCATTCTTTTACTATCTTTGCCGTATGTTCGGGATCATTGTCTTGTTGAAAGATCCAAGGTCACTTTAAGCCCAATTTCTCCACACTACATGGCAAATTGTTTTTCAAAATGTTTAAGTAGTCCGTTTTATGCATAGTATCTTCAATAAAAACCAAGTTTTTCACTCCACTTGCCGCAATGCATCCCCACACCATAACCGAACCTCCACTATGCTTAACCGTAAATATTAGATTTTGTTCAGCATACTCTGTGTTTTTTGTACGCCATACTTTTATAGTTTTTTTCTGGCCAAATATCTCAAATTTACTCTTATCGCTAAATAAAAAGTTATTCCAGAAAGAACCATCTTTAGTTTCGTACTTTTTTGCATACTCAATACGTTTTTTCTGATCTACTAACCATATAAGTGGCTTTTTTCGCAGCAACCGACCATGTGGACCATTTGCGTGTAGAGCTCTTCGTACTGTGTTGGCGCTTACGTTGCAATTTTTTGTTGCTGAAACTTCCTCCGATATTTTAACAGCACATTTAAATGGATTCTTCTTAACATCGCGCAAAATAGACCTTATTTCAGACTCACTTAAAGCTTTTGGTCGGCCAACGAACGAGGTAAGCTGGTATTATAGGCAGAATAGGTTTGGATGAATATGACGCTGTAGTAGAATCGTTATATGATGTATACTGATTTCAGATTTTTAAAATATTTATTTTTAACATTCACACTTTTTCATGCACTGTGTGCTACACTTTAAATATTTTATTTCTTTAAAGAAATATATATCACAATTATGTATCCAATATAATTAACTTTATTTTTGTATTTTTTTGCTGCTGAAGTATTGCCAAATGAAAAAATATTTGTGGTTCATAAACAGCTTCGCGTTTTATTAAATTTCTAGCGACAATACAATTTCAAGATTTTGCTACAGCTGCCCAAAGTAATTAAATTTCGTATTTATATTAATACACAGAGAAGAGAAAATCGTTATGACAACTTAATTTAATGCCATTCTAACTGTGTCAGTGGTGCGTATTAATTGGAATTCTTTTGTAAAATAAATGAATATGGCACTCGCAACAACTTTAACAAGTGAGTCAACAGTCACTACTAAACATTATTCTCAACTAAATAAAAAAATGTATACTTACTTATATGAATAATTCTTGAAAAAAAAAACCCGACATCAAAACAGACTTTATCTATCTGCCTATAACGGTAAAAGAGTATGGCCAAAAAATTAAGTTTACATTAACTATTGGGACACCCTTAAATTCCACGTCCAAAGTTTATACTTGTTCAGCTGTTGAGTAGTTTTGTAATATACATCAAGTTACAGCAACTAAAGGGTCACCCTTTAATTTCCAAATTATATACTTGCTGTTGTAGTAGATTTAGAAATCAGGTTCTTTATAAATTTCAACCGTCTATCTATAACGGTTCAATAGTTTGCCCATTACCACATTATATCAACTATTGTAAAAGCCTTTAATTTATAATTTAAAATTTGTATACTTTTTTTATACCAAACAAAGTAATGGACACTCTGTCTAAAATTCAAGTGCTTGTATCTAACGGTTCCAAAATACGGTCATTTCAAACAAAAAACATTAATTTTACAAACACCTTTCAATTTCTAAATTCAAATTCTAAGCTTATTGTTGCAGCAAAACAGGTCCCTTGTAAATTTCAGCTGTCTGTATATAACGGTTCAAAAGTTCGACTACATACACCATATTGCATCAACTATTGGAACACCCGTTTATTTCCAAATCCAAACTTTATACTTGTTCTTATAGCGGATTTAGTTATACAGGTTCTTTGTAAATTTCAATCGTCTGTCCACAACTGTTTAAAATTATAGCCATATACATCAAATTAAATACTCTTTTGGGGCACCCTTTAATTTATAATTTTAAATATTAATACTTGTTACTATAACGGCCAAAGCAATTGAAATTCTCTCCAATCTGCAAGCATTTGTCCATAACGGGTCAAAGGATAGGCCCATAAAAGAGAATCTACATCAATTATGGGACACCCTTTAATTTCTAAGTTTAAATTATAAAAGTTTGGTCACATACTTGAAGTTGCATTAACTATTGGGACATCCTTTAACTTCCAAATAAAATTTTCTACTTGTTGTTATAGCAGTCTTAGTAATACAGGTTCGTTGTAAATTTCAAGCGTCTGTCTACAACTATAAAAGAGTATGGCCATTTAAAATAAATTAAATGAACTATTGGCGCGCCCTTTAATTTGTAATTTTTAATATTAATACTTGTTATTATAGCAGCCATAGCAATCGACATTCTGTCCATTTTGAAAGCGTTTGTCTATAACGGTTAAAAATATAGGCCCACATAAGTAAATTTGAATCAATTATGGGAACACCCTTTAATTTTTAGATTTATTTTTGCATAACTTTTTGTTATTGGGAGCTATAGTAATACGGACTCATTTTAAAGTTTACAGATGTGCCCTATACAGTTCATAATACACTTAAAAATATATATGTTGTATGGGCACACCCTTTAATTTTTGAGATTAGGAACTGTTTTTAAAATGGGACCAATCTGTTAGCATAAAATATCATATTACCAAAAATTTTATAAAATCAGACTGAGTTCTGCAGGCACAAAAATAAAAAAAGCAACATTTAGCCGAATTGAATTCTTTTCTTGAAGTCGGTTAAAAAAATAAAAAAAGTATTAAATCCAGAATTAAAATGTTAGTCCTAGTTCTTCCTATTCCAACTTGGTTTATTGTTTTCTGTTAATTTCTGTAATTTTTCATTCGGTTCGGAACTCACTCACCCACTGTTTTGCTAATGCTGTGTAAAAAAAATTGTTTTAAACTAATTTTTGTTTACAAGAGTCCTTTTCAAATTATTTTGAACAAATGTTTTTAAATATTTGAGAAATTTGCAATAAATCTTTGTGCTATAAATTAAATATTGTATTAAGTATTATTGTTGTTATTCCAAGTTAGTTCATTTGCATACCCCAATTAACAGAAAAGTTTTTAAAACAGATGAAAATCGGTCAAGTAAACTGTGTTAATTTCCATATTCTGTGTTAATATCATATCCATTATTAAAGTTCATCATCAATGTAACTTGGAATTATTTAACTTCGACAATGCCAAGCGACATGTAGTTTTTTAGGTTTGATCTTTATTAGCAAATATGGCGCAATTCCGTTTAAACTCTTTTTACATTTTTTAAAAAATATATATATTGTGACGAATTGGCGCTAGCCCATATTTTCCGAGTTACGGTGCTCGGAAATTTTGAGATTTTTTAAAATATCAATATGGGTATCATTTAAAAGATTTTGAAGAAATCTTTAAGGAAATACTAAATTTTTTTTTTTAATAATTATCCCATTAAGAGCCGATATCATGTTTATGTAAAATAATTTTTTTTTTTAATTCTCTTTCACCCCAATATTTGCTTTTTTCATTAGAGTTACTTCACTAAACTAGATTTACTTAGATGGTCAAGGGTATATAAGAATATAAAACTCTAACTTGCTGTATCTTGAATTTGTGATGCTTAGAATAAAACATGAGAAAAAATATCGGAAACATAAAATAAACAGGATTTCGAGCTTATTATTGAGCCGATAATGAAGGCACCACAGTGAAAAGCTTCTAAGATAAACCAAACTATATAAATTCATACAACGGGCAATTGACATACTATTGTATTTAAAATAGTAACGTCTTTGGCGGTGTGTTCCAGAAAAAAGTAAAATATCGATGGATATTTCAGAATTTTAATTTAGTAATGAGTTTTATTTAAAAAAAAATACGCATATGTATATGTATATGTATTTTTATATGAACTTCTGTGACCACGCAACTGTTGGGTTGAGAGCAAAAATCTGTAATTTTATGTATGTATAGGTGTTTGTATATATTTATAAATGTATGTAAGCATGCACGTATGCTACATTTATGTACATACGTCAGCTACGCTATAAAGATTCAAAGATTTGATGAAAAAGTAAAACTTTTAAAGTTGTTGATTTGCATTTTTGTTATTTGTATGTTGGCGGGAAAATAAAAAACAGAAGACAAAAATCTATTTAAAATGGTAAAATGCCGAAATAAAAGGAACGAAATAATAGATATTAATACCGTATAGGCAAACAAGTTCTGAAATTTTGCATCATTAACGCTCATATTAAAACACATGTCTTGGAGAAACTCAGACTAGATTGAATTAGTGGGAGTGAGTAATTATTATCGCTCACGTAAAGACCTACAATAGCTGAAGTTTTGAGATTTTCCACAAATTACTCTGATGTTAATGTACATATCGGGCGGGAAAGCTGTTCCACACAAAGTGGAGCCCTGAATTTTTTGTGCTAGAAGCTCCTTATTAATGTGTACTCATATAGTCCATAAAACTACTGAGTGAATTGTGACAATGGGCGTCACACAAACAATTTATTAATTTACTCTTTTCTGTTTTATCCCCCATTTGGCTTATAAATAACAAATGATGAATAGCACTTTTCTTCTTTTTATTCAGTTTTTGACGTATGAAGTACAATGTACAATGGCACATTGATACAATGGTTGTTCACAAAGAAGTAAACAAAAGGTAGTATGCAATACTACCTACACCTTAGCAGAGCTTGTAAATACGGCAAATATATTTATATGTATATACTATGTATGTATACAAAAATGTGTCGTAGATGGCTGGCTCACAGAAATGATTACAAACGATAAATTATCAGCTTAACCTTGAAAGAAAATTATAAAAAATAAAACATATAATGATATAAAAGAAAGAAATAAAATGAACTTTATGGTATAAAAAAAGTATACAACTGTTATGTTTTCTTATTTCCCATTACATTAAAAATGGAAAATACTAAACCAGAATTATGTGGCAATAAAAACAGAAAGATAAAAACATAAATATATCTGAATTCAATCTAAAAGTTTAATCATTTAAACCTCAACGTTCAAAAGGAATATTTAAGTAGGTGCCATTTAAAAAGCTGGAAAGTTAACATCTAAAGAAATAATATAACCAAATAAATAATTTTAATCCGGCAAAGGTTCACGTATATTTTAATTTCTATATGTAACCTACTTACCCACGAGTTTTTATTTATATACAGAACTTGAAATATAATGCAAAAATATTTTGAGCAATAATTGATTTCAGAAGTAAAATATATAAAAAAATTAAATCTCTTCATGCTGAAAACATAACTAATGTTTAAAAAAAAAACTACTCTTAAAATAACACTGTTCAGCTGCATAATCCTCCTTTAAATAAAACCATTAAGGCTATATGGTATATTATGTGCTAAACTCAAATCCGTGTTTGTGTTTTCTCCATCGCGTAGGGTTTAATTTTGATGGGCTTGGAAAAATTTTCCCTTTAAATTTGTCAGGTACGCAGACATATTTTAGCCTAAATCGAGATTTCCAAAAATAAAGCAAATGATGTGGCTTGAAAATGATGTTATCACATCGAAAGCTCTCGCCGAACGTACGAAGTACACAGCCAGTGACGACGGTTATTACCGAAAATTACAACAACTAGTAAGTACTTAAAATTACTTAGATAACTTAAATTTTTGTAAGCATGTTATTGACATTCTGGAAATACATTTATTCTTAGTTTATTCGTGAAAAAGTGCATTGTCGTTTGTTTTACACTTCGCTACGAAAAGAAAGGGTATATGTAAGTTTGTCCTTCCGTCTGTAACTTCTCCAAAGTTCATTTCTTTATTATAAATAAATAATCAAAACAAACTTAAAGTAACTAAAATATTTTACTACAAGTTTTGCTTAGAATTTACAAGAAAAATTGTTTTTTTAAACAGAGGCAACACTCAAATGTTTTTATTTTCCAGTACAAGCTATCACTTTTCATTACTCGAAAAAAATTAGTTTTCTTACAAAATTCAAAATTTTACATATGAATTGTTATTTTTTTGTTGTTTTAGAGTTTGTTCTTTATTTGCCAATTACGCATTAGTACGACGTATATACCAGACGGCTTATTTTATTTTAATGAAATATAAATCATAGATAAGTTTTTGCCTAAAGGCTCAATTAATTTTAAAGAAATATGAATCATAGATACATCCCTATCCTATAAAAAGTTGCTTCTGAGTTCTAAAACAAGTCTGCAATACTTAAATCATTCTAAACAGATATCAGAAAAATCATAGCAAAAAACTTCAAGTTCAATGTACAGTAGAAATTAAAACCCTTTTTCGTTTGGTAGTATACAATTTATACTACCAAAGGAACGCGCTTTTCTTATATTTTGTATGTTTGCTTTTAAAAGTCGCTATCAAGACTTGTACGCTTAATAGATTGTCTTATTACAACACTTTTTCAAAACAGTGGAGGTTATCAATTCGGTTAATCTTTGTTTTCTTATGTTTGTGTCCACATTACTCAGTCATTTCTGAACCAATTTAAAAACAAAATGTTTGCTTTTTTTACAAGGTTAAGCTCATTGATTGGACCGGCTTTAAAAAAAAAAAGCAGTTATTGACCCAATGGCAAAAAGTAAAACAAAAATAAATACAAAAATTAAAGTGTGTGTCCCCAAAGTTGACGTAAACTGACCATTTCTTCTGAAACATTATAAACAAACGCTTGAAAATTGGACATAATGTCGATTGCTCTGACCGTTATAATAACAAGTAAAAATATTCAAAAATTATAATTTAAAAAGTGCAACAATAGTGCATTTAATTTAATGTTTATGGGCAAACTTTTGATCTTTTATAGCCACACACAGAAAAAGGATTGGTAAAAATTCGATTGATATGTTCAAAATTTAATTACTAATATAATTATTTGATTTTTAATATAAATAAATTATAATTTTGACTTATTTTTAATATTAAAAGCTAACAAATGATATTTGCGTTCAAATGTTGGTTGTAAAACCTCTTAAGAAAGTTATCCTTACCGATTTGTATCTTTACTTAAATCAATTCTATTAAACGGAAGATGCAACTAAACTTATTCAGCACATTACTACTGAAAACCAAATTTTGGTAGTTAGAATCATAAAAATCGATTGTGTCTTCTTAAATCAAAAAATGTTTGACATAATAAAAATTAATTTGTATATATTACAAAAAAAAAAAAAAAAAATCATCAATACTTGAGTTAAAAAATACAAAGATATATTGTTAGTGGTGTAAAGTTCTCCAATATTGTTGAAAGGTAAGTTCAAAATCAATCTGAGAAGACGTTTGTAAATAAAAAAATCTAAGATGTTTAATACACTTTGCAGCAGCAAAACGTGCGGTTTAAGATGGAAAGTTTAAGAAACTACGTGGAAAAGAAGATTCATGATGTAATGAAAGGAGTGGGCCGAAAACGATGGGTCGAAACATAAAATTTTTGAAGTATAATCTTATTTCTATAATTATTTTTAAAATAAAAGTAAATATTAAAATATTTTACTGTTTTATTTTATTCACAATAATACTTTATAGTCACCCAAGAATCATTTTTTTAATAGTTGTGAGTGCTATATTTATTCAGTTATTGCAACCGATTTTAAGATAATACACACAACCGACGAAATTCGATTGGCAACAAATTCGGTTCTTATAACGAATTTCTTTTCTCTGTGCAGATTGTTGAAATTTACAAAGAACCTTTATTGCTCAGTTCGCTTGAAAAAGTTGCAAATTTGAATCTCGCCGCAATATTTCTCAAATCAAATATAATAAATGTAAAAATACCGTCCTGAAGAAATATTATTTATTTATTTTTTTGTTTTGCTTTGGCATTGATGTTTTTGCAAGAATTATTGATAAATATCACTAAAAATTTGTCATCAAAAGATTTAGCAGTTTTAACAACGAAATACCATAGTCAAAGGGTTTAATTTTGCCGTACTCATATAATGTATATAATATTCGTACTTTATTTTGACAGAACGGGTCGCGTTTTTGACAACGCTGGCTTAAACTCTAAGAAAGTTCTATAATAATAAACTTTGATGTATTGTAATTTCATCATTTAAATTGGTCTTATTTATTTACTATCTTTGTTGCAATTTATTATTTTACCTGTGCATTGGAGTAATTAATGCTTTTAATTTAAAGTTATCATTGATAAATAGTTAAAAACAAAATCATTGCTACTAACTAAATATCAAATTTTTTCTAATAATTTTTATTAACGCATGCATTCTTTGCCTTTGTACACCTAACACACATCTTAAAGTATAGTGGAGCATTATTTTAAAATGGCATTTTTATCACAAAAATTTTGTGAAATAAATACATATTCAAAGGCTGCTCTATATATTTCTGGCCTAATAGCGAAAATGCGAATATTTATAATCAAAAATGGTTTTATTGTTTTTCAAAGTATTCTCCAGCATGATTTATACTCTTTTGCATGCGCTCAAACCAGTTGTCGAAGCACTTTTTTCACTCCGATTGAGACACCTCTAAAACTTGGTTTTGAACACTTTAACAGCTTCTTCTGGCGACGAAAATCGTTGACCACGCATTTTTTTCTTGTTGGCGGAAACAAGAAGAAGTCATTAGGTGCCAAGTCAGGGTTTGTACTGCGGATGACCCATTAATTCGACGTTTTGGCCGGTCAAAAACGCTCTGGTTTGAGCCGATGTGTGAGAGCTGGCATTATCATGGTGAACAATTATTTGTCTTCCCTTGTTGGTTTTTCGAATTTCTCCGATGACTTCAGGCAAACAAATTGTAGTGTACCACTCATAAGTGACCGTCCTACGTTGCTCAAGCGGAACAGTCGCCACATGACCAGTTTTGCCGAAGAAACAGGCGACCATTTGCTTCGAAGTGCTTCTGCCACGAACAACTTTCGTTGGATTTTGCTCGTCTTTGAAGACCCACACGGTCGATTGATGTTTGGTTTCGGGCTCATACGCATAGATCCATGATTCGTCACCTGTGACGATCTTATAAACGTCTTTTGAAGCACCGCAATCGTATTTTTGCAACATTTCTTTGCACCAATCGACACGAGCCTTTTTTTTTAACGACTTTCAAATTGTGCGGGATCCAACGAGAACAAATCTTTTTTACGTCCAGGTGTTCATGCAGTATCGAATGTATGCTGGTGGAAGAAATGTCCAAGGATGTCTTTATCTCTCGGTATGTCACATGTCGATCTTGCATTATGAGTTCACGCACGGCATCAATGTTCTCTGGCACAACAGCCGTTTTTAGACGACCATCACGGAATTCGTCTTTGAGCGAGCTTTGGCCACGATTAAATTCATTATACCAATTTTTCACAGTGCTATAGGATGGTGCTTCATCGCCATACAAAGATTTAAGTTCATCAATGCACTCTTGTCGTGATAATCCACGTCGAAAGTTGTGAAAAATGATGGCAGAAAAATGTTCACGAGTTAATTCCATTTTTTTCTATATTAATTTTTTCAAGTCACTGTAAACAACACAAATAATGGTCGTACGTCAAAACGTTTTGAGTACGATTATGCTTAAAAATGACAAACTTTCCAATGGAAATGTCAGATTGTACTTGGCAGCACTCAGTGTTGCCAGGCCAGAAATATATATAGCAGCCCTCGTATTTTTAACTTTCTCAGGAAAAATAAGAAATTATGGGAGCGTATTTGTGTTTTCGTGTAAGTAAGAAGTTATGCAAGCTAGAGTGTGAAGTTAATTTAGATAGATGACGTCAAGTTTTAGACCTATCTCTCTTAAAGATAATAACTTTAACATTTTTCAAATACAGATCATTCTACAATATTTTAAGGTTTATATATTTTATGCATAGTTTTTTTAAGTTTCTGTGATCAAAAAGTTGTGTTTCATAAAAACACATAAAAAAAGTTTTTAGTTATCAAGCGATTTTATTAAAATTTATTACAATTAGTAAAAACAATTATAACTAAAATAAAATCATTAGCACTAAATAGTAGCAAAATTTTTTTTGATTGACATTATTCAAACAATACCAATGAAATTTTAATGGTACTAAAAAATAATCCAAGTATGATTTTATCTTAACCTTTAAAAAACTAAAAGCAAAAATTTTTGTAACTTTTACATTGAAATAAACGAGTTAAACATAAAAATCAGAATTTAACCTTCACCTGTTTCAAATTAGTCAGACGTTACAGAAAACTTAAGGTTTAGTATTTTGTAAATGTGGAAATTTTACACATTTTTCGTGTTTTACTTTTCACCTTGATTCGAGAAACTTTGTAAATAATATTAATGGAAGGGTCAATAAAAACAGCACAAGTAATTTAAAAATGTTCAAGCTCAAGGTTTAGTTCACCACCAGGTACCCTAATGAATTTTTTAACAGGTTCCCTGGCCGATGTATCACTTGTGATAAAGAAGTATTTTTTGTACCATGATTACAAAGTCCATGTATCATATATGAACAAATTGAGAGGTGATTTGAAATATGTTTTTTTAAAAGACGCAGACGACCAAATTGAAATTTTATTACACGGACGTACTGAGTACATTGTCTAGTTTGTAAAATGAAAAAAAAAATCCTAGGGTGATTTGTTATTATTATTATTTTTTTATGTTTTATTTTTTATTTATGAATTCATGTTTATTTCTTTTATAATAGTAAAATAGGTGAAAATGATGTAAAATCTTTTATTTTTTTTAAATTTTTAGAGTGGATCGCATTGTAGCATGGCAAACGGTATCCCTTTCCACATTCGAGGCACTCTGTATGTGCTTGTTTAGCGCTTTTAGGGTTTCCTTCGGCTTTGTTTTTGGCATTACAGCTGACACAGCATCGTTGGATAAGTTTTCCACCTCTAGGTGGAAGATGATGTGTCCTAGAAGTTGCTGGGAAGTTCAATGATTTAGTATGCTGAGTTTTCATAGCCTCTTGTATTTCCAAAATAGTGGTGGATGATCCAGTTACTTCATGGAAAATAACTCTTGCGTTAACCAGTGCTCCTTTAAAAAGTAAATCAATAGCAATCTTTTTGTACCAAGTTAGACTTTTCCTTAGTGGCGAGTAATAGCTACTCATTTCATCTGCGACATTAATCCCTTTTTTAGCATTATCATAATCAATAACCATATTTGGTTTTGAGGATTTTTCTCTCCATGAAGAGGTATCTGTCATCCCATCGTCGTGGCACATTAATATCATCAACACATCATGCTTATCGCGCCACTTCAAAACGGTAACAAAGCTATCCATCTGCCTTGCCACAACATCTCCTCGTTCAAGCTTGGCTTTTGTGACTACATCAGGGAGATTTCTTTTATTTTTTCGCAAGGTGCCACATAAATCAGTATTTTTATTTTTAAGATATTTTGCCAGATCAATTACAGTGTAGTAATTGTCTGCTACAATTAGTCTGCCTTTGTTTAGAAGTGGAAAACACAGCTGCACTACAATAGTTCCAGGTTTATCCAGACCCTATATAGCAGTTTCAGCTGCCGCGTGTATTGCATAAGACCATGTGTATGAGTTGTATTTATGGGTTTTTGATGGATTGTATGTTTTTATACGTATTCGCCCTTGATGATTTATTTGAGATTCGTCCACGACAATTGTGTCGCCAGGTAAATATAGTTCACGAAACTTTGCAATCAGATGGTTTACAAGAGGTAAAATGCCAGCAATGTAGTATACTACTGAATCGATGATATGAAATACTATTTTATAAATAAATGTTCTATAGTGACTTTCTTATCTACTCCCATATATAGTATGACGCTAAAAAATTTTTATTTTTTCTCTATTTTGTTATCTTTTCAACATTGACAACGCCTTTTTCATTTAAAAGAACCTGTACGTGTTGTACTCTGGAATTATCTGTAAATAGTACTCTGCCAATTGGCAGAATTTCTGCTACCCACTTTTCATTTTCGGTATTTTGATTACTTTCATGGCCCGTTTGACGTCATTTAGAGTTTCATCTTGGCCTACTTCAGATTCGTCAGCCTCATCAGGTTGATACATATCGTCACTTCCATTACTGAAATCTTTCTTTCTTTCTTCATCAGTATACTTTGCACGAGAAGCCATCTTTTCTTACACACTTCTAATTCAAGTTACTAAATAAGAACGCACGTGTTTCACTTTCACATATCACATATGATACATGCAACGTATGGGAACTAATTTCAAAACGACAAGTTCATGTATCATATTTGATACATATATTTTTACCGTTATAAATCCAGTAAAGATGCGAATGGCTAATTAGAAAACACATTAGTAACCTCGAAAAATACCTACAACATTAAAATTACAAAAAATATATGTGGGACGTATACTATTAAAAAATAATTTTTTTATGGGAACAGGGAACCTGTTAATGTGCGAAACTCATCTAGTTGTAGATACATAAAAATTATTTATTATGTTTATATTATCCTTTCTATATCAGCTCTTTGGAATGCTAAGATAAGAGCAAAATTGTAAATTCGTAGCATTCATTTGTATGCGACATACATACATTATTCATATTTCTAAGTAGGTCGCCAACAATACGTCCTTTTCATTATATTATTATATCTCATTATATCGATATTTCGTATAAAGGGTCTTAGTCAGCAATAAGCTTCATAAGCAATTGTCATTTTAGGGGAAAAGAATGATTTAATTTTAAATGGTTTATTTTGGAATCTAGAATTGATTAAGGCATAAAAATTTGTTTTTTTGTTTTTGTATTTTGTAGTTTTAGAGTTAGGGACCGTCCCTTATAAGAGACATTGCGCAATTGGTACATTATGAGTGTGACAACTTAAAATGTATTCTTTGGGGTGAAGCCTTTCTTTACTTTTGTTTCAAATAAAGTTATCTTTTCCCGCAATGTCCACATTGTTTATTATTCTTAGAATATCCAATAAGATATCTTCTGCCATCATGTCTTCACTTTATTAGTTCGCAAAAACCTAATAGATGGGTTATCAGAAGTTTCGAGGTAGGATGGACAATGACTTCGGCGAATAATAAGAAGAGAACATTGTCGAATCATAAGGATATAACTTTTTCATCAGCAGTTATAAGTTAACATCTGAGCCACCACCATTTCTTTCACCAGATTCACCAGTGGTAGACTGCAACTCACTAAGCGCCTCTCATAACCATATTATATCGGTGAAATACTCTTTGTTTTCAAATATTTACAACACCCTTTCTTTAACAAATCGATGGCACAATTACATTTTATTGGCATCATAATTTGTTGGAATTGTGGCGATATAAATATCTATACATGATGCAAGCATAATAATTTCAAAATTTTTAAATCTATGATATACAGATCGCCATCTTTCTTTTTTCATTACAGGGATCGCGTATCGTTTTTGAAGTAAATATTCCGAGATGATTAAGATCATCGCCTTCATTGGTATCAAAAAATTATTTAGTCAATCATCGTACCATAATTGAACTATTGACGCAGTGTCTCTTTTAGGAAATGTTGTATTTAAAGTTACTACATATATACGAGTACGTGACATAACGCTTTGTCATAACTTTTTTACATTAATTGAATCTGTAAACTTATTTTCAAATAGCAACAAACACAAGATACCAAGTATTCGTATAATATATAATAAATTCCAATTTTTTACCCACACAAATTTTTTACATAGGACACAAATCATAACAGCTGAAACAAATGAAATAAAACATGATTTATTGTAATGTCAGCATTGATGTAGCTACCTTCTTATTTAAAACTTCAAATTTTTAAAAGTGCTACAGCCTAGGGCTAAACAAAATTAAAATTTCGAATTAATTGCTGTGCCTGTAGTACGTTTACGCTGTATGCTGTATTAGTAAAAATAAATACATTAATATCTCTTGTACTGATCTTAGTGTTTTATGCCATGGCTTCTGTACTTGCTGCAAATAATATTTATTTAAAATTTCTTTAAAAAGATTCTTTAGTACTACATAAAAATATTTTTAGTCATCATTATTCACAAAAACGGGGTATCAGTATTAACTTTTACGCTTTAAGTAAAAGTATCCTTTTTTATATTTTTTTATTTATTTTTAATATTTATTTTTAATATTATTTTTAATATTCATATTTATTTATTTATATTATTGTTTTATTTTTATTTTATTTTTACTATTTTTTAACAGACTTAAAAAAGGAGGAATGTTTCTTTTTTAATGTTTGTACCTGAAGAACTCAGTCATTTCTAAACCGATTTGAAAAAATTTTTGTATTTTGATAGACTAAGCTTACAGATTAATCCTGCTTTAAAAACAGTTTAGAACCTTAAATATCCAAGAGTATCCCCATACAACATGTATATTTCTTACGTGTACTATGAAGTGTAAAGGGCACTTCTTTAAAATTTTAAAGTTTAAAAAAAGTTATCTCTATAGGTGACGTTCATTGACCTATAGGGGCCTACTTTCAAAGCATTATAGACAAAAGCTTGAAAATTAGACAGAATATCGATTATTTCATAATTCGTTATAATAACAAGTATAAACATATAAAATTATAAATTAAAGAGTGTCCCCACAAAAAACATAGTTTAATACATGTGGTCAAATAAATACATATATATTGATAAGTTCGCTCTAACAAAAAGAAAACAATTCGAATTTATAAGTTAAAAGGTTTATCATAGGTGACGTAAATTGACCCAATGGCCTCTCTTTTGAACCGTTATAGGCAAACGATTGTAAATTTGAGTGTAGGTCGAATGCTATGACCGTAACAAGTATCAATATTGAAAATTATAAATTAAAAGATGCCCCAATAGTTTACTTCATTTGATGTATTTTGACAGACTTTTGACAATTTATAAACAGACTCTTAAAATTTATAACGAGACTGTATTGCTAACCCCGCTATAACAACAAGTATAGAATAAGGATTTAAAAATTAAAGGGTGTTCTTAAAATTAATATAATTTGACCATATCTTTTTTAACAAACACTTGAAAATTAAATAAAATGCCAACTACTTTGCATGGTATAAAGGGTGTTTCAATTGTTGCTGAAATTTTATGTATATTGCCAAGCTGTTGCACAGTTGTTCCCAATATTTAATGTAATTTGACGTATGTGGCCATACTTTTGATCTGTTATAGACAGACAGGAAATCTGTTTTCAAGTCGGTTTTTTTGCCAAAATAATTTTGTAATATCTTGAAAAACTAACCATGCCAACCATGTGCTATTTCGTAAAAGCAAATTAAAACCTTGCAGAAGAAAGACGAAATCGATAGAGAATGATCTACGCCTTAAACAAAATTTATCATTTTTAAGGTCATTATTACTGCTTGCCGTTAGTTAAAGTTAGGTGTTTGTCTACCCGATAAATACCCTTATTAATACGAAGTAAACTAACTTTTTGTAAGGGTTATTCATTCGCTTAAGTGAGGAAAATATCTACTGAAAAATGACAATTAAACTTTGTCTATACAACAATTTTTTTTAATTTTATAGCATGGTATGAACAAAAAATTTTTGTTTGGCTCTTTCCGACGTGGTGGTATGAAAACTATGCCTCTTATCTTACTATTCTTCCTACATTTAATGTTCAATGGTATATTTAAAATTCCTCTTTTATAAGTAAATATACACTCAAAATATTATGTAGGTAAATTTAATTGAAAAAACACTTTAAACAACTACGTTTTCATTTAAAAAACGGTCCACTTACATTTCATTTAAATTAAATGTAATTTACAATTGTTTTTGAATGTTGATTTTATAACTAAAAAAATATGCAAAAATAATTAATTTTTCCTTTATTCCAACGCACGAAAAAACAACCTACCAGAATAGTAAAAACTACTGTTTTTTCATTTATTTCAACTAACAAAATGTAACCTACCAAAACATTAATAGTAACTGTTTCTGTATTTATTTTAATTTATAAAATTTAACCTACTAAAACAGTAAAATTAACTGCTTTTTTCTTTTATTCCAACTCTCTAAAAGTAACCTACCAAAACAATAAAAACTACAGCTTTCTTATTTATTTTGAAAGTCAAAAGATTTAATTTATTAATTGATTATTTATACTATTTTGATACACAAATTCTTCTTCTTTTTACTTGCTTAAATTGTTGTTCTTCCTTGTAAGTCCAAGGATTTCGGGATAGTTCTATGCTGAAAAAATAATGTACTTTTACAAAATTGTTTATGTTTTTGCAACCAATAATTAAAGTACATATCGCTCATTTAGAAATAGAACGCCTTAACTCAAACAAAAAATCATTTCAAGATAATCACAGTTAACGTTTTCATCTTGTAAAAGGTCGATACATTTAAAAAATATCGTCTTTTCAAATGTATATACAGACACAAAACGAAATATGACGATGTTTTAAAAAGCGATATGATCTTCACGTTATAAAAAATTTTATTTTTTGGGTTATAACGTTGTATTACTAAATGAGCAATATATTGGTAATTAAAAAATTTAAATGACATACCTTTGTTTAAGACCAACCAATGGACCCAAGTGGGTTGTGGCAACACGGCTGCCTGCCTAAAGACTACAGAATTTAGAAGAGAATACCTGCAAAAAGGGAACATTATTTTTTAAAACATAATGCAAATTTTAAATACTACTCGTATGTAAGAAACTTACCAATATTTTTTTGATGTTTTTCTTTCATAAATTATTTTGTTCTAAATATATTTTTTATAACTGACATATTTTCCAACAGTTTATGTTTTTTATTTTATATTTTAAAGCTATTGTAAAATAGTACTTTTCTACTGACGAACTGTTTTTTTAATTAAGAATTTCATTTTTACTGAAACAAGGCAAAAATTAATTAATAGTTTTGACTGCACCGAAAATCAGTATTTTTTTGTCGTTTGTTTTTCTAACAACAGACGAAAAAAGTTAAATAAATTTTTTTTTCCTAAAACAACCACATTTTCATTTATTTTTAACTTTACTGAAAACTTCCTAAATAAACGTCAAACAGTTAATGTTAAAATTTTTTGAGTGTAGGTTCATATTTACCAAAACAAAAAAATATATATATATTTCAAATGTTTGAAAGAAATACATAAAGCTTTTTTTTTATTTCTCATCAGTACCATCAGACACACGTAGAAAGTTTTCTCTATTATTTGTTAAATTTCTTTAAAACACCGCGTAAGGGTTCGTTGTTTTATAATTATTGATAAATAAGATAGTGTAAAAAGTGCTTAAAAGTAGGTAGGATTTTAATTTGAAGGTATAAAAATAACACCACTGCGCCTTATAATACGTATATAACCGTGGCTAAAAACACTAAATTTAAAGACAATGAAATTTCCTTTATAGTAGAAACAATCGAAGATCAAGTTGATTTGGAAGACATTGCATCAGACGCTGAGACAATTTTTGATGATGCTGAAGACCTCGATGATCAGAACCAAATCCAGATACTTTATGATAACATCACTGCAGTCGAAGGCAGTAGTCAATGCTTTTATTATTGCTAGAAGTGTTGGGAATACCTTACCACTTAAAGATTTTAAGATTAATATCATTTTAAGCCTGTGCCACTCGGGCTCATGTTCACCAGCGACTTCTGCAAAAAACGAACAAAAAACACCATTCGACTAAGAAATAATAAACCTTTTGTTTATCCAAGAATATGAGCCCCGTCATCCCATCAGCAAGTAAGAGCCACACTACAATGATGTACGCACAGTATCAAAACTGACCATCGGAGACTAACCCTGTGAATGTGATACACTGGCGATGTTCCACTTTATTCAAGCAAAACGAAATCCTGGGCCCAAATCGTCCCATTCGTGATCGAATGACTTTGATCGAAATTTTACATTTTGGGATCGCGGTACACGATATCGAATAGCTTGCATCAAAATTTGAGATCATGGCATTCGATAACGAGTAGTCGATCGAATACCTTCACTCAAAATCTTTTACATTTTTAAACAAATTTCGATTCGAACGCTATCGAATGCCGCAATCCGGTTACTCGATACGAAACCTCACTCGATCACGAATGCGACGATTTAGGCCCTGCTTTTATAACTTTCATATAATACCACATCTTCTTTATTTTTTCCCAAAAAATTACTTTCATAATAACAATTTTTTTTTAATTTTAGCAGGTTTCATATAGTGCACCGGAAATAGTAAGAAAAGCTTTCCATTAAACTTTAAAAGTTGATAAAAGAATAAGAGAAATAAAGATTAGAAAGATGCAGTAAAGTATTTAGAAAAAAAATTTTAAAGGACACGTCTCCTTCTATTAGTTTATTTATTGGATTTCAGATTGTAATACAACGACAATTAAACAATTATTTTATTTTATGGTTTACGAATGTATTTTTGCATTTATTTTTTAATAAAAAATATAAAGTACTGAAAAGCGAGACAATGTAAACTAGTCTCAAGTGTTCATTACGCTTCTGTTAGGCAAAAATTATAAAAATATAAACAAAAAATTTTGTTCCTGTAATTTTTAAGGCTCTAAGGTGTGCGTACTTTATTTCAAACTAGAGTAGAATTTATGTTCTTATTACACTGAATTCTCATCAGCACTTGGTACATTTGCTCTTACTGAGAAAAATACTTGATCATCGGCTGGCGTCAAAGTATCGTGTTCACTAAATTTAATCGTCTTCCAATGGAAACTGCCTACGTCTTCCGTTAAACATATTTTGAAAGGTTTATATAAATACAGTTTTTTTTGGTGTTATAAATGAAATAATAAAATTCCGTTGGTGCACACTACGACACCTGTGTCCTCTTTTAATTTTTCCCGAATTTTTTATTTTAAAAAACATATGGTTGAATCTAATAAAACACTAACCAAAATTTAAAAATCAAAATTTATAAATAAATAGTTACAAAATTTGTAAAAAAAAAAAAATACTAAGAGAACACAAATTCATGCAAGTAAATATTATGCTAATTTTAATCAATTTATTTCCTCTCAATAGAGAATGTTTTTGTATTGCATGATTTTGTTTAAGGTTTTAAATAAATTTCTTGAAATAAGTTTTGCAAGAAGCCAATAAAACTGTCGATAAGTATGTCCCATATGTGTCAAAGAATTAATAGGTGCAAAAACTTTTTTCTTTAAATAGTATTTTAAGAGTTTTAATAACTAGCAAATTTTAATTAAACAACGAAATATATTTACCGAAATTATTTGACACAACTTGTAAACAAGTATTAGTATAAACATAAGTTTTAATCCGCTCCAAAAAATTTTAGCTTTGTGTTGAAAATTTTCTTCTTTTAATTTTAAGTTATAGCATACATAATAAATACTTCTACAAGAAATTAAAGTAAAATTAAAAAAAAAAATTATTCAAATATAAGGCCACCTTCGAAACTCTAAAGTTCTTGTAGTTATTTTCATTTGAAAATTTTAATACTTTATTTTATTCTCTCACAAATGTACATATATTTTTTGTTTATAGTTTTAATTAGCAGTTTACTCAAGCATAAATGAATAAAAGAAAAGGGGACAATTTTGTTTGTTGTTGCTTGGTATACGTATAAAAAGTATAAAATATAGGTTCCCAGCAAAATATTTGATATTACCTTAAAAAGTACTTGCCATAATGACTTACTTTTGTGATTGCCATATTTTTTTACTCGCTTAAAAAACACATTACATTAGTTTGCAAATACGAGAATACCTGAAAATATGTAGTAATGATCATCATTACTTTCTGCAATAATCAATTTCCTGTAATAGATTATAAAAGTTTCATGCCTTACTAAAATCATAAGGTTGGTAATTTAGTTGGGAAGTCTTTCGCCAAAAATGATTAATTCTATACTCTACGAGGGCTGCTCTATATATTTCTGGCCTAATAGTGAAAATGCGAATATTTATATTCAAAAATGGTTTTATTGTTTTTCAAAGTATTCTCCAGCATGATTTATACACTTTTGCATGCGCTCAAACCAGTTGTCGAAGCACTTTTTCCACTCCGATTGAGACACCTCTAAAACATGGTCTTTGAACACTTCAACAGCTTCTTCTGGCGACGAAAATCATTGACCACGCATTTTTTTCTTGATGTGCGGAAACAAGAAGAAGTCATTAGGTGCCAAGTCAGGGCTGTACGGGGGATGACCCATTAAATCGACGTTTTGGCCGGTCAAAAACGATCTGATTTGAGCCGATGTGTGAGAGCTCGCATTGTCATGGTGAACAATGATTCGTCTTCTCTTGTTGGTTTTTTGAATTTCTCCGATGACTTCAGGCAAACAAATTGTAGTGTACCACTCAGAAGTGACCGTCCTACGTTGCTCAAGCGGAACAGTCGCCACATGACCAGTTTTGCCGAAGAAACAGGCGACCATTTGCTTCGAAGTGCTTCTTCCACGAACAACTTTCGTTGGATTTTGCTCGTCTTTGAAGACCCACACGGTCGATTGTTGTTTCGTTTCGCATAGATCCATGATTCGTCACCTGTGACGATCTTATAAACGTCTTTTGAAGCACCGCAATTGTATTTTTGCAACATTTATTTGCACCAATCGACACGAGCCTTTTTTGAGCGACTTTCAAATTGTGCGGGATCCAACGAGAACAAACCTTTTTTACGGCCAGGTGTTCATGCAGTATCGAATGTATGCTGGTGGAAGAAATGTTCAAGGATGTCTCTATCTCTCGGTATGTCGCATGTCGATCTTGCATTATGAGTTCACGCACGGCATCAATGTTCTTTGGCACAACAGCCGTTTTTGGACGACCTTCACGGAATTCGTCTTTAAGCGAGCTTCGGCTACGATTAAATTCATTATACCAATTTTTCACAGTGCTATAGGATGGTGCTTCATCGCCATACAAAGATTTAAGTTCATCAATGCACTCTTGTCGTGATAATCCACGTCGAAAGTTGTGACGAAAATGTTCACGAGTTAATTCCATTTTTTTCTATATTAATTTTTTCAAGTCACTGTAAACAACACAAATAATGGTCGTACGTCAAAACGTTTTGAGTACGATTATGCTTAAAAATTACAAACTTTCCAATGGAAATGTCAGATTGCACTTGGCAGCACTCAGTGTTGCCAGGCCAGAAATATATATAGCAGCCCTCGTATTTCCTTCTCTGAAATTTTTAGTGGGTTTAAGTTAGCTTTCTTTCGAAAATACATTTGAATATTGTTTCGACTGTTTGCTTAAATAAAAAAAAATATAATTATTATAAATCAAAATAATAATAATTATGTTCTTATACCCTTTATCACAAAAAGTTAAAAAAGTTTGTTATTATGTGTATGATTTCTACAACATAATATATTTTCCGAGCTACAGGGGAAATTTTCAAATTTTAAAAATTATTTTGACTTTCGTTCATTTAAATATTTTAATAAATTTTTTATTTGACCTTTTTAGTTAATTATATTTTATTTAATCTTAAAGCAATAGGTCTTTTATTTTTTATATATATTTTCATTGTGTAGCATTATCAGGAAAACAAATATTTATTTCAAGATACTTACGATAAGTGATATCGAGTTTCATAAAAATAATAAGGAGAAAATTGGAAATGTATTAAATGACAAGAATTTTCCTATTCATCTTACTTATAGATTAATAAGACAGTATAAATATAGGAATAATATAAATACAATGAGTATAATTGAGCCAATGATTTATAAGTCTTTAGTTTATGTACTAGTAATATCAGAACGGTTAGTTGAATCAAAAATTTTGATTGTGATAATATAAAATGGCACACAAAACACACTACTCATTAAAAAGGTTATTAAGCAAAACTAAGTATACAATACCAAATCAAGAATTATCAAATTTAGTCTATAAGATTCCATGTAGCGGAAACGATAATGAGATTTTTAATAAAGTATATACAGGAACAACAAAAAATAAACTAAAACCTATATTTGCTGTTCATAAATCTTATTAAGGATATAAAAATATTAATTCACAAAAAATTAAATTATTGTCTCATTGTACCAGATCCCAGAACAATTATTAATACACCAAAAGCACACAGAATTAATTTTAAGGCATACACAGATAATGTAGCTCAGATTTATAAATATTTAGTAAATAAGAAATAATTTTGAAATATGTTAGGTTGTTGTTGTTTTATGTTTTAAAAAAATTTTTTTTTCTGATGATGCTACACAATGGAGTAACGAAATATCGAAAATATGTATAAAAAAATAAAACTATAATTTAAATAAAAATATATTGGTTATTCTTTAATATTTTCGATATTTGCCCATTCATTTATAATACCTAAACATCAACGCTTTTTGAAATTACTTATTTAAATGTGTTATAATTTGGCATACAAAATTCACATTCCTGGGTAAATTATTTTACTGAATAGTAGCAAATTTTTATTTTGTAAATTTTTTAAGTTTTCTTTCCATAATAAAAACACACAGCTAAAAATTCAAGTTTTTCCTTTAAAATTTAAAATTTTGAGGTAATGTATCCTGTAATAATTGCTCTTTAAGACTATTATTATCATTATTGCCTCACATACTTTTTATATATTTAATTTAAGTTTTATATAGTTTACCGTTGTCAGTGAAAGAGTTTTCATTGTTCTATTTTCATACATATTAAGACCATCACAAAAGCACCGGTGCTGAAAAACCACAATCTGTTTGAATTTCTTTTCCTCTTTAAGTTTAGTGTTTTGTTGCTGAGTGGTTGTACATAAATTCTGTTTTACCGTTCAGCCAGATGACTGTTGATTGTTGTTGTTATTGTTATTTTCAGACCTGATCCGGTAAATTAATTTAATAAAAGCACTTTTAAAAATATATAAATGATCTATAACTTTGTGTGTATGTTTACAGTTTGTAAAATAGTATGGTGAAAATGTGGATATAAGAATAAATAGAACTGACAAAATACTGGTGCCTTGTGTTCAACACATACATAAGGATTATTTCTTTGCCGTCAAATTTCATTATTCATGAAAAGAAGTAACAGCTATGAAAAACACATACAATTAAGACTTTTCTTAAACTCACAACATGTAAGTGTGCTAAGTCGTCGGATTACACAATTATTATGCAAATGTTGTTGGTAATTTCTATATTCTTAAATGTTTGCTGTAACATCTACAATACTTTTTCATATGTTTTCTAAATGTTATGTGATAAAATGATGTTATTTATTTATACATATTTGGCAGACTATAACTTTCTATCGGTATCGTAAAAATTTTAAAAAAGCATTTAAAAAATATAATATTTTTCGTGCTAGTAAAAAAAGGTATAAGGAGCCGTGTACCTCGACATACATAAATATATGCGACATTTTATATCGATTTTTGTATTTTTGTTGTCCTTTTATTTTACTAGGGCATTTCCTTTAAACAAATTTAACTCAGACATGTGGTTTATTCAAATAAGACAGAAAATCATTTAATTGATATCTGTACGCTGCTATGACCTTTTAAGCAAACATTCACATTAAGGTATTCGTTTATTTAAAGTTGTCTTAAACATCTTAAAATAAGATAAACTATTACGTTATATAACCAAATAGCTTAATTTAAGGCAAGGGTTGGTTTGTGGCAAAAACAAATTTATGATGATGATTCAAAAGACAGCAGGAACTTAAGTCTGGCTTACATTTGAATTTGGGCCAACCAAAATTAAATAATAAATCGGGAGAATAGCATGAAAAAAAGAATTTTTTAAAATTTAAAAATTAATTAATATAATTATTTAAAAATCCCGTTGTTTAAAATGTTTAATATTTGCAAAGTGCCTGTGCATAAAATAAATTATCGTAGTGTTTTGTGATATTTTATTTTTCATCCTCTTTCAACTGTATAAAAGAGCAGAAAAAAACTCTGCCTTATATAGCAGAGAAGGAAAAATAGAATTACAATTGGTTATTGTTGTTTTTGCTTAAACTTTGGTTTTTGTCTTTGCTTTATTGTTTGGACAAAAATCTTTAGTTTATTTAAAATATTTGTCAGAAGTTTCCTGAAGAGTTAAGTAAGCGATAACGAAATGGCCATCGAGACGTGCTTTGACCCTCAATAATCAATGTCGGTGATTTAAATAATAAATCGGGAGAATAGCATGGAAAAAAGAATTTTTTAAAATTTAAAAATTAATTAATAATTAAATTTAAATTTGTTATTTATAAAAAAAGAAAATTTAATTTTTGTTTCCTGTTTCCTGATGATGCCACCCAAAGGTGTGGCGAAATATTGAAAATATAAATAAACATTTGTTATTATTTATAAACTGACCTAGTGCTTAAAAAATTAGAAAACAAAAATTAACTAAAAAAGGTCAAAAAAACATTCATATATAATTAATATAATTATTTAAAAAATCCAGTTGTTTAAAATGTTTAAAATTGAAGATTGTTTTCACTCCTAATATGGCAGTTTTGTTTACTGACGTATCTCTTGGACCATATGTGAGTTCCATCGGTAAAAAAAAATTTCGTTAATAAAAATCAGGATCCACAATTATCTTTTTTCCATTCATCGAATCTATGCTTTGGCAGGGGATCGTACCGATTGAATTGTTGAACAAGTTGAATTATGTAAGCATGCAAACCAAGACCTATACGCAAAATTTTTTATAAAGTGGATGGAGGCATATCAAGTTTCAATGCATTATTGAGAATAGACTGGTTTGGATCTTCTTCTACTCTACGTAATAACTTCTTCTGTACGTACTGAACTACGTATATGTGGATGCGTATTATCGTATAGATAAAATGTGGTGCGAAAATCTATCAAAGTGATTATAATTAGTTGCTGTGATGGATGCATATGTTGATCATAAAATGAATGTGGTGCACGATAGGTATTTCGAACAGAAGCATGATTTTCAAAATAAAATTTCACAATTTCAAGGCGGTGTTCAGGCGTCAGTTTATTTATGTTAAAATACCAAACTAAACTGCTGAGAATATGGTCGCCTGTTAAAAAAGTGTTTCCAACTAAAGTTTATATTACTCGAAAAAACATACCTTACTGCCATCCCTAAATTAGACCGTAAGACGCAAAGCAATGTTAATTATAGCTTTTGCGCTGGAATGTAATCCCTAATAAGAGTGTCTTAAACAGTAATGTAAACTCATTTTATTTTTCAATTGCTAAGAGTTCACCCGGTGCTCTTTAGGAATGCTTCATACATTTTGTATGTACATGAGAAATTTTGATAGATATTTTGAGCTTTACGCGCTAATTTAGGGATGGCAGTTACTACCAAATTTTTATTGAAAATTAGTCACTTCAACTACATATATAATGTAGAGTTGATAATGTTCAGTTATAAAATAAAAGTAATTTTCGTAAAGACTTAGAAATTTTTAACTGCCTTTAAATTCTTCATTTAAATTACAATTATAATGTATGTTTGAAAAATACATTATTCCTGTGAACAACATTTTACTCTATTAAAAATATATATTTTGAATACAGTCACATACCTCAGACACAATACGTTTAAATATATTTTAAAAACAGGAGCGTGTTGTAGTGTATTATAGTCAAAAGGACACAGGTAAAGCCACATATTTTTACGTCATTGAATCTATAGAAAATTTATATTAATAAAATTGCCCATACAATATAATCTATAACCTTTATTCTCAAGAGCTCTACTTCTTTTCTTCTTAATAATTTATTTTTTCCTTATAAAAATAGCAATTGAGTTAACTCGAGAAACGAAATTAAACCTTTAAAAACGTTACCGAAGATACAAACAATTTTGCAAAGTTTTATAAAAAGTATAGAATAAATGAATTATACATTAGTAAAAACCCTAAGACGGACAGCAAAAATGAATACTAAAGTAAAGATAGCACTAAAAAAATATCAACAATCATAAAACTTTACACATAAAATGAAATACGACGAAAAAGAACCGCAGTAAAATAAAAATAATTGTTTCTAAAAGACAAAAACTTAATATATATATATATATATATATATATATATATGTATATGTGTATGTGTATACACATATACATATATGGTAGTGTAACTTTTGGAAAATAAAAATTCAACCGAGCGTAACAATTTTCTTGGAAAACAAAAATGTGCTTAGTTTAACATGCTCAAACACATACTTGGGATTTATTTTAACATTACCGTTAAAGTTTTATGGGCATTGTGTGAAATAATGACAATGAAGAGAAAAATAACTAACATTTGATGCTAAAGGTTTTATTTGAAATATAATTGTTTTTATTAGTGCATAAATAAAATAAAAAAACTGTTTAATTTTTAATTACAATTATAAAAAATATTGATTTTTATGCTAAATAAATTTATGTTAGCAGAACGTCTAAATAAAGTATGAATAAAACAAATAATCCTTCATCCTTTTTTAGATAGATCTATATCTGGAAATTTTAATAATATATCGTTTTTAACCCTTAAATCACCCTTGTGTAAAAAACCACATAATACAAATCGTTTTTATGCGGTAGACTAAAACTTTTTACTGACTTTTGACTTTGTTTGCTATATATTTTAACCACAGAAAACATATTTTTTGATAAAAAAAATTATTTCTTAGTAACGAAATCTATCAAAACTTACGTAAGTTACTCTCGTGTGTGGTTTTCTACACATATGTGGTTTGCATGTATTCTTCATAATATTTGTTGTTGCCAAGTGTGAATATTTTTTATATTTTTTTCAAATATATGTTTTATAAAGCGACGTCCTATATTCAGAGCGATAATGTAAAAAAAACATTTCAATAGTAGAATCGTGGTTTTCGTTTTGATGACGTTATATGCAGACGTCAAAACTTATTTTCTCCAATTCGGAAGATATTCAACAAATGGGTTGTGTTGTTATCTCATTATTTCAATCCCTCTGTTTGTGTAAGAGTTGACGAAAAATTGCTTGGATTTTGTGAAAAATGCAAGTTTAGATAATAAAAAATGGTTTCTAAGCCTTAAAGATATGGCAATAAGTTTTAGCCTTTAGTTTGCTCCGAAACATGTTATGTTTTAGTCTACCTGCAAAAAATCATGGGGAACGTGTTGTTTTGGATTTGGTGTGCGGACTGAAGGGTCACAATATAAAAATGGACAACTTTTTCTCATCCTACCAACTTGGACAAAAATTGCTATCCTGAGGACTAACAATGGTTGGTACTATACGCAAAAATAAAAAACATACCACCATATGTTGGCAGAAAGGATAACTACATAGTAGTGTAAAGCACAATGCATCATTCGAGTGACGTTGGATCTGATGTAAAATAATTGCTAAATATTGTTTAATTCTATAACAAAACCAAAGGTTCATTTTATTTTAACTTTTTTCTTCAGCTTTAAAACTTTATCCTATAGATGGCTTGGATTCAGTGGACAAAATGATTTCTTGTTATAGTTTAAAAAGAAAAACTAATCGATGGCCAGTAGCTGTTTTTTAAATATCATTGATATTTCAGCTTTGAATGCTTTCATTATATCCAAATTGAAAAACCTATAAACCAATTGCACGACTTATTTTTCTGCGCGAGTGAGAATATCGCTCGCAAAGCCTTAAATGACAATACGAAAGGTCGTTTATCTTTGCTTTCTGCTATTAGCCAAACCAATATGGTAGATAAAAACAGCGGCTCCAAAACCCAGTCCTAAGTTTCACTGATCCGTGGACCTTCTGGAACTCAGTCAAGCCCATCAGAATCTTTTGAAATTCCTTCTAAAAAGCAAAAAACTATTTCTCTAATGATCGAAGTCAAAATATAAAAACTACATACAACAAACGATGTGCTGTTTTTGTAAACTGAGCGTTTAAAAGCGTGCTCATAAAAACAATTTTTATGAAAAATGTGTTATAGATAAATTCTTATAAAACAAAAATAAATATATTGTTAATTCTATGCAAATCATGGCTTTAATTGCAAAAGAATTACAGCAAAACTCATTAACATCGCATATGTGTGAAAAACCACACACGAGGGTAAATAACGTAAGTTTTCTTGAGGGTGATTTGAGGGTTAAGTAAGTTAGATGTAAAACTCTCAAATAGCAGATCTTATTATTTACACGAAAACAAAAACTGCTTTATTATACTCTACGGTATTCATTTAGTAAGCAAAGACAGGGAGTGACATTTATTAGTGTCAGTGCTTTAAAACCATTTAATCATTAGTCAAGGATAAATACTTTAATTTTTTGAAAATTAATTAATATAATAAAAATAATTCCCGTTGTTTAATATAAGATAAATACTTTGTTTTTTAATTAATTATTAATTAAATAAGTATGAAAATTTATTATTATTTGCTTGATTTCTTAAAAAGTGTAAATATTTCATGATATTCTTATCAAAGGTATAACTGCGGGGAAGGCATATCCATGTAGCCACTTCACTACTGCTCAAATAGCTCATCAGTGGATTCCACCCAAATTTTGTATAGAAAACCTAAGAGTCTTATGTCAGAAGCCAAATTGATTAAATCAGAACTCCATTGATTCAACAAACGTAAAAAGACAATAAAAACTCAGACATGTTTTATACAAAAACACAGCCAACATTCAGTAACTATTTTTATTTCTTTTCCATTTTTCTACATAAGGGTTCCCTTTGGAAACCATTCAAATATGAGAAATAAGCAGATGTAAAATTTATTTCTTTTGTTGCAAAAATGTTGTTATCTGTTTCTAATACGGCCGGAAGGATGAATACATTTTTTTATATATATTTCTTTAAAATACTCTTCATTTTATCTACATTTTATAAGGAAATCTAAACACAACACATAAATTTCAAAGGCAAGATAACAATAACTTAAACATGATATACATACATATGAACATATTTAAATACCTATGTACATAAAGCTAGTTACAGACAAGGCAACGTGTTTCTGAAATCTGTTGCATTTCATTACAGATTGCGTCGTCTGAATTCGTGTTTCAGGTTTCACTTCAGGTTGCAATCCAGGTTTCATTAACATCAAAACGTTTTGATATTTTCTGGTTGCATTGAAACAGATTGCATTGTTTGTATTGCTGTTTCATTATTTTATGTGTTTAGTACATTGACAACAAGCAAGCTGCAAACATCTAAGTAATTAAGAAAGAACAAAATGGGATGTGAAAAGGGATAAATATAAAAATAAAATTATAAAAGCAGCAGTATTTAAAAAATTAGTAATTGAATATAAAAATATTGATATAAACGCAAGCACTGAAAAAGTTAAAAACAGGATTCATTTTTGCGTCTTCTTTTCCGCTCGATGTTAACGTTATGATATAAAATAACAGAACTGAGATTGCGTTTATGTTTCACTGTTGGTTTCAGTATTTGTGCCAAAACATGAAACCTGAATGTGAAACGTGTTGCAGAAACAAATTGCGTTGTCTGTACTCAGCATAAGGTATTCTGCAAAGTAATTGTTGTTTTCTTGAGTAATAACAGTGGAAAAAGAAAATCAATTTTACTTTTTTAACTAAGCAGAACTTAAAGTTTCACTCACAAATGCATCTATTATGCTAAACAAAAACGAAAACACAAAACATACACAAAGTTTTTATAAAAAAATCATGTTTCACTAGTTATTTATGACAAACATGGTGACATTCTTGTAAAAATATTTTTTGTTATTGTTTGACTTCATTTAGTTGTCAAGCGTTTGTCTATAACACTCCAAAATATAGGAACACCCTTTAATTTTTAAAATTATTTTTGTATTACTTTTTGGAGCTACAGTGATGTACGATGATATATATGTTGTATGGGAACATCCTGTTTAGAAGTTGTTTTTAAAAATTAAGAGTTATATTAATAAATTTACATTTTTTTTTTTTTGCTTTGTGAAAACCATTTCTTACTAACAAAAATACGATTTTTTATACAATTATGAACAAAATTATAAAAGACACCGAAAATTTCTCATAAATATAAGACAAATTGCATTTTTTTGCCCTTCACCTCAAAAAGTGGAAAAAAGGGTATATCGTAGTTTGCCATTCCGTTTGTAATTTCTACAATATTCATTGTCGACCCCATAAAATATATATATTCTGACTTGTTATGCATAGCGAAGTCGATTGAGCGATGTCCATCTGTCCGTCCGTGTTAGTGTTGAAATAAAGTTTGACGAGACACTAAATTAGCTAGAAAAAAATAAATATTAGAAATCAGCATGATCGGTTCTTGTACTTTTTCATGTCATATGAAACAATAAAGTAACTGCAATAAAAAAAATAAAAAATATATATGAGGTAATAGGGAATAAAAAAATAGAAAAAAATTAGTGCTCGTGCATATTTTCCGAGTTACGGGACTCGCAAAATTTAAAATTTTTTGAAATATCAATATGAATATCATTTTAAAGGTTTTGAAGAGATATTTTAGAAAATAATAAGATTTTTTAAAAATTCTTAATTAATTAAGAACCGATGGCATTTATATGTAAAATTATATATATGCAGTATCATTTTTGTTTTTTTTATTTTTTAAGTCTCGGTCACCCAAATATTTGCTCTTTTGATTAGATTTACTTCATTAAACTAGATTTACATAGATGGTGAAGGGTATATAAGTTTCGAAATATAGTACTCTTACTTGTTTTCGTTTTTCTCTTTTTTTTTTTTTTTTTTTTTTTGTTTGTTTATATTTTCCACATTAATGGTGTGACTATGGCTTTTGTCTTAAGCTATACTCTTGAAGAATGTTCAACTATGATAAGATGGAGAAGCATGTTCTTTTTATTTATTATAAAGAATAAAACTTACTGTTCCTAAAGAAAGAAATATTATAAAAGAAGGAATTTGAATTGATACCAAAAGATTTTTTAAGCACCAAAAAGTGTCCACTCTGCATTTCGTTCAATTAACTTGTATAATATTATACTTGGATTTAGTACCAAAATCATACTTTAATGGCTTTCGATTGCCAGTGCAGTACTTTTAGATGTACCCAGTATTTTAGTTTATAAATTAAAACGAAGAAGAAAAAAAGTTTTCTTGCCTACAGTTACACTTCTTCTTCTTGCTTGGTTATGGAACAAGTGAGTTTCAAAGTTATTTCTTTATTTATTTTTAAGATAATTCACAATTGTGACTTAAACAATAAACATTTATTCAAACAAAATATATATCGTTTCCGACACTTGCGTTTTCTATTATAACGTCATTTCCATCTAAAAGTAAAACTACTGACGTGTATTATAATTTTTATTATGGATTACAAAGTTTTTAGTTCAAAATTGCAAATTGATATTTTCTTCACTACAAACTTTCATTTGCGGTTGCTCCGAGTAAATGTACACAATTTATAAGTTTTAATAAAGTAACATAGAAGAGTGGTGTTGTAAAGAGTATACTTGCCGCACACTGGTTTCATATACTTAATTTTCGAGGATTAATATAAAAATTTGAAATGGAGTCACTACAGATTGCAGTTTCTTACAGCCTATAAAATTCTACATCACATCACTAGCTGAAAAAATAAATATTTAGAGTGATCTAGTGAGATAAAAATCAAAGGTTTTTGAACTTTTTGTTGAAAACGACAGAAAAACTGAAAATTTACTTTGTTAAAAATCTTATTTTTTTACAAAGTTATTAAAAAAGTGAACAATTTAGCTATGGAACTAAAAGTTCAGGTAGTTCTGCGAATATCATGGTAAAGTTTGTGTAACAAATTTTTGTGCGAAAGTGTTTTTGTTTTTTAAATTTATATTAGAATATTTTTATTTTCATAGTTTAAGTGGACATATAGTTAATACTCGTATACATTCGTGTCGAGATTTGTGGTTCATATTACGGAATAGATATATTCCTAATATGTTGCTGCTGTTATTATAACTGGTTTTGTATATTAATTTATGTTTTTCATGTTTTAATAATATTCTTCATGTTGTGTCTTTTTTTTTTTAATAATATATTATGATGAATGCAGCCCTAGATCTTTGGATAAAAACTCAAATTTTTAAAATATGAAAGGAAGAAACGCACAAACTGCTAAAAGTCTTGTATGTGCGATTTAAATGAACGAGTTAAGGTTAAGTTATTTTGATTACTTCTTACAACTACACGTAGAGTTGGAAAAAAAACAACCACGTGTATGTAGAAATGTAAGCAAAAATAAAGTCACTATTGATTATTGGTATTTTGTTTAAGCTTTGATGCATGTGTTTATTAATTTTTTGGTCCACTTCTTAGTTGGTTAAAAAAATTTTTAAATATAATAGGCAGCTTTAGCTTACCTAAAGTATAGTAGAAGATTCCCTGATGAGTTGAGTTGAGCAATCAACGAACTGGCCATAGGAACTAGCTTTACCACTAATAATCAATATTTGATTTTATTTAAAATATTTGGTTTATTAACACACTGAAAAGTGAACTTATATAAAATAATTAAGGCTTTCTTTTATGATTTTAAATCTAGATGGAATAAGGTGCATATCAGAGTTACTCTATATTTTTCATACCAGAGTATTTTAAATACCGTAATAAAAAGTTGCGGTGGTTATTTTACCCACCCTTGTGAGTGTTTTTTGTTGTAAGTATATTTAAAACAAAAAACGTAAAAACGAATATCAGAAATATCGCAATCAGAATTTTATGTATTTTCTAAACTCGTACGCGAGAGTTCTTTACTTCTCTTTATTTGTAAGCAGCGTTGTCACATTTTTACCCTATTGTACGAGTATGCAGATTTATTTATAAATAAAAAAAAAACAAATCTATTGCTTAAACATTATAAGCAGAAAACAGGCATCAACAGTTTTTATATGTATTAAATATAACACATATTCAGTGAATTAATTGCAATAAAAACCGCTTAAAGGCAATAACATTTATAAAAAAAACCCACATGCACCACATACACAAACAAAGCAGATTTTTATTCCATTGTTTTAAACAGCTTTTGTACACTATTAACAGCTTTTGTACACTATTAACAGCTTTTGTACACTATTAACAGCTTTTGTACACTATTAACAGTTTTTGTACACCATTTAAAGCAGGTACACTTATTTTGTTGCTTTACAAATATTTTCAGTTTATGCGCCTTGTTGTCGTAAACGTGCTACTAACAGTATTTAGAAAACAAAATGATAAAAAATAAAATAAATTTATTTTTCTAATCCCTGAATAAAAGGAAAATTATATATTTTTTTAGTTTTAAACAAAACTGTATATACGCAGATGTAATATTGCATTGACTGAATCTCATTAGACCTCATATACATATTTTATTTTGTTAAATATAATTAATTTTAAAATCTATTTGCTTAAAGAATAGAATTTATAAATTTCTATCCTGTGTGAGTTCAAAAAGGCCTAAAAAACCGTAATATAATAAAAAATGAACTATTCTTGTGTTATTAGTAAACTTTTGTTCTGTTTTTAATAAATGAAAAATATTGCGAATTTTACGGGTTCTATTCAATTTATTTTCTGTTATATATTAAATAAACTTTCATAATTTCAAAGAAGTATGTATGTTAGCTAATTAAGACATTGGCGACACTCATCAATACTTAAATCGAATGGATATAGTAAATACTCGCACAAAAGAAATGCGGTGCCGATCACACCGCAACCGCATTTAAGATGAGTACACTTAGAGTATCAAAGTTCTCTGGTGCATAAAGTAGATGCACGATTTATGGCTGCGAAAAGGAAGTAGTTGGAGTCTTCTATTAGTTTTTCTCGTGCACAAACTAGATAATGTGGTAGACTGCACATTTTGCTTATAGTTGTATCCAGCGGCAATGAAATTCAAAGTGAAAACTTTGAAATATTTGACCATAAACAACCAGACTTTTTGTATAATATGACACCCACTTTGCACAAGTACCTAATACACGGTGCCGAAATTATTAATAATGCTCCTTTACAGATTGGGCTATTATCGGAAGAAGCGCAAGAAGCTTGGATTAAACATTTCAAGAAATAAAGAGTTTCATTTACAAAAGTGCAGTAGCGAAAAAGCCCTTAAAGATGTTTTTATTCTTAATAAGGTCTGACCCAATTATTCCATTTATGCGATTTAATGATGCGATTTAATGATACCTCTAGTTCCAAAGAATGCAATTTGTGTTGATGATGATAATGATGATGATCAAGTAGATACTGATCATGATCACGATAATAATTATATTTAGGTTCTCACACTTTGTCTATATCTAAACATAAATTCTCTTGTTTGTAATAAACTGAACTGAAATTATACTTAGAAATGCTTTGCTTTTACAAACTGTGTTGGTATTAGGTGAAAGTTAATGGAGAAATATCTTAACAGAGCTTCCCTGAATTGATTCTCGAAAACTGAGTATTTCTACCCAGTGTGCGCCGATAGACAAAGTTTTTTCGCTTATTATATACAGATGTAACATTTTACCAAAATATAATTTCATTAAAAACTTGACGCTATAAGATTTAGTCATTAGATCTGTGTAAAATAGCACATCTGTTCAAAACGTATCATAGTGTTGGTTGAAATGCAGCAGATTTTTCGACAGGTCTTTTTGCAAATCAATAAAAAAAGTTTCATAAAATAAAAGTTTTTGCGATATTATTGTTAAGTGTTGATTTTGAATAAATATTTCCTTGCAATTAATCTCACCTTGAATAAACGATTTCCGCAATAATGAGGGCGGTGAGCTTAATGAGGTACCACACGATATACGGAGAGGATATCCGAATCCGTACCTTTAGCAAGGTTAGGTACTATACAACATTCAGATTAGTTTGTGAATTCCGGATATCTCTAGCACTTCTGCGTATGAAATTTCAAATTTAATATAGCAAATTTACGGTTTTTGTTTTTAGCATAATAAAAAAAGTTTAAGCTTAAATAAATAAGCCCTTTCTGAGAATTGATTAATGAGGTAATTATACACATAATAATATATTTTTGATGTTGGTGTTGTTGTGCTAATCAATATGGAATACAAAACACCTATTTTTAAAATTTCTGTCTGTCTTCCTGTGTTTGCATCACTTTAAAACTGCTGGATGGATACAAATATTTTTTTAAGAGGTTACTTAGAACCTTGGTTCAAATATAAAATACCTTTTTTTTTGTAAAAATATAAGTTGCTTTGTAGAGAAAATGAGATATAAATGTAAAAGTACCCAGAACATTTTATTTTTTCAAATGGAAAATGTTGTACACTAAGTAAAGAATTCTGGAATAAATGATGTGTCTCTACACATTATTCAAAATTTTAGTTTTAAAAAATTAGCAATGAGGCGCAGGCGAAGTCATGGGCACTGATAGTATAATTTAAAATGAAATTTAATTTGAAACACAGCCTTTTGTTTTTTATTCAAAAATTATATTTTTAATACTAAAGTATATCAACTTAAGAATTTTGTGTGCTCCTTCCAAATACTTTTTTAACAAGGATCACATTTTATAAAATATTTATTTGAATTCCTTCCCTTTTAACAAAAGAAACGCCGCTGTCGTTTATTTGGTAAATTCAGTGATGAATTCGTACTATTTGTACATTTGGAGGCATCTGTGCGATCATATTTTTCTGAGTATTTGTAACAAACATATCTTGCTGATTTCTTCACAAAATATGCTTCTTTATTAGCTGATCTGCTAATTCTGATACATCATTTGTATTTAAAAGTAAAACAACAGCGCATCGCTTGTCTAATTAGCAACTTGTTGTTCAAGCGCATCAATTCCAGCATTGGTTTGTTTGTAGTAGTGTATTATTTATCTTACATAGAGTAAATGATAAATAGAACTTAAAAGTACATATGGTGGTTATGGGTAAAGGTGACTTACTGGATTTGCTTTCGGAAAAATGCTGTCAATCTATTCACCATTTCATGGAAAGTAAGGTGGTGGCTTTTGATCTTTCCAAGCAGTTTGATAAATTGTGGCATGTTGTATTAATATCAAAACTTATTGCTTTTGGTGTCGGTGATAGTTTCTCTCACACTACACGAGTTGTTATAGATGGAATCTCATCAAACGAGTTCATAGTTAATTTAGGGGTACCGCATAGTTCCGTCCTTTCTCCTAACATATGTCTTATTTTTCTTAACGACCTTCGATGTCAGACTTCCAACCCTTTCTATTCTTTTGCAGATGACAGTAGCATATGCCATTCATATTCATTTCGCAATAGCCCAAGCCTTTCGTAAATTGGGGCTGTGCGAATGCACATGGACGATACTCTAAATCGCGACCCTTTTGCAATTTTCAAATGTGTCCATGCGAACAGGGTTCAATTTCACGCTCATAAAATCCAGTGATGTGTGCTTTCACACACAGGAATCAGAAGCTCTCGATGTTCTTGGCATGAAGATTCAATGTGATGTTCGGTGGAACAAGATTATCTTTTAGGTCGCATATGAGGCATTCAAGTAACAAGGTTTTCTGAAGCGGTGTAAGAAATACTTTACTCCAACTATTCTATTTGTTATCTATGACACATTTTTCAGACCGAAAATCGAGTAAAACTCTCATTTATGGGCAGGTGCTCCAGAGACTCTTTTGGAGTTTGGAAGAAGGTCATCGATCACCGAAGGGTATCCAGTTCTATTGATTCACTTAAGCATCGACGCAATGTGGGGTGTGTTTTACAGTTTTATCGTTACTACAACGGAATGTGCTCTACTGAAATCAGGAATCCTGAAAACCGTACTTTCGTACGCGAAATGCGCTCTGCATCAAAAGCAAATTGTTTTGTGGTCAATTGGCCAGTGAATCACACTTCATATTATAGAGAAAATTTGTTTTTAGCCGAACAGTTCGTAAGTGAAATAAACTTCTGCGGATGTCTTTCCTGTTTTTTCATTGTGCAAATATTCAAATGAAATGTCCAATAGCACTACTTCCTCTATCCTTATAAAAAATCTAATAAAAAATTTACAAATAATACAAAATTTAAGTAATCCGTCCACCTGTTTCTATAACCTTCATGCAAACGTTTTCTTTTCTTGAATTAGGACAACAACCCTAAGAAAACTTACCGTTTTCAAAATAAAAAGTTTTCAAAATTTTAATGTTGAAAATTTCAGTATATTTAAGCAAAAATTTAACAGCATAAAGGTTCAGTCAGACGTGTCATAACCGTATAAAGCAGCTGTTCAAATTAAACTTATGGGAAACACTGTATTTGATTATTAGTGTTATTCCATTATAGCGTAGCCATAACCGTAACAATAGGTACAATTAAATTTTAATTTTTACTATAATCATGTACAGTTGACTTTTGAATTTAGGTATCAAATCTTTGTTCCATCATTTTTTTCTTGTTTTTCACTTTCGCTGCATTATATTGGTGAGTTTTAATTTGCATCTTTCGTTGCGCATTTTTTAACATACAGAACACAAATAAGAGTTGCTTAAGGCTTTGGCATCACTATTCACAGGCAGTTAATATGATTACGGCTATGGTTACGGCTATTACGTAATGGTGTGGCACGCCTAATTTAACCTTCAGGTGTGCTCGAACTATGCATTCAAGCATATTATTGTTTTTTATCCATATAATGCTGAGACCACCCTCGTTATTTCAAGAAAAAATTTAATATAATCCTTAACCACAATATTGGTTGTCTATGGACAGTTGAAGTAAAGAAAAGATGATTCTTTATTTTTAATATTTTATGTTCAAAGTTTTCCGGTAATTTACGTACCCTTCAAGGATAAAATGGAAATGTTGCTTAAAAGCATTAGTATTTTTCTAATACCATTTTAAAGTATTTATAAGTTGTGTTTTTTTTTTAATAAAAAGCATTCAAATAGTATAAGAGTTTCGTTAATTCAAAACTCTGCTAGTTATTAAATAAGTTATTATTTATTTATTAAAGTGATCCATAATTTGCTTCGTTCATTCTTTCCTTTTTTACAGATTTTAGAAGCAATTATCACAATGTTTCAGCTAAATGTGATTTCAAGAAAACATAGCGATAAGTTTTAAATAATAAAAACCATTGCAAAAATGTCATAGATACAAAAATCATAAATTCTAACAACGTTGTGTGTATTTATTTTTATTTTTCTGCAAAGTGTCGGTAATAAATTTGATGTTGATTTATACTGACACTGCTTTTACATTTATTGTAAAATAAATGTGTATTCAAGTAACTATTATATTGTATATATTGTTTTACATATTCATCTAATTTAAGCTTAATTTAAGTATTGGAATTTTTTAAGGAAAGGGTATATATAAGTTTATCATTCCGTTTGTAATTTTTACAATATTCATTTCCGACTTCATAAAGCCTTGATACTTTTATATAGGGGAGTCGATTTTCCACGTCCCATCACCGTTCTCTCAGAATCATATAGAAAGAGGTGCTATTGAGATTAAGGAACGTCGTTCCATAAATGGCCAAGACATGTTAAAAAAAAGACGCCTCTATTATGCTTATTATTTTCAGCATTACTTGTGCTTTCTTTGTTGGTTATAAATGCGTTTTGTCTTGTTTTCTTGAAAAACTAAATTTAAGAAAAAAAATAATCTAAATTACTAGGCTTTTGGAATATATTTAAACTAAAATATTAAATTTTGCTAAATAACTGTGTTTGCAATAAAAACTATAAATTTTATTCAAGACTTAAAATTAAGCAAAAACCAAACTGTAGATTAGCAAAACAAAATGGAATTTCACTAAACGATTGAAATGTTACAAAAATATTTCTTTTCACGAACATTTCAAAAACAATTTTATTGCAAAAGTAAATTTGAGATTTTTCAAAACCGCAAATGCACCATATTTGAAGAATATAAATAAACAATTCTTTTAGTGAAAGGTACATAGGATTCCAGACAGCGAATTTGGATTACAAAATCAAGCAATTAAATTTATTTTACAAAATTTCTTTGACATCTTGTGTCACTTAATCTTATTTATTTACACATTTACAGTCGCTCTGTCGTGTCTCTACTGTCAACTTTTTGATAGCCAAAACTTTCACATGTGTAACCTGTCAGACAGATTTTCGCATTCATGAGCATGTTACTTTCTTGCAATATTTCATGCACTTACATACTTTTATGTTATCAAAGTTTTTGACAAAGTTTTTATGTTATCATTTAGGTTATTTTATCTAAATGTCAATTTTTTCATCATAATAAAAAACAAGAAGCAGCTGATAACATTACTACAATGTTATAAACTTGTAATTTACAAAATATTTTTAAACCTCATAAATTTTCACTTAAGCTTTTTTTGTACCATTCACTACAACTGGAAAAGAGTAGATATAAATTTTTCATTAGGTTTGTATTTTTTACAATTTATATTTCCGATCCCATAAAGTGTATATAATATATATATATATATATATATATATATATATATATATACTATATGTATTTATTCTAAATTCTTATGCATCGCAAAGTCTATTGAATTCAACTTTGTCTAGGCACTTGATCAGCTAGAGAAAATTTAAATACATCAATAGATCAGACATAGCTTCTAAAATTTTTCTATTTAAAATCAGCAAGATCGGTCCATTTTTTTCAAGGCAGCTGGCAAAAACGCCACGCCTGCCTTCAATATATCCATATTCTTTTTCATCTTTCGTTTGTATTCCTACAGGTTGTGTTTGATATAAATTAATAAAGAATATTCGTAAGCTTTTACCTAAAATAATTTCTTTCGCCTTTTTTTGTTTAATCTATTCAATGGGAAATCCGCAGTATGATACATGTGCTTATAAGGTTAAGATGAAGAGTATATAAGATTCGGCATAACCGAATAAGGCATTCTCATGCAAATAAATTTGTTCTATTATACCTTTTACTACAGATGGAGCAAGAGAAAATTTTAATACCGCAATCGATCAAATATAGTTTGGAAAATTTTGCTATTGTAAACCACGGCTGCCTTTAATTTTTTATATTATTTTGAATAAATCTAGTTTTGTGTTTAGTTAGTAATTCCTACCAGAAAAAAAATCAAATATATGGAGCGATAAAGACTTTTAAAATAAGGAAACTTCAAACAAAAAAATTGGAGCAAGCCCATATTATATAGGCCTCTGAACTTTTCATAGAAAAGTATAATTGTGCACCATAATTTTAGGACATCAATATATTTATGATTTAAAAGTTTGTGAAAGTTTTTTAAAGACTAAATTAGCAAGTAAGAGTGCTATAGTCTGCTATGCCTAATCTTATATAACCTTCACCATTAATATAAATCTAGTTTAGTGAAGTAACTCCAATCAAAAAAGCAAATATTCGGGCGGCAGAGAATTAATTAAATTTTTATGTAATATAATTACATTTTTATGTAATATAATTTTACACAAAAATGTAATCGTAATTTTTTAAAAGTTTTAGTATTTCCTTAAAGATCTCTTCAAAAGCATTAAAATGATACTGATATTTTAAAAAATTTTAAAATTTCAGAGCCCCATATATATTGTTCCAAATGACATGAAAAAGTTAGAGGTATGCGTGGTGTTTTGCTAGCTGCCTCGGAGGACATGGACCGTTCATGCTAATTTCCAATAGCACCTCTTTCGACACTATATCTGATCGATTGACACATTTATTTTTTCTGTTAAATGAAATTTGTCGCGGCAACACTAACACGAACGGACAGACGGACACCGCTCAATCGACTTCGCTACGAATAAGAAGTCATAAAATACACACCATATGGGGTCGGAAATATTTATTGTAGAAATTACACACGGAATGACAAACTTATTTATCTGTGGTTTTCATGCATAACAGCGCATGTCTTAAAATCAAACTTTTCAGGAAATCCAAAACTAGTTATTTTTGAAGCTGCGGTCTTGGTATCAAAACTTTTCAACTTTTTTTTTAATACAGTAATGTAAGTGTAGGTTTAAGCAATATTCCAATTTATTTTTAGGAAACATTTCCTTATAGATTAGACCCCAGAGAAATTAGAAAATAAAAAACCATTTTAGACATCAAAATTGTGTTCTGACAAATCAGAGTATGCCTATATAAATGATTTTCGCTGAATAAAAAGAATGCGACCTCACAAATATGTATAGATTGCTTTTGTCGGAAAATGTTATGTTAATACATATATGTTAAAAATACAATGTTTCCGGACATGAACTGCAAATATTTTTAGTGCGTTTATTTTATTATTTATTTATACCATAAGAGACGTGATTATGATCTGTTTTTAACTAAATAAACATGTTTTTTTATAAAAAAGAAATTTAAAAGAAAGCCAGTGTTTGTCAACATGATACGTTATTGATGAAATTATTAAAAAAAAGCAGAAGTTGTATTGTTTTGTAATGAAAAAATGGGGATATTTGTAATTTTTTTTACGTTTAAAAAAATCATTTAAAATGTAACATTTTGATATCATTAACTCGAAATGTGAAAATTTGAACATGAAATCCACAAATATATATGTATACTTTTTCACTTTTTGTGGTGGGTATAGAAAGAAATGCTTTACGCATTAAGAGACAATAAAAATTTTATGTAAAATTATGTTTAAAACTTTTTTGAATGTTTCACTCAATTTTAGCAATTATTAATAGGCCAAAGTATTGCAATTAGTGTAAGTAGTAATTTTTAATAATTTGCATCGATTTCAAGGAAAATCATGAACAGTAGCCAAGTGAACTTAAAGAAATTTTAGTACTTTTTGTTAATTATTTCGATCAGATATTAATATCAAATACCAAAAATTTACTTTGAAAGCGAAGGGTTTTTTTATATGTTAAGTAAAAAATTTTATTTTATTATTATTTTTTTTTCCTACCCATAAAAGTATTGGTTTCGATTGAAATGTTACCATTAATTAAAAAACTTATAAATAAAAACGAAAAAAATTTGAGGCCCTGGGTATTTATTAAACAGTATTTCTATTTATTCGAAGTTTAAACTTCTACAAACACGATGTTGTACAAAAACTTTATCTCAAAAAATTAAATTTGTTATGTTCGACTAAAAAATACGATGAGGACAACGCTAAGCCGCTACCTTAATATCTAAGTGATATATCGTTATTTTGACTACAATAACGTAAAAATTATAGTCGTATTTCCATGATACCCGCAATTAATTTTTTCACTGCCCACAATAAAAAGCAGTGTAAGATAAAACTATGTTCGTGCATTTTTAGTTAAAAAAATACTAGGAGCGTACTATTGTTAATAATTAAAACAAAAATCCTTAATAAATAAAAATAATTTAGGTCGATAAAAAGTTTTTTTGTCACTCATAACAAGAAAATATATATAAAAAGGCGAAAATTTTTTCCTTTTAGGTAAACAGCCTGTTTTTGAACGGAACCAATCTGTAAGCATAATCTTTTAGTTTTTCAAGATCGGTTTAGAAATGACAGAGGTAAGTAGGCACAAACATAAAAATGCATCATTCAGTGGAATTTATAACCTCCTTCTTTTTTTTTTTTTTTTTTTGAAGTCGGCTAAAGAAGAAATAATATTGCAATAGAAAAGACAATTTCCTTCTAAATCGTGGTATCTAGCTGGTTGTCAAATGATTAAAGTACTGATTAAGTTTCCCAATATTTAACAAAGTACTGAGCTTAAAATAAAAAACAGTAGGAGATTGGGAGCTCGAACCTGATGTACTCTTAACATGTATATTACGAAATATTTTCTCTATAATTTAAAATTTAATTTTTTACCCTGTATTTATTATTTATTTATTCCAATAAAGTGATCAAAAGTTAAATTTTTTAAAAGGTCAAATCTTCGTCTTAATGCCAGTAAGTGTTCAAGTCAAATCTAATTATAGTTTTAGCATCGTCCCACCTGTAAGTTAAATGGCAAATACCCTGCAGATAATTGGGCTACGTGGTCCATTGTAACTGAAGTGGAATAACTATGTAATGCAGTAATTGACCATGTTATTTTCCAACAAGAGTTTTTTTTTTTTTTTTTTTTTTTTTTTTTTTTTTTTTTTTATAAAAAGAGAAGTAGCACTTCAGGCATCAATAAATACCTACTTAGTTCGCAACCGTACTACATTCTTTAGGAAAGGGATAGATGAGTGAGAAGAAAGGTGGTGAAAGGAGATAGATATAGCCATTTTATTAATTATTTTACTTCGCCGGCGAATATGCTATAGAGAAGTACCGACGAAGGAGGCTGCATGTTTTTAATTTTAGATCTGAATATGTTTATATACCATTAAACAGAAAAAAACATTTTTATTTTTTGACTTACCGCAAGGATTGAACCCAGGGCAGCTGGTTTGTAGTCAACGTGTTTACCACTTAGACTACGGCAGTTGTTAAACGACAAGTTCGCGTTTTGACGATTGCATAAAGTGTTGCCAAGAGCAGTACCAACTCTATGGGGTGTTGAATCCTGTAGTGACAAGGAGTAGTTTTGAAACTACTCCCATGTAAGCAAAGCTGGTTTATATGGGCCAACTTTAGTACATCTTAATGTTAAATGATTCATGTTTTCTCTATACACTTGGGTTACCTTTGGACTAGCCCTAGTCCCTTATGGAATATAAATTACATGCGTGTATGGACTAGTCACGTTATCTTTAGGGTAATAATCGCGCTTTCATAAATTAAAAACTATTTTAATAAGGAAATTTTATTATGCCATAATAAGTTACATTAAGCAGTAACTAAGATAACAATTTAATTTACGGAAATTCAGTTCCCTTTATATACAATGTAGTTATTTAATCCTTTTCAATAAACTATAAATTAAAAAAAAAAACTTTTTGTTACACTGCATACAAAAACCTTGACCGCAGAAATAATAATTTATTTAACAAAAATAAGTTTGGTGCTTAATAAGATTTTTTTTTTTAACTGAAAATTATTCACGGAATAGTTCTTTTAAATGTTTTATTTAATTTTTTTTATTATATCAAACAAAAAACAGGAAAAGCCAAAGGCGAAATAAAAAACCATAAAAACTGCAGTTCCTTTCATTGGCCTAATTGGCAATAATTCAAGAATTATTAAAAATGCAAAATATTTATGTACAAAAGAACAATGTTGCATAATTTAGAACTCTTCGCTCTTGGTTTACCTCTGCAGTACTTCAGTAAAAAAAATGAAACACAGTTTTAAAAGAGATGATGTTATTGAAAATTAAGCGGAGAAAATATTTTTTAACATAAATGTTTTTATGGTAGCTTACTCAAAGGTTGAAAACATAACACTATTGTTTTCGCTACAATGTCTTTACGTCCGTAACATACCTCTATAACTGCAATCGTAAAAGCTAGGCTATTGAAAATTTCAAAGAAGCTAATAAACACTAAAAATTAAGAAAAATTAAATTTTTATATTGAAGTGTGATAAGCAGACACATCAAATTTGTACACTGTGCTACAATAGCTGTTAGTCTAGATTTTGCAAAGGCTTTTGATACAGTTTGGCATTATGGTCTTGTATCCAAAATGGTAAGCATGGGATTTGGTGTGGGCATTTGCGTTATAGCGGACAACTTCTTGAGGGACCGATCTTTTAGGGTACGTATGGGTGATCTAAGGTCTGAAAAGGGCTTGATTTCCACTGGAGTGCCACAGGGCTCATTGCTAGGCCCTGTGCTATGCAATATATTTATATGCGACATACCACAACTGCCACGGGAGGATATTTTACTTATGTATGCTGATAAAGTTCTGATTGCCTCATCAAGTGCTAGAGAAAGGAATGTTAATGAACGAATTAACTGAACCGATACTTGACAGTACTGACGGATTATTTTACAAAATGGGGTCTTACCTTGAACATTGCGAAGACCGTGGCCGTATTGCTTATTGAAAGGCGGAAATATATAAACCTAAATTGTAGACTTTAAATACCTTGTTTGAATATCGGACGAGAATGGAATGGGACAGCGGACATGCTAAAATAGCTGGATGTAACCTCCCATGAGAACTTTGAGGGCTTTCGGCACATTGACAACATTCTTAAGAAAAGCAAAAAAATTTACTTAGCATATCAGGAAGCTCCCAAACGTAAGAGTTGTCTCGACAGGAAAGTGCGTCTAATAGTGTACCGCCAAATTATCCTTCCTACCATCTCCTATGCCTTTTCCGCTTGGTTCGGTATTTTATCGCACCAGATAGAAAGGCTATGAAGATATGAGAGATTAGTTGGGGTTGCTTGTCTTGGGCGTAGACCTCATGTAGGACTAAACGGCGAAATAAGCAGGCCATCATGAAGATCAATCTACAGAGCAATTGATTTTGCGCGGTTGGATATCTATATTGTGAAATTTTTGAAGGGCGCGCGATCCTTAGAGAACTCCTTGGTGAGAGAATGCTTCTTTGTGTTGATAAATCTGGCGGTTGTTCGGATGTCAAGGTATCTGTCTCCGGTTGGTTTGTTGACCATTAAGGGTGCAGGCATTCTTTACGAGGATGCAGACCTCTTATTTATCACTCTCTCGGTATCCAGAGGACTGCTTACAACACAGTTCTTAGTTTAATTTTAATTGTATTGTCAATCCATGTTTGCTTATTATTATTATTTTTTTTTATATGAGTTTGTTGCTTTTTTCTTTTTTGCTAATATAGTTTTTAGTTTGCAAGTTACTTTAAGTTTTTATTTTTCGCAGTAAATTTTGAGAACTTTTCTTTTACATCCTTTTTTTAGGTATTATTTGTTAAATTTTATGTAAGAGTTAATTAGTACAATTTTATTTTGTTTATTTTGAAAGCATTTGAAAAATAGTAATGCATGCAAAGAATATTTTATGTATAATGTTGTATTAGTTTTAAGAATTTACCTATTCGTAAAAATTTGTTGGGAAAATAAGTATGAAATATAAAATATAAATAATTTGTACACTGTATGAAAAACTATATTCGTTATAGCAAGAAATTTTAAACACAAACTTTGAATTAAAAAGTATTTCAATAGTTACATGATTTTCACAAAAACAAAAATTTTAAAATAAATTATATTTTAATTTTTATTGAAAGTGCAGCATTTCATTCTGCTAGCGTCTAATTTTTCTTGTTTTCTTTGGAAAACGTCCGCATACATTTGTAAAATAAATTTTCTTTCTAAAAAAGATTTTTAGAAATTAAAAAATAAATGAACTTAAGCCAAAATAATTTCTATTCAATTAAATAATATTTTTTTTATTTCTAAAAATGTTTAGAAATTAAATTTAAAAAAATGAAACAATGAGCTGAAAATAAGTAAATTTTAATTAATTAATTAATTATATTTTAATTTATTTTTCAAGCACAAGGCCTCTTTATCTTAATTTTTTATTTTTTCAATATTTCGCTACTCCTTTGTGTAGCTACCTTGTACCTTGTGCTTGTAAAATAAATTAAAATATAATTTAAAAATAAAATTAAAATATCGAGCAGTGACGTGATTTTCATAAATATGGCTTTAGTTTTTCAAGAGTATTATGCAGAGAATGTATAAATATGTCCGCTATAAAAATTATTGGAAATACATACTTGGGATTTTGGCAGTTTCTTGGCAATTTTTTAATTAATTACAATAACAAAAAAACTAAGTTACTACTAAATCCTACTTTCTCTTTTTTAGTTTTTTATTGCTTGGCAATGATGCAATGATAGCAATGAAAATATAAAAAAATGTTTATCGGTCACCGAAGAAAAACTTTAAACTTTAAAAAACTTAATGTGTATCATACACTTACACACTCAATACTTAAAGCAAAAAAAAAAAACTATATATTTTTAGATTTTTTCATATTTCTATAGAATGGGTAATTATATTTCACCAAATTGTTAGCGATCAGAATAAAATTTTAAAATATTTTTCTTTAGTGATACTGCCTTGAAACATTTGATTAATTTACAAAAAATAATTTTAATGCTAAAAAGGATCTGAAATTTCTAATATTTTATTTATTTTTTTTTTAAATTTATTTTTGGAAAAAATTAAAATTTTTAGTGAAACTTTCATGGAAATAAATTATTTACTGAAATTCCAATTTCTTTACTAATCTGGATTTTTTTCTTGTATTTTTGGTTTTAAAAACCAAAAACCATTTTTGGCAAAGTTTAAAATTTTTTTGGAAATGTTGATAAAGATGTTATATTTTGGTGAAATTTAGTTGGCTTATTTATATTCAGCTACCTGTTTATTTACAACGTAGTAAAAAACAACAACAAAAAACAATAATTTAGGCGTTAAGTAGTTAAAATAACTGGTACATTAACAAAACGGTTTGGCAATTAAATGAATGGTTAATGCTTAGGATACGCTTCTTTTATTATTTTTTAAAATTTTTTTAAATGTATACAAGCAACTCCTAAATATTGAAAACTTTAACAGTTTTATTTATTATATTATGCTAATATCCCAGAACATTTTTTCAATAAAAATGCAATTTATTTGTTGGTTTGAAAAAGCAGGTATCTATATGTATTGCGCCGGTTGCTAAAGCGAGCTCATAAGGAAACCATTTTCCAAGTTTTTAGAAAAGCCAAAAAATTTAAATTTAAGTACAAAACTTAAAAAACAACATGAGAGTTATTTTAGAAGCCCATACAGAAATGGTAAGGATTTAACAAAAAGTACAAACCACGTTTTTATTTTTGCTTACATTCTCTTCTGCGTTAAGTTGGTTACATGCCGACTCTTAATGCAGGCGTAAGGCGTATTAAAAATAAAATCAATACAGTTGTTTCTTTTAATTTCTCAAGACAAAGAAAAAAAAAAACAACAGTGATGCCAAAAGTTTGCACAAGCAATAGCATATAATTTCTATGTGTAAACATTTTTCATCAGTATTTATTTGTTGTAATAAAATGGAATTAAATTTTTTAACTTTTTATTATTATTAACTAGAATAAACGAACGTATTAAAAATGAATTATAGAAAATAGGTGTAAGAAGAGCGATGAAAGTAACCATTATTTGTTTAACTACTTCATTTTTATTATTTTTTTTTTTTTATTTGCTTGCCACCAGAAACTGGTGGTTTTAAATTTTCTTTAGTAGTGGACATAGCGAAATTGAATCTTGTATGTATAAAATCAAGAATATATATACTTAATGAGACGGAAATAAATATTGTATTTCGTAAGAACTACAAACGGAGTTACAAACTTATTTATTTAAAAATTCTTTTTAGGAATGTGTATATAAAAAACATCTGTGAAAAAACACAAAACAACATCTCTGACTTCTTCGCCTAATCTGTAATAAGTTTAAAAATAGAATAAATACTCATATGCATATACATATCATTAAAATGTAAATGTGGAATATAAGAAAATAAATTTTTTAATTTTTTGGTCACACTTTTAACATAACAACCAACGATTTTTGTATCGAATTAACTTGCAAAAACAAAAATTTAACAAAAACAAATTTTTCATGCAATGATCTCAAATATTAAATTAACCATTAATGAATAATAATTGAGCAAAAAAAAAAAGTATCATAAAGCTAAATGCAGCTAAACTTTTACCCACTTTTACTGCAATGAAAGCGCTTTATCTTTTTTTTTACAACACAAAATTTAATAAAACTCACAACTAGTGTTCACAAAAATAAATTTAAGTACTTAGAATAAAGAAAAAAAAAAACGTTTTTCTATTTTTTTTCCTCTACATGTTTGAGATAGTTTGACTATTCGCAATGCTCTTTATCTGTTATGGCTAAATATTTTGGTCCCAATACTTTTTACAATAGTTTTGCTTTCGCCAGGTTACCGAAGAGGGAGAAATGTAAATTTGTACAAAAGTTTTTATTTGTGTGTGACCTTTTGGTTCAACCTATAACCCAATTTTATTTAGAAAAAATTAAAAAAACCACAAAATACATAACTATCATTTAACTTAGCTTGGTATTATGTTAAAATTTTTAATGCTAAAGGCTTTCGCTTGCAGCAAACAAAATAACTTTTGGGATAGTGACTTCTGTTTTGAATTTGAGCATTTTTTGTAATATTTTAACAAACAAAACAATTTCAAAACTTTTGTATGAGAAATTGTTTTTCTAAAATTTTTTTTAGAGATCAGAAAACGCAAATGTATAATTTGTTTCTTACCTCTTTGAATTGTTTATTTTTTGTGAGACATACAACGAAACAAAAAGAAATTTTCCCACATTTATGTGTAATTAAAAATACCATATTATGAGCACATATATAGAATTTTTTCTCTTGTTAGGTACAACTCTTTGTGTTATACAAATGTTTTGTTAATAGCAACGATGATAAAGTAACAGCCCTAAGATAAATTTTTTTTCTTTAATTTTAAAGCATGCAAAGTGCGTACAACGTGTATCGTAAAATTATGTTTTTGGGATTATGAAATTCGTTAACTGATAAGTAATAATTCACAATGTTGAAGATTATAACAAACGTTATTGTATCACTAAATTAAAAAGTTGCAAAAAATCTCAGGTTCAAAACATAAAACTGCACCAACTGTAAAGATGTGAAAGATTTGTGATAATTTTGGGAAGCACCGTTAATTGAAGCAGCCATCCTTAAAACCAGCATCAAAATCGGTTTTTGACCTTTGGAAACAACAAAGATAAATACTGACCAGGTTTAATGCTCTAGCTTCAGAAGTTAAGAAATAAGAAAATGTTTAAGCGTTATAATATTTATTCCCCATTAAAGGAAAAAAGTCTTTTGTTGTATTTAAAATTGTTAAAAATTGTGCTACACAATAATCATTAAATTCATATTGACATTAAATAAACATAAAAATTTGGAGTTAAAAAATCAAGAATAAAAATTTTATTTTTTATGCTGAACTTATAGATTCGTTCATATTATTATATTCAGAAAACTTGTTTGATTGGTAAAATTTATTACGTAAATGTATTTAAATCTATCATACTTTAAGCATTCTCAAGGCCCTAAAGATAAAAAATTGCAATTTAAAACATAATAATATTCAACTTTTGTATAAATGCACGTATAACATAACTACGAGTAGGTTAACATGCAACTGCCACGCGTGTTTACAACAAAATCTCCGTCAGGCCACCCGTGCCACTGTAAGATGCGTGCTCTGCTACCGCATGTCTGTTTACATTTCTTTCGGTACTCTCACCTCGATATCTATTACGATCCTCATTTATCACCGTGTACTGAGTAGTACAACTAATATCTCTGCCCAACTAATATCTCAACCGCAACTTTGCAGTGAATGCTTCAATATTTTGCACTGTAAATAATTTTGTTAATAAATGATTTTTAAAAAAATTCAACAGTATTATTATCTCCTGTCATATATTTATCTAAATATGTTCGGAAATCCTTTGGAAGGAGTCACCCGACGTGGCCTGATGAGAACTCTTGCTGTTACCCGAATACGGGTGACGTGGCCTGATGAGAACTTTTGCTGTCACCCGAATACGGGTGACACGGCAGTTAACGTGTTAATTAAGCTTTACTTAGATAAGTTGGTCGAACCGCAGCTCAATAATATATTTTTAATGTGGTATTCGATAAAAAAAGGTAAATATCTCTATCTTATTTAAACGCTACCATGATTGTTTAGAATGCTACGTGCCAACGGGGTTTGAATCCGGTTCTAACTTTTTTAATACTCACTTTGCTATATGTTTCGTAATTTGTGCTTTAATCCAGGACACATTAATTTTAATGAAAGTGTAAGGTTTTGTAATTAATATTAGGATCTTGTTTTAATTTGAAGGCATTATCTTGAATACGAACTGAATCTACTACGACCACGTATAACCTTTTTAAGTACGAAATTTGTGTCAATAAAACTATCTTAAGAAAGTCGGAATTCGACTGGCTAAAGACACTTCAAAAATGTCATTTCCAGTACTTTTACTTATATAAAATATAGTTTATAAGCCCAAATATATGGTTATATAATTGTGCTTCAAACACAAAAATAAAGATGTATATGCTTACTATACATACATATTTATTTTAACTTTAATTAAATATTTCGGTTCCCTATTTATATGTTTTCATATTTTGCATATTATTTTTAATTATTTATTTTGTACATAAATTTTAATTTTTTTCACTTTCTCTAACAATAAAAAAGAATTTTAAATTTTAGCTAACTGCAAGTTACTAAACTGTCAAGAACTAGAACAAAATATTTTATTTATTCTGCTGCTTTTAGCTATACGTTGGTTAATAATAATATATTAGGGGTAAGTTTTTTATATTATTCTTAATAAGTTATAAAACTTTGGTGGTGGTTGAAATTTTTTTAAGTTAAAATCAACCATACTGCATTTTTTGTGTACAGTAAGCATATAAACGTTAAAAATTCTAAAAAAATGTTTATCGTGACTAAAGTTTTGGTGAAAACAACTATAATGGGTTTTCCGCAACTATACATTGTTACAAAGGATATATTATGGTTATTGTGACCATATCGCAACCATGGTTATTTTTTCTAAGTATATATCACATCAATAAGTTACATTAAGATTTTCTTCTCTATGGTATGACCAACAGCAGCTTCGCTTAACAAAGTTTTTCTGCAATACTATATAGAAATAGATATACACCAAACATGCTATACATAGAAAGTTCACTGGCCGTTTAAGCAACATTTAAGCAAAAAGGGGGAGCTTAAGCATTTTTTTAAATAAGCAAAATAGATCGAAATCTGAAAAAGGTAAAACAAAATCGATCGGAATTGTTAATACGGACTTAAAACCATTTCGATCGGAATTTGTGACATGCCTGTTAGTTCAAAATTATAAGGGGTATTTTGATTAAATCAAAATCATTTTCAATACATCAAATAACTGTTGAGATGATTATAAGTTTTAAAACATACTTAACTTGTATTTAGTTATTATTCATTATTTGTTTATAAACTTCTTGGTGACTCTACTACCTAACAAGAACTGGACTAATTTGACGTTTTGTTTTTTTCGGAAACTCATAGCACTATTTTTTATCCTTAGTTAAGTGATAAAGCTACTGTGAGGACAGGAAAAGCCAAGATTACAATAAAAGAGTACAGCATTGTGTTTTATGGCCTTAACTTAAGCGAATGCTTGATAGCAAACCAAAAATTCTCTTTGATCTGCTATGTATACATGTATATGAAATAACATTAAAGATTACAAGACGAAACCTAATGAATTTGGATATTGGAAATGGATGCCAAAGAGAAGTGTTATGAGGAGTTGGTAATCAGAAAAGAAATTGACAAACACAGCCAAAAACTAACGTAATATGAAATGTTTTAAAATCTTTACCTTACCCTTTATAAGTTTTATTATTTGATTATTATTGAATATTGAAGCAATATTTAATTATTTCATCCTCCATTAACGATATTTTAATTTCTTAAAAAACTGTTGCTTAACGAATGTCATTAACATTTTTCATTTGAGAAATTTTTTCTTACTTCAATTTCAGATAAAAAAAGACAATCGTCAATTTGGGCTAAGATCAATAAAAATATGTTCTGATTATTAAGAAATAAATACATAAATAAACTCTTTTATTCGTAATTTTTACTTTCGCTAAAAGATGATCACTAGAACCCTTATATTTTTGTACACAATAGCGAATAATGATGTTAGGCTCATGAAAAATTAAAAAAAAAATAAAGTACATTATTGTTCAGTTTACAAAATATGCCCGGCTTTGGTGCAATGAGGTACAGTGAAATGGGGTATCTTAAGCGTGCATTCAAAATATTTTTCTGGTGATTTTAATTCAAACATTTTAATGGAAGTGACACTTCCTTCTAATATGTTATCATTTGGTCTTATTCCAGTAAACACACTAAATCCAACTCACCACACATCTACAATAAGCACACTAATTGATCTTTTCTTTGTGTCTAATATTGAGAATATACTTTTGTATGATCAGATATCTGCTCCACGTTTTTTAAAACATGACCTGATTTTTCTAACTTATAATTTTCAAGTACAATAAAATAAACAGAGTTTCAGTTATCGCGATTTTGAAAACCTGGATTTTAATCATTTATGTGAACTATCACCACGCATTCCCTGAAGTGATATATATTTAATGTCTTCTGTTGATGCGCAATCATCATTTTTGGAGCACAAAATACAATATCTTTTTGATTCAACTGTTCCACTGAAACGAAAGAATATGACATATAAACAAAAACCATGGGTTTCAAATGCTGTTAAGAATGCAATACACCAAAGGGATTTAGCAACCACCGAACTTAAAATTCAATATTTTATTGCCAGGAAAAATGTTAATAAGCTAACTAAACGTGCGAAAACTCAATATTATACCAGGCGGTTTAGTACTGTAATAGATTCTCGACAAACATGGAGTACTATTCGTGAAATAGGAATGAAAATAAATGTAAAATTTATTTATACGCACATGACGTGCAACTCACATTAAGTAGCCCAGTTAAGAATATAGCTTCAGGCATCTCAGATCTGAATAATGACTTAAACACTTGGGCTAATGCAAACGATCTTTGTTTGAATCCGAGAATATCTAGATGTCTAGTTATATATAAAAAACGCATAAATCCCAACATTTCTGAAGATATTGTCTAAATGGAGAAAAAATTGAAATTGTTAAAACAGCAAAAATCTTGGTATTATTTTCAAAAGCAACTTGACATGGAATAATCATATAAACTCACTGGTAGGTCAAAATTATGTAAAACTAAGAGCTTTCTGCCACACACAATACTTCACTCCTTTTGGGATAAGGGCATTACTTGCTAAAACATACTTGATTCCTTCTCTTCTTTATGGGTGCGAGTTATTTGGAAATTGTGACACAGTTAGTAAGCAGAAAATTAATATATTGTTTAATAATATCACAAGATATGTGTATAGATTGAGAAGATTTGTTCATGTCTGCTCTGTCTCCTCAACGAAGTTTCATTTTATAATCTACTAAAAATTCGCACTCTTACTTTTTTGCATAAGATAATATATAGCCAAATACCCAGATATATATTTGAACAAATACGTTTTTCTCAATCGAGTCGAAACCGAAATATTATAATACCTCGGCATCAATACCTGATGTCTGAATGGCAATTCTATGTGCATGCCGCATGTCTTTGGAACAATCTTCCACCAATTCAACATGTAAATAGCAATGCTAATCGTTGCAAAAAAATTTTATTTAATTTTTACAAATAACTTAACAAAAATAACATTTTCCTCCCTTTTTTTATTTTTGATAATATTATATACTTACATTTGTATTAAGTTTGTGATGTGAATTCAAATATTGTAACGTAATGCGTTCCTGTACTATAAATATAAGACTATAAATATAAGACTTGGTCTTATTGTGCAGGAAATATAATTACTTGAATAAATAAATAAATATGTAGCATAAATTTCCATAAAAAATTTTACCCCAAAAATTGTTGCAAAAGGAAGTGGTAACTCATCCCTTAGTTCATTGGCTAATTTGGTGTCAAATTGTGTGGATGGGCTAGCTGCTTCATCAATTATAACAACTTTACGTTTATATATTTTTTTAGAATACATCCATATGTATTTTAGAAACTGTTAATGGCATCGTGTACTTAAAAACAGCACCATTATTATACTGTACCTACATAATAAGTTAGCGAACCCATCTATACAAAACTTTCTGAGCGAAAGAGGATATTTGCGATCTAGAGTTTTCTTTTTTTTTCTGTTTTGATGCTTTATATCTTTTGTAATATTATTCGTTTTTTTTTTTTCAAGCAAAAATTGACATGAGCATAAATTTTCTAAGACATGACTTGCTTTCAATATTTTTTACCCATTTGATGTTACTGGTGTAAAGCCCTGGTAGTAATAAACCTTTTGCTAATATTTCTTAGAAATTAATTTGTTTATTTTATGATTCGTTAACATAATTTAGTCTCGATATTGCTGCTTAAAGCAGCACTTAAAATAAATGTTTTTTTTTTTGCTCTAAGCTAACAAACTTTATATTTTTTAATATTCAAGTAGTAATAAAATATTACCACTAAAAAATATGGGGAAAACTTAGCTGTTCTCTTAAGTCTTATAAAATAAGAAAATAAAGGGTATTTACCAAAGGATTAAGAAGTTTAAAACTTAAGCTTCCAATATTAGGAAATAAAAAACTAAATCGCTTTTGAAAGCAATAGAATGTTCAATTGCAACGAAATTAAATTGAAACTAACATCAATTTCATCCTTCATTTTTTCAATGCCTTAAACTTCTGCATCGTGCTCTCTCAATGGAATTTTTATGAAGATTTTATTCACTTACGCCACCATGTTCTTGGTGAATAAAAATTGTCTTAGCCTTAAGCAACAATTACTACTGCAAAATAAAATAAGTAAATAAGCAAGAAAGAGACTAACAAAAAAGTAGAAAAGCAACTACATGTAATGTGAAAAATGTTGGCCACCTCTAAATAAGAACGTTCTGAGATACTAACGACAACAGACAGGAAAATTATGCAAAAGTAAAAGAAATTTACCGTAAACGTCAATGGTTGGACAAACTTTTGAATATAATAACTAAAAAATAAAAATAATAACTGCTAAGGTAAATCAATAACATAAAAAACTTATTGATAAAAGAAGGAAAATTTAAATATTCATACTTGATGTTTCAATGTTTTGTAATAAAGCTTAAATTGTCATTATTTTTTATATTAAATAAAAAAGATCTTATAGATTGTGGCAAAAGTTATTGTAAGCTTAAACTAGCCTTAACTGACATGAAATTTTATTGAGTTCTGTTCAAGTATATAATGTTTATGAACACTATCTCGTACCAGAAAGATACATAATGACAATCAACGTAGAGTCAGAACGTAGATGAATTTTATATTATTCTATGTAAGACAAATGCAACGTCTTTATATACTGGGTTGTAGAAAATCTTTGGTAAGCGAATCCTGTGTTTGTTGCACCATAGACGAGAAAATCTTGGTGCCCGGCCGAAAGCCATCATGGCAGGTGATCTTTGGTAAGCGTTGTTGTTGCTTTAATTGCGGACATTATGAAATTTTCATACTAAAAATAACACAATGTCCATAGAGTTTATACCCTTGGATAATTTAACATGCCATGCTATTTAACTGGTCTTTCATTTATACAAAATCTAGTATATGATGATTTGGTCAAATATTTCCTACACAGAGAAAAGAAATTCGTTGTAAGAACCGAATTCAGCTTTCTCCTTCCTTTACATCATGATTTCTTCTTTTCCACATAGTTTCTTCAACTTGCCATCCCATACCGGATGTTTTGCCGCTGTGATATATTTAATAACTTAAAATTATATAAAATTTTAATTTATTTATATAAATGTCTTTCTGAGATAATTTTCAACTTACCATTTACCAATATTGGAGAACTTTTCACCACTTTTAATAAATTTTCGAAAAAAAAATATACTTGATTTTTGTAATGTGTACAAATTTTATTATTGTGTGAAACATTTTTCGATTTTAGAATATACAAGTGAGTTTTATTATTCTTACGTCCAAAATTTGATTTTCCGTAGTAATGTGCTAAATAAGTTTAGTTGCATCTTCTATTTAATAGAATAGATTTTAGTGAAGACACAAATCGGTCAGGTTAACTTTTCTAAGAGGTGTTACAACTAACATTTAGAAGCAAATATCATTGTTTAGCTTCTAATATAAAAAATAAATCAAGACTAAAAATTATTCATAACAAAAATCAAATTATTATATTAGTAATTAAATTTTTAAGATATCAAGCGAATTGTTACTAATCTTTTTTCCGTGTGTAGTAAATCTGTTAAAAGAGAAATAATTCATAAGATATACAAACAAAAGTAAAAAAACAAAAGTATTAAATTTTTGATAAAATTAAAAAATAAAGAAAATTTGACAGAAAACTGAGGAATAAATTGATAGTATGCAAGTCCTTAAACTACACACAGAAATCAGTTAAAATATTCAAAATTCAACTACTAACATTATTATTAAATTTTTATAATAAATAAAACATAATCTTGAGGAAACGAAAATGATTAACGCTAAGGCAACAGTTATTGTTACATTAAAAATTTGTTATTTGTTTTCTTTTTTTATCCTAAATAAAGACAAATATAAAAATATCGTTGTTTTATTTAATTTACAATAATATTTTTTATCGACTATCGAAATAATTTTTAAAATAGATGGAATTTAAGAATTTCAGATAATAACCACAACCGACCAAATTCGATTGGCAACAAATTCGGTTCTCATGATGAATCTCTCTTCTCTGAGTATAATTTTGCTTTTGAGGGCTTCATTTTCACTTTAAAGCTACGCACTTGAATTTCTGTTCAAGGGCGTTAGTGAAACGGTAGCAAAGTACTCTTATAACCCTCTTATATCCCCGAGGGCTAGAAGAATTTTTAAGAAAAGCATAGAAATGTTGGAAACCAAAAATTTTAATAATTTAGCTTTTAGAATTATACTAGTAGTTAAATTCTAGCTCCGATATCTTTTTTCTTTAATTTAATTTTTTCAACAATATAAAGTCACATTAATTTTTTTATTTTATATTTATGTTTACGTTTTTTTGTTTTTTTTTTAAGAAAATGACTACAACACCCAAGTTCTATACTACTTTTTGTATTAAGTTATATTTATTAATTTTAGCTTTTGCTTTTTTTATTTAAGTAACAGAAGTAGCAACAATATCAAAAACAATGTTAATTTTTAATAAGATAAATTTTTTCGTGGAAATAAAGAACGCCTGCATCGACAATAAAAAAAAATACCTTGAGTGCGAGTAATAAAAACCATTTTTGACGAAGGCATAGAAAGTTTAAATATATAATTTGTAAATAAAGAACAAAATATAGTACAGCAGTGGCAAAAATATTAAAGTATAAAAATATTTGATTTAAATGTTAGGGATGTTAGGAAAGTTAATAAATTAACAAAAAACGGCAATAAGAAATTTCTGGTTTTATTAATAAATAGATACTTGCGTCTCATTTTAAAACAAAGGCTCGCAAGAGTTCTAAAATTTCAATATGTTCTCTACATAGCAGGTTAGGTTCCGCTTATGATAAATATATAATGTTTTTTAAGGCTAATTGAGAATCATTAACTCTATTCTATTAACGAACTATACACTTAATATTAACCTGCAAAGAATCCTTATTTAAAAAACTGGTGTACGTATGTAGCTCTAGGCAGCCTCAGTTGGTGTTTAGTACAGAAAAACTGATATAAGTTGTAATATGCAGAAACTCAATTTTATTTTTTTGCTAACTTACTATTTGTAAATATTTAATATCAGACAAATTTATTTGCCTGGGGAAGAGAAAAAAAAACAGAACATAAGAATATTGTATAATTTAATTATTAACTTTCTATAAGCAGTATACTTTCCCACCAAAATGATATACATTGTTTAAATTCTTGCTTGTACCATTCTTTCTCAAAAGCTTTACATTTTTTTTTTGCAGCATCGTTATTTATCACGTATATATAAATGTCGACTCATTACAAGTATACATATTAAAAGAGATATCTCATTTAATTAGGCCTATATTCGGTTCTCTTTTTCTTTGCCCATCTCAAGGTGACAAGACGAAAAAGCTTTTATAGATATATTTCTATGAAGTATTACATACATCTATATATGTGAGTTATTACAAAACTGATCATGCTATAAGAGGCTAAATGAAAAGTTAAAATACCACGAAAAGTTCTTTTTCTTCTTGTGGCCGAACGATAAACATCAAATCAATAATTTAACTTACGGTTGAAAAAAAAGTTCCTTATAATAAAAATTTTAATTTTAAGTTTTTAAAAATTTAGTGAGTTATTTATATTAAACTTAAATTTATCGGGGAGCAAACATAAAAACCCATACTTGGGATCAACTTCGGGTACCGAAAGTTTTCCATTTTCTACCGGAGCTAAATATATTTCACATACACTTACCATATTAAGACGAAAGGTAATTATTAGCGTTAGTGGGAAAATATAAAAGCAAAATTCTATCCACTTTTCTAATTTATAGAATTTTCCCCAACAAATACCACTCTCGAGTGACCTTTTCACCTTGTGCCATAAATTGGGGTTATATTTACCCATGTGGTCGGTAAGTCACTCGAGAGCACGCTTTAATAACCTATAAGGAAACATCTAGAAGAACGACATTTTACAAACAATATTATTGGTTCTTCCAACAATAAACATCAACTCATATGTGAAACCAAGATTAGCATCATCCTGCATCACCAAAAACAAATTGCGCCTAATTTTGCAAAGATAATACACCTATAACCCACGTATTGCATTTATATGAATTAGACCCAGAAAAAATATATAATAACTAAAAAATTCGCTAACCCTATTGAAAAAAAAACAACAAAAAAATGTTGTATAATTAAAGAATACTTATATATACTCAACCTACAGTGACTCAAAAAACCGTCTCAATGTTATGCTAGTTTTAACATATATAAGTACAACAACAAAACTACAGTCTCAATCTTTTTGATATTTTCTCCATTTGCTTATTGCTCTTTTGTTTATAATTACAATTCAATATATTTGTTGTAATATGTACCGTTATCTAAAAATAAGCAAAACAAATTTAGAAGTCATTGGGATAGTTTTTTGAGTTTACTTTATTTAACTAATTTTTGAATTTATAAAGGCTTAGTATTTTGTATAGCCCCCTTTGGCTTTAATAACAGCATCAATTCGGCGAGGCATACTGTCGACTAAATTTTTGCAAATGTTTGCGTCAATACCAATCCACGCTTCTCGCACATGTGCCCACAATTCTTCCAGATTTCCAGGCGTACCGACAACACCTCTTTTGAGAACACCCCAGAGGTATTCGATGGGGTTAAGATCGGGTGACTGGGGCGGCCAATCAAGAACATTATAGCGGTTGTCACTGAGCCATTTTTTTGTAAGTTTTGCGGTATGTTTCGGGTCATTATCCTGTTGGAAAACGATATCCTCCTTCTGTAATCCGAATTTTTCTGCAGCTGTAGGTAAGTTAGTGCTTAAAATATTTACGTAGGTATGAGCAGTCATCGTACCAACTATTCTGTGGACTGTTCCAACACCCTTAGCTGTCATGCAACCCCATACCATCACGGATCCACCGCCAAACTTTAAGGTCGGTCTGACATCTTTCGCTTGCAAAGTTTGTCCTGACTTTCGCCAACACCATTCCTTACCATCTGACCCAAGACGATTAATTTTGGTCTCATCTGACCAAATAACATTTTCCCAGTCCTCTGCTGTCCACGAAGCATATTTTTTTGCAAGATCCAAACGGATTTTTTGATGCCTTTTTGTGAGCATTGGCTTTTTCACTTTGGCACGTCCTTTCAAGCCAGCTGCTCGCAAAGTATTTCTAACTGTTTCAACCGATACATGAATATTTTTATTTTCTGCTAGTTGCTTTTGGATTTGAACTGCATTTTCAACTTTTTGCTGCCGAAGATCTCTTAAAATGCGCCGTTCTGTAGTCTCGGATAAAATCTTTTTTCTGCCTCCTCGTGATGGAAGTGGTAAATTTGGCAACGACTACCGTACTCTACCCACGCTGGATTTGGAAATATTAAGAAGCAACGAAATTTCACTACAACTTTTACCTTGACGTAAAAAATGGTGAATTTCGTTGACTTTTGAGGACAGCAATGGACGAACCTTATTAAACTTAAAAATTTGTTAAAAAAGAATAAAGCAATAAATTTAAGTTTGTCTTACTTATTTAATTATACTATTCAGCCAAGAAAAATAAATTCCTAAAATTTTACACTTTTTTTTAACGAAAAAACACGTGTAGCTTCCTCAAGTAATTAAATTATATTTGCTAACAACTTATCATAAAACATTATATTAACACAAATTATTTAATTTAATTAACAATCAAAATTTAACAAAATAAAAAAAGTATATTATCATATCAATTCACAAAATGCAGAAGGCCTTAGCATCGTTGGAATCGTTAGCCAACTGTAAGTTTTATTTTAATTTTTTTACAATTTTACTATATGTATTTCTAACTAATTTTTGCTTACTACGTTCATTCATAATGTAGATCATTAATATATTGGTATACTCATTCATAATTTTTTTTTTTTATTTAACCACTGATTTAATTTTTTTATTAGTATCCTTACTTTTAAATGTATTCATTTTGTTTATTTTTGAATTAGGATTGCTCTTAATGTGATCAGATTTCTTTGTTTTTTTTTTTCTCTTAATTAAATACTTACATACACACATATATAATTATAAATTCCCTATTGACGGTTAATTAACATGATTACAGAAATAATAATTGTTGTTGAATTTATTAGCTTACATGTTTTTATAAATAAAAATAGAATTTAAGAGAAATGTATAATAATGAGTAATCATTGATTTATATAAAATGTAGAACTTCAGAAACGGATTAAGAGGGTGTGTCGTTTTAGGGTTTTCTTTAAAAATCAAACTAGGCCATTAAGAAGAAAACATGGTAGGGACGGTATAGAGCCCGAGCTTCAACAACCAAGCTCACCAAGAAAACAATATTAATAGAATGTACTTTAATTGAGGGATTTGATCTATTTTCATACTTTTTCACAACAAGGGCACATAAACCGCACGTAATTTGTTTTATTATACAGCAATGTCGTAACGAAACAAGAACCCTGCCCATAACTTCCGAACTAGCTAGTTGACCAGTACGTGCGTACCGTTCCTTAACGTAACCCTTTTGCAATTTTCTTTAATGGTATAAACAAAAACGTATAACACCTTACAGGCAACGGAGATTATCATAAAATATGACATTCCGAATATATATATATTATAGGCTCAATCGCCGCAAATAGCTGAATTTAAAAATAGAAAATTGCACGCAACAAAAATCTTTTCGTTGAACGCTGACATTATAAAGTAGAAAAATATATCAAATTTTAATAGAAAAAAAAGATTAGAACTATGATAATAAAAATTATCAGCTAAGTGAACAGCTTTTAATTTAGGATTTTTTTAAATGTATCTTAAAGGATTTGACAGATCATAGAAAATGCAGCGAAGATAGTATATTTGATGATTTTACTCTTTTATGAAACCACAATCAAAAGGTTAAAAAGAAATCCTTAAAAAACTTTTTTACAAATTCAAAGTGATAAATATTCAAGCATGACCGAATAAAAAATCATAAAGAGAATTATTTTAAATGTTATCGTATCGGTATCGGTGTATAAGAGAATCGAAAGTGGTTTAAAAGCAAAAAAAGTGCTTAAAATTTAAAACAAGGAGTAGAATGAATTGTCACAGAATTAAGACAAAACTTTAACCAAATCCTGATATAATTAAAGGTGCTCACTAAAAAAAGAAAAGAATCAGTGTAAAACATAACAGTTCCAGCGAAAAGTATAACTGCAGACAATTTATTTTGAAAGTTTCTTGTGTAGACTATATTGGAAGGATAATGTTCTTAAGTGGGTCTTGTATAACCTGAGTTTGAAACTGCAAGCTTTAAGCTAGTATATCTTTAAGCCACTTTGAGGTTACTTGTCTTGCCTTCAACGAGGTTAGGAACCAAACTACGACGGAAACTTTACTAAAACATTTGCGAGAACTCTTTTTAAGCCTACAAGCATGTGATCATGGGTAGTTGGCTCCCGAAGCGAGTCGAATTACCGAAGAAGTGTTACTCCAAGGTTGCTTTATTGTATCTGACATTATTACTCTTATTGCCCTATTAGACTTAGAAAAAATTATTCTCTTATATAGGTCGGAGAGTGCGGGCTTTGCCATTTGCAGATGCGCAAAGATGAATAAGATAAAAAGACAACAAAATTAAACAAAACGTAAGCAAAAGCTAAATTAAACAAAACTTAACAAGCAATTATTGGAAATTTTTTCAATTTGAAATATAAAAAAACGTATCATGTGCCCGCCAAAAAAAGACATGCAAAAGAAGTATATAATTCATGCGTTCTACTTAAAATGTACTGACTCAATTTAGAGGAAAAATGCATGACTTTAACATTCGCTTTTCACTGGCGAGCATGAGTTCACATTAACGAAACAGCTTGACATTTAAATGAATGCTTAAAACCAGTAAAAGTTCGATGATTAGTAGAGAAAATCTATAGCAAATTTGCAAAACTTGTAAATATGCCAGTGATTCTTGATCAAATTTATGCTAACAAAACGGATAAGAAGTAAATTTGGCGTGAGCCAAAAGAAATATATAAAAAACAATATTGTAAATAAAATTAAAATATGTTGTAAATAAAAATAAGAAACTAGCGCAGCTAAGGAAAGATGACAGTCCGTCAAATAATACTCATATCTTGGTATGCAACATATCTCCCTCAATATGACCTTTAAGTTTAGATTTTTTTTATAATAATTGTTATTTTTGGTACCTGCAGTTTTAAAAACAAATCGTTCGTTGGAAAACGAATAAAAAAAATTAAATCAAAACAAGGAAGAGTGCTTTATTCGGCTATGCCGAATCTTATATACTTGTTACCATCTGTGTAAATAAAGTTTAGTGAATAAACTCCAATCAAAAAAGCAATAATAGGGTTTGAAAGATCTCTTCAAAAGCTTTAAAATAATACCCATATTGACATTTTAAAAATTTGAAAACTTCAGAGCCCCGTAACTCGAAAAATATGGGCGAGTGCCAATTTTTGATATTTTTTTCTAATTTTTAAATTCTCTATCAATCTATGTATCTTTTTTTATTGGAGTTACTTTATTGTTCCAAATGACATGAACAAATTAGAGGTAGGCGTGGTGTTTTGCCTGCTGCCTCGAAGGACATGGACCGATCATGCTTTCTTTCGACCTATATCTGAGCGATTGACATATTTATTTTTTTTGTCGAGGCAAACTTGATTTCAACACTTAAACGGACAGACAGACGGACATCGCTTAATCGATTTTGCTATGCATAGGAAGTCAGAATATATATACTTTATGGGATCGGAAATGAATATTGTAGAAAATACACATGGAAAGAAAAACTTTTTCCACTTTTTGTGGTGAAGGGTATGAAACTTTAGTAACTTCAGCAAGTGGTTGCTTTCTTAAGACCAGGATTCACTATCATAAACAATCGTACGATTTAATCACACAAAAATCTGACAGAATTCTGTCCTACTTTAAAAATCGTTCCAAAATGGCGTCGTATGTGCCACACTATTATACAAAATAGATGCAAAAACATATGGTTTTAATATTTTGTTGTTTTTGCTCCTCATCATCTTAAAAAAATCAACCCTGATCGCATAGAGAAAAATATTTTATGAATTATTTCAAAAGATTATAAAATCGTACAGATCTGTCAAAAACTCTGTCACACACATACAATTTTAATCCACACTATCATATTTTTTGAGCACACATGAAATTTTTGACAGATCGTACGACTAAGTATGATAGTGCTTCCTGGCCTTTAGCATTACCCGAGCTAATTTTACCAGTAAACAACAAGAAGGATTATGAGCGTCAAAACAAACTTACAAGCAGCGAAATTTTTATACAAAGAAATTCTACTTAAAAGCATTTATTTTCTTTCTTGCATTTATTTTTTCTTTAAACATATACATACTTTAAAACCGTTTATAAACATTAAAAGGTCTCTCATGATAGCGAATGTAATGTCTTATCAAAAAACTTTGCCCTTCCTACGAAGGAAAATACAACGAGAAATAAAAGCTATGAATAATGTTTTAAAATCGAAGAAAAAAAATTTAAATGCCATTCCCTGCCATGGCATCTTGAGTATGACAGAAAAAAAAAGAAAAAAAATATTATAGTAATAATAAAATGTTTAGCTGGAGTTAACTGTGTTTATTTTGTAAATTAACTTAAGAAGAAAAATGCTGAAATGTTTTTCACAAGCTTTTATAAATTTTTTATGTGTCATGTATACAAAACTGGTTTGCAGACCTGGTAAAAAAAGCTTTTTTTTACCAGGTCTGCAAGTTTAAAATGTCGTTTTAATTCCAATAGAATGCGCTCTTAGCCTATTGAAGGATTTGCATCTCCCTAACCGCTATTTTGTTTGTTAGTCATTTGTTTACAAAAGTCACTTTAACAATTTGGAGGATGTAAGAAAATGGCTCGATGAATGGATTTCAAATAAAGATGAAGCATTCTTTTGGAATGGTATATACAAATTGCTAGAGAGATGGCCGCTCAAAAACGCTCTGGTTTGAGCCGATGTGTGCGAGCTCGCATTGTCATGGTCAACAATGATTCGTTTTCTCTTGTTGGTTTTTCGAATTTCTCCGATGACTTCAGGCAAACAAATTGTAGTGTACCACTCAGAAGTGACCGTCCTATGTTGCTCAAGCGGTATAGTCGCCACATGACCAGTTTTGCCGAAGAAATAGGCGACCATTTGCTTCGAAGTGCTTCTTCCACGAACAACTTTCGTTGGATTTTGCTCGTCTTTGAAGACCCACACGGTCGATTGTTGTTTCGTTTCGAGCTCATACGCATAGATCCATGATTCGTCACCTGTGACGATCTTACAAACGTCTTTTGAAGCACCGCAATCGTATTTTTGCAACATTTCTTTGCACCAATCGACACGAGCCTTTTTTTGAGCGATTTTCAAATTGTGCGAGATCTAACGAGAACAAACCTTTTTTACGGTCAGGTGTTCATGCAGTATCGAATGTATGCTGGTGGAAGAAATGTCCAAGGATGTCTCTATCTCTCGGTATGTCGCATGTCGATCTTGCATTATGAGTTCACGCACGGCATCAATGTTCTCTGGCACAACAGGCGTTTTTGGACGACCTTCACGGAATTCGTCTTTGAGCGAGCTTCGGCCACGATTAAATTCATTATACCAATTTTTCACAGTGCTATAGGATGGTGCTTCATCGCCATACAAAGATTTAAGTTCATCAATGCACTCTCGTCGTGATAATCCACGTCGAAAGTTGTGAAAAATGATGGCACGAAAATGTTCACGAGTTAATTCCATTTTTTCTATATTAATTTTTTCAAGTCACTGTAAACAACACAAATAATGGTCGTACGTTAAAACGTTTTGAGTACGATTATGCTTAAAAATGACAAACTTTCCAATGGAAATGTCAGATTGCACTTGACAGCACTCAGTGTTGCCAGGCCAGAAATATATATAGCAGCCCTCGTAATAAAACTTTAAAAAAAGAACTGGACATTAGAAAACCTTACCACAGGATAGATTCGTTTATGATATTCAAAAAAAAAAGAAATTATTTTACATTTCTTTTAATATTTTTTTAACTGTACTTAATGTTCACCTTTCTTCTACAATTTTATTCTGTAAATCAAATTTAAATATTAATGCTTATTTTACTTTTAAATAAAATGTTCGTCTCTAAAATATTAAGCACTAGAGCAGTTTTTAAAATAAGAATATTGTTTTTTAGTTTTTATTATTATTTTTTAATATTCGCCACGCGTCTTCAGACGCATATTAAATGTTAAACTTTTTTAAACATATTAATTTACTTTAATTGTGCTTGATTCATTCAAATATAAATATTTCATGATATTCTCATGAAATATTTATTATTTTTAACTAAAAAATAAAATGTATTATTGCGGGGAAAGCATATGTGTATGACATCTCGCTGCTGTCCATATAGTTTATCAGTGGATTCTACCCAAACGCTGTAGAGAAAACACCAGAGTCTTATACCAAAAGCTAAAATGATTAAATGATAAATCCATTAAATCAATAAGGCAAAAAGACCATAAAAACTCAAAAATTCTTTTTACAAAAACACAGGAACCATTGAGTAACTACTTTTCTTTTTTCTTTCATTTTTCTACATAAGGGTTACCATCAGAAACCATTCATATATATTTGAAAGATTTAATGAAAAAATAAAAATGGTAAACAATTTTTTTAAATAAGCAACGTGCACATACATAATAGTTTAACAAGAAAATTTGTGTTTTTGTAAAAAATATTTTTTTTGAGAGGCATTTGTTAAATTATATTAAAATACAAATTTTTATTAACTTACCTATAGCCCCGCTTGCCATTTTCTTTTTATTTGTTTGTTTATAAATTTTTAACTTACGGCTTGTTAATTTTATGAATTGTTTCTTCTCACTGAAAGTAATTTCCCGTAAACATACTTGTTGACAAGGGTTGCATTTCGCATCTTATTCAATTAGTGATGCAATTAAATACTAATTGCTCAATTGCGTAAATTCCTTACTTGCGCAACTAAAGCGTATGTCTGAACAACAGGGTATTACTTTGTTATGTGTAGATTTGTTATTCAAAGTTTATCATTTTATCAGGCATGTCACAAATTCCGATCGGAAGGGTTTGAATTACGAATAAACAATTTCGATCGATTTTGTTTACCTTCTTCAGGTTCCAATCGATTTTGCTTGTTTCTAAAAAATGCTTAATCTTCACCGTTTTATTTAAACGTGGCAATGTTGCGTACACCAAAGTAAATAGCAAGGCTAATCTAAATAAGGACACATAATAAAAATAAATTTGAAAACTGGAAATAACCAAATTTCAAAGAAACTTTATTCCACTTTGAAATTTAAAAGGGGTTTTATTTCGAAAAAAATTTTCGGTTTTCGTTTTCTGAAGAACCAATTTGCGGGATTAAAACCAATTTCGATCGGAATTAAGTTCTATGACATGCCTTTATTCCACTTTGAAATTTAAAAGGGGTTTTATTTCGAAAAAAATTTTCGGTTTTCGTTTTCTGAAGAACCAATTTGCGGGATTAAAACCACTTTCGATCGGAATTAAGTTCTATGACATGCCTGTATATCACAAAATTTAACTTTTCAATGTTTATTAAAATAGAATTGTAACAAGAGTTTTAAATCAACCAAAAAATAAAGCTTACCAAAACGTTATTTAAAAGGGTAAGAAAAAAGTTCAGTTAATAATTGTGTTTTGAAGTTTACCATCCACTTGAGTGCCGGTTTTATATTTTCATTGTTGTAGCGGCGCTGCCACCTCTTGTAAATTTGCCTTGTATTGAATTTTTAAACTGAAAAGGCACAAAAAGTACTACAAAATCAAAAAAATTTTGTGTATAAACTAAAAACATAAAATGCGTAAGTAAAGTTATTGTGCTAACGAGAGTACATAGCACAATTTTTTTTTTTGAGTATCGAAATCTTATGAGAATGTATATGGGCATTTCCACAGAAATGTCAACCGCAGCCAAAAAATTCAAAGTCCATAAAACCATATTGGTTTAACATATTTTTATGGGAAATCTGTTAAATTTACTTAATATAAAACAAAATTATATTTATTCATAACATAGGTACTTTGAAATATTCAAACGCAAAGTCGAACAAGCACAAAAGTACCGTTTTGAACATATCTATTGATCGTTTTGTTTTGATTTACGTTCCTACTAAATGGCATTATACATTAACAATTGTTCTCTTTAATTTCTTGTTTGTATATAAAGAATAAAAAAAAATAAAAAAGGAACGATATGATTGCGGATTACGGTAAATTTTTCATTTCCTTAAACGTACATATCATGTCGCGTGCGAATTTGATCAATTTTCTAAAATTTGTTGACATATTAGATCTACTATTTTAAATTTTGAAAAACTGATATCAGAATCGTAGTCAGATACCCTTAATACCTTGTGGTACTAAGTTTTATTAAAATTGATTGAATCTATTTAAAGTAAATAATTTTGTCGCACTAAATCTTAAAGGATGATGACACAAAATTACAAAACTATAAATTAAAAAAACCGGGACACATATTGAATACATTAAAAATCATCTGTAATTATCTAATGTATGTCTATTTACATAAAAAGTAAAAAAAATAACACGAAAAATTTAGATAAAACAAAATGTCGCATGCGACATGTTTTAGCAATGCATCACATTTTAAAATAAGTCGCATTAAAATATTCTATCAGGTTTCGCTGAAATCAGTGTTTAAACAGTTCGCCTTTAAAGTGACTTCTATTTTTGTCGCATGCGAATGCCTTGGTTTTTTTTTTAATTATCTTGAAAAGGAACAGTTACCCAAGATTAATCTTGCCACCAATTTTAGAGCTAATCAAGAGCTATAAGTTTCGCCATTTTTCAAAATAAAATAATACTTTGACTTATGGTTATTTTGACTTTCAATGCGTAAAGAAAAAAATGTTTTTAAACTAATTTATGTCGTTCGGTACTTTATGCAGATAACCAAAAAATTCTTTATCCATATTTCTTTATCGGTTCTCATCTAGTACTAGAAAAAGAAGAAAAATAGTATCTTTTTCTAGTAAAGCAAGATTTATGATATCCTGAAAAATTTTTGTTTATTTTTTAAATTTGTTTTTAACTTAACAATTTGGTTTGTTCAATTTTAAACAATTTATTTTAAAAATCTGTATTAAGGAAATGTATAAATACCGTTAAAAAAGATATCCACTGACATAGCGAGATATTGGATCTAAAAATATAAAACAAAAATTGGTCAATGATTTTTTATTTTAATTTTACTCAGTTTATTTTCTTCTTAACTTATTTTCTATCCCATTACTTTCAAGTATCTCCCAACTTAAGTTACATTACTTTGGTAGTATTTTTTTGTTTAAATACTTTTAGAATAAAAAAGTCAGTGTAATTACTTAACTTAAGATATAAAAAAAAACAATAAAATAAATTTATTTAGTGTATTTAAAAGTACTTTAAAAATTGGTTTAAGAATAATTTATGTGAAGTTTTTGGCAACTTTAAAAGCTAACATAAACACGTAAACCACTCTTTTATTTCCAAAATAGTATAAACACTCAAGTACGTACTTATAAAAACAAAATATGTTCTTCTTATCTCTTGCTTTTTTGATTGAGTTTAAGTGTTCAATGGCTTTTTAATAGAAAATGTTATTTATTAGGATGAAAAGCTGAGAGAAAAATTACAGTCTTGGGGTTTGTAGTTAGATTCATTATTTTGTTTGCAATTTTTAAGGACTTAATCATAGCGCCTTATAAGATACTGATTAGTCTAATGGTTTGTTTTTAGTTATATAGTTTTATTTAGTTTCTTGCCTCCTAGACAGATTATTGTATCAATTGCCTGGGTTAAAATCTCTGATACAAACATTCGTTAATTTTGATAAATAAAAGTTTCTACGCATGAAAACAGGAGAAGAGCCGAAAAAAATTCAGCCGAATACAGGAGAGAAAGAAAAATAGAATTACTGTTGATTATTGTTGTTTTTGCTTATACTTTGAATTTTGTCTTTGCTTTATTGTTTGGACAAGAATTTTTAGTTTATTTAAAATTTTTGTCAGAAGTTTCCTGAAGAGTTAAGTAAGCGGTAACGAAATGGCCATCGAGACGTGCTTTGACCTTCAATAATCAATATCGGTAATTAATTTAATCGGGATAATAAAATAAAAAATAGCACAAAGTTTGTATAAAAAAGGAATAAAAGTCCTTTTTATAAATGATAGATAAAAAGTAATGCAAAAAAATCCTTCAAATGTAAGCCACACACATTGGGTAAATTTAAAATAGGGTCCTGTGAAAATGAGATTACTATTAGTACACCTTTAATTTTAATTATTTATACTTGTGTTTATAGCAAATTATTAATACATTTTCTGCATAAATATGCAGTCTTACTCTAGATGTCAAAATCACGTTACTCTCAGTATACTCTTTATTTCATTTTAATCATTGTCCATGTTCTTATATTAGACATAGCAGTACATCTTCTGCATAAAGTTCAAGCGTCTGCCTGTATTATATTTACATTAAATTTACTGTTCACAGTTTATTTTTATAGCGGACATTTTTGTATACACTCTTCTCTACGATTGAAGTACTAAAGCCATATAAGTGAGAATCACGTCAATATTGGAACACCCTTTAATAAAACTATTCATTTTCTCTAAAATAGTGCGCTATTATTTTAACTAACACTGAGCGTGTCTGCCTCTCTCTGTTCAAAAACATCAATATTTTTATGAATATTATGTCATAGTATTTAATGTTATAGTGGTTTTAGATATAAAATATTGCGACAGATGGACAGACGAATGAACAGACTAATAGTTTTTTACACTTTACGCACGGAACCAAGAAACCAAGTGCTACAACAATTATTTTATAATTTTTAACGGTTGGTTTAAATTTAAGCAATACTTCTAGAGTAATTGTCGCACGTGAGTACATTTTGGCAGAAAGTAAGAATTTAAATACATTATGGATATAAGTAATAAATGGATACGTCAATCTTATTAGCAAGATAACAAAATTGGTTTACAACAAAAACATGGTCATATTGATTTATGTTTCTGTCACGGGAAGGTAAGATGCACTTAAAATCATTTTAAGTCCTTTTGGTGCAATATAAGACACACCCAGCAAAAAATTACAAATTACCTTTAAAAGTACTTCCAATATTATGTATTACTTTTGTGATTGCCATATTTTGTTACTCGCTTACAAAACAAATTACATTAGTTCGCAAAAAAGGAAGTATTAATTGAAATAGTGCATTAAGTTAGAAGAGAATACCATTAAATATATTTTAAATATCATAATTATTTCCTACAATCATCACTGTAATCAATTCTCAGTAATTGTTTATAAAAGTCTCATGCCTGGTTAAAATCATTAGGTTAGTAATCTAGTTGGTAAGTCCTTGCGCCAAAAATAATTAATTTCACACTCGATTACCGTTTTCAAAATTTCATACTGCGCATCTATGTCTTTATTTGGTACATGAAACTAAATTTCTTTATCTTAAATTTAAACGACACCAATTTATAAAAATAAATACTTAAAAAACAGAAATAAATATAATTGTGGTATTTCTTGCGGAACCAACACAATTATTTTTCGTAGTTTTTTCTTATTTTTTGGTTCAACAAACATTTAAAAAATGTCCGATATAACTTTATTTTAAAAATATTGAACAATGTAAATCCAATAACAATGAAACACTTTGCTTTCAATTGTTATCGAATTTGTTGTTGATGTTTTTTGAATGGCATAAATTGCTGTATTGCTTTTTGTCTGGTGTAACAAAAAATTCAATGTTTGCCAAAATTTCAAAATACAAAAAAAAAAAAAAAAATAAAAGTAAATATCCAAACCCACAAATGAAAATGTCACATGTAAATACTTCGTTCAGCTTGCTGCACATGTTGATATTTGAAAATAAAATTTAGTGTCTTCGTTTGGTAAACACAAGTATCAAGTTCCGATTGAATATAAATAAAAACAAGTAAGAGTGTTAAATTCGGCTATGCCGAACCTCATATACCCTTCACCATCTATGTAAATTTAGTCTAGTGAAGTAACTGCAATCAAAAAAGCAAATATTGGTGTTACAGAGAATTAAAAAGTAAAAAAATTGATACTGCATATATATAATTTTACATAAAATGACATCGGCTCTTAATGGGCTAAACATTTAAAAAAAAATTTAGTATGTACTTAATTATTTCTTCAAAAGCTTTAAAATGATACCTCTATTGATATATAAAAAAATTTTAAAATTTGAGAGCCCCGTAACTCACAAAATATTGGTGAGCGACAATTTTTTCACTTAATGTTTTTTTCTTATTTTTTAATTCTCTATCGGCCCATATATATATATACATATATATTTTATTGGAGTTACTTTACCGTTTCAAATGACATGAAAAAATTAGGGGTAGACATGGCCTTTTCCCTGTTGCCTCGATGGACACGGACCGATTATGCTGATTTCCAATAGCACCTCCTTCAGCACTATATCTGATTAATTGACATTTTTAATTTTTTTTCGTGAACGCAATTTTTTTCAACACTACCACGGATGGACAGACTGATAGGCGGACATCGTTCTAGCGACTTCGCTTAATTTAGAAGTTAGAATATATATACTTAATGTGGTCGGAAATGGATATTGTAGAAAATACAACCGGAATGACAAACTTGGATCCACCAACTTTCCACTTTTTGTGGTGAAGGGCTTTCTGAAGATTACTAATTGCAAAGCTTAACTGCTAAATGCAGCATCATAAAATTTTTAATTTGATATCAGATTAACTTTTTGCCGTTTTTAACATAAAATTCTCCTTAAAAAGTGAAACTCTAAAAACAATCTAATTACTTTATGTTTAATGTTTTAAGATTAACATATTGTTACGAATAATAAAATCTCACAACCCCTGTAGTTGTTTCCGTATAAGTGTGGTGAATAAAGTTAATTCAACAACCAATGGTTTGTTTACGGAATAACAAAACCACAGTTAGCCAACAAAAGCAGAGCAGCCTCAATGGCTGCGTTGGTAGAGGTGCGTACTACAAAACAGAGGGTACTGAGTTCGATACCGCATTCGGACATGCGTGCAACGAAAAAATAATAATTGTTATCATGCAATTAAAATTAATAAACAGCAGTACAAACCTCCCGAGAGGCAAAGACAATTATTGTGTGAAGCCATGGCAGACAATTTAGTGAAGACGTCTAATTTAATAAAAGGAGTAACAGATAATTGTCAAGAAGCCCTTTATAATAAAAAAGTAAGAGCAATAGCGGTTAGCGCGGGGAAGTGTAACAGCATAACAACAGTGTATGGCAGACGTGTGTTGTGGCTACTAGATTGAGAGGAGATGACTGGCTTGGATAAAAGGAGTAGTGGAGATGTCTGTGGATGGTTAAGGTTACTAAACAAGGCATCAAGTAGTTCATGTCTCGCCGGAGTAACACAGTAGAGTAGCGTGGATGGCTGCGTTTGTGGTGATAACGCATGTTTAGTAAATACGAGACCAAGGGTTCACAAGACCGGTAGGATCGAGAAGTATAGCCAGAGAAAGCCATAAAGTAAGAATACAGAATTTACCCACAGTGGTATTTGCAAAAAGAATCCGTACGTTTGCCTCCTAAAAAGGGAAAAACGTAACAATTTGTATATTTTCATTCCATAGTTCTAATGTTAACTTAAAGGTAATTTTCTTCAAGATCAGTCGACCTTCGAGCACTTACCGCAACTAATTTTTCTGTAAAACTATTCGGAAGTTCAATAATAGTTTTCATTTTACCTTCAAGAGCAGTGGAATTTAAATTTGGAACTGCATGGGATTTTAATATTTTAGAACGCCGTTAGTAAATCCTATTTCTAACGCTAAAGTAATGTACTGTAAGAATTACCTCTGTTTTAGCTTAACCATTCCAAATTTAAAGTTTTTTTTTTTTAATTCCTCTTACTTAAAATGTAGTTAACAAGTTTTTTCTTCTTCTTCTTCTCTGTTCGCTTTTTTAGTTTTACAGCCTTTTCGCCATCAAATTAACACACTTTTTAAATAAATTTAATTATTTAAATATTACTTTATGTATGTCACAAAGTTTCAGTTAATTAAAAACGATTAAATTTTTATGTTTTGTGATCTCTCTGAGTAAATAAAGTAAAGAACATTTCTCAACAAAAAAATTAAAATTTTTATATGAAAAAGATTTGGCAATGTCTTCAAGGGAACAACTACGTCACCAAAGGGAAAATCATGTCCAAGGCGTAATCTTTATTTTATCATTCTTCGTTACACTAATGTTTTTTTCTCTTGATATCTTGGTCATGTGATTATATCCATATTAAAAAAAAAAACAGAAAATACCAACAAATATTTAAAAAGTGTTTCTAAGTTTAATTTGAAAGTTCTTGACAAACACTCTCTTTAGGCAAACTGCTGATTTTTAGTACAGAAATACATACATACGAGTACATACATACATAATTGCTTAAAAAGTGAGAAGTGGAATACAAAACATTTATTAAGTATTGACATATTTTAAAATACTCTGAACACAAATTCTTATGATTTCTTGTGAAATAGAACTACACATTTCCACTCATGGACACACCTGCAACAATCTGTTGACTTAAAGATCCATAATTTTCTTATTTTATATATGTTCAGGCACTTAAATTGGTAGGTTTTTTTATTCAACTTTTTTGGGGGAATTATTTTTATAGGAATTAAGGAAACGACAATAGTAAAATGAGATAAAATATACTGAGTGAACAGGAAAATCAGAAAGCAGAGGACTGTTCAAACTGAGAAAACAATAATAGTTGAGTGCTAAAGAATCAGCAAATAAGTTTGAAATAGAAGTCCGGATACACATTTACTAGATATGACACTCCATATTACTTCTACGCTGATGTAAAAACAAGGAACAATCGTAGAAATTCATTTTTTTCTTTGAAATTTAACGTGATAACGTTGTCAAAGAGTTCTAAAAACATTCGGATCTGAAAAGAGATCAGTAGATAGAAGTTGGTGTGCTGGATGCATAACAGAAGTTAAATGGTTACAAACAACTATTGTTAGAAAACACTTTAAAATGCGAAGATTCTCTTGTAATCAGATTAGTTGCCATTACTAATTTTTCTTTTCTACTCAGAGCGTGAATTATCACGTCGGAGAAAAAAAACAAGGACTCAACCAGTAGCTAATATTTTTTTTTTTTTTGTAATTTGTGATCGAATTTTAGTAGCAGAATTTTTATTTAATTCTTGTTATTTGATTTGGAAAGTGGCTTATTGTCATACATCATTGCTAAGTATTTATTAATCAGACTGTATACGAAATATTTGTTAAAGTTTCTACATATTAAACGTCTCATTTTTTAAAACCAAGGAATACTTTAAGACCATTTAAGCAATTAATAATAAGTAACCAGACTGAAACCCGATTTGCAGAGTCATCGTTCGTTACAAACGAACCAACGAAATTAAAATACTTTTGGATGTAGCTAAATTTTATTTTTTTTATATTCATTTCATTCAATACTGCAGTAGTTTTTGTTTGCCTTTCTCATAAAGATGACAAATGTATGCTCTAAGCATTTTATTTTAAGGCGCCAACTTTGAAAACAGAAATGCATAGCGCGTAGGCACAAAATAAATATAAATTTATTTCGGTGACCAAAAATATACATAGTTATATTTTGGAAAAATACAACTACTAAATCCTACACAATCTTTGTTTTTCACAGGTAAATTATATTCCATAGTCCTACTAGGGTTTGTTTTTGTTTCAATGAAAAACCCAGGAGGGCTAGTTTTCAAGCTACTCTATTCTACTGCTGCATTAAACACCAAAAATAAAATTATACATAAAGATATTTATTTATTGATTTACTAAAATCATTTATCAACTTAAATATTATAATTTTTGTCAAATTTTGTCTAATACCGAAATGTGCGTATTAACGGGGCTGTACAGTCACTATATGTGGTGGTGCTTCAATATTTTCTACAAGCTTTAGTGGAGATAGAGGCACATCTACACCATGAGTTTCTATTAAGTTCTTTTATGTTCTTCCTTGAAGTTCTGCTTCCTTTCTGCCATTGCCTTAATTCACTAGCTAATTTGTTATTGCCGTATCCGTCATCTAAATTCTTATTCACTGAAATTTTGGTATCCGAGGATTTTGTGTTGGCATTTTCTGCTAAGTCATTTATGCACACAATTGCTTCAGTTGCATTTTTTAATCTTTTTAAATAATTTTCTTTTTCTATTTTTACAAGTCGCCGTTAATATCGCGCACTACAGTTCATATTTCTTTTTTTTTTAACCCTTTGACACGGGAATTAATTTCGGCTGTAGAAAAATTCTGTATATGGTTTTAATAGCTTAAAAAAGCTTCAAAGAACATGTGTAAAAAATTACGGGGATAAATTTTTATTTTAAAGTGGGTTTTGATGACGTACATTTTAATGTAAAACCTGGTTCAATCTAAAAACTGTTTCACTTTATTTTAATTTTTATTTGGTTTTAAATTTCTTAAGACTCATATGTACATAAATAAAAGAAATATTTAAAAGTTCATCAAAAAGATAAGCGAGAAATCAATTTTTTGTTTTTTAATTTGAAAATAAACTTCCACATATAAGAGGCTGCGTGGATGATGACAAGACAAAAAATATGAAAGTGAACTCAAGTTGTCTTGAAATTTTACAGCCTCTTTAGAATTCAAAAAACAACATCACAACCAACCTGAAACTGCAAATTAATTGCATGTATGCTAAAATTTTAACCAGAGACGGGTTGATAAAATCAACGTACATTATAATGTACGCCACGCATCAAAGGGTTAATTATACTTTTATATGAATACTTGCATAATAATTTTAATTTTACCACTTTGAACAAATATCTTACTACGCACTTCTAACTGCACGAACTGTACAGCTCTTAGCAATGCTTTATGCAATAGTTAAAACGTGAACAATTGTCGTTTAACAACAAACACTTGGTCCATGACTGCATTGCTTAAAAATAGCAACAGCACTAAAATCTTTGCTTTGCTAACATGTTTTTTAGCAAATAAAAAAACTAAATGTCTCTGAATTAACTAAACATTTCATTATAACCAAAGCAACAGCAAAAAACAAATGAAAAAAAACAGAAAGAAACGCATTTGCTTCAGCTGACTATATGTTTCTTTCTGCAGCAAAGCATTTATTTTGAAAATGTTGCTGTTACTTAAGCAATAAATTGATGTTTGTTTCTTCTTTTGCTGTTGCTTAAAAAAAAAAAAAAAAACAAAACAAAACACCATTTAATTGTGTAACAAAACCAACGTTTGTATTTGTATTGTATGTATTTACTCACGTATTCTAAGTAATACATAAATACGTTACCGCAAGAAACAGCAATTGTAGTCAGCCACAACTTCATTGTAAAGAGTTAAGCAAAAATAAAAATAAAAGTAACGAAAACCTGATTGCTCAAGCAACAGCAAACGTTTTCAAATTATTTGCTTTGCTGATTGCTTTGTCAGCTGAAGCAAATGCGTTGCATTGCTTCATTGATTTTTGCTTTTGCTGCACATCTTTCCAAAGCAACAGTTAACCAACTACATATGCATTGAAAACAGTCAAGTAATTTTAATCACTAGTTGTAGCTAGTCCTTTTCAGTTACAGTGGACCACTACTATCTGCAGGGATATTTAACATACATATATGTATATGTTTTAAAAAACTAAAGGATTAAAAATAAAGTTAATAAATAAGTAAAGGAACAAAAGAAATTTATTTATTTAATATATATTCATTTTTACAAAATTATAATAAAAAATATATTTTCTAAATGCAATATATACGTGATATATCGTTACGTGTTAAATTTTTTAGATAAACATAAAGACGACTCTTTTGATTGCAAGTATCACTGCGTATTTCATATACATTTGAAATTGTAATTTGTATTAATAAATATTTCATGAGAATATCATGAAATATTAATATTTGAAGAAATCAAGCACAATTCATTTTAATTCGTTATGATCATTTTTCCGTTTATTTAACACAAGCTCCTTTAACCCTTTCGGGACGGAGTTTTATTTTGCAAACCAAATTATGTATGGTAACAGTTTTATCATATTCTAAAAGGTATGATAAAAGTATTATGTTCTCCATACTTAAAAATTTCAAATTCTTCCTTTTATCCTGGGACATATAATTTCAACAAGTATTTTCATGGGGCATAAAATCCCAATCAGTGTTCTCGAAGAGCGATTCGAAATTAAAAAGATAACTAAAATATAAATATTATTAGGTTTAGATAAAAGTTTACATTTATTTTTAACATTTTAGGAATGCAATTAGGTATTTATTTGTGGAATGGCCCAAAACACTTGTAACATAAGGCGTTGTTACAACCTGAGCATATTATCTTTTTTCGCTTTTCTATGGCAAGTGAAGAACAGCGGACATAGCGACAACGCTTCTCTTGCTCTACTGGCAAGTGGTCTCCAATATTAATGCTATCCGTTTTTGGACGTTTGGGAGTTCTACCTCCCTGGCGATTGCGTTGAAAATAAAGAAAAAAGACAGTTTGAAAATTGCTGGGACGTATTATCCCAGTAGTCCCGAAAGGGTTAATTTATTAGTAAATGTTAGGGCTGTTAACGATTCTCTTTGTTTACTAAAAAAGTTATTATGGAAATTTTTTAAATTATATAATTAGATCAGCTGTTAGAAATAAGAATTTTTATTAGAATTTTACTTGAAAATTCGATATAAGCCAAAATGATTAAGGGCTTAGAAAACTTTACTCCTGTCCTCTTAAAAATTTACTTGTGTGTGTTCTTTTTTTTAGTTGTCTTTGCTTTGATGTATTTTGTTGCCGCTGAAGTTAGTTAAATCAAGATTGATTAAACTTAATTTATTATTAGAAAATAATTCTAATAACGCAATACGAGATCAACAATTTCGTCCTTAAAGTTACATGATTTTATTAACAACTCCTCTGTTGTCTTTTTTTCGGTTTATATTTTGTCTTATTTTTTCTATTATTGTGGTATTTTCTTTTGTTTAGGGACAAAAGAATTTGAAAAATATAAATTAATTTTTAAGACGGCAAAATAAATGAACATTGTTAAGCCGGATAAATTGTCTTTCATTTATAAAAAAAGCAGTCTTGGGCTCTTTATCTATTCTCAAAAGGGAATGTTTTACAATTTATTTTTTATAAATCAGTACATTACCATTTATACGTAACGTACACATAATAAACATGTTCGTATGTACAATATTATTGTTTATTTTCATGTGTATTTATAGTCGTTGCAAGAATTGTTTAGTAGACTGATGCACAGTGTGACTACAAAATGCAGAAAGCAAGACATATCATAAACTAAATTAAAATAACTTTTGACGCTTAAACTCTTAATGATTTTCCAAATTACTGAATCTATTGTAGCAACCTTTAATATATAATTTTAAATATTTATACTTCTTAATTAAAAGGTTTAAAAGATAGGCACATATAAGTAAAATAACGTCACATATGGGAACACCCTTTAAATATTAGATTTATTCTTGTATTACTTTTTGCTATTAAAAACTAGAGTGATACGCATTTTCTAATTTTTAAAATGATGCCATTTACGGATCGAAATACGCGTAAAAAACACGGACAAACTTAATTTTTTATAAAATTATGAACTTTTTTTAAAACATGACCTGTCTGTAACCAAAAAAAAAATCGAAATAGGTGCAGATATAGCTGAGTTGTATGGTCATAAAAAACAGCATTCAGAGAAATTGATAACATGGTTCGTTTTTTCAGTTGGTTAAAAAGAACAGGTTAAGAGACATTTTATATTGAATAAAATTAAGTTTCAAAAGTAAAAACTGTTTACTATAATTAATAAATATAATAAAACTAATTACAATTTAAATATTTTGTATTTTTAAGTATGTGTTAATTTACGCTAAATACTTTTACTGTGTGGTAAATCCATATAAATTAGTTTTAATTGGAATGTCCGAAATTTTGTAAATTTGCATTTCACTATTAATCTTTATATGAGCAATCGATGTTATGGTATTCGAGATGTTGGTATAACTCATAAGACCGAAGTGACACTCAGTGTGATTTGTTACAACACCAGTACCTTGGACATATTACATCTGCTAATGTATCTCCTTAACAGAAATTACCCACGAAATTGCCAACAGTTTTAAAAGTTTTTTATTTCTATTTTACAACTTTTAGGAATTTTTATTTAATTCTAAGAAGAGTTCCATCTTGCACATGATATAAAAATAGAAGGTAGTTCCACTTCAAAAATTTGTGACGTTTGCCGGAATTATTTGAAATATATTTATTGTAAACAAGAAAATTTGCGTTGCCACAGGTATAAATACGAAAAAAAAATTTTTGCTATTATTTAACAAAATATGTGTAACTTGTGTAATGAATATACATAAATATAAATGAAATTCAAATGTATTTACCATAAGTATAAAATTGTACAGAAATAAATCCTTTTGCTCTTAGAGACAATTAATAAAAATTCGCTTATTATAATAACTTATTAAAAATATAATTGCAGAGTAGGATTTTTATTGAATTGCCCACCTTTATTATTTAAAATTGCAAAAATTAATATTTATTTTCACGTTATTAATTAATAATTATAATGCCATTGAAAAATCTGTGTTTTAAAGCGTCCTATAATGATATCCATGATATCCATAAATTTTTATATTAATTAAAAACGGCAATGTCTTTTATAATAGGGTTTATTAACAAACAGTGTTTTATCTTTATCTTTTTTCAGATAAAACGTTCTCGTAGTTTAATTTTCATCTGTTTTCTCAAAGACTTGAAACCCCAATTCCTGCAATCATATATTTAAATAATATATCCCGAAAAATGTTAAAGGCCATTTTTCCCCAAAGCTTTTCGGCTTTAGTTGTTTCTTAAGCTAGTGCTAAAATGTAGATTTTGCTGAAAAACAAAATAATTAATTTGCCTCCATTTGTTTTCCTCCACCAACCGGTATTTTATTAATTATTTCATATATTTCATGGCTTAAGGTTTCGTATATATTTTAGAACTCGATATTTTGATAATCAATCACTTTTGTTTCATTACTTAATTAAGACGTTTTTTTGAAAAAAATTTTTTATTTTACCTAACAAATAAGACCGAAATCTATAATTGTTTCTTTTTCCAGAAAGCTATAATTTTAACCCAAACTGAAATTAAAAATTATATTCCATATTTTACCTTTCGTAGTATGGACTTTTTCAATCGTACATTTCTCTTGTCCATAATAATTTTATCTTTTGCAAGCTACAACGAACTCACTAAATTGGTATTTGGCAACTCAAGTTGTTCGAAACTTAAAAAATCTTACAGAATTCTTGTAGATATGTCTTTTATTGATGCAGTAAGGAAAAGTAATCTTTTTTTTTTTTTTTTTTTTTTTTTTGTTAAAGTTGTGTATTAAGTTTTTTATATATTTTGTTTTATTTTTATTTATTTTATAAAATTAGTTTATGATTTTTGTATTTTTGTATTTCCGGGATCTTACAAATTTATATGGTAGCACAAATTTGTATAATTCCCGCAAACGTCAGAACGTTAATATGGCGACCAAAAGTGAAAGTGGGACTACCTTCTATTCTTATATGATGACCTTGCAAGTAGTTGCACCTCTTGTATTAAACATTGAATAAATTTGGTTACATAACATCAGGTTATTTATCTTTTAGCAATTACAAAGCTCATTACCATTCAAATTGTAGTAGGATTTCTTTCGTTCATTGATAACGATGTATGTATTTGTTGTATTATTTCTTATTAATAATCCGTTATGCAGAATGAAGTAAGCTTAAACTAGCTTATCCTGGTCTTATGACACCAATTTGTTGCTTCTTTTAGAAAAAATGTATTGGCTTATTCTTACGCGAAAAAATAACACTTTTGCTAATCCATATGTATTTGTTTATTTTATAAAGTATGCCACTGTTCTGTTATTTGTACAATGTTTGACTGTATGACATTTTGTACAATAATATCCTTGTAAGTGGAGTTGCTTTATTACATCTACTTTTTTTATTCTGTGTAAAATTTTCTGTTAACAAAGAATATAATAAATATGTTCTTTTTACTGAGAAATATTTGTTTGACACGACAAAATAGAAGTGTAAAAAATCTGTGTACATTCGTAGAATAACTTCAAAAGGAAAAAAAGATGACAACGAAAATCTTTTTCCTGTAGAGGGTGGTCTTACCAAAACCACAATGAAAATTGTTCAAGAAATAATTATAATTATTTAAGAAATTGGTTTTGATTAAAGTTCATATTTTTTAGATTAAAAAATATTTTACAAATGTATTCGAACGTGTTCCAAAAAAATAGGAAAAATTACACACCAGCAGTAATACTACATTTTCTGGATCGCTACATCCTTCAGCAATATTCTTCATATCTATCTACCTTAGGTTATTTATATTGTAAACATCATCTATTTAACCAACTGACTTCGCAAATAAGAACATGGGGAGTATTGTAACCAAAGTATTTCTTCACTGTTCTTGCTGTATTTCATCTTGTATAGTTATTTTTGCTTTGTACCAACCCTCGGTTGGTCACGAATTCCATTTTTATTTTAAGTCATTCTTGTTTTTCATATAATTTATAATATCTACAGTTCAACTCCTAATTTCATAAAAAATAAATTGTAAACAATTTTTTTTTATTATGATAGAAGAATCTATGATAATTATGTGTGAAACAAAATATGGGTCGAATGCTCACTACGGTTTTGATGACACAACCCTATCTCATGTTTAAACTCATTCTGCCGTATTCATAGAAAATAAAATTACTTTGAAATATGTTTTATGACAAAATTTTCATATAAATTTGTCATAAAATATATTTCAAATCTATTTTAATTTAGCTGTGTACTTTATAAAACCGAAAAGAATCAGGAAAATATTTTTGCCTATAAGAAGTTTTGGTTGCAAAAATACTTCTTGAAGGCTTTCATGCTACAACATACTTAAAAAATTATGTTATTCAAAGGCCGGATAATCAAAGCTTTTACATTAAAATTAAATATTAAAAAAAATTTTCATATGTTTAAAGAAGTAAGATTATCAAGCTGATCGAAGAAACTGATATATGTTAGGCATCGTCTTTAATATAACTGATAATAAGCATTGAAATCTGAAACTTATTTTTATTCTGAAGATCAGCAAATGCCAATCTTAAAGTGAATTTTTACACTAAATTTATTTCTACACTGGTTTCATCTCTCCAGAGTTTGTTAAAGGTTTATGGTGTCTTTCTTTCTAAATCAAAAGTGGGTAGTAAAATATTACGAGCTGAAAGGATGAAGCAACAAAAACGTTTTGAAATTAATTGCTTTTCTGCAGAAAGAAACCCATAGTCAGCCTCAATATAACTACATATGCATTGAAAATAGTCAAGCATTTTTATTCACTGATGGAGACACCCTAAAATTTTTAAGATTATAAACGGTTTTTAAATTTTAAAAATGTGAAAAAGAAATTTTTAAAGCTAATCCAAAAATGACTAAGTTGTAGAGGCACAAATATACAAAAGCAATATTCAGTCTAAATGATAACCTTCTTTCCTTATTTTTTTTTTTGAAGTCGGTTAAAAATACGTGGATAAAAACCAATGTGTTCAATCTTTCTATTAAAAAATAATGGCAATGAATATCGACTACGAGTATAATATTAATTATAAATATAAATATCTGCTTTAAAATTTTAAAAGATTTTTTTTTATTAAATAATTTGGCACGTTTTGATAGCTGCATTTATTTTAGTTCATTCGATATCTGAACATAATATTCTATTTAATTTTTTTTCTATACTAATTTATTTATCATAAAATTTTTTTTTTAATAATACTTAAAAACTATTATTTTAAATTGATGAAATTAACTTTAAAATTGTGAAGATTACTTATAACATTAAGACGGTTTCTTCAGAAACGTAAAGATTTGGTTAGGAAAAATACATATTTTACTACTTTATTGTACCCAGCGTCGCCTAGGAAAAAGTTTAGAGCCTATTTAGGCAGTGTAATTTATTTTATAGCCTTGTTTACTATATTTTGTAAACGAGAAAATAATTTCGAAGATAACATATTACAAATTTCAAAAGAGGCAACACCTATCAGATCCAAGTTTTCAATTCTGTGATCAGGTACGCAAACAAAGAAATCGATTGGATTTGCACGTTCAAAAATAGTATCATGCTTTTTCACTCTTTTTTTATTATTAGTTTATTTTTTAAATTACATTTTTGTTCTGTCAGTAAGCCTGTATTTTTTCTTCATCAAAAGTTTATCACCTTGTATTTGTATAATTGTTTTTTTTTTACCTTAATAATTAATTTTCTTTTCTAATTTTTTAACCACTAGGTCAGTTTATAAATAAAAATATTGTTTATTATTTTTTATATTTTATTTATTTTTTCAATATATCGCCACACCGTTGGTTGGCATCTTTAGGAAATAGGAAACAAAAAATATCAATAATTACAAACAAGAGAAAAAAGTTCAAAAAATTAATCATAAACATTCTCATAAATTTAAAACTCAGAAAACATTCAAGGCAAGAAACTCAAATATTTTAAACATTTAAATTCTCATAAAACAGAAAACATACAAATTATTTTAATACAAATACTATCTTTCAGTTTGACTTAATTATTCGCTGCCATATTCACAAAAAATAAAACAATATTAAAATGTGTCAATGAAAAAATTTCCATACACATTTGTGCTAAAATACATTTGAAATCTATTTTAGTATTTAATAAATACTTTACACAAGTCCTTAAGCAAAAAACATATTTTCTGAAAAATTTTATTTTTGTTCTTTTAAAGTTTTTCTGACAACTTCTTTGTATTTAACTTGTTTTTATTCCATTACACATTTGCAAATATAAACAAGAAACTATTAAATTAATATTAAACACTACATCAAATTAATAAAGATATAAGAAATATGTTTACACTGAATACTATTTGTTATTTAAAGGACATCCGGGAGTCAAGGCACACTTCTTGTTACAGAAGGTATTTATTTCAAGTGCATGTCTTAGGAGTTTATTATATTTGTATAATTTTAAAATACTAATGTTGTCTGAGTGTAATTAGTCGAAAAGCAAGTTTAACTATACAAACTACTTATTAAGAGCTGAAATATATATGGGAAATTGAACAAAAAATTTATAATATTCTTCTTCCTGTAACATCCGGTTTAAATTTCCGCTTTTGTTTTCCAGTAGAGCAAACATATAATTTGCCTATTGTGTATTTTGTAATCTTCTTCAGTAACATAATTTTTGTATGCATGACTTTCTAGTTTAAATTTAATCTTTTAATTATTGTTTATTAAAGTGCAGCCATCTATTGTATTCATATATAATATTAAATCTACATGTACAGAAATAAGAAAAAGCTGTAATTGTATAAGAGTAGTGTTAACACAACTATGGTTACATTGAATTAATGCAGAATTAACGAATTCTTCTAAAAATCATCCTTCAGCTGCCTTTCGCGGTTTATGTGTCTGCTTGGAATAATTCAATTTCTATATAACCTTGAGTTAAACTCCAAGAATATTGTTTTCTTAAATGTTAAATGCTTTGCTCCATTTGCAGGATCATGAGAGTAGCTTTCCACAGGTGTTGTCTTGAAAATGTTAGTGATATCGTAGTTATACCGGATAATGAAACGTAATGAATTACGTGAATCATCCTTTATTTTCTTAAAAGACATCAAATGTCGTTATGCTACGATATCTTTATTGCAGGCAGATAGATTATTAGTTTCCAAATTAGAAATATTAGAATCTAAACAAATAGTATCGGGCTATTCGCTACATCGTAGAAGTAGGAATCTCCTGCAAATTTCGTGTAGAGTTTTTTTTTTTGTTTTCATGCCAAATAGATCGATCAATTTATCGGGGCAGTACCTCTAGGATTTACATACCGAGATAGCAAAGCAATTTATGTTCTAAATTCTAACAAAGCTCCTGGCATTGATAAAACGATAATAAGGAACTGTCCTATAACGTACTCAAGTTGATTCGTTTTATATCTAACAGCTTTCTTTCTGTACAACTTTATAGAATGTAGGTTTTCCCTAGTCAAAATTAATTGTCAAATCACTTAAATTAGCTCAACCTAATTTTAAACGAAAAAGAATGCAGTTTGAATTATTATTTTGGGCCCAAAACGCATCATAGCATGACTGACCAAACACATGAGATAAATATTACTCATCACGTTTCATCTTTACTTCTTAAGCGTTTTATATAAAAAAAACTTCCCCCAAAACTATATAAGATATATAACTGATCAAAAGTTCATATTTAAAGAAGGATATCGTGATCACATTTGACTAAGAAAAAAATATATAACTCGTTTGGTTGAACAGAAGTTTTAAGATTTTAAAATTGATTCTTACTTTAGTCATACACCTTCAAGATTAAATAAATAGTTGGATAAAAAAAATACAACTTGAGAAGAATGAAAAATGACGACTATATTTGCATGTAAAAACTAAAAATGTGCGTTTGAGCTTGAAGCTGAAGTTTGAGGTAGAACAAGAATACTTTAAAATATAAAAAATATATATAAACGAAGCTGTTTCAACAGTAGCCTAGATGGTCAAAACTGTAAAATCATTGGGATATTTTTAATTAGAAAACAATTGTACCACTCCTCCTCCGACTAAAACTAAAGAGTAGATATGCAGATTGTGATATTCAACAGAGTGGCAAGTTGCATTCTCTAATATCATTTTGGTATTAACATATGTTATTGGTAAAATCAATGAAACTATATCTTAAGAAACCGTTGCAGTCATTTCTCTGACACTCGAATCAAAGTATTGAGAAACTTACTTTGGTTACAATTTTGTCGAGAATTTTTTCGTTTCTTCATTTAATTTCTACAATAATTTAATTTTAAAACATCTTTATTTTATAGTATATATTCTTAATTGAGAAAATACATTTTTAATAAAAGCCATTTCATATTCATTAGGAATGGAAATTTTCTCTTAAAATATTACAAGTAGTTTGCTTTTGCAATAGCTTTAATAAACAAAATATAAGTTTGTATTTATCCAGAAATTGAAATATTATGATCATAAAATATTTATGTAATTGTTTAGAACTAAATAATGCATGAGCTTAATGTAAGTATTTGATTAATGTAATAACAATTATTTTAAATAACACACATGAATTATATATGCAGGTGTTTTCAAATGAAGCTAATTAGGAGAGCTAATTATTTAAACGGTTGCTTTAGGTCTTAAACTAAAAATGTCAAAAAAAGGAAGACTTATGAACAAAAAACTTGCAGTAATGGTATAAGAAATGCTATAAAAAATTATTATATAGAATTAAAGCAAAAACTGTATTGCTGTAGTGATATGAAAAACTTTAATGGGAGAGCAAAACAAAACTTTTTAGTTATATATAAATTTTTGAAAAACTAAGTGGATAATAAACTTCTCTTAGAAAAAAGAACAATGGAATAACGGGATATAAAAGCGAGATTTATCAGAAATGTTTTCCAGTAATTCATCATTTCATCTATCTATCTATCTATCCATAACTGTTCAAAATTACATACATATATCAAATTACATAAACTATCGGGACCCCCTTATATTCCATCGCCAAACTTTATACTTGTTATAGCAGACTAAGTACTACAGCTCGTTGTAAATTTCAACCGTCTGTTCACAAATTTTTAAGAGTTTGGTAGCATACGTCAAATAACAGAAACTTAAGGGGAACTCTTCAATTTTCCAATTCATCTAATGTATTTGCTGCTGTAGTAGAATTAGCATTGAGTAGTTTTATTCAGTAATTCTTGTAGCTAAATCTAAGTCACTAAAAAGCTAAAAATAAATTACGGTAAAAAGTGTTAAATTTGGCTAAAAATGCTTTTCTTTAATGAATTAATTTAAAATTTAAAATACTTTATACTGCCGTATCAGTAAATTTACATACATTTTGTTAATACCTTTTTATATCTAACTTCAAATTATAAACTTGTTTTTATAGCAGACTTGGCAATACAGGTCTCTTGTAAACTTCAGCTGCTTGCTTATAACGGTTTAAAAGTTTTCGTCCCAGTTGTATTTCTAGCATATAATATAAAAAAAATAATCAATAGTGTAAACATGTTTTTTTTTTTGCGAGAGTGGGGGTTTTTAAAAAACTTTATAAATGTTTATGATTTTTAGTTAATTTCTGTGCATTATCGGTTTTAAATTTAATTTCAACTTTCTTATTGCAGATACAATTTTTTGGAAAATTTTCATGAAAATAAATATTTTGGTGAAATTTTACTCGTTAGGTAAAATTCAAATTTTTGCCAAGTAAGAGTTTTTTTTTGTGCGGAATTTTCGGTTTTTAACGAAATTTCCAATTCTAAATTTTAATATTTTTTTTTTTAATTTATTATCCAAGCACAAGGTCTTTTAATTTTTATTTTTTGTTTTTTCATTATTTCGCTACTCTCTTGAAAAAATAAAAAATAAAAATTAAAAGACCTTGTGCTTGGATAATAAATTAAAAAATAAATAATTAAAAAGGTAAAAAAAAAACTATTTTAATATTTTTTTATGAAAAGTTTGTAAAAATGTATTATTTTTGTGAAATTTGGATGTTTAATAGTTCTTTTTACTGAATTTTTGGGTTTTTTATAAAAGAAAGCAAATATGAACAATGACCAACAAAGAAGAACAATTAAATCTGAAAAACGTCGGGAACATAAATAAGACCTCCTTTGTGAACATATTTAAACCATGCGTGGACTGCTGTTGCTAAATAAAACCTCTTTCGAAACTTTACCTCAGAGAATAGTAGTCATAGATTTTCTTAAGTTCATCTGGGGACGTGATTAAATTGATTTTGACCGGATTAAATGGAGACGTGGTTTTCTAATTAGTTTTTGCTTACGTGAAATAGCTAAGGAAGCTACTAATATCTTCTGAAGATTTCAATGGAATTTATTTATTATATGTATAGCTGCGCAATGAATTTTTTGTGGAGATTTAAAAAAATTTATACCTAAAATGGTTGAAAATAGGTTTTATCATCAGTCAGTATCCTGTAAAATTTGTTGTAATTCCATTTCATAATATAAATTTCACTTAAAAAAATTAAAGTTCATATTGGAAAAATTAAAAATTTTTTTATCCTGTTTATTTCTAACACAAATTCAAGCGCCTCAATCTATTAATTAATTGTGTTGTTGTAAATTTTGTTACAATGGTTTTTTTTCCTTAACTTTCAGCCCATTTTCCCCAAATAACATTTCAGCATAAAAAGTCAACAAATCATCATAAAAGCAGCAAACCTTTCAATTTTCTATTTTATTAAAGACTACAAATTGCCACTAAGTTCAAATAGAAAGCATTAAATTCGTTATATAATATAAGAAAACGAAAAAAAAATATTATACAATTAAAAAAAAATTTTTTAAACCACTTGAACCAACAATAAAACTTTTCGGTTAAAGCATTTCAAACATGATGTGGAATTCATAAACTTTTTGGTGTGATGGGTACAATAACAATATTTCAACAAAAAGAATAGTTCCTCCAAAAATTTAAGTTCCACTGATAAAAAATATCTAAAAAATTTTAAACAAAATTTGGTTTGTTTTAAACAAGTAAAATTTTACTAAAAAGCATGTTTAAAAAAAATTAGATTTCTTTTAAAACCAGAAATTTGAGTTAAACCTAAAATACACAAAAACGTGTTAAAATCAATTTTAATAGGAAATTGCAATCAGTTTTGTAATTATAAAATTTAATTAGATTTTTAAAGTATGTAGCTATTTAAATATATAAATTATTTATTATTAAAAATCGGCAAAAAGAAGAAATTGTAAAAATAATCAATTAAATAATTAATTAATAATTGAATTCTCGCAGAAACCAAAACATTTCGATCTTTTGCCAAAAGGGCTAATTTCACTAAAAATTAATTGTTCAGTTGAAAACGTAATATCTAATAAACGTGGGATTCAGGATTCGTCATAGTCGGTCATATAATTTTTACTAGTTCTTTCGTTATTGTTAATTGCTTTCATGCTTGAGGCACTACAAAAGTTTTTCATTTTTTTATTTACGAAAATGGCGATGTGTTTTAACTTAGTCATGCACCAAATTAGTATCAATCATTGTTACCGTTTGGTTACATTTTTAATATTTTTCGTAACTTTTGAATACTTTCGTTATATTTGGCCAATTTTTGGAAACTTTTGTTACATACGCAAAATAAAATAATATTAATGAAAAGGTAGTTGTTTTATTATCTAAGGCAAGAACCTCTCGGACAGCTATTTTTTAACATTTTAATTCGATTTTAATAACAAAGGTTACACACTTGCAAATGATATTAAAATCCCCCTAAACAAGTAAGAGAGCTATTTTCGGCTATTCCGAATCTTATATACCCTTCATCATCTATGAGAATCTTGCTCAGTGAAGTAACTAAAAAGAAAAAAAAATGTTTTTAAAAATTTGCCATCGGCTCTTAATGGGTCAAGTATTTTAAAAAAATTTAGTATTTCCTTAAAAACCTCTTTCAAAGCCAGAGTACTCTAAGTAGTACTCTGTTCAAACGAAAATTGTTAATTATTCCACTTGAAAAATTTGACAACTTGCTAGTGGTAATGTACTTATACCTCGATTTAAAAGAGAGTTATCTTTATATTGCCTTAAAGAAGTGCCGGGTTATGTTACAGAGAAATCGTCAGTAATTTTATGTTAAAGTTTTAAGCAAAAAAGACAAAAATTTGTTTTTAATAAATATATTTTTAAAATTAAAAAGTAGTATATTTTATCGAAGCTTAACCTTTAAAGGAAAAAGGTTAAACAGATTTAGAATTAAAAATCCTACTTTAACTAATTTTATTGAATAGCGAGAGCATACACTTTTTAAGCACGGATTATTTGTTTTAAGTGCTGATTTTAATACTGATGAGAATCATCGGGCTAAAATTCTTTTTTTATACATTTTTATAATTATTTTATTTTCATTTTGTATTTGTTCAATAGATGAATATGTTGCCCTGTTATTTTCTCCAACATATGTATACGTTATATAAATTGCTGTATATTATCTAAGGGAGATTTATCTAAGGGCAATTTCAAAATATAATCTTTGTTAAAAAACACGTAAATTTTTTAAGAGAAAACCTTAACTTTTTTCTGTCTTTTCCTGGCAACTCTGGTGTCAATGCTTTTTGTCTAATATACATAGAGTAGAAAACGTTACTTACACTCTTGCTAAATCCCTTTTTGTAATTAATTCTCTACAAAAGTTTGTTTTGCTTTTGTGGTTTGTTAATGGGTACATAGGCTAATGCTAATAGCAAAATAGAACAAACAACTTTTTAGAAAATGAATTAAATGGAAGTAAGTTTTATTTGAGTTTAAAAGTATTTCAATAAGGGACATCATAGCAAAATGAATTAGTTTTTGTACATAAATGTAGTTTTAGAAATTATAATATATCAAGGAATGTGTTCATTTAATTGTGACAATTGTAACTGTCACATTTTTGTAGAAGTTGCAGTAAAGTGAATTAGAATTAAATTAATTGGGTTGATTCCGCCAGTATATAATAAACTGTTTTTATAATTTTCGGTAATAACAGTCAAAAAACTGATGGAAAAACATAAAATAACCCATTACTACAGATACGTAGACGATATTATATGCATCCTAGAAAGAGACAACGCCGAACAAATTCTTATAGACTTAAACATAATACACAACAAATACACATACACAATGGAAAAAGAGCAAAACAGAACTTTACATTATCTTGACATATCAATAATACGAGGAATTGATACCTTAAACTTTGACATTTATAGAAAACCAACCATGACAGACACAACTATCCACAGCTCCTCAAACCACCCTACTCAACATAAACTCGCAGCGTTTAGACACATGATTCACAGACTTAAAATAGTCCCAGATAAATACAACAAAGAACTCGATACAATTTACACTATATCTAAAAATAACGGTTACAACCACACAACCATCGACAAACTACTCAGACAATACAACAACAAAAGCAAGAAGAAAGAAGACAAGGAAACAATCGACACAACACGACGACACATCTTTACTTACACAGGACCAGAAATATATAGATTAACCAACCTTTTCCGAAAAGAAGGTTTACACACAACATTAAAAACGAGCAACACTCTACGTAACAATCTCAAGACATCAATAGAAACAACGGATAAATTTAGCACCAGCGGAGTATACAGACTTACTTGTATTTGCAACCATACAAGCATCGGACAAACTGGACGAGCTTTAAAAACAAGGTTTACAGAACACATACGATCATACAAAAGGAAAAGGGAAGACTCCAATTTCGCAAAACACCTTAACACACATGGACACGAACCAAAGGAAATAGATGAATGTATGACAGTATTACACCCAAGTAAAAAAGGACGAAGACTAGACATTCTTGAAAACATGGAAATTTACAAAACACGAACGTTTAACAGAGACATTATTAACGAACAGGTAAACACAACCTCTGACACGATTTTTACACCACTAAAATTACTAAAACACTCTTACAAACGAAAAACACCCACAGACGGTCACACTTACCTATCCAATAACAAAAGACCCAAATATTAACTATTTACCCCAATAAACAAGACCGATATCAGGTAATCTACCTGCATAATACTATTTAAACGGACAAAAATTACCTAAACCCACCACCTTTTATTCTTAACACTATCTATTTTTAACATTATCTCTTCAGTTTTAATAAACACGCGGCTTGAAAATGATGTTATCACATCGAAAGCGCTCGCCGAACATCCAAAGTACACAGCCAGTGACGACGGTTATTACCGAAAATTATAACAACAGTGAATTAGAATTGTTTTAAAGAAATTGATAGATATTGTTGGATACGTACTCGTAATATAATGGGTTCATTGTTCGAATATCAGGCTTTGTTAAGAAACTATGTAAATTTGCCCGAAAACATTGCATGAGTAGAACTAATTTTTTCTTGTACCAGAATCAGCGAGTAACAGGCTTCTTTTTAAGTAGAAAGACGAAGTTTTGCATGGGTATATTAAATTGTAAAATATTTTTCCTGATCTTCTTTTTAAACAAATAGTATGATTTTTGACGCTACTTTTTTAACGTGACAAAATTTTCTGTTTTGTTTTTAGTAATGTATTTTTAACATAAGTTTGAACAATTTAAAGAAGTTTTTATACTTTATTTAAATTTCGTTTCGGTAATAGCTCTTAAATCGGAATAGTATTTACGACTTGTCAGTATAGATTTTAAGTCTTTTTTTTCTTTAAATGGTATAAAATAATTTTGTAAATAAATATAAATAACATTAAAAAAACTGACTATCAAATTGCTACTACAAAAAGCAACAACAAATGTACAAGACGAGTTACAAAGAGAATGACAAAGAAAAGCTTTAAGTTGTGTGTGAACTTCGTCTCACCAAATTAACATTAAGATTAGTTGGTTAAATAGATGATGTTTACGATGTACATAACATAAGGGAGATAGATGCAAAGAATGCTGATGAAGGATGTGGCGGTCCAGAAAATGCTGCATTTCATTCTGCTAGCGTCTAATTTTTCTTGTTTTCTTTGGAAAACGTCCGCATACATTTGTAAATAATTTTTTTTTCTAAAAATGTTTAGAAAATTAATTAAAAAGAACCAAAAGCCGGAAATAAAGTAAAATTTCATTAATTTAAAAAAGCTCATTAATATTATTTCATTAATAAAAACAGTCAAGACGACATCCAATAAAAATGGGGATATTATATTTTATTTTAGAACATTAAAAGTTTAAAACAAAAGAATTGAGGTTATCAGATATTTATATTTATTTAAAAAATTATTTTTTATGATTTATCCCGTTGACGTTGACTCGAAACTTTTATTGGATCTTAAGTAGTCTGCAACTATTCTTCTTGGCATGCTGTTGGTAGCGCGCTGAACCACTGCATCCACGATCACAAGGAAGATCAGTGGAAATAGCAGGCAACCTTGTCGCCCCCCAGTTTTGTTCACGAAAGTGCCGGAAAGTCTGCTATCGTGTAAGACTCTGCACTGAAAGCTGTTGCGGCTGCTACGTTTAAGATATAATTTTTTAGTGAACACCGCAGTTTGATAGCTTAGCCCAAATGCATTCCCGGTTGATAGATTTTTTCAACAAACAGAAGGTATAGGGTAGAATGTAGTTCGACTGATTGTTCAATGATGAACCGCAATGAATTAATTTGATCGATATAGGATCTTACTTCTTTATCGACCTTCTGCCTGCCTGTTCAGGGAAAAACTTCTTGTCAATTGACTTGCCAATCAGAATAATTATGATTCTAATAATGATTTTTATTACTACCGACAAAATCGGAATTCCGCGCTGTATGTTATAGTTTCTCAGATCATCTGTCTGTGGATGTTTGACAACAATACCTTTGAGAAGGTCTTCAGGATAACTTTCTCACTGCCAAACACTGGAGATCAAAGAATGAAGTCCTTCGGAAATCAACCGGACGTTGGCAGTAAGATCGATTCCGGGGGCTTTACCATTCTTCATAGCTTTAATTGCTGTGATAACTTTAGACTAGCCAGTGAAATTGTTCGAATAGGGATTGGGGGAGTATTCACATCATGTGTTACCTTCATGCCATCACGGGATAGTTTAAGCACATCTTCAAAGTCATTTTTCATCTACCGAAATTCTCATCAGCGTTACCCAGAAGCCTACCGTGAAATAGAGCCTTGTTATATCGTAGAGGTCCTTCATGATGTTCATTGCAGCTGCTTCCTCTACTTTCTTCGTAAGCTTGTTAGTGTCCTGTAGCATCCGTGGTCTGTTTGTCTAGTCTTTTGTAACGTTCTTGGATGGACTTACGTTCGTTACTTGTTTTAAGCGAGATGATGAAATTTTTCAAGCTTCTGCGGTTATTGATGAGGAGCCAAGTCTCAGGGGAGATATTATCGTCATTCGACTTGATGTTTTTACCAAACAGTTTGGCGCAGGTGTTGTTTACAGTGTCACGGAAGCGAACAAACTGGTCCTGGATGTTGTTAGTGGTAGGTCTTGGTTTTGCTAACTTATCACGTAGTTTGCATGAGAAGGCTGCTTGTGTGTTTGGGTTATTAAGCTTTGCGAAGTTGTACCTGATACGTGGATTTGGATTTCATTTAGGCACGTACGAAAGTTTGAGACGAAGTTCAACAACCAGTGGGTGGTGGTCTGTGGCTAAGTCCGCTCCTCGTTTGCTACGGACATCACATTATGTGGAGCTCCATTTCTCGCTGATGCATATGTGGTCGATGTGGTTTTAGGTCCTGAAATCTATTGAGACCCAGGTGAATTTCTGACACGGTTTGTGGGGGAATAACGTCCCACCAATTTTTATAACATTGAGGCCGCATAGCTCGACTAGTAGCTCTCCGGTCTTGCTCATCTCACCACTACCATGCCGATATATGACATTTTTAATGCCAACGTTATCGCTCCCCACTTTTGCATTGAAATCCCCCATGAGTATTTACAGGACATCTTAAGGTGTTGGTTGGTCGTAAAATTACTGTTTTGTGTCGTCATTTGCATCTTCAGTCGGGGTATAACACTGGGTGATACTTAAGTTTTTCTTCTTGCACCAAAGACGAAATCACAGGATCCTTTCATTGATGAACTCGTAATATGTCACAATATTGCGGATACTTGCATGCGCTAGCTTCCCTGCTTAATAAAAAAATGTTTTTACGTTCCAATAGTCATCGTCGTTGATCCATTCCGAATAATTGTTATTGATGCACTGAGAATAAGTTGAGTTGATTTAGGATGATGAGTTATTAGCACAACGATCTTTAGTCTGTTGGTGGAGTTGCCAACTAGGCCTTCAGACAGGCCGCTAATATATGTATTAGCTTAAAGTTGGAAGGAACGTTAGGTTGAAGCATTTGGTGTTATCAACCCCATGACTTATACCGGGTCAGCTCGGTTCGTTGTGGTAGTTCTGTTTAATGGACCGCCGCGGGAAGGCACTACATACCGACCTGTCGAGATTAGCATTATTTACCAATCTATGTTAATGAAATTGAAAATTAGTCTAGCTGATTAATTACTCCCATGTTCGGTATGGTAATAATGTACCATGAAAACGCAGTACATACTCGTATTAATTTACATTTGTGATAATTTTAAAATATTTTTCATCATTTTTGCTTTCACATGGGACAAGTGACTCGCCTTTTGATATTTCTTTTGAAAACGCTACACTGTTTACAGTATAAAAAAGGAAGGTTATCTGTTTGGTATTTCTAAAAACACTTAAAAAATAATGTCATATTTATGGATCCTTTATCTTTATATTAACACATTAAAAAACCCCTGAAAGATTTGAATTCTCTCTACGTTTTTTGCTATTATTTCGACACTGTTGCTTCTATAATCCTAATATAGTTTTCATGTAACAAATCCCATTAAAAACTGTCATAAATTTCTTAAGTAATATGTGCTGTAAGCATGGGATATAAAGGCAGTCATGTACAGCATAAGCTTTATCCGCTATCTATTATTATGTATTCACATAATTCAGGATTTTGCTATCTTTGTCTCTTATTTTGAGAGACTTAAAATTGTTTGGTTTTTCTTCTTTTATTAAACAGTTATAAAAAAGCTCTTTAAGTTTCGCAGATCTAATAAACTTATTCTTCAATAATAAGCAAACCTAAATTACCTGTGTATCTTTTTTTAAGTCGTAAAATGTCTATTCATGACGGACCGCTCGATAATATGTACATTTTTCATTCTTTAATACATCGTTATTTGTTGTTAATAACCAGAGATCAGAAAAGTACACTCACTGTACAAAATTCTTGTACATAAATTAAAAACAAACAACTAAAACCAACCCGAACATTTTTTTTTTCATAACAATTATATGTGTTACTAAATTTTTAAATTTTCCGTACACAACCACGAATATGTTTTATTAAAATATTTTTTTGCGTACGCGTACGCGAATGTTCCACTAAAGCTATTGTTTGTGTACGCATACTCTACTTTTAGTAAACGTCATTATAATTTGCATTTTGAAATGTTAACAAGAAAATTTCATTTTTACTACGAATTCTATAGTCTTGTTCTTAGTGCCAATAATTTGGTTTTTTACCATCAATTAAGAAGCAATAAAACAATAAAAACTCACAACTAAACATCCCATAGCTAAAACATAAGCAAAGCACATCTACCGTTTAAAAACAAAAACAACACAAGCTTTAATCAAGATAACAATAACAAATTCACAAGTAATATTCCATACCTAAAACATAAGCAAAACGCATTTACCATTTAACAACAAAAAATAAGGCAAGCAACAATGAAGAGACTAATAAAACAATAACAAATGCACTACTAAACATCCCATACCTAAATTATAAGCAAAGCACATCTACTGCTTTAAAAAACCACAACAACAAACAACACATGCAAATTTAAAGCAGAAAAACAATTGGACGATCAAAAGACCCAAACGAAAGTAATTATTAGTTTAATAATGATTATTTGACCCTTTTTTATTAAATTATTTTCTATTTTATTAAGCTTTGGGTCCTTATATTTTTTTATTAATATTTTATTTCAATATTTCGGTACTTTCTGCGTACCTTCTTCAGGAAACAAAATTAATATATAAGCAAAATAACAAAATTAATTAACAATTGAAAAAATTTTTTGTCATAATGAAGTTAAAAAACAATGTTTCAAAAAATTTTCAAAAAACAAAAATATAAAAAAGTGTTTTGTGTTACATACATATATTAAGAACAAAAACATTTATGTTATTTTGTGAATTAAGTGTCTGTATATATGAGCGACATTATCTGTATCTGTTTTAAAATTAATTCTTTTAGTCAATGGAGTATTTACAATGTGTAACATTTCCAAAATATACCGTCTCTTATAATTTTTTTCAATACTAAGAACTGAAGCGTTTTCAAAGTTGGGATAGTGACCTAAGTCAAAACAATGAGTGGATAATGCTGTTTTTTGTGAATTAACATATCTTTAAACGTTCTGAAAAACCTTGTACATAAGTTAAAGACTTATAAATCTTAGGTTCCAATGTGCTTATCTTATTTGTATTTCTTTTATGTCCGTATTGTCTAATAAATTTATAAATAAGTCTTTTTGGAAAGCTATTATCCGCTAGTATATTTTTAATCTTTTCTTTTTTCTTTTTATGAAATTCTTCATCACTTATAGTTAAAACTCTTTCAATTAAATTTTTAGCTGTATTAATTATTATACCTTTGTTGTGCTTTGAAAAATAGTTAATAATTCTTTCTGATGCTGTCGGTTTTGGATACCAATCCATTAATATATTATTACCTCGTCGAATCAATAAAGTATCTAAGTAAGGAAGTTTGGAATCGCATTCCTTCTCTATTGTAAACTTAATATTAACATCAAAAGAATTGAAAATCTTTAACATATCATCAATTGCACTATCAGAAATAATGCAAAATAAATCATCAACATACTTAGTAATAACTTTTGGTTTTATAATTAGTTTTTCTAAGCAAAAGTCCCATAATTTCTCCATAACAATGTCTGTAACAATTGGAGATGCCGGAGATCCCATCGGAAGACCCTGTTTCTGAACATATATTTTTTTATCATACTGAAAATATCTATTATCCTCTATGCAAAATTGAAGAATACGTAAAAATAAATCTTTATCAATTTTAGTGTGTGGTCTAATTATATCCCACTTTTCTTTTATTGTATCAATAGCTAAATTTACTGGTATACTAGGAAATAGAGATATCACATCTAAAGAAACTAATTTTTCATTATTTTCTACTTTAAGTTTTTTTATCTTATTCTTAAAATCTAAAAAACATAAAAAATTCCTTCCTTAGGTATAATTGCAGTAATGTTAAAGATAAGCAAATTATTACCCTAATCCTTACTTTTTAAATCACTAATTATTGCATGTTTTTATTAACCATCCTCGCTTGAATTTACAAGTAACTTAAATGACAAAACTCAAATAAAAATAATTATTTTATGATACCAGTAAACATAAAAAATTCCTTCCTTAGGTATAATTGCAATAATCCTTACTTTGTATAACACCACTTATTGAACATAATTTTATTGAATTTGCAAGGAACTCCACTACTTACCAATATTCAAAAACAATCTGCAATGGTATACTTGTATTTTATCTAAAAAAAACCTTCAATAAAATATGTTAACCTAACATTTACTATTTTGCCGTCCGACACGCATATATTTTTGCTTCTTTTTTCCAACCACGAAATTATTTTCATTTTTCAATGTACTCTTCTTTCAACCTCGAAGTTATTTTCAATGTACTATTTTTTCAACCACGACGTTATTTTACTTTTTCATTGTACTCTTTTTTCAACCACGAAGTTATTTTTCTTTTTCATTGTACTCTTTTTTCAACCACGAAGTTATTTTACTTTTTCATTGTACTCTTTTTTCAACCACCAAGTTATTTTACTTTTTTAATGAATTTTTTTTTCGGAACCCGTACTAAAAGTAGAGTACGCGTACGCAAACAATAGCTTTAGTGGAACATTCGCGTACGCGTACGCAAAAAAATATTTTAATAGAACATATACGGAAAATTTAAAAATTTAGTAACACACATAATTGGTATGAAAAAAAATGTTCGGGTTGGTTTTGAACAGAACATTGTGTGTTCGATGAGTGTACTTTCTGAACTCTGTTAATAACCCCATACAATTCACCCCCATACACCTTTACGATTAAGACTTCGTTGGATGCCAAAATTTGTGATTATGTTTTACAAAGTCAGAGAAATGGTTTTTAAATCCATTGTATTTGTTGTCCTGTAGTTCGCATATATATAGTGCAATCTTGATACCGCTATACTTATCTAGACCTTTAGCTTTATTGAATTCCGCTTTCTAGTCGATATCTGTTGACCACCAGTAATGTAGATTTTACGACGGATATTATCCTAAGGGATTTCTAAAAAACGTCTCGTGTTTATTGTGTTGCTTCAAATGCGCACACCTAAGATTTTAAATGAAAGTTAATTAAATTTTTTAATTGTCTGGAAATAAAAAAAAATTTTATCAGTTGAGAAAAAAGTTTGAATATTTTATCAATTGTTACAACATTTTGGTTGTGAGCCATTTCCAAATACACGTTTATTGTTTTTATCAAGAACATTAGCTACAGCAAAGCAAAGCAACCCTTCATCAACGTTAAAACATTTATTGTATCTCTTTTATACTTTTTTGCTCAAATGCTTATTTACTTATTGCAAATAAATTAGCAATTTTAGCTTAGCCTTAACTTCTGATAAAAAAAAAAAAATAATTAGGGCTCATATGAATTTACAGATGGCAAAAAAATACGTGGCTACATTTGTATAAGGTAAATATTATTTATTGTGTAACTAGAGAACTTATATATGCATATGGGCATTTTCATTGCATCGTACGTGGCGTTTGTACACATATAGAGAAGAATAAATTTTTAAAATTTAAGAGTACTCGTAAAATAATGAGGACGTTATGTCCTAAGTAGGGAGAGCTAAATTTAAAAAAAAACCCGAACTGAAATATTAAAAAGTGTTGCATTTATCATAAGCATTCCAAAAACAAAAATTTCACTAATTTAACCCAACAAACGCCAACATAATTTAATGCAAGCGGAAAGCCAATTAATAGTGTAGAGATCTACTGTTATCTTACTAGAAACATACCACCTACTGCTTGTTCAGCTGGAGTACTTCGTTTTCGCATAAATAAGGGTTGTGCATCTTTAATTATTAGAGAAAGTATGAATATCTACGCAAAGATTGAGGGAACAAAAATAAAAACCATCAACCATAAAGTCAGTGGTATTATGCAGCTCCAAAACTCAGAAATCACCCAGAAAAAAAGCAAACGCACAATAAAAATAGAATATAAGATTAATAAAATTACCAAGAAGAACCTTTAAGCAACCAGACGGCAAGAGCATGTAAGTCAAGAAATCGAAGTCTTAAAGAGAAGTGAATTAATTATATACATTCCCAAGCCACAATACGAAATAGCACGCACCGCATTCGATTGGAGTCAACAAGGAAGGCGCAGAAAGCTTTATGTAAAGATAATAACATGAAACATTATAAGACATTTTTGGGATTTTTATTACTGCGAAAAATTTAATTATGCCACCCTGCTGATTGAATAACAAAAAAGAATTTAAATTAAAAAAGTTAGGTAGGTAAAGTAAAACTTTTTTCCCCATGAAAAAATTTTAAACCTTTCTTATAGGCTTATATTAAAAAATATGAAGACATTTCAAGACTGTAGACGTTCACAGATAACTTCTATAATATTCTCAAATTTTTTGAAGATGCTGTAAGTCTACAATCTAAATCTTTAAAGTTGTTTCGGCTTGAAAAAGTTATTCAAACTTCGGCTCAGATTACCAAAAAAAAGTACGCATTAATTAAAAATTTTAATATTGTGAACAATAAAAAGTATTAATTTTTAACTAACTCGAATAATTATTCATTTATTGTTTATCCTTCAGAAATTTTGTAAGTCACTAAACTAGCGAACCAAACAAGCGTGAAGCAGATGGTGGGTGGCATTGTACAAATCGAACATTTGAACAAAGTTTACAGGCAATAAAAAAAGTTTTTCGTAACAACATGTATTCGAAAACAATTTAACTCCTGAAGAAAAAAAACTGTGGTGCCATAACGTCGGACTAAAAATATCATTAAAGTAAAATAAAGAAACGAGCTTAAAGTTTTTTCAAATGTAGTGGTTAAATATTAAGAATATCTATTGTTTCTTAGCTTTTTATTATATAGGAGACATTGTATTAGATAATAATTTTTTCGCTTAATGCTGTACCTGTGGCTTTTGTAGGAAGATGAACAGTTAGTACAGAAAAGCTAAATCTATTATTGCAAAAGAAAAAGAATGAAATACTCACTTATTAAAAGGAAATTACTTCCCAATTTTTCTTGATTTCAGAAAATGATGAAAGAATTCTGTAATTAAATCACCAATTTCAGTGAGCTGCTCATTAATTTCGATGGTAATTACTTTTTCGCCAGCAAGGCAACCAGACTGCAGGTTCTTGTCCATGCTGATTTTATCGTTGCAGTCCATTTAAAGTAAGTTCTATTCTTGTTTGCAATACACTTAAGTGATGCAAATACAATAAAACATGTAAAACAAATGAATGCCTAAAAATCTCTTATTATAAATAAAGTAAGGAGGAGTATAAATTTAAAATAATACTGGGTTAATTATTAAAATACTTAAGTGTACGTTATTGTTCAGGCTTGTTCAGTTTGAATATATTAATTCCAAAAATGTATTACTGGTGTTTTTAGTACTTGCTGTTGAAGTGCTAAAACAGCTTCACACCCTATAATTACTTCAGTTGACTATCTTTATAAGTAAACGGTTACTTGAATGGGACACCTGTTAAATTTCATCTCTCTTTTGTTTTCGGTAAACTCGGGTGTCCACAGGGAAGGTATACTAACTTGTTTGTTTATAATTTTTCATAAAATTATTTAATCTCGTCAGTTATGTATGGAATACAATATCAGGTAAATGCGATCTCTTTTGAACACATTTTTCATTACATTCTCATATATTTCACGTGGTATTTCATTTATTTTATCACTCCTTACTGTTACAGTTACGCCGTTTTTATTTTCAAAGAAATAAGGTCTCATGATTCGTCCTGACCAAGTTGCACTCGATACTGTCACTTTTAATGGATGCGAAGGTTACTGATAAACAATTTGAAGGTTCTTCATTGCCCAGAATTGACTATATTTTTAATTCACATGTCCATCTAAATGAAAATGTGACTAGTCAATCATTATGATATTTTCATTATGATATGTACGAAGACTCTCGTATCAACTGTATCCTAAATGGAAACAAATGGTGATTCTTGTGCAAAATTGTGGCCAAAGTTGTTCCTTGAAGACCAAGCACCTGAGCATGGCGTCGACTTAAGGTCGATAGATTGTTTTGAACACTTCTTTAAGCAGCAGTAATGTTTTAAGCCGATCTTTCAGTACGTTGTACTTAGGCGTATAACCTGCAGACCCTTTTTCTTTGAAATCTTTCACTAAACAATAAATCGTCCATTTTGTTGGCACGTTGCACGCTGTTACGAGTTTGGCCAAAAATGGTCAAAAATTACGTAAGGATTCAACACTTTTTTGGTGATATTTTAAGAGAAAAAACACTTCATCGGCTCTTAACACGTAAAGCATTTTTTTAAAAAAATGCGTATTGGCGTACTTAAATTTTCTCTAGCTCTTCTAGTGCCTTGGCAAAGTTTCAACGCGAACACGGACGGACGACAGACCTCGATCAAACGATGATTCGCTATGCATAAGAATTCAGAATATATATACTTTATGGGGTCGGAAGTTTATATTGTGGAAATTGCACAAGAAATGACAAACTTCAACCTGTGGTAAAAGGTAAGAGATTACGCTTTTACTGGAATTCACATTTTAAAGCGAAAAATAGTTGCTGATGCTCTTACTTTTAATAAAAATTTAAAACAAAAATACAATTCTTTTAATTTAGTAAACAACAAGCAATAACCTTGTTTTAAACCTAAAAGCACCTCAAGGCTTGAAAATTATTCTACAAATCTGTGGCCATAAAGTTCAAAGAAAAGTTAAGATTGTTTTATTATAAAGCTAACCAATTTTATGGTCATGAATGGCATACCATGTATACAAATTAAATGCTTTCACAAGCATAAATTTCATGAGGTTGTGTTGAATTTTATATATTAAAACCATAAAGTACTCATATGTTATCCCAACTATATTATAAATATGTATAGAGTTAAATGTTTATTGCGTAATGATTTTCTTTAGGCTTTTTCTAACATAAAAGGAACTAGAATTGAAAAAATTTAATCCTTTTGGGCGTTAGACATAAAATAATGAAAACAATTACAGCTATTAAAGTGTTAACAGAAGTTGTGAAGCCCTTTTTATGTTAATAAATTTAACACGTAAATCTATTACTAATTCGCAAAGAAATTCTGAGGCGTAATAATGCGTAAAATAAATTTTTCTATAATTCTTTCTAAAAAGCCGACTTCAAAAAGAGATTTAAGCTGTTTGTTTATAGCGGTTCAACAGCTCGGTCATATACATCAGCAGGGCAGGTTTTTTTTTTTTAATTTCACAGTCTGCCTTAAACTGTTCAACAGTTTGACTATATACATACATCAAATTTCAGAAACTTTTGTACACACTTTAATTTTAAATATTTATACTTTTTAGTATACTAGGCAAAGTATTGGACATTCGGTATAATTTTCAAATGTGTTTATATAACGGTTCAGAAGACAGGGTCATAAGGTCAATCGGCATCAATGATGAGAGCCCTTTTAATATTTTAATTTTCTCATAGCGGCGTTAGCAATATTTGTTCCTTGTAATTTTCAGTGGTCTGTCTTTAACGGTTCAAAAGTTTTGTCACATGCATAAAATTACATCAACTATTAAAACACCCCTTAATTCCCATTTCCAAATTTTATACTTACTGTTATAGCATTTATTTGAAAATTTCAACCAACTGTCTACAACTGTTCACAAGTATGGCCATATACATCAAATTAAATAAACTGTTGGAGCACGCTTTAATTTATAACTTTGAGTATTTATACAAGTTGTACTTGTTATTATAACAGTTAAATTTTTTTTGAGTTTGCAGACCTTTGTCTATAACGGTTTAAGAGATATGCACATGATACCTTTCGAATCAGAGAAAATTTTCAAAATTTGGTCAGAAATGAATGAGTTTTATGGGCACAAACAGGAAGAAAGTCAAATCCACAATAATCTTTTTTATTCGCAATCAGGAACTGTTCCAAAATTTATTTTTAATTCAAATAAGAATATTCTTAATATTTTTCAAGATGGAGGGGAAATGTACAATTAAACACATCATGGAGGTATTTTTAAGAGGTAGCTTATAAGGATTGAAGGTGATAGGAAAAACGTTTTGCAGCTTGAGGACAGGTTAGAGTTTTTTTTTAAATTAAGGCAAATAATATACATTAAGAGAAGTTTGAATGTTTCAATTTAATAAATAGTGGTTATAAAATAAGACTAATTTGGATATTCCAGAAGAGGTACAATGAGTTCTTTCACTAGGAGATAAGCATGCATTTCTAATTAAGCGAGAAGATTTTACAGTTTTAAAAATGTTAGCGGACTGAGAAGATTTAGTACATAGGTTAAACTTATCTCACAAGCAAATAAACGTAGCACAACAGTAGCTTTAAAGATAAATGATTATGATTTAAGAGTTAACATTATTGTTATAAAGATGCAACAACAAAACTTTAAAAGATGTTTTGGTAGAAGACCTTTTTATACAAATAATTATTACAATTTCCGCGAAAAACAAGTAAGAGCTACATTCGGCTATGCCTAATCCTATAAACCCTTTAACATATATGTACATAAAGTTTAAAGTAACTCTAACTAAAAAGCAGATATCGACAGAGAATTTAAAAAGTAAGAAAAAAAATAAGTACTATATATAAATTATATGAAAATGTCATCGGATCTTAGTGATACTTTTAAAATATTGTGCACAATCGTACTTTTCTATGAATAGTTCAGGGGTCTATGGGCGAGCGACATTTTTTTTTTAAATTTTTAATTATCTATTACTTTGCTTTTTTGATTGGAGTTACTTCATTGTTCTGAAAGATGTGAAAATTAGAGGTAGGCGTGGTGTTTTTCCCGCTGCCTCCAAAGACATGGACCGATCGATTGGCGTATTTAAGATTAGATTATCTAGTGCTTTGACAAAGTTAATTTAAAAATTAACACAGATGGAAGGACGGACATCGCTCCATCAACTTCGCTATGCATAAGATATATACTTTGTGAGGTCGGAAATATTTATGGTAGAAATTCCACCACTTTTTGTGGTGAAGGGTACAATAAGTTTAAAACAAATGTTGCTACAGCTTTTACATTATATGGATTTTAAAGAGAATTTTTCTTTAAGACCACTTTGGCCTTTTATAATTTCTCCATCTTATAAATCATGTTATTATATTACAATGATTTCAAATCAGTAGAATTCTAAATATAATGTTAAGAATTCCTTAAAATTTGAAGAAAGGATAAGAAACATATATATTCAGAATAAGAAAAAATTTTTGATTTTGATATAGTATCACTACTTGCAAGTATACCTGTTGACTTAGCAGTAAATATGATAAAAGAAAAATGTTTATTTTGACGAATTTTATTTAATAATCTTAATAGTTGCATTAAATTTCCAGCAGAGATAGAATGTGATTTTAGAATACCCTTAGAATATTAATTAATATTCTAAACATAACAAAAGAATAATTATTAATAAATGTAAAAATTTAATAGAAAAAGTACATGACTTAAGAGATAAGGACTTTCAAAATTAAATACAGTTAAAGTTTAGACAAGTTAGGTAGAGAAGAGCAAGCAATAACGAAATGTGAGAGAAACAACGGCTTACAAGGAAAATCAAAAATTGTTGGTTCTAAGAAATATTAAATGGCATGCAAAACTTACAACACTTTAAATAGATAATTTAGTATAACAAAAGGTATAAACCAAAATGGGACATGTCAAATGTAGTATACCAAATACGTTGTAATGTTAGTAAGAATTTTAATGGGATGAACTATTTGAAATTGGTGGTTGGATATACAACCTTTTCTCGTTACGTGAGGGAATTAGGATAATAATTTTTAGCCATTTTCTACCTAATTTTTAGTTTTCTCTTATAATGTTTAGCTTTAATGCGTTCATACTAAAGCGATGTCACCTATTTGGCGTTTAGTTTTTACTTAGTGATGTAGAATTTTATGCACTTTAGGCAAGTCCTTTTAGTTTTCACCCTGGTTAAATTCTTTTTTAACTAATCTTTCAAAATTTCGCCATTAGGCGGTATGTATGTCGCCAGTAGCATTCTTATGCCATGCTAAAATCATTAGGTTGGTAATCTAGTTAAGAACTCCTTCCGTCAAAAATTATTTAATTCCACAGTCGATTGCCTTTTCTAGAATTTTTTCTGGGCAGTGAAAGGAAAAATATCAAACATTAGTGCAAGTCACTGATCGACGAATCACAATTGCGGCGAAGTGAAATATGGTTATAAGTCTAGCCACACTTTCACTTCAAATAGTGACACGTTCTAGGTAAACCAAGGCAATATCAACAATTTAAAAAACCTTTTTAGTAAAAAATGATATATTTTCTGCTCAATATTTTTTTATTTTTTTTAGAAATCTGCATCCCCATGTTGGTTTTTAGGAAACTAATTGCATACCCTCTTTCCCGTGCATATTTAGTATGACTCGGTTTTTATGTAAACTGAACTTTTAGATTATAGATAGATGGTTATTGAGCATACACTGTGCAACACTTTTCATTAATATGCTCTAAATCTTAAATACCCACAGTCTTTTTAACCAAATTTGGGTAACAACAACTAGTGAGCTACGTAAGCGAAATGTCAATATGTATATGCTCTTTCTGCAGTAATCAATATATCGTAGCATTGTTTTCTGATGATGTAAATTTCTTGAAAATGTAACGAAATTTTTTATTGTTAGAAAATAAACATTTTGAAGTAATCACGCACTATTAACTGTTAAAACTTTAAATTTCTTTCATTTAAGTATTTATTCTTGTAATGTTGCACTGTAAAGTCAAGTTTTATAAATTGATAGAATAACAGGCAGCCATAAAACATGTTAGAATGACCTAGAAAATGGTGCCAAGGTCGTTGGTTTATTTAAAGCACTCAAGCTGGCGACCAAAAAAGATGATTCAGGCCCAAAAAATCGCATGGTAATAAATTCTTACTTTCTTTTATTTAAAACTTTAAGTTTCATTTGGTTTATTTTGCATTATGACTTGATTCTCTTTGTAAAAAAATAAAAAAAAAACACTTACCTATTTTGTAGGTCTTCTTATGCTTATTTGACTCAGAATCATACCTCATTGCGAATTAAAGTATAGAAAATTTATGTACGAATATATATTCGTTTTATTCGTGTATTTATTGGTTTACATATTTGCCTCGTGTTTGCATAAAATGTAATAATATTTTTTTGTTTGTGTGCATATTCCTTACGGCTTAAATTCTTGAAAAACTTATTGATCATTTTATGTCTGGCATTTCGTTATTTTTATTTTTGTATCACTTCATATAAAGATGAAAATAAAATGATTTTAAACTGTTAAAGAAAAAATCCTTCTATTGTTAAATGTAGTTGCAATAATTTTCATTTACATAGCCAACGTAATGTTACCTGTATTAATCTGAATACTTAATAAATCTCTCGAACTGTAGTATCTAGAGTCTTAAAAATTTGTGGTAGTTAGTATACATGAAATGTTTTAAGTTTTTTAGGACTCTGTATCGAAAGGGTAAAAACGAACATTGTTTTTATGGCTGTTATGTCGGTCCATTTGTCGCAGCGTTCTATCTCTGGAACCGTAATGGCTAGACTCTTTAAATATTCATTGAAGTTGTAAATAATGTTCATGGGATTTTCGAAAGTTACGCAATATGCATATAAATATTGTTATTTTTTGAATTGTTGATAAGCCAATAAAATATAAAAATTATCGAAACCATCAGTTTGCGAATGCGGACTTATTTTTTATACAGATATAGAAGAGCATTAAAGTTTTAATAGTGTACATTTTACTATGCTTGCTATAAGAACAAATATAAACAAGAAGGTGTGCTATATTGGGCTATACCGTATCTTATATACCATTATAGTTTAGTGAAGCAACTACAATCAAAAAGACAAATATAGGTGTGACTGAGAATTAAAAAAATTAGAAAAAAAATTAAGTTCTATATATATTAGTACCTCATTTTTTATATATAGTACTTAATTTTTTTCTTATTTTTTAATTCTCAGTCACACCATGGCAGCCATGGTGTTTTGCTCGCTAACTCTAGGGCATGCACCGATCTTGCTGATTTTCTCTAGATCCTTTGGTGCCTTGGCATAGTTGATTTTAACATTAACACGGACGGACAGATAACGTCGAGCAATCGGCTTTGCTTTGCATAAGAACTTAGAATATATATATCTCATGGAGCCAGAAATGGATATTGTAGAAAGTACAAATGGAATGACTAACTTAGTTATTGGGTGTTTTTATATAAAAAATTTTTTGAGTTTTTATACTATTTTTGGCTTATTGATTTAATGAAGTTCTTTCTAGATTTCTATACAAAATTTGAGTAAAATCTACTGATGAGCTATTTGAGCAGTAGTGAAATGGCCATATGGAGATGCTTTTCCCGCAGTAATACATTCAATTTGTAGTTTTTAAATAACAAATATTTCATGAGAATATCATGTATTTATATAACTAATAACTGTCAAAAAGCTCAAATAAAATTACTGATAAATTTGATCTCATTTATAAACTGAGGAACATATATCTATTTTTTGTTTGTTTTGCAATTAACTTCTCTCACTATTATAAATCTTATTTGCGTGCCTCTAGTGTTAAAGACATTTAACGTTTCTTTCACTTGAATATATGTATTTAACTATCGTAAACATACTTTCACGTATTATTTTTATCCTTCTTGATGATTTTAATATAAAATTGAAATTCCTACTTCTTTATATTCAACTTAAGATAAAGCGGATTCAATAGGCATTTTTTGGTAACCAGTGTCATTACATCAATAAATATATTTAAAAAAAACCGAAGGAAAAAAGGTTGAGTTCTGCATATGTTCTAATATTTCCCATTAATATTCTGTTGCTTTTATGATAACAGGAATGTAGGAAAACAATAAAAGATGCTGCACGAAGTTAATATTCAAACAAAGAAACGAACGAAGTATAGGATAAAAAAATATATCGACTCCAAATAAAACTTTATCTTCATCAGGAAATTGATTTAGTGAATCGTATAAAAAGTTGATGGCAAAAAAGTTTTATGGTCTGTACTGCAACAAAGAAAGCGAGTTCCAAATAAAAGTATTACATTCTTAGACATTTTATACACATGTTTTGTATAGCAATGTTCTTGTTTTCAATTTGTCGCAAAAATAGTGTATTAAATACAGTGGCACAGAAAACTCTACATAACACGGCATTTAAGCTATTATTCATATAAAATACCTGTTTGCCGTTAGCTTCCGAAGAAATTTTGTGCAATTCTTTGATAAGAGCATGTTCTTATCCTGCGATCTAGTTCATCCCATAAATTTCAGTGGAGTTTCGATTAGGCAACTGGGGACCGAACAAACAGCCACTCCTTATAATGGGCGCAGTGTGCTTTGGATCCTTATCTTGTTGAAAGCGACCCATTTTGAAATCTGACTCCTTAAAATTATCTTTTAATACATTGAAATACATAAATCGATCCATTACTGTCTTAATAAAAATTAAATTTCCAACCCCAATTGCCGACATACATCCCTAAGTCATAATGGAACTGCCTCCGTGTTTTACTGTGGGCATCACGTTGTTACGTTCCAGCTATTTGATTTCCATCAAATCCGAATATGTTTATGGTTTTTATTAAACTCCGAGGCACTGCGTTGTAATTTTAATGTATTACGTTGGCTTTCAATACTAAATTTGATTCAAAAATTTTAATTTAAAAGAAGAATTTATTGGAAATAATTAAAGTGTTTATTCGAATTACGGAAAAAAGGTCGAAAAGATATCGTTTGTTTGCAAATTAAAAAACTACATAGTTAGACTTACAAAAATAAATTTTATAAGTTTAAGGCATAAGACTCAAATAAAAATAAAAACTATTGTGAAAAAATTCGATTTGCAGAAGACTCAAGTAAGAATATTTTTTTCATCTTTACGATGTGACGTACTTATAAAAAAAGATAAAAATTATTGCAAAAGTAAATGTTATTTAAATAAAAAGCTTGAACTTTAAATAAATTATTTCAAAATTTCATTATTTAAAATGGTAAAAATTCAGAAAGAACTCCTTGTCACAGAAATAATTTATACGATGTTGCTGGAGATTTTTTTTTTTAGAATATATGCCATTTTTAAATAGGCGCTGTTGTTAAGTAATTGCAACCACATAGTAATAAATTAATAAGTAGTAATTTACTGATTAATCAATCAGCAACGACTGTACAAAGATTCTCTTAAATTGTGTTATTTTTTAATAAAGAGTTTAAAATTAGAAGGTTCAAAGAGATTTTGTAGTCATTAGCTATTGCACAGACCTTTCGTTTGAAAAATATTCCCGTATTACGAGACAAGGGTGCAGTCTCTCTACTTCACTTGTGGCATCTACCATATCTCGCTTTAATTAAAAACTGGACCATTAGAAAGGATTATAAGTTGATCTTAAGAATTTGTAGTCAATATATTGTCGTGTAAAAATTAAACTGTCAGCATTGCCATCTGAAAGGAAAACTTCCACAATTTTGTATAATGTGTACTTCATAATTAGAGAAGCTGAACAAAATCTTTAAGATCCCTTAAATCTTCTTCTTTATTCCTAACGCGGAACTAAATTATTTCCAAAGGTTTATTTGAAATTTGACGGTCAAAATAGTTTTATAATTCTTTATTGTTGTTTATTGTTACCACAATCTATAGGTATAGTAGAGTAACTTGGTTTAATATAGCATATTTCTCTTCACTGATTTGAACGTAAATTGTTTGATGTTGTCGTTGGTGGTTTGTTAAGAAACTTTAAAAAGACTTTGCTGTCACATAGAACTAATCTGCTAAATCAATTAGGCACATAACAGCTGGCATTTCTCCTTTTTTACTAATGATTTGTATGCAGTTGAGATATTTGATCATCCACCAAAAAAAATTTTCACAATAGAAAACCAAAACTACTTAAGAGGTAAATTTTTATTTTGTAAATAATCAACTTGGCTACCTAAGCCGCTTTCAAGAACAGATATTCGTTGATGCCGCTTGGTTTCGGTTTAGTTAATAGATTTTGTGTGACAATGATAATTTTTAACAGATAAGTAAACGACATTTTACTCGCTAAATGACGTTTGCCTATTACATTTATTTAATCAAAATCAATTTGTAGGCAAGTTTCTTATTCGAAAAACATTCGTTTTGAATTTCGAAATTTTTTCCGTTTTATGGGCGTGTGTGAAATGGTAGCAAAGTTCTCTTGTAAGTTAAATTTTGACAGTTCTAAGGTGAATAAAATTTCACTAGCCCTGAGGGCAAGTAGAATTTTTGACAAAAGCATAGAAGTTTCCGATATAAAAAATTTTAATAAAAAAAATAATTTTCTTAAAAATAATATTGTAACTTTTGAAAACTAATGAACATACATATAATAAAAAATATAATATTAAATAACTGCGACGATGTCATTCCCAATAGAATTGAAATAAGCAACAGAAAATAATTTTTATTCAAATTATTTTAAAAGATATAAACTTTTCATTTTTCTATAGAAACGTCAAAATTTTTTATTGCCAAAAAAATATCATTTCACACAGCAGTATAATAAAATGTTCTCCCCATAGAAAAAAATTATTAAACCATTGTACTTTGCTACCGTTTCGACGAATTCTCGGTTTTGTTTTCCCAATATTTTTAATTATATAATGGCACAACTTTGAATAAAAATCAAACGTCTTGGATTTTTATCTCCAATACATTAATATGGATGTATATGCTGCTTTACTTCTTAAATAATAACCATATATATAAATCTAGTTTAGTGAAGTAATTCCAGTCAAAAAGATGAATACAGTAGTGACAGAGAATTCGAAAATACTATATATAATTTTATATAATAACGTCATTGGCTCTTAATCTGTTAAGCAATTATAAAAATTTTAGTCTCTCCTTAGAGATCTCTTCAAAAGATTTTAAATGATACCCATATTGGTACTTAAAAAATGAGGTTCTAAATTATACCTTTCTATGAAGAGTTCAGAGGCCCATATTTGGAAAATATGGGCGAGCGCCAATCCATTCACTTGATATTTTTTTCTTATGTCTTAATTCTCTATCGCTTTGTATATTTGTGCCACTGCAATGTTAGAGGTAAGCGTGGTATTTTGCCCGCTTGGCCCGATCTTGCTAATTTTCAAGAGCAGACTTTTCAGTACTATGCCTAATAGATTAGCAATTATTTATTTGGCAAAGTTAATGTCAACACCAACACGGACGGACAGATGGACAGGCGGACATCTCTCAATCAACTTTGAACTTGTGTTAACTATGGTTTAGGAAATTGATTTTAAAGAAATTAATAATGGAATAACCAACTTAGATGTACCCTTTTGCTAATTTTTGTGGCAAAAATAAAGAATCTCTTAATGTTACATAAATAGTTTTAATCATAGTGTCAAAACTGTATTAAAGACTATAAGAATATAAATATACAAAGATATTTTACTGCCGTACATTCTACAGTGCATAATTTTTTGATTCGGACGTACTGCTAGTGCCACTTTGAGAGTAAAATCACAAAGAGAGATTAATATTTGCAGCAAACTTCTTAGTCTCATCTCACAGAAATTCATTCGTATATTCATGCATACGAGTATGTATATCCAAATACATCAAATAACCGACGTAAACCAATGTTACAGATTGTGTATTTCTATGGTAACAATATGTGTTTTATTGTTGTACTTAAGAAATTATATCGATTCACACCGAATATAAAATTCATTTATTATCGACCTTTATAAATTTAATAGCATAATTAATGATAATATTTGTTTAAATAAACCTTAACTTTTATTATTATTATTATTTTTTTTAATTTTATCACTATTTCAAGGAAAATTATAGTTTAGTGCCTCAGTTATGACGAACATAATATAAAATAGAAAAAGAAAAACAAAATTGTAAATTTGATATATCCATAACATAATGAATGAAGTAAGTGAAACAAGAGTCAAAGTAATAGTAACACTAAAAGTAAATTGTTGTGTTTACCAGGCAGTAAGTGTTGTTTACCATATTGCGCCAAATCGAAAAGAAATACTCCAAATTTTAAAATCTTTCTTTTTCCATTTTCTGATACCATATTGCGTGTTTAGCAAAGTGTAGTTTTGTGGAATATTTTCTAGAAAAGATCATTTGCGATGTTTATAACAAAACTCAGGAAGTAATTCAGGAGCTAATTATATGCATGAAACAAATTAAATGTATCAATAAAAAATATTTTGCATCTGCGGTCTAATACAAACAACTAGGGGTGTATTATCCTTAGCAAGGGAAATGCTACAGGAAAATTCGAACTTAATCTCAATTTTAACCAGCCGATTCAATCAGGCTTCATTAGAAAATGTATTTTCATATGTACGCGACAAAGGTCGACATTGGTAAAATATTTATATCCCTCAATTCAATATCGCAATAACTAAGCTATTATATTTAAAAATAAATTAACTTAGCAACCTTAAAATTATGCAAAAGACCATGCAATATTTTACCACATTTCGGAAGAAAATGACACTATACCAGTTAGCGCTTTTATCCCTATGATACATATAGTAGATATATAGCAATTAAATAGGGAGTTTTTTATAGATGTGCCGATTGTTTCAACCCTAAGAATTTGCCAATTAAAGTTACTTTAAGACGATTAATCTAATCGATAGTGCTACGATTATCTTGCCATGTATGCAGAATAATAAATATAATTAAACCGTTAATCGTAAATTCTGACATATCCATCAGATATGTTTATGCATTCTATGAAAACGCATCAGACTTAAGAAGTTTATGTGCCCCCTATGCCTTCTTTCTCGAAGGAAGTAAAACTTACATAAAAGTCTTCTTGTGAAATGAAAAAAAAAACTTCATAACAGCTTTTTATATTATCATTTCACAATTACACAAATTGCGATACCCGTTCTTTTAAAGAAAAGTGTTTCATACCATTGTAGCCGTGAAACTTTCGTTATATATATTATGTTAATAAACTCTAAATGCAGATATAAGGATAAGTGATTGCTTCGTGAAAATTGGGACTTACTAACATATACTATATTTAGGGACAGTATGGTCCACAACACGGAATTTCTTCCCTTTTCATTAAAACCATTTAAGAACCACCCAACCAAATAAAATTTAAAATAAAGGACGTATAAAAAATTTGTAAGTTAACATTTTTATTTGAAAAAAGGATAATGTACTAAACTCCAACAAATAATTCATGAATCTAGAATATTGATCAGATATAAAATAAAATCGTGGGGAAAGTGCAATTTGTATCAAGAGTCAACTTAGGTTACGAACGCCGCACGATTTTTTGTCTGATTACTGCGCTAGATTGATGAGTTATTTGTTGGCGTTTAGTACATTATTCTTTTTTAAATAAAACTATTTATCCTACAAATTTTTTATACTTATTTTATTTTCAAGTTTTTATTTTTTATTTCATGACTAAAAAATTCGTCGCACAGTAATCTTTGGGTCAAGCTCCTTTTTGAAAAATTGGATAATTTATTAAAATATTGTTATATTATAAAACAAAAAAATATTGTAGGCGGCTCTAAGTTTACTTTAAGTAGCTGTAAGCGCAAAAGTAGTTGCAGTGGCTTCTACTACATTTGCGTCAGCGAAAATAAATGCAGCTTCTTTAAAACTTCTGTCATCATTACTTCCCAAAAATACTTTTTTTTTAAAACCAACTTCCGGTGTTCCATCTGTTCTACAGTGGTGAATTTTATAATGCGCTCTTCTAGAGGCAAAAGTGCTTTTAGACGAATTAAACCATTAACTCCACTTCTTTGTTAATTTTTTTTTTATTTCGAAGTATTTAGCACGAGTGTTAAGCCTAGCATTTAATTTAAAAATTACATTAATTTAAACGCAAATGTGCAAAAAATATACTTACTTCAAATCACTCCAATACTTCTTCCATTTTTGACCGTCTGTTTGGGTACCACCAAGAGCGTTAAGGCTCGCCGCTGGTTTCTTCCACTTTTTGTCTCTATGCCTAGCACCATCCGCAGTTACAAATCTGTAAATATGCATTTTTTAGAAGATAATTTTTATAATTTTTTTAAATTATTACTTGTCGTTGGCAATGGCCAGATTAATTTCTAAGTAATTAATTAAAAATTCTTTTTGGTTCCCGCTTACACGCTTGCCTCTTAAGGCTTACTCCATTTTTCACCGTTAAAATCAAAGTGTAAAAATACTTTATAAATGAAAAATTGTTGACACTTATTTACATTATTACACAAAAAAGAATCATATTACTGTGAAATTGTGAAACAATTAGTTTCATTCCATTTGTTCTTCTCTTATGAAAACATTTGAATTTGTTTATCGTTTTTTCACTAAACAAGAATCGGAAACATAGTTTCACAGAACCACAATCGACCCCCAGAAATTTATTTTTTTTTACAATTTTAATTTATAAATTTAGCTATTAAATTCATATTGTACATACATACACAAACGTCGGTATACGTTAATAGGTTATTTTATGACATATTAAGTATCAACAAGAACGAATGCTAAAAAATTACTACGTAATTTAGGGTATAATTAGTTCGGTGCGATTATTAATATTAAAAAAAAACACCAATAAAAAAGTACATTTACTCTACAATAACGAGAGCAGTCATATAGTTTCTTTTTTAAGTGAATTTTACAATTTTAAAATGAGATGGAAAAATAGAATTCAGAAATAACATTTTAATAAGTATCTTGTTCTTTTCTATGTTAAATATGTGATTCTTTTTTCTCAATATTTTCCTTTAACAAAACATTTCTTATGAATATACACACACTTGTATTCGCATGTGTATATAAATCTGTCATGTTTACAAAACTATTATCGTGCTCTCTCCCATGAAACAGCTTATAATTTCAGCTTTTTTAAATGTAATAACTGCAATATCTTTATAAATTTATTGTCCTTTGCTGTACACTTATTGATTGGACACATGAGCGTATGAAGACTATTTGCAAATTACTTCATTTTATATTACTCATACGCATGAAGCTAGTATTTAATTGAAAAGAATGATCATAGTTTTATTGAAAGATATATACTTATCTTAGTCATAACATTTCCTCTGCATGTTCTTATTTAGCAAGTTAATCATCGTTTGCTTCAGCAACAATTTGTCAAATAATAATTTATTTGCTAATGAAATTACGTGAATGAGATAATAAAAGAAAATTGTCTAATGAGACTTTAAATAAGCTTTTTTCCAAGAATTAAAAAACCTTAAATAAAATCTGCCTAAAAACAAAGAAGCTACAGTAAAGTAGCGTTCAAGATTGCGTACGTTAATTTAAGCTCATCTAGAAAAAAATCAATTTATAAAAACATAAGTTGAAGCATATTATAATAAATTACCCTTTGTAAGATTCAAACTACTATTTAAGTAAAGTGAATGGCCCTCCTCACAAATACATTACCAAAATTTTTCTTTTTTGGATTTTCAAAGAAAAATTCATTTCATTAGGAAGCATCTTATTAGAAATTAAAAATAAGCAAATAATGTTGGAACTATAGTCATATTAACATTTATTTGAGTTATATAAAAATAATTTTATTTTATTTAAGAAAAATCATTCTTCTGTGTCAATACATTTCACCTTGTGTCTTAAATTTGAAATATTAAATTTTTTTATACATCTTTCCACTCCTTTTCATAAGTTTTTCAGATAATATTTTAATAACAAGCAATAAGAAGTTTCATAAAATCATACTTAACTTGAATTGATTCTAACACGTCGTACGTGTTTTGTTGTTTTCTGCCTTGCGTATAGTGATGTTGTTTATTGTACATGATAGGAAATATTTTGGATTCCTTCTCAATAAGATTATTGCTAAGCTACAAACAGAGTGGAATTAAATAAACGTTGCTGAATAATTCTCTTAATCTATACAACAATTAAAAAACGTTTAAATAGGCGTTCAGATTTCTTTGCGAATTTTTGACAAGGCAAATAAATTAACATTTCGTAAAGTCTTAAGCAGCAACTGTACAAGCAGACTACCTCTCCACCAGTAGTCTATCTGAAGACCCTAGGAAGTAATTATATTTTGAAAATGGATAACTTTAGCATTCAATTATCAAACTTCAAGTCTCAATAGAACCATGACTTAAGTAATTTTAAAAACTCGTAAAAAATATTACATGCTCTCAGTATTACAAAAACAAAAAATTTTACTTGAATTTTATTTTGAATTTATTTCGAAATCATAACAAGCTTATATTAATATATTTGTTTGCTATATTTTTAAGTTCTCTAATATTAGAAAATAATATTAAGTTAATAATATTAAGTTATTAATTTGTATCGTTCACAAACATGTCAACATTTTCAGGTGACAAAATCAGAAAACGTGCAGAGTTTAGAAAACGCTACTAATGATTGTAGATAACGTTTAATGTACATTCATAATCTAACATTAAGTTTGTAATTAACAATTCTATAGCAGACTCTTTTGTGAAGGCTATAAATTAAGTAGTATTTGTAACTGTCACCATATGGGGAAGGAAATGTAGTGAAATGTAATTAGAATCAATAATATATAAGTTTTTTTTAGAATGTAGGAAAGATTTAATTACAAAAAAAGAAATTTTTAATCTAGTTTCCATGCGGCTTTCTCGAATTTTTTTGTAGAGAATATTTTGACTTTTTAAAAGCTTATATTAAGAACATGAGTAGAGATGTTTGTGTTTCCATTAAAAACTATAATTTTATTAAAAAGGAAATATTTAATTAATGCACTATTCTTTACAACTTGAATTGGTGGGAGAACAGAAGAGGAAAATTTTTTATGTATTAAATTTCTATGAAAAGAAAAAAATTTTAATGGCAAATTTATTCTGCATTGGCTAGTTCTCTCCTAAGAGGTCTATCTAAACTAGTGGAAATTTATTATTCTTCCACATATTTCAGGCAATATTCAAATAGAAGCAATCATTCACTGTCACAAAAGAAAACAATACATCTAAGATATTTATCATCGATCGGAGCTAGTAATAAATAGAAAATCAATTTCAGAAGAATACTTCTTATATTTTAATGGGTTGTTCTGCATAATGCCGATCATTGCACTGCTGTAGTAGAAGTTTTCAATTAGCTGATCCATTAAAGCATGAATATAAGGTATGACCCACGATGTTGATACATGCTACACTAATTACAAAATTTCAGATTATCGCAAGGCATAAACATTTTATCGCCTGTTACAACTCAAGCAAAGAAATTCCTTTTGACACTGTCTTTATTCCAACCATTTTTACAAATAATATTTTTATTGCTACTGGTATATTTATAAACTTTTTATACACTAAACAACACACCTATTCGCGGCTTTTCGAACTAATTTTTTAAAACCTTTATGCTTCCATTTGTTCTGCACATAATGATAAAAAACAACTTTTGACAATATGGCCCTTAGCTCAGATAGTTGGACGTTGTACACAAAACTTCGAGGTTAATTCTAACCCTCTTTTTATAAATCAACAACTGTTAAGCATACTTCAGATTTTTATACCCTTCACCACAAAATGTTCTATTTTCTATATATTCTGACTTCTTATGCATAGCGAAGTCGATTGTGCGATGTCCGTCTGTCGGTCCATGTTAGTGTTAGTGTCTCGGCGAACTTGATTTCTCAAAAATAACAAACATGTCCATCGATCAGATATAGTGTCGAAGGAGGTGGTATTGGAAATCAGCATGATCGGTCCATGTTCTTCTAGGCAGCATGCAAAACAACACGCCTACCTCTAATTATTTCATGTCATTTTGAACAATAAAATAACTCCAATCAACAAAATAAATATATACGGCGATAGAGAATTAAAAAATTAGAAAAAAATATCAGGAGAAAAAATTGGCACTCGCCCATATTTTCCGAGTTACGTGGCTCTGCAATTTAAAAATTTTTTAAAATATCAATATGGGTATAATTTCAAAGTTTTTGAAGAGATCTTTAAAGAAATACTAAATATTTTAAAAACGCTTAACCCGTTAAGAGCCGATGTCAAATTTCTGAAAAATTATATATATGCAGTACAAATTTTTTTTTATTTTTTAATTATCTGTCACCTCAATGTTTGCTTTTTTCATTGGAGTTACTTCAGTAAAATAGATTTACATAGATGGTAAAGGGTATAGCCGAATATAACACTCTTACTTATTTTCATTACGTTTGAAATTTCATAGGCATATAGTGCTAATGATAATTATAGAATTATAATCGTTTTATTGATAGTAATGAATGTATAAATAATAAAATCATTTAATTACTAATTACAATTGATTACAGAATATTTGTTTTTATGAAAGAAATATTTGCGATCAGAGAAGTTTTCAATAACTGTGAATTTTTAACCATCTTTAGATGAATATATTTATTTTGATATTTCAATGATATAAAAATTTTAAGTTATCTCTGCAAAACTTAACGTCTGAGATCATTTCTTATTACTTTCAGAACAACAAAAGTACGTTCTCATTTATATTTCACCAAACTTTTGTGAAAAGAATGTCATTTTCATATAATGCTTTAAAATACTTAAAGTGTGACGCATAATAATGGTAATGCTTGAAGCCATCCAATCATTAGTTAATAATAATGATTTTGTTTTTAACTAATTAACAATATCTTTTCATTAAAAAGCTTAAGCATTCAAAAATGCTAATGCAAAAACTTGTTAGCATTATATGTCGTTTAAAACTCAAATTGGTAATTAATTAGTCTATTTAATTAACTACTTTCATGTATTCTGTTAAGTACACTAATACATATAATTATGAACTAAAAGCTTAAAAACGTGCTTCTTTCAATCAGTACGACTGGAAAATTATCTGCTGTAACGTGAAAAAAAAAGTATGGAAAAATTAAAAAAATATTGTATTCGTGACTACGTCGCCCGCTACTTAAAAGTAAGAACAAACATGTGTGACGATTGATGCAGAGAACAACGAAAAATGCTTTGGGTTATGTCTGGATTTAATTGATTCTAAAATTCCTCGTAATTTTATTTATCAAATTAGTTAAATAAATCGCGTTTAAAATGAACACAACCAAAGGTAGATTGATGCAACGAAGGCTGCTAGCGAATGTACCCTGCAAAAACACTAACACTAAATAACGCGTTATATATTAAGTTCTCATAACCAAAGTATTGGTTAGAAATTGTAAAACTTTCAGTTATTTTGTAGAGGCCTTTGGGAAAAAAACTAACCTATTCTCTTATGTACGTGTGAGATTATATCTCTTTCTTTCACCTTATTGTTTAGAAGAGAAAACACTATAGTGTTCTCGCTCGCACACATCAGTACTTACATGTATATAACAGCCTATATAACCGTAGCGATACCGGTAGTATTACATTTTAAATAACCCTTTAGTTAACCGCTACACCTAACCGCAATTACTACTTAATATGTAACTCGTTGTTTAACCGCTTGATATATATAGTTGTTCGTTATTAATATTGGTTAGTGCTACTGATTATTGTATTCATTAAAATTGGTTATTTTTACTGTATCAATAAATACACTTTTTAATGTTTTCAATTATTTTATTATGAGAAAAATAAAGCAAATTTTTTAAGAATTCATAACAAAATTAAAAAAGATTTATAATAAAAAAAACTAGTTCATAACGAATTTAAAAAGAAACATAATGAAACACTAATTCATTTAACCTTGAATTTCATTTTAAAGAAAAATATAGAAAATTTTTTAAAAAATATAAGAAAAACAAAAAACAATTCACATAATGCTTGTTACGAGATCAAAAATAAATAACGTATTTTATAATAAAACTATTTTTTAACGAATTTACGTTGTTTATATCTGTTGTGGCTTAGCTCGATGTTTTTTTAATTCAAAAAAATTTCGTCCCCCTATTGCAAAAATATCTGAAAACATAGAAAATTATTAATAAGAAGATTACATTTCTGTTGATTATTGGCCATACCACTTAAAATATTATTGATGAGCGTTAGTTTCACCAAAGCTCGCTTCCATTTTCAGCCATCAAAATTAAGAAGGCAAAATTATTCGTCCTTCATGGTTTTTCTCAATATTTTATCCACCGTTTCTTTGCCAAATTTGAGATGGAAAGAAGATAGAAGGGATGGAAGGAGATGGACTTCTGTAAATGGAATATAAATGTAAATTTAGTTTTAATAGAAGGCAAATAAAAGATCCTTTAAGAAAATATGCTTGAATTCCTAGATATAACAACTCACCACATTGAATGGATTGAATTGGAATTTTCGGCTTTTGGGTACCAAAAAGACTTTTAGCACAATAAGGCAAGTTAGGAACTCCCATTGCGTTCAAAGTCTGCAAGAAGTCTGTTATAGTATTTTGGGAGAATTATTGCGAATAGCCCATGACTTGAGTTGGTTTCTATGATTATCTGGGGCAACATTCCCTACTCCTTCAATATTTTCTAACATATCCAATTCATGATCCGAAATATCTGAATTTTCACTCGCGGACGGAAAAGTCTATTCCTTTCATACTTAAAGTCCATAAGCACTTTAAGTATAAGTATGCATATGGATTTGTTAAAATTTCAAATCCTTTTAATGTATTGCTGTTTCAGTTAGGCAGGTTTTGTAGGGTAGCGTTCCATTTTCTGGATAATATATTGCTTGTGTCCAATTTGTCCAATTTTTTAAAAGTAATACGAGAATTTGGTAATAATTTTTCCTTCTATTTACAAATCTTATCATTTTGTGATAATTTAATCGAAATTTCAATTAATCAGTAAATGATGAAGATGATGAGATCTTAATACGTTCTGCAACTGGATATGTGTATTTTATGTTTTATTAAAAGAAATTTAAGCTATAGCTAAAATAATATAATATAATTATTTAATGAACGATAAAGGTTAACAACTGTGTAACGGTAAAATATCGATATGTTATAAGATGTGATTTGTTTTTTTATTGCACTTAAATTTAATAAAAAATATTTACTTCAGAGATACAAAATTATTTTATTTGCGAAAACAATATACACATTCATTTCATGCATGTTTGAAATATACGAAATCCGAATAAAAGATTTATTAACAGCACTTGCGTTTTTAACCTCCAATTCTTTGTTTTTTTTTTTTTTTTTTTTTTTTGTTTTGTGCCAAACTATTGGCAATTGACAATTTGTAACCAGTTCGTAGAACAAATCTATACACTTGTATCATCTATATCTATATACACTTGTATCATTAATCTCAATATTCATTGACTTTTAGCTTTTTTTACTTGCTCAACAAAAAGTTTTACAGTGCCAATGACGACAATATATTTGGTTTTTAATTTTTATCCGAAGGCAATGACATGTTTATTGTTAAAAAAATATAAGTATAAATATTCGCACTTTTACAGCTTATAATGAACGAGCATTGACATTTAATGTTTTCTGAATATTTAAAATAAAGCAAAATGAAATGAAAAAAAAAATATCTTATGTATTGAAAGTAGTTGGCTTCATGAAATCACTATAAAATAATTAAATGAATAGTTAATTAAGGATATATGAGTTATCATTTCATATAAGTATAACCTTTTTTGTATTCCAGATTAAAGACCTGCACAGATATATTTGTTTATATCAGTTTTTGTGTGTCTACTATTATGAGTGCGTATCGATGAGTACCTTTGTGTTTGTGATATAAGTTGATATTGTCACTATTTCTCATTGTATGGATGCGATTGAGTAAAGAGAGAATTAGAGTAACATATCTGTTCTCCTATGTTTCGCACTAGAAACATTGTATTATATTAACAGATATTGATGGTTGTACAATAAGTACTTATTGTATGCTGCGAATCAAAGTCCATTCATACGTACACATGTATTGGTTTATTGAGATTACAAAAATAAAATGATTGTTTCTACACATGATCAATATTTTTAATTGTTTGATTATGTTTTATTGAAGTTTAATATACAAAACTGAATTCTTTAACAAAAATATATTACGTGTTTTAACAATAACTAAATAAATATACATATGTATGCATATTTCTATATTTAAAGAGGAGAAAAGCTTAATAATTTAAAATTTAATAAAAAATATTTTTATGTTAAGTTTGTTTTAACATACCTTTTGAATCCAAATTATTTTTAATAAATACCGCGAATTGTTTACGCATACTACTAAGAGGAACACTATACTATTATAATTTATATTTTCTGTTGTTAAGCTGACTGTCCTTTGGTAAATAATTACAACGAGCCATTCCATTTTACGCTTTTATTTTTTTCTATAAAATTTTTAATAATTTTTTAATTTTTAATCAATTTTTCTCTCTATTCATTTCTTTTCTTTACTGCAAAAAAGAGGTTGTTTAGGTACATGCTAGAAATTTTAAAACTTTTCAGTGCACCAATAACGTAAATAATAACGCGTCTACTGATAAAATATTTTTTGTTATTAAAATTTTTTGGAACTTCTGTTTTTATGTACATATGCATGTATGTAATAAACCTTTTTCTATATATTGATTTTAACTTTTAATTTGAAAATCGTAGTTTTTATCAAAAAGGAATTATTTTTTAATATAATATATAATAAAATTCCTTAATTAAATTAATTCCATCCTCATTACTCAACGCGCGACTAGACAACGATTCATTAACTTTTCAATTGTTTTTATAAAATAAAATTATCATTAATATTGCTAATTTTACCTTTAAAATCATATAAACTAATTACTAAAGCTGAACAATATTAATTACAATTACATAAGCAGCACACAATTTTCTAAAATATCTGTTTCACAGACAGATATATCCAAATACTCATGGTACAAAAGATATTTAAGAGTAAAAAACTGATAATTTTCTCACTTTATGCAAAACCATAAACAACTGTATGTGTTTATATCCATAGTGTGAGTACAAACAAGCGAAGGCATACAATATCAACTACACTCAAGCGTTCTTTTGTATCTATTGGAACTGATATGTATATGATATATCTGTTTTTGCCATACTGTTGGATATACTAGTGCACGTCTTTATTCCAGATGAACAGGGATTTAATCACTTGAAAGTAAATTTTTCATTCGTAGAGTACTTTTTGGGCGTTTTGCATATTGTTAAGTTCAATACCCCTTCAAATTTTGTAGTATTTTTCTTCACTTAGTTTGGGTCTCATTAAGTTAGTAAAGTCTAGGACCGTGCATTTGTCTATTTCGTATTAAGTAATTGTTTGAAAATGAATGCTTTATAAGAATATGTATGCATTTAAAAAATTTGGAGGAATCAAGCACAAATAATAAATTTTTATTCTATAAACAACTTTCATCATTTTTAGTTGAAAAAAAAATTAAAGGAATTGTTATCAACAATAAGTAAAAATCTGAATTTGATAATAAGGCTGTTTAAAATGCTATGATAACACATCTACAAAATACTTTCTCCACCTTTAATGTTTTAGAAGTATCACGGAGTCTTTTTAGTTTTTCCTTCTAACTTTATTTTAAAATAATTTGGTAATAATTTTATTGTTACTGTTTGAGATAAATTCCGTTTTAAAGTTTTAAAAGCATCTTTCCAAAATGTCTAATTTTCGTCTTAAATAATTGTATGCTTGTATGTAACGAGTTCAAAAAATTTAATTGCATTAAAAAAACGTGGCATAACTGTTACAGAACAACATAGTGATAAGATCTATATCGATTAGTATAGTTTGGCTTTCTTATTTCAGATAGAAAAAGCAGGCACAAAATTTAATATTATCCAGCAAAAGGGACATGCAGCTAATTTATGACTTATACTTAAAAAGAAGTGATTAACATAAACAAAACGGATTGACATTTAAATTAATGCTCAAAACCAGTAAAAATTCGTTAATTAGGAAACGTTTTTTAATTAAATTTATTTTTAACTTCGTGCATTTAATATCGTGCATTTCGTAAATAGTAAAAACTTAAATAGTTTTTACATATATTGATTTGTTGTAATAAAATGGAACTAAATTTTCAAACTATTAATTAATACTAACCGTACATCTTATTTTATCGTATTTACTTTTAAACTCAATTTTTCATCAGTTTTTCCTGAATTCGAAAATTATAACTTTTGCTATTTTATCAGTAATTGTGGTGAATTAAATTTCATTACTTTATTTTCGCTTGTTTTGTTTTTGAGGAGAAAAACTTTTTATTATTGTAAACTGTTTGGCAAATTGGGAAATAAAAAAAATTTTCTTTAGTGTAGGAACTTTTTACCCACACTTTTCGCACCAAAAGCAATTGTGAATTTTTTCCTTTATTATTCAAATTCAAAATATTTATCTGTGACCGTTGATGGAAATTGTAAATACAGTAAACACACTCCAAACAGTAAATTTGTGAATACATTACTGAATAAACCTAGGCGTATATTTAGGGTAACATTTTAGTTCCTGCTTTTTAATGTTCTATTTTATACCAGGTTATATTTTAGAGTAACTAAAAATGCGCTTTTGTTTGCTAATTAATTAATAGTTAACCATTTAATGAGAAGACACCAAAATATATTCGTTTTTTAGAACTACGTCACTTTTGAACTGATTATTATTTAAATTTAAATATTGAAATTTAAATTTAAATATTGAAATTTAAATTTAAAGGAATACGTTTACAGACTAGTCATATTTTAGAAAAGACTTTAATTAATTTAATTTTCACAAATTTTTACTTGAAGTGCCTGATATTATAGCAAATTAATTAAAATTAAATTCTTGTTTAAGTTGTAGCAAATGCACCGATCCAGAAAATGCAGTATTACATTCGGTTGGTTTCTAATTTCTCCTTTTTACTTTGGAAAACGTCCGCATACATGCGTTAAATTTTTTGTTATAAAAATCTTTTTAAATTAAATAAATATAAACTTAAGCTAAAAATGCATATTAATGAATTTGCTAATTTTCATAAGTTTTTAAAATAAACGGTGTCCCCATATAAAATGATTAATTTTAACGTATCTTCTAAGCGGTAAATGGCAGAAATTTTGAAGAATCACAGGTTGGCCAAGGCTATAGCTTGCAAAGAGATTTCTTCTCAGCATTACATATTTGATGACCCTCTGTCCGTCTGTCAATTTTAGAATCGGTTTATTTTGCAAGAATTATTTGATTTAACATATCACTCATTTACTTATACAACGTCATAACTGATCATTTCTAATATTGAAGTTGACAATACAGACTCGTTCGTCATTTAATGCTTTACATTTTATATACGTTTCACCTTTATATTATTTGTAATTTCTACGCTCTAGAAGAATGAGTCGTTTTTTCATCTCATATTTGGAAACTTTGCTTTTCAATAAGAACGATACATGAGAATTGCGGAGTAGAATTCATCTCGTGTACATCTTATCGCTTTCTAAAACATCCATACATTTCGTTATGTGACTGTATATATGAAAATGCATTTTGTTAAGTTATGGCTGTGTTGATGAAAAATTTTATTGAGTAAAAACTTGGTTTTTCTTTTTATTAATAACGACATACTTTAGTTTATGACACAGTAGTGAATATATTTTAACAGCAATTGAAACATCCCTAATAGTTTGTCCAAGACCTACCTCTCTTTTAATATATAATCGATGAATGTTTTATAAAATGGAATTTTATTTATGAATTTTTTACTAATTTTAGCGGGAAGTTAAGCAGTCTGATATGTTCTAGATGATGAGAACGAGTCAGAACCTTCAACTACGATTATCTCGTAATTAATAAAATTAAATATAGTTCCTTCTTTAAGCTGACATCGCCTTAAAAATGTTCAAATATGTCCATTTTCCTAAACGCAGGTTGTCTTCAAAATTTTATTGCAAAATGTTCCTAAACGCAAAATTAAAATTTTGACAATATATCATACTGCTAAATATATTATTTCGAATCTAAAAACGTATAACATAAGCAGTAAATGGGAACAAAAATGTTCTTGGCACAAACAAAATTAAATCCAATTTATTTTAATTGCAAAAATTCATTCTGTTGAATTCAATATATCAAGCGTTTAGTTGTGCCATTCACGCAGAAGCAGTCGAGTAAAAAATTCATATACATATTATTTTTTTTAATTTTAAGCAAAAAGTGATAAGTGCATGATAAAAGTGAATGAAAATATAAAGATTTGTGTAAGTGAAACTAGTTAAAAAACTTTTCTTCTCATAATGTTGTGCAATTTGATCATTAAAATTGTATTTTATTTAAAGTATTTTTACAAATAAATTATTATTTTTCAATCTGGGCTTAGTTTGTTATTATTCATAATTAATTTTATAGAGAACAGTACAATACAGATACTGTTGAAACATTGCTTCTGTAAAATACATGTGAAAAGTCATCTGACAAAATTTCGTTTAGAACGTGTTCTATTTTGACCTGACAAACCATCTGACATCAGCTGTTTTTATAATTCTAAAAAAAATAGCCAAAAACCTATGCCGTATGAAAACAATCAACAGCGGTTGACCATGGGAAACCATGGGCATTAGCCGGCTGATGGTAATATTTTATATGACCAAAATCTGAAATTGCTTTTAACTATTTGATAATAATTATGTAAATTCTGTATCATTATTCAATGTAAACTGATCTTGTTAATATTTCGAGTGAAAAGAAAATAATTCAAATTGACAAGTCTTCAGTAATTCCGTTACGCACGCAAAAACATTTTAAGACGACAAGCTATTTGGAAACCGGAGGACTTGGATATCTGTACAGTGAAAAAAGCGAATTTGATCAGCTGTTGTAAACAAATAATAATTATGTCAGACGTAGTTATACATGTACGATTGTGACCAAATATTAAAAGTCTTCTGTACAATACCAATTTTGACACACATGCAGAATTATATATGACACACAGAGTTAAAAGTCAGATGGAAAAAACATGTCGTCTATAGCTAGCTTTAGTCAGTTTTCTTTGTATCTATCTACAAGGAAGGTAGATTATTTAATATTAAACCATTTAGAATTTTAAGTTTTCATATTGTAATTATGAAACATTAAAAAAAAAGTGTTAAGACTCATCCCTCGTCCATTTTTTAAATAACTGATTTATATAAAAATTTAGTAACAAGTTAAACTTCATCAACAAAAACAACTTATATTTTCGAGTTAAACGAGATTTTACTGTTACCTAGAACATACATTCATGAAGAACTACAACAAGAAGAATATGACTTCAATAGCTGATACTGAATTTACAACATGATTTTTATGATTACGTTTATTTTTTGCAACGAACCAATTTATTTTAATGTGATAAACCAACAACATTACTGTACAGGGAATTATTAATTTCAATTGATTCAGTGCAGCTCACGAGGCAGATTTTTTTTTTTTTATTTTCTCAACAATGGAAAATAATATTAAAGAAATGAATAAAAAGATTATTTAATAGCATATCTTATAAAACAAGCCTGTTACATTTACTTATCTGTTTAAAAATCAGTTGAAATTTTTAATATGAGAACGAAACAATGCCAGTGCATTATATTGTTTTCCTTGAACACCTGCATAATTTTTTTCGATTCCATAAAAATATATAATCCGTGTTTTTGCACCCTTCACCAAAGGTAGAAAAAGTATATATCTAAGTTTGTCATTCCATAAAGTATATTTATTTTGAGTTCTTTTCCATAGCGAAGTCAATTGAGCGCTGCCCATTCGCCCCTCTGTCCGTTGTATACGAGATCACATCAACTTTGCCAAGGCACTAAATGAAATAGAGTAAATTAAAATAGGCCAATCGATCAGATATACTTTCGAAAATTTTTTTATTTTAAATCAGCAAGACTGGGGCATGTCGTTCGATATAACGGTCAAATACCACGCCTGCCTCTAATTTTCTACATCATTTGGAATAAATCTAGTTTAGTGAAGTAACTCTAATAAAAATAAAAAAACAAATATATGGGGCGAAAGAGAATTAAGAAATGAGAAACTAACACTCGCTCGCCCATATTTTCCGAATTATGGGCCTCTGAACTTTTCACCGAAAAGTACGATTGTGCACCATATTTTTCTAAGATATCAATATGGGTAGCATTTAAAAGTTTTTAAAGAGATCTTTAAGGAAATACAAAATTTTTCAAAAATTCTTATCCCATTATGAGCCAATGACATATATAAGTAAAATTAAAAATTACATCTAATTTTTCATTTTTTATTTTTAAATTCTCTTTCACCCCGATATTTGTCATTTTTTTATTGGAGCTACTTCACTAAACTAGATTCGTATATGTATACACCTATCCCTCGATTTACACGATAGATGCGTTCCTGAAAAAATCGTGTAAATCGAAATAAAATATTTTTGTATGAAAAATCGTGTAAATCGAAAAAAAGAGCCAAATACAAATAATTTAAAATATTTTTTTAGCAAATTCATTTATTTAAACGTTAAAAATAACGAAAAACATATAAATTATAAATAAAATAATAATATAATAAAATATATACTAAAAAAAAATCATATCTTTGAATTCATTAAGTTACATGTATTAAAAAAAAATATATTTTTCGTAAAGCAAAATAAACCTTATTTATAAACAAACTAGTATTTGACAGTCTATAAAAAGAAATACACATGTGTAAATATATATTTTTAATAATAAAACACACATCAGTTATCAGATTCAATCAGTTCTTCATCACTCTCTTCTACTACTAGTCGTATCTGTTTAGTGGGTGACATATCGTTTTCATCACTAGATAATGTTATATTTGTTTCTGGATCTGTAGTTAATATATTAGATATAATATCGGTTCGTGGAGATTTTGAAATGTAATTTGTTATTAATGCTTGTGTCGATTTATTGTTTAAGTCCTTGTAAACCTCCCGATATTGGGCTAAGCCCTGTGTTATATATCGCTGGAAAGCAAGGGCTCTTTCAATGTTTGGATCATTTTTTAAAAAATGATTTCCCAACTTTCGACCTATCTCAAGCCCTTCACTAATATTTTTGGTTCTTAGTGCTATTGGTTCAGCCAGTCCTTCATCGCAATCACTGTCGTTTTCTTCGATCAACATTTCTACTAAATCTTCAACATCAAGTTCTTTATTTGTCATCAATTCTTCAATATCAAGTGCACTAAAGTCATTAAAACCTTCTCCTCCCACCGTACGTGCCATATCGACTATCTCAGAATATTCATCATCCAAGGATTGAGAGGACATACTATTTTCTCCTACATCTGGCCATAAATTTTTCCAACAGCCTTTGAGTGTTGATTGTTTAATTGCATTATAAGCCAATGTGACATTTTTGACACAGTCTAACAAAGTATATTTTTTCCATGCATTGATTACTGATAAAGATTCATCATTCTCTATTATATCTAAGATATACTTGAACGATTGCTTGATATATAACGCTTTAAAAGTTGAAATTATTCCCTGGTCTAAGGGCTGCAACAAAGAAGTAGTATTTTTTGGAAGAAATATAACTTGCACATTCTCGTGTTGCAAGTCTTTTGGATGTCCAGGTGCGTTGTCAATAGCTAAAAGCACTTTAAATGGCAATCCTTTTTTGTTCAGATACCGTTTTGCATCTGGAACAAATATATTATGAAACCAATCATTGAACACAGCGGCCGTAACCCATGCCTTTTTATTGGCCATCCAATAAACGGGTAAGTTATCTTTATTTAATCCTTTAAATGCACGTGGTGTTTGCGATTTGTTTATGACTAAAGGCTTCATAATATGATCGCCAGAAGCATTGGAACAAAAAAGGATTGTTATACGATCTTTAGCAGCTTTGTATCCACTTGCAGATTTATTAGCCTTTGAAAGAAAAGTCCGCTGAGGCATTTTTTTCCAAAACAGGCCCGACTCATCTGCATTAAAGACTTGGTCAGGAACGTATGATTTAGCAGCAATAATTTCAGCAAATTTTTCAGGATATTCTTTGGCTGCATTAGTGTCAGCGGAAGCTTGTTCTCCTTTTAATTTTAGATTATGTAAGGAATTTCTTTGCTTAAATTTTTCAAACCATCCTTTACTTGCAGTAAAGGATGACTTATTTGAAGTTGATGATGTAGATGGTAGCTGATCATTAAGTTTTTCATGAATTTTTAAAGCTTTATTAGTAATGGCATTGGTATCAATTGGAATTCTCTTTTGAGTTTGATCTTCAATCCAGATCATGAGTGCCTTTTCCGTATTTTCAATTATAGTATCCCGTACGTATGAAGTTGTACTCAAACTTGTTTTAGTTCCAGCTGCAACACTTTTCCTGATTATGTCTTCTTTTTTCTTTATACTTCTAATTGTTGCTTCATGAATGGAAAAAGTTTTAGAAACTGTTGTCACTCTGTCTCCTTTACGCAGTCTATCTAAAATCTGAATTTTAGTTTCCAATGATATAACTTTTCTTTTTGCTTGATCTTTAAAAATATTTTTCGGCATGGTTAAAAAATTATAAATGAATTAAGAATTATGCCACACAATTTTGAATAACTAACTTCACAAATATTTTAATTGTTCTGAATATGTACCACGACACACGCCTGTCTGTTTAACACTAACTGAATTGATTGTCTATACATTTTTGAGCTTCTTTTGTGTATGCATGCAATACATGGGAATTCCCTTTTTATATCTAATGGCGGTGTTACCAGATGAAAATAAACGTTTGGTAACATTCGTTAAATTTGAAAAATATTAAAAAGCTTTAATGTATGTTATTTTTTGATGAAATATTTAAAAATTATTATTTATTTTACGTGACATATTTTCTGAAAAAAAAATTAATTTCTGATAAAATTTTGAAAAAACCGTGTAAATTGAGGTAATTTCTATATCCCTCGATTTGTACGAAATCCAAAAAAATCGTGTAAAAGTGAAATCGTGTAAAAAAAGTATCGTGTAAATCGAGGGATAGGTGTATATGGTAAAGGGTAAGGACAATTCGGCATTGCCGAATAAAGCACTCTTACTTGTTTTCACTAAAGTTTGATTTAAAACTATTGGCAGATATTTTATATTGTGTACATTAAGGGTTTACTTACAATCTTGACTTTTGGTGACCAAAGTAAAATGTCGTTAATACTATTAACCAGGATTTAAAAAAATAAATTTCAAGTTTTTCAGGGCTTCCAATTTTTTACTTTCATATTTAAAAAAATACATACAATTTAAAATTAATTAATTTTATTCCTTCGAATCGGCAGCATAATAATCTGATAGAAAAGGTATTATGACGAAACCATAATATTTTTAAAACCACCTATATTTTTTCGTTATTAAATTACTGTTAAGGACAGCCATAACTAGTTCACTGCGAATATATATTTTTCTTTGTCATGGCATGGTCCATAGCATGTTGTTTTAACGTGTTCCTTTCATACTTATACTGCTTGTTTTCAGTCTTGTATGTTTAACATTCATTACGAGACTACGTGATCATGCTTTTTCTGTACAGCAAACATAATAAAAAACCAATCACTAATTGAAAATAATAACTGCTCTTCAAAATTAAAATATTTCAAGCTTGTTAGCTTTTCTTTTACGTTCTTCGCTTTTACCTTCCTATTTAATGTTTTTATTGCTTTTTTGCCGGTTAAGGAATTTCATCCGTTTAATAGTTATGATAACGAACATTCAACTATGAAGTCCTTTTCTGTTTCAATTTACAGAAAAATGTCGCTTGATAATTTCATGATGCAGAAAATGTGCTAAAGCTGTAGAAGCCTTCTAGTTCATTAATTTTCATCATATTTTCTGCCATTCTATACAAGGAATGTTGTAATGAACATTTTTTGTTATTTTTATGAAGGAAATTTTATTTTATTTCCTTTTCGAAGACACAATGAAAAACCATTGTTTCAAGGACAAAAAACGTCACATGAAAATTTAGATTAAGATATAATGAAATATTTTACATTTTCGAAGCCTGTAAATAAGTCAATAAAATTTATTGACGTGTTGAGTTTTTTCAAAGAGATATGATTCGTATGTATGTAGGTATTTATAATTAAAATTAAAGATTTAATTTTATTTTAAAAAACATCTTAATATTTATAAATACATAGTCTGTTTACTTTACAGCTATCTAAATTTCGAAGAATAACAAAACAAAGCAAATAATAGAAATTATCGCTTTTATGTGCACAGTAATGCCAGTCATCTTAAATTATAATGGAATTAATAGCATGAGTGTTATGTGATTGTCTAAAAGACAATTAATCTTAAATTACTGAACAGAGTTTTTGCATTGAGCAAAAAAAAAACAACGTTTATTAATATTTCATTGCAAAAATTAAATTTTTTTCCAAACACTAACAAGTAAACCAACAAGAATATAAAATTGTCAATATTTTTAAAAACTATAATTTAGACAACTATCTCGTGTTTAAGCTGTTTTATTTCCCTAGTTTTTTTGTTGCCTAAAAACTAAAAAAATTGACCTTCATGATATTCTCGTGAAATATTCATTATTAAAAAATACAATACTGTGGGGAAAGCTTATCTACGAGGGCTGCTATATATATTTCTGGCCTGGCAACACTGAGTGCTGCCAAGTGCAATCTGACATTTCCATTGGAAAGTTTGTCATTTTTAAGCATAATCGTACTCAAAACGTTTTGACGTACGACCATTATTTGTGTTGTTTACAGTGACTTGAAAAAATTAATATAGAAAAAAAAATGGAATTAACTCGTGAACATTTTCGTGCCATCATTATTCACAACTTTCGACGTGGATTATCACGACAAGAGTGCATTGATAAACTTAAATCTTTGTACGGCGATGAAGCACCATCCTATAGCACTGTGAAAAATTGGTATAATGAATTTAATCGTGGCCGAAGCTCGCTCAAAGACGAATTCCGTGAAGGTCGTCCAAAAACGGCTGTTGTGCCAGAGAACATTGATGCCGTGCGTGAATTCATAATGCAAGATCGACATGCGACATACCGAGAGATAGAGACATCCTTGGACGTTTCTTCCACCAGCATACATTCGATACTGCATGAACACCTGGCCGTAAAAAAGGTTTGTTCTCGTTGGATCCCGCACAATTTGAAAGTCGCTCAAAAAAAGGCTCGTGTCGATTAGTGCAAAGAAATGTTGCAAAAATACGATTGCGGTGCTTCAAAAGACGTTTATAAGATCGTCACAGGTGATGAATCATGGATCTATGCGTATGAGCCCGAAACGAAACAACAATCGACCGTGTGGGTCTTCATAGACGAGCAAAATCCAACGAAAGTTGTTCGTGGAAGAAGCACTTCGAAGCAAATGGTCGCGTGTTTCTTCGGCAAAACTGGTCATGTGGCGACTGTTCCGCTTGAGCAACGTAGGACGGTCACTTCTGAGTGGTACACTACAATTTGTTTGCCTGAAGTCATTGCAGAAATTTGAAAAACCAACAAGAGAAGACGAAACATTGTTCACCATGACAATGCGAGCTCTCACACATCGGCTCAAACCAGAGCGTTTTCGACCGGCCAAAACGTCGAATTAATGGGTAATCTGCCGTACAGCCCTGACTTGGCACCTATGACTTCTTCTTGTTTCCGCACATCAAGAAAAAATGCGTGGTCAACGATTTTCGTCGCCAGAATAAGCTGTTGAAGTGTACAAAAACCATGTTTTAGAGGTGTCTCAATCGGAGTGGAAAAAGTGCTTCGACAACTGGTTTCAGCGCATGCAAAAGTGTATAAATCATGCTGGAGAATACTTTGGAAAACAATAAAACCATTTTTGATTATAAATATTCGCATTTTTACTATTAGGCCAGAAATATATAGAGCAGCCCTCGTATATAGCTATTTCGCTCATCAGTGGATTTTACCTAAATTAACATAAAAAAGATTTCGAATAATAAATTTTCATATTGATGTATTTGTATGGGCACATTTCTTATTTGTAAAAATCGTTTACGATTTTATTTTTTTATTTAAAAAAATATGAATATGTCTTTTTTTATTTTTATATATATTTTCTATATATATATAAAAATAAAAAAAAGACTTATTGCTTAAAAATTAAACAAATAAATAACTAATTAAAAAGGTCAAATAAAAACTTTATTAAAAAATATGAATAGTTTTCAAAGGGAACCCTTATGTAGAAAAATGAAAGAAAAACAAAAATAGTTTTTTTTTAGTGTTTACTGTGTGTTTGCGTGAAACGTGTTCGAGTCTTTACTGCCTTTTTGCTTTGTTGGTTCAGTGAAGTTCTAATTTTATATAAGACTCTTAGATTTTTAAGGCAAAATTTAGGTAAAATCCACTGATAAACTATATGAGCAGTAACGAGGTGGATATATGGATATGCTTTCCCCACAGTAATACCATCAATTTTGTATTTTTTATAATAAATATTTCATGAGAATGTCATGCAATATTTATATTTTATTAAAACATTTACCGTAAATATTATGAAAACTAATTTTTACTTGATCCCTTTTAATATAAATATTTCATAATATTCCCATAAAATATTTATTATTTAAAACTATAAAATGAAAAGTATTACTGCAGCAAAAGCATATCTATATGGCCAGTGTTAATAGTTTTTTTTTAGCTTTCCCGCCAAATGGCTTGTCAAATATCGTCAACTCTCGCCAATATATAAAAAATATGTAATATTAGTTATTAAAAACATTTTTATTTAATTTACTACTTTTATCACAAAACATAAAAATTGCATTGCTTAAAACAATCTAAAAAAGTTTTACAGTAAGTTTACAGAACGCAATTTGCCGTTTAGGCGCATAAAAACGTTACAGTTTCCCATGTTTGGGTTTTTAAAACACGAATATCATTTTGTTTTTGTTAAAAACGTAACAAATGGCAATTGTTTCTTGTTTAGGTATCGAGCATTATAGTGTCAGACACGTCAAAACTGAGCGAAGAAAAAAAAACCATTCGTAAGGAGTTAATATTGTTGGGCAACTGCCCATCATAACACTTTCACTAATAAAAGCATCTATTAGAATTATTTACACGTATAATCAGAATATCACAATTTAAAAATTTGTGTTTTTTTTTGTATTCCTTAAACCTTTTTTTATTCTTTTATTTTCACAAATTTTTGTTTCACAGATTGATTGTTTAATAATTTTGTTTTGTTGCTGTTTCTTTTTAAGCGCCGAAGCAGGGTTACCAGGGTTATTTAAGGTAAAAACAAATGTGTATAGGAAAAATGTAAATAAAAAACATTAATTGATACATTGGCAATACTACAGTTTGACACAACAATTATTTATACGAAATACAACGTAAGTTAAACGAAATAACCGAAACGTGTTACACGGACGCTAATTATTACGTATTCGTCCATATACCAGCCGGTTTCCTTTTGCTCTTAACGTGTTCTATAAACAGGATGTTAATTTAAAAATAGGAATTCATTTGAGAAAGGTGCATTGGTTTTTTATAATCACCCCTATCATGAATATATTTTCATTCGAAATTTTTTCCGTTTTCCCCAAATTGCAATCGTGAATAATTTACGTGAACAATTTTTCACGTAAACAAAAATTCCCCTTATCGTAAATAATTTTTTCCCTCGAAATTTTTTCACTTTTCCCATAGATTTGTTCACTTCTATTTTGCTGGGGAACTGCATACATTATGCCAGTTTTAATATGTTTTTATTAGAATATTTACATCAATAACACATTTTTTTAATTCGATATCAGTTACTGCAGTGCAGACTGACGTTATGCTCGTCAAGATGCAAAACAAAGAGATCTATTGGTTATAAATTTATGAAGATTTTTTATCAAAATTAGTTTTAAATGAAAAAGTGGAGATGGAAAAAATCAGACATAAAAATTTATTTTATTGAAATGGGTCAGTACCAATGTCTAGGGTAGGTTAGCAGGAAGCCATGTTGCCACAGCTCACTTGGGTCCATTGATTGGTCCTTTTGCGTCTAGGGTAACTTCAAGGGCTTTAAAGCGTCTTGCATGTCATGTTCTTGAAATAAAATTGTTCTCTGTTGTATTATCTCCTTCTCTTGAAACAGCACAATAGCACCAATCATTAACATTTCTAAATTTTTTATAACTTTAAAATAAATGCGTTACGAGTACAAGATATGTTATTTACATTCATGTATAATATTACAACCAGTACAGAATTCAGAAGTTATATTGTGTTTTTTTTTTCCTTTTTTTAGTTTGGATTTATAAATGGTCGGGCAGTATAATGCAAACTTTCACATTAATAATGGAAGTTTTAATAGTGCAAAGCTATTTATCGGCCATACAAAATTCTACATTTATCTAACGGCAAGTCGGAATAATGGTCCGATTCCCTAGCGAAACTTATACTCTTCCTTATTTACAGATTATATGTAATGAGAAAGGGTTTCAGTTCTATAATATTTTTGCATACTGGGAAGTGGATGTGTATAAGGAGTTTTTATGGTACATCAACACTGATTTTCTGGTTACTATTCGTTCTCTAAAGGTGAATAGCACTTGCCGTTAATTTCACAAAATTTTTATCCATCTGCTTGTTTTAGAGAAGCATTTAACAACACTTAAAAAGTTTCCAAAATTTTGATTTCGCGTCGCTGATCTGATTATTTAATAATGTTTAGAGTGATATGACGTTTTTGCTTAATTGGAAAAGTTTTTGAAAATATAAGAAATTCGGCTACCGCTGTAATCTGGTGCAAAGAACAAAAAATCCAAAAAATAAGAAATTTCATAATAATAATTTATTTTGACGAAACTTTACACATAACTAATATTAAAACATTGGTGCGTTATGGTGCCTAACTGCAAAAATCATTAGTATTTTAAAATCTATGGCTACATTTTTTTAAAAAAAATTTTTTCTAAAATTGCAGATTTTTGAAGAAGGAGCATCGCACATATAATTAATTTTCATAACTTTGAATCCACGCATTCGATTTTGTTGGGCAGCACATGAAAACATTCATACAGAAGTGGAAAAAAATTTTATTTTTCTTAAAAATTTCAAAATTTTCGATTTCTAAAAATGCGCAAAAATAAGAAAGCCTCAAATATTTGCCACTTTTATTACATCCGCGGAAAGTTACATGTAATGCAAATAAAATAAATCATGATTCATGAAAATCCAAAAAGTTAAAGTTCCCAATTTTAGATAAAACATACTTTTTGCTGTCATTGCCTAAATTTGCAGCAATAATTTACCTTAGCAGAATGTAAGGATAATAAACTAGGTAGAGTAATAGGTTTTTTTTTTGAGTTAAAAATAATTCATTATAGTAAAAGTTTGTTTGACACTAGCATTACTTGTGGAAACAATCAACATATTAAGAACGGCCATCGACAAATCCTTAAAGTAAAAAGTACCAGCAGCTTGCTGATAATCGTAAACTTTAGGCCAGAACTTAAATTGGCTTTTTGGTACTTTATTTTCTATATTTATGAAAGGAAATTTTCCCCACTGTGTTTCATAAAAGCCAAGTACGTAATTAGGGTCCCTAAATCTTTTAAAAACCTCTTCTACTAAACAAATATTTAATTTGAGATACAGAGTTATAGCATTTTGAAACTGAAAATTGACAATAAACTTCGAAAAAAGACATGTTTTTGGGGAAGTCGATCAAGCATTTTCTTGTAAAATTAATTTATCAGTTACATTTAAAACAGCCAGATTAAAATTTTGTGCAAAAATCCATCAATCAATATTTAAAAACGAATTTTGTAAATGTTTATCCTCTGTGAATTTTTTGTTCATTCATAGATAATTTCTTTATTATAACTTTTTTTGTTGTCGATTCTATATCTTATTTTGTTTTAAAAATTTTGGTTTTTGTCTTACTGCCTTTTTCTTTCTTTCTTCTTTACCATTTGACATTTAATTCTAGAATTAATATATATTTGTATATACAAGGCAGTCAAAAAGGTACGTACATATATAGGAGTCAAAGCAAATTTAGTTAATTCGCCGATTTACATACATTTTTGCCAGGTGTTTTAATTTTTTTAATGCAATGTTATCATAGACAAAACTATAAAAAATAGCAAATAATTCGCCAACTATTTTACATACCGTCAAGAATCTCATAGAATTTTTATCTCCACGTTTGGCGAGAAATCGCCATAACTGACAACACTGCACATGGCCATTTCGGTACTGCTTATATAATTCGTCCGAAGATTCCGAACATATTGTGTATAGAAAGCTCAGGAGTCTTATATATTAAGCAAAATTAAACTACATTGAATTAACAAAGCAAAAAGTAAACAAAACCACAGCACTCAATAACTAATTTTTTTTCGTTATTAGTATAAAAAAATAAAAAACATTTAAAAATCTTAAGGTTGTGTGTAGACTCCGTCTAACCATATTATTATTGATTGATTGCAAATATTCCTCATATTCATGTACATGCATATATGTTTATATTAAATTAGTATGTTAAATCTATGGTATTTACAACGTACCCACCCTAAAGTAGGTGGATGCGAAGAATGCTGTTGACGAAAGCAACGATCCAGGAAATTCTGCATTACATTGTGCTATTGACTGATTTTTTAGGTTTTTTTTTTAAACTAAGTAAATGAATTTTCTTTCTTAATAAACTGAGAAATGAAATATGATGTTTTTTTATTTTTTCTACTTGGGACTTATTTCCTTTATTCTGGGTTTTATTTAATTTTTTTTAATAGTCGTTGTTATTACTTTTTTTTTGATACACCTTTTCACCATGTGTGAAAAGGTGTAATTTACTTTAACTGTGCATGATTCCTTCAAATATAAATATTCCATGATATTCTCATGAAATATTTATTTTTTTAAACTAAACTAAAAATTGAAATGTATTACTGCGGGGAAAGTGTAAGCAATAAGTAGACCAAGGTTTTCTTCAGGTTTAAATTGCTGTTTTATTGATAGGAGCGCTCGACTGAAGGCAAATTACAGCTTAAAATCTAACATAAAATTTGTCAGCTTATATACTAACTTTGAGAAGTTCTAGATGACTCAAATGAGTGAGTTCTAAAATCTTAGTCAAAGTCTTAACTCTATCTTATAAATAATAAATTTATATTTTACCAGGCAATCATGAATTTTAGGAGCTTTAAAAAAATCATAATTGAGTGGTTTCCTAATCTTAATATTTAACTCTAATGAATATTTGCCATGGGGAAATAAATGTTATTTGATTATTAAGTCTGTGTACAGTTATTTTCCCTAGGCAAAAGTAAGGCGTGTGTCTCAACAGTTTGTCAGATCATACTCATATGCATAAACGCTAGAGCATTTAATTGTAATAAAAACACAAAGCTTTGCCTAGTGCGATGTCATTGCCACGTATCTATCTGAGTGGTGTCAAATGAACATTGTTTATTAATGTTATAAATCTTTTCGTACAATTATTTTCCTTAAAGAATTTATATTATACTGGCAATGAAGGCTGTTAATATTTGCTACATACTGTTGGTTAAACTGATTTTTCGCTTACGCTACAAAAGCATATCCATATGTCCATTTTGGTACTGCTCATATATAGCTCATCAGTGGATTCCACCCAAATTTTGTAACATATATGTATATATGTACTTCTAAAAATGTGATCAGATCTATTTAAACAAATTTAAATTCTCTCCTACGATCTTATTTTTAATCAAATGATAATTTTTATGAATATACGGTATTATAGCTTACTTTCTGGCGATTTAATATTATTCTTCAAAAAGAAAGTAAGCTTCAAAAGACATTGACTTATAAGAAATTAAAATATTTTTGTGTCTTTGTCGGCATTGATTTTTGTAGTGCCAAAAATTGTTAATAAATTTATTAGTTTAAGGCTTAAACGTTTTTTCTATAACAAGTCTAATGCATAATACCTCTTGAAAAAAATATTGCCAAGAAATTTATGAGATTCCGCAACAAAATTTTATGTAATTGGATTTATTTTTATTAGCAGTATTTTGTTAACATTTTTCCTATAAATGTCAAAAAATGAGACCAATTACTTATGGAAATGAAAAATAACCAACACAATGTATTTAAAACTTTATTGTCGCTACTCTTGTTATGTTTTCTCTGTTTGGGCAGTATAACAACTTAAGCACTAAGTGACAGTTATTTATTTAATAACAAGCAGAATTTTTTCCACAAAGAAATTGTAGGAAACAAATTAATAAGAATTATTTTTTTATTTTAAATTGGCAAAAATTCAAAAGGATAATGATTTACTTATTTTTGCATTTCTTTTTGAAGGTTCATAAATTTATGTATAATTTTGGGTAATTTGGCCTAGCCCTTTACAAATTACTGAGTTATTTTTAAAACATTTTGATTTTGTAAGAGTGCTTTATAGTGCGTGAACAAAAACTGTGCTCCTTATAAATTAAAAAAAAAAATTGTCAAAAATGAGTTCAATTGTTTTGCTGTAAATAATTTTGGCTTCCAAAATTTTAAAATTCGTAAATAAAGCTGTTAATAATAATAATAATAATTAAACGCATACAATTGGCGGCCCGGCTGCACATTTTCGAAATAAAACGCATTTTATAAATATTTTAGGTTTGTACTAAGATATGGTGAAAAATTAGAAAGAAATATTTACTTCAGAACTTAATCAAATTCTCGCTTTCAATGATCAAAAGCCTTGTTTAAATTTTTTTTTATGGTATAAGAAAGAATTTTTTATTATTTTTGTTGAAGATATTATGAAAGTACATTCTTTAATGCAAACATAGTTTAATTAAACAACGGGATTTTTTATTATATTAATTAATTTTCAAAACAAAATCTTTTTTTCCCGATTAATTATTTGAATTATCGATATTGATTATTGAGGGTCAAACACGTTCCGATGGCCATTTCGTTACCGCTTACCTAACTCTTCAGGAAAATTCTGGCAAACATTTTAAATAAACTAAAAAATTTTGTCTAAACAATAAAACAAAGCAAAAACAACAATAACTAACATTAACTTAATAGCAGTAATTTAATAAAATAACATCTACAACCTGGCAGAATTGCAAAAACTTAATGCATATAAAGATGAACTTATATTTCGCAAAATAGCTAGTTTACATGCACGCAAATCTTGTTGTATTATTTAAAGTTTTCGTTTAAAATGTCTTAAGTTAAGAAAAAAAACTTTCATTGTTAATAATCTTAAGTAAAATAAAAAAAAAATATTTTTTAACAATGACTCTCTTTTTTTGTTACAACAGTAGCAACGATTAAAACAACAGGAAACCCACAAAAGCGTGATAAACAACAAAACAACACAATGCTTTATGTTGACCCAATTGGCAACATATCAAGAACCACTAAAAATATGCTCAAGCGTATGGTAAAAAGCTATATGGAATAAAGGAAATTGTATAGAAAAACTTTAAAACAATTCTTCTGTTTAAAACTTGAACTAGTAAATAGAAAAGAAAAAAGTGTATAGTGGAAACGAAACATAACCTAGTCAGTTAAAGTTTATAGAGGCTTTTGGTTTAAGGACATTATACTTTAGCAATGTTTTTAGTCTTATCACACACAAAAATTTTCAGTGTCCTTGTGTATAGTGTATACAGAGAAATTTTATGAATAAAGTAATTTATCAAATATTTATTTTAAATTAACTTATAGTATAATATTACTATACATGTTGTTTTACTAACGTTGTTGTTAAGTGTCTAATTTTATTTTGTGTGTTAGTTTACCAAGTTTTTAATAAAAGAATTATTTAATTTTTTAAATTCAGTATTTTAATACTAATCTCATTTTTTTGTGTATATAATATTTATAACAACTGCATATGAAATGTTATTTAAAAATAAATTTTTTTGAAGTGAATTAATTTAAAAAGCAAAAATTCTGTGAGTTAAAATTTTTATTAGGTGTACTAAATTTTCAGAATTTCCTTTATTTATTTATGTATTTAATATGGATTGAAGAAGCCCTAAGGTCTTAATTAAGCCATTGTATTATGTAGCAAATGCATCAAATGTTTGAAACTTAGATTTCAAAGTAATAAAATAGCCCTCCTGTTGCAGAAATGTTAAAAAATATTTAAAAAGAAAATGAAAGAAAAAAATAATAAAATTTGATTGTGGTCCTGTTGCAGCCAATTGTGCAGGATCAATTATTAACACTTTTCTTAAAATTGAGAAGGAGTTAAAAAATATTCGTTAATCACAGAGTAAAAAAAAATCCGAAACTTTGAAATCCTGACCAGGCCATTACAACAGAGGTAAAATTAATACATTAGTTCTTATAGAATCACCAAAAGTAAATCTATTTATTTCTATTTCATTTATGTAACATACAACAACCTTATAAAATTGACGCATCAGTCAAAGTCACATTACAGAGATTTAATATTAATGAAGTAATATGCTGTTCGATCTATAGTTTAGTCCAAAAAAATAGTGCGCATTTCCCTAAAAGCACTGTTTTAAACTATTGGGAATGGCATGTGATGTTCCTGAATAAATTTCTAAGCCATACAATAAAATAAGAAGACATAACGATGTTATATAAATAGCAACCACTCTCTTTACTTTGCTCGGCCATTCGTTTGATTTATTGACATTTGTTTTGTAGTTTGAATGACGAAAAAGCTACAACATAAAATGATGTAATCATTATTAATATTAAAATTTCATTTAAATATTTGAAAAACCTGCAATTATAAATATTATTTATTTTATTTACTATGGATTATATAATACATTGCATGAAATTATATAAACTAAAACTACGAGTGCGAGCAAGTAGGTCTTCGACTCCCAAAAAATAAATAAAATAATAAATAAATATGAAGTTCCTAAATCAATGATAGAAAGTTTTAAATCGGAAATGCGTATTTTACATTAATTCTTTTTGGGGATTTTCATTTATAAATTGGGATTTTTGGAAACATCATACTTCAAGTTGTGGATAAAGATCAAACTTTTTCTGTCTACACTGTTTATAACTAGATAGGATACAATAATACAATATCCAAATAAATCATACGCAATAAATACTCCAAAACAGATTCTTGTTTTCAAATATGCCTGAGATGAAAAAGTTGCCATGTTTGTACCTTTTTTTGGTACTGTTTGATGTTTAAAGCTTTCGTATTACTCATTTGGTACCCTTAACGCAATTTTACTGTTGTACATAAATAAAGAAACTTGCATCCCCTATAGTATTCTAAAATTAATATAAAATTGGCAATTTTTTTATTTTATTTCTTTTGATTTTATTTTTTTCTTAGTCCAGATTTATACCATGCCATGCATTTTTTTTAATTCTCCTTTTAAATTGGAGCTGTATGCAATATTTTTAATAAAATATAAGCAACAATAACATTCCCTAAAAATTCAAGCCCAGCCATTTTGCTTACCCTTCTTGTTTCACCACTAAACAAAAATTTCATGGCAGTAATCTAAAGGTACGGTCACATTAGTCAAACATTTTACTGAAATCGGCAAATATTTATTTGCCGTAGTCTGACCACAAAATATTTATTAGAAGCAAATAACATCACAGCTGATTTAGGGCAAATAAAATTATTTGCCAGTAAACAAAAATGCTTCTAATGTGAACATAGTGTGACCACTCGACGGCAAATATTTGTCTTATTTTTAGCCAAATAAATATTTGTTCTTACAAAGTTTTTGTAAGAACAAACAGAGACAAATTACAGCCGTATCAACAATGCTGCCCAGTATTTAAACTAAATTATTAAGTTTCGGAAAAACTCGCTGATAATTTTAAACTTATATGTGTATTAAATAAAAACAAAATACTGTAATCAATTAAAAATAAAATTATAGATAAAAAATAAAAAAGTGCAATTTTTGGAAGAAATAGTAAATTAAAAAAGTTGTCGGGCCAAATATTTTTCGAGTTATATATCATCAAAGTATTTTATATATAATTTGGTATATTTCGACATTTTCGCATCAGAATGGTGCAAAGTTTCAAAATTGTATGTAAAAAAGATGCGGCATTAGGGATTATTAAATCTTCTTTTATAAATTTTTATTTAAGTATTGGTTAAAAGTAAAGTCACAAGAAATTATATAACTTTAAAATTTGCGTTGCCGTAAAATTAAAGTTAAGTTAAAGTTTAAAGTTGTAAATTATATACTGGTATATATCTGCACATAAACCTATGATAAGGTTGAGATGCATTTTGATTTAAAATGCTTATAGATAACTTTTAAATGAAGTTATAATTGACAACAAGCAACATGCCTTCACTTTAACTGCTTAAAGAGACGAAAAAAGTCGGCTATGTGCAGAACAAAACCAAAATAATTCTTCCGCCCTACTCGAAGCGTAGGAATAGAGCTAAGAGTCATTAGTGAATATCCATTTTAAGCACTCAAACTGTTCTGTTTCGATTTGCAATCAAAAGAGATATGTTCTATAAGTACTAAGCTGAAAGATTATTTTTGCAATTAACGTAAATAGATTTTTTTAATATAAATATATTCGTTTGACGGTATGTTATAATGTAACAATTTTTAAAAACTATATGTACAAGAGTTTTTCCCCTATTTCCCGAAATCTGAAACATTAAAATCTCTCAAAAATTGTAGAACTTTGTATCCCAAAAAAAATTTTCATATTTGTAGTTTAATTCTTTGTGAAATAGGCTTTTTAATTTAAGCGACTTTTAATTTCAACATGTTATTTGTCTACACTTATATCAAGTAAACAAATAAACAGCTGTAGTTTGAAAAATATATGAAATAAATTAAAAGTTTTTAGAAAATTTAATCAAAAAAATGTAATGAATGAATATTAAAATTTATTGTTAAGAAGTGGAATCTAATTCCTATTTAGCTTCATCCTCTTATTGTGCTCCTTCCTTAGAACACCTTTTGGAGCTTCTTTATAGCATAGAATATGAAAAATTTGATATTGTTGCTTGGCTTTATTTATTTGGAACTTTCATACATGGGATTTATTTATTATAAACTTTCTTCTCACATTGCCATTATGTGTAATAGTTATTTTAATGGAATCTCTATAAATAATACATGTGGGTGCATAAATATAATATTATCCATCATTATTTGACCAACTTTTATAATTTATGGCTATCAGCGGTGGATATTTTATTTTTATATCAAAAACTGGGACTTAATTTCTCATACAAAGTATAGGAAAAGTATATTATAGAAAGAGAATAAAAACTTCATTCGGGACTTTTAAAAAGATGCGCCCAGAGTCTGCCTAGATGGAAAAAATTTTCGACAGTTGTATATTTTTGTTCCTACTACAAATGGTTATTGTTGTTTGTTTTGCACTAATGTATATTGCCTTGCAATTAAAGACTTAACAGGAGCAACTATTTTTCATCATATATAATTAGCGTTTAATAATAATATTTTAAATGTTTTCTTTGCAATAACTTTGAAATAATGCCGAAGAAATTGAATGGCAGTGAAGACATCCCATGCGCAGCAGTTTGTGAGCAAATAAATTTATGTTTTTTTTCGGCTTCATCAAATATATTTTTAAGGCAAATACTATTTTAAATGTGACCGCACATAAAACATGTTTGCCTGTATTTTATTTGACATTACTTCATAGCTGTTTAAACAAATAAAAATAGGCAAATAAATGTGCGTAGTGTGACCACAAAACAAATTTTGTATTGTTTTGAAAAAATTTAGGCCAAACAATAGCAAACAAATTTAAGGCAAATGTTTGTCATATGTGACCATACCTTAAGTCAATTATCAATGTTATATATCTCACACCAATTCGACACGGATATTTTCAAGGTATTGCTGTTATAAATAAATTTTTAAAACAACTTTTTGAAATATTCAAACATTTTAGTTTTTTTATGTAGTTTATAATCGTTTTCTTTTAAATAAATAAGAATTGTAATTAAAGGTACTTTTGTGCCAAAAGTTGATTTTACTTCCCTCATACTAAACTAAAATTTTACGATGCCATTTACTTTATTTTCTTTTAAAGTTGCAGCAAGTTTGGTTGTTTGTTTTACCAATTAAATTTTCGATGTCATTGGTATTTTAAAATATTGCTATTAATTTGGTGTTCGTTGTTGTAGTTGTTTGTTTGTGTCACAAATAAGCAATGTATACAAAGCAAGTGTTAAAAAATTCTCTCAAAATGTATGCCATTCCATTTTGCCCGCTTGTTTTACCCAACAACTTGCCTACAAAGAAATAGGTCATGCGAACAGTGTTATAAATCACATTCAAACAAAATTATTTAGGATAATAAGTAAATGATCAGCAAAGCATATTTACGGAAAACGGTTTTGCTTTTGTAAAGAAATACATTTTATTGTAATTTTTGTAATGAACTCGTTAACTGTGAATTATAGTTTAAAAACTTTTTTCAGTGGTAACGAAAGCAAATGTAAATCAAAATAAAAGTTGCATTACGAAAGAATCGCGTATTGGCACCGAACAAAATTATCAAAAGATTGGGGCGACTTTTCGAAGATAAATTAAAATTAGTGCATAAACTCAAATTGCTGATAAATTATATTGCTGCAATAACAGAACTTATCTAAATGCTAGCGAATAATAATATCTGCATAGTTTACAAAGCAAATAGAGGTTGCTTGATTTTAAGGAAAGCAACTAATAATCTAATAATAATCATGCTTTGAAAAGCTTTTTGGTTGTCTGTATAAAACTACACTGTTATAAGTTATTTTTTGTATTCACCGCAACAAGGATTTGTATAAATGCAAATTCTTGAACAAGCTAATAATAAAGTAAAACAAATATGAAATATGGTTTTGTTTTCTAAATGAAAAGAAACAGTTCTTCAAACATATTGTTACGTTTTTCCCTTTTTAGACAAACGTACGGATTTTTTTAATTGCAAATACCACTGCGGCTCATTATTCTGTATTTAAACTTTATGGCTTTCTCTGGCTATACTTCTCGATCCTACCGGTCTTGTGAAGCCTTGGTCTCGTATTTTACTAAACATGCGTTATTACTACAAACTTAGAAATCTGTGTTACTCCGGCGAGACATGAATTACTCGATGCCTTGTTTAGTAACCTTAAATATCCACAGACATCTCCACTACTCCATTTATCCATGCCAGTCATCCCCTTTAATCCAACACACGTCTGCCATACACTTTTTTGTTATACTGGTACACTTCCCTGCGCAACCGCTACCGTTCTGACTTTTATTATTAAGGGCTTGTTGACAATTATATGTAGCTCCCATATTTAATTGGACGTCTCCACTAAATTATCTGCCATGGCTTCACACAATAATTGTCTTTTGGCTCTCGGGAGGTTTGTACTGCTGTTTATTAATTTTAATTGCATTATAACAATTTTTATGTTTAGTTGTGCGCATGTCCGACGGCGGGGATCGAACCCACAATCTTCTGTTTTACAGCACGCATCTCTAACAACGCAACAATTGAGGTTGCTCAGCTTTTGTTAGCTAATTATGGTATTATTCTCCCCCCCCCCCCCGGGGGCACCAAGAGGCTGTGCTGATCTAACCACGGCGCAGGCGAGGGTCCTCGGGGGTATAGGGGGAACCAGTCCCCCGGTGTTGCAGGCACCGAAGCTGATAGACAGTTGGGTACTGTCGGGGTTTTCTACCAGTTTCCTCTTGATAATAATTTATATTTGAATTAATAACATAAAAAACGGGTGCCACGGGAACCGGTGGCCCATACAGAGAGCCGCCCATTTCTGTAGCCGGTTATTGGTGAGGTTCCTTCCGGGTACACGTGGTGGCTGTGGTTAGAAAAGTCTACATCTGCGGGTCTGGCGCGGAATAGATGGCAAGTGTGCTGTTGCACTCTCAACAGACGGGGTTGGATAGTCTCCAACCCTCAAGCAAGGGAAAGTTCATGGGCCTGCAAGCCATGTTCTTGAAGTTGCAACTCTGTTGGCTTCGTCCCATGGAGGGCGCTAGTCGACGCTTTGTATTTTACTCAGTGGTAAGACCACCGTCACGTGAGCCTTCACGTGCAGGAAGTGACGTTAATCTTGATCACGTTTGGTATTATTCTATACACACACCATTAGTTGAATTAACTTTATTCATCACTCTCATACTGTTAACAGCAACAGGGGTTGCCAGATTTTACTTTCGTAACAATATTAATATTTGATGTAAAAAATGGCTTTTTATTTACAGAAGTATCACTAATTGAAGTTGCATTTTACTGTATGATCCGCATATCACCCCGAATAAAATATAGCACTATAAAGTGAGTTAGAAATTATTATAGTAGAGGTCATTACTTAGTAGGTTTTAAGCTCTTCAACAAATAAAAAATATGGAAATTATTAAAGCAAATCAAATAAGGCTCGCAAATTTATACTTAATAAATATGTTAGACAACGCTCTGAAGTTTATTATCGCTAAATATAAAAGTTATCTAACTAAAATTAAATAAATAAAAAATACAAACTTTTGATTGGATCCTTACCTTTCCTTATTGGTAGCTATAACGATACAGCTCCTTTAAAAGTTTCAAAAACAGAACTATCCCGGTTCCAAAGAAAAATGGATATGAGCTTCTTACAGACGGACAGAAATTTTAGCGAAAACGATAGCTTTACGCTTTTAGCTTTTGGAAACAGAACCTCAACCCTCAGAAACCTCCATTAAAAAAAAAACTAATTGAGACTAGCGGTAGCATACATGAAGATAGCAACATAAAATATGAAAATCTGGTTGACTACTTTTTTGATATATCTATTTGAGTTAATGGATTTGGATTTGTTGTAAAACGTAAATTATTAAGAATAAAGTTTCAAGGTAAATTATAATGCTTTTATATCTAATAGCACTTAGAAAGTGTTAAAAATAGATTGACAGTTGATTAACGCTACTAATTTACCTGGATTTACTTTCAGTCATACAGGAACGACAGATTCCACTACATTCAGATTAAGATACCATTTGATGCGTTTTACACGCTGGTATCAGCATTTGACCTTATTCTTTCAAACTAGATTCGAAACTTGCGTTATGATCGATGAAGCATTACGATCAATTATTTTTTGGTTTGAAAATATGGATAACATTCATCCAGCAACATACGTTCTGTACGGCGATCGCCACCGTAAACTTGTAATAAAATTTTGTCGATAAGTTTATTTCGCAGAATGGACCTACCTGTCAATTAGCCTCGAAGGTTGTAGGACTAATACTACTTTTCTTGGGGTCACGTGAAGCCACTGGTTTGTGCTGATAAACTAGCAAAAATTGACGCCCTGTAAGCCAACATTATTCGAGCTTTTTAGGACATACAACCAGCAATGCTCAAAAAGTGTCTCAAAATTGTTCACCTAAAATTGAGCGGCTGGAAACGTATGCTCGAAATCATTTTGAAATGTTAACACCATGTATTAAACATTTTTATTACTTTCACACCAAAATGTGTAAAAAGGGAATATCTAAGTTTGTCATTCCATGCTTCATACCTTCGTTAAAAATTCGATTAGTTTAGAACATGTTACATGCTTAAAACGTATTTACAAAAAATTATAATTTTATTAATAAAATTTCTTATATCAATATGAAAATATATTGTTCGGAATCTTTTAAAATTTAATTTACTTTACTCGTGCTTGATTCCTTCAAATATAAATATTTCATGATATTCTCATAAAATATTTATTATTTTAAACTAAACTTCAAATCTTTCAATCATATGAATCTTTCAAATACATATGAATGGTTCCCAATGGGATCTCTTATGTAGACAAATGAAAGAAAAAATAAAAATAGTTACTGAATGTTTACTGTGTTTTTGTATAAAACATTTTTGAGTTGTTATTGTCTTTTGTCTTATTGATTCAATGGAGTTCTCATTTAATCAATTTGGCTTTTGATATAAGACTTTCTAGTTTTCTATGCAAAATTTGGGTAAAATCCACTGACGAGCTATTTGAGCAGTAGTAAAACGGCCATATGGATATGCTTTCCCCGCAGTAATACATTTAATTTTTTAGTTTAGTTTAAAATAATAAATATTTCATGAAAATATCATGAAATATTTATATTTTAAGGAATCGAGCACGAGTAAAGTAAATTAAAATTTCTTATATTTAATATTCTTTTAATTTGACTATATTACAGAAAAAACAAATAGAATACAAATAAACACAAGACGGAAACATTTAAAGTTATTCAAATTATTTTTAATGCAAAAAAGTTCTTTAAATCTACCAGACCATGGTTAAAAGAAATAAAAGCATTATAAGATAAGGTGATACAGTAAACTGTAGTTTTTAAGGGCTAATGTATTTGTAGATTGTGATTTTGAAGTAAACGTTATAATTTTCCAAGTTTACAAAGGAATTAAAAAAAAAAAAAAAAAGAAAAATGAAATTTAAACAAACTTGTGTACTTTAATAATTATATCTTATTTTTCCTTCTTAACATTTATTAAAATTTTGTAGTAAAGAAAATTTCCAAAAAAAAAAAGGGGGAAAATGTAAAAACAGTAAATTTTTCTGAAGTTTAAGTTTAACACTATTATAAATCACCTAAAATTTGTTATTAAACTGTTATAGCAAATAAAATTTTAAACCTAAAAACCTACACATGAAAAACTAAGATTTTAAATTGAATTTTTATTTAAAAATATTAAGGGATATTGGCATGATATAATAAAAAATATTAAAAAATTCCCAAATTAATTTTATAACAAAAAAAATATTCTTCTTTTTTTCAACAGAATGTAGAAACTTTTTTATAACAATTTTCTTGGACAAAACTGTTGCAAATTCGTTTGTTTAATATTAATAAGAATACCAAAACATTTACGCACAATATGTTTTTGATAGAATCTGTTTTGCAATGTCATGTCTATGATACAGCTGTAGTGTAAATTTTTGTTGTATTTTTTTGCTTTTAAATATTTTGACTGTAACCATCAAAAATTTTTCTTAACACGTAGGCAATGTTTTGCCCACACATAAACAAACATTCACAGGCCCTTATCTTTTCATTTTTTGGAGCAAAATCACCATGATTATTCTTATTTTTGTTTCATTTATTATTTTCCTCTATGTCGGATAAAAAATACATATTTCTACTTAATTACGAGAACTAACTGAGAGACCAGCTATCAAGACAGATATTTATTGTTAGCTGCGTTTCAACTTTGGAAACTTAAGTGTATTGATTTGACTGATTTTAGTTACAGATGCCTGCAAATAAAATGTTTCAAGGCTATTTTAGTTAGAACTAAATACGGTTTAGTATTAATAAATCGCTACTGAAGATTTTTAAATCTTCTTTATATGAGAGTATGTTTCAGGCTATAAATATTTTTTTTTTCAAACTACATAACGCTCATTTCATAATAGAACGTCTTAAGTAAAAAAAAAATGATTTGAAGATAATAATTTGCTTCATCACTTTTTCAGCAGCTTCTTAAAAACTTAAAACCTCATTTAAGGATTTAAAAACATAAAGCTTTTAACTGAAGATGAGCGTCTTTATTAACAACAAAAATTTGTTATATTTCAGTTAAAAATAAATTGGCATGTTAAATTTGGCATTAAATGGTGACTAAGTAAATGGATACATGGTTTAACTTTTAAAATATCTCATTTCTCTGGGTCATCGTTTATGCTGTTGTTTAACATCTTAAAAAAAACTAGATTTACTGTGTGTTGTATATAAATTTTATATCTTGTTTTTGTCAAAATGTATTAAACAAAGCTGTAGTAAATTAAGAAATGTAATAACATGAATAATGTCCAACCATAAGCAGTTAAAAGATATTTTTACAACGTTTCGAATAAAATCGTGAACAAAAAAGTTATTGCTTGCTCAGATTTTTACCGCTTGAACAATATTATTATTTGGTAACGGGATAAAACAGATGTTTATTCTTGTAATGTTTATTTTGCTAAGGACTCTTTAAGGCTTTAGCACTGAAATAAGATGTTATGATGGTATAAAAATAAAAAATTATTAAAATTTTAGAAATAACACAGTATTTTGATTTTAATAATTCTTAATTTTTTTTACTTATATTCAGCTTTATTTGAGAGTGTTCTTAAACTTTTCGTAGTAGGAGTAAATAATGAGGTTTTTGACCTTTAAATACATCACGTATATAAATTCTTTTTTAATATTGTTCTAACAACATTTTAGTGTATAAAAAGCTCATGTGAGATAAGTGCAAGGCTCCTACATCTTTCACTATTCAAGTTAAGGAAACGTGTGGGGTAATCAGAACCACACACTATACCACAGGAAGAACCGGAACATTCCTAGTACCAATGATGATACATCAGTCCCAATTATACCGTTGACCATGGTCCCTCAGCAGCATTTAGAGTAGGAATTCGACCGTCTTTTCCTCCACCTCATCCTGATAACTTCTGCAGAAGTAATAAAGTGGGAGAATAATCCTCCACGAATAGGTAGTGCCCAGTTGCTGTAGCCACCAAGTCGCGCAATCGTCCCCTTGGAAATCGCAGTAGTGCAGCCGCCCTACCCTGATCCAAAGCGGGCCTCATTGTTCTAGTGGTCAAGTATGTCGACTCGTTAGGCCATCTGCTCTGAGCCAGATTGCAAAGAGCGGCATCAATACGCTGTCAGCAAGCCGTATGTCGACTCCTTAGGCCATCTGCTCTGAGCCAGCAATCAGGGAGGGGTATGCCACATTAGGTATCGACCGCACCATCCACAAGCATTGTTCCTTTCTTATCCAGTTCATCAGACACATTGTTACAATGGTCGGACCCGTGTCCCCTCACCTATTAATGGGATGTCATTCAGGAATGCCGGGCATTCGGAGACAAGATTATATGTGATAAATACAACTTTGGCGGACATTATCGCGGCTTTTCTGTCCTATTAGATATGCTATGGTACTTTTACCAACACGCCACCCTTCTGATAGCAGATGTTTCTGCTCGTAAGACTTAACAGTCATTTGGACGTCTGAAACTTGTTCTTATCAAAAATTTGTATCGTAAATCCCAACTCCAAAAAGAGTGCACGAGACGGAAGAGAGTCTCAGTCAGATATCAAAACAACGTCCGTGATCTCCATGTTATAAGTTTCCATGCACCTGCTACTCCAGTCTGTTCAACCCCCATACTGCGCAGTACCCTGTCCAAGATGAAAACCTTCGCGGCATTGTCCAGTAATATCCTCCAGAATAAAGCTCCATAGAGCAATATCGTCCTGATGACCGCCTCAAGAGCCAATTAACACCCCTATGGCTGATACCCAAAATTTCGGCTCCTGCATACGTATGTTGCCTAAGTGGCCTTTTACGTCCTAACCTGGATATTCATTTTATAAGACAGCCTTCTATCCAATATTATGCCCAAAGATTTCACGCTATCAGATAGATTAAGTGGCACTCCATTCAATCTAGGTAGTCCAAAAAATGGAAGCTTGTACTTTCTAGAGATGAGAACAAGTTCTGTTTTGGACGGAAAAACACTAAGTCCGCTCTGCTTCCTCTAAATACTGATCGCCCTAAGCGCTGTTTTTAACCTCTGTGACACCGTGTCAATGTGAATTCCAGACACTACACCGCTAGGCAGCCGAAGTAGTCCACTGACAAAAGTACTTTTAGCTTTTTACTATAACAAATTTTTTACGTTTAAGAGCTTAGAAGAGTTGCCAGCCTTGCAAAATATTCTATATTCTTGGACTGTTTTAAAAACCATTGCAGTGAAAACTATAAATGAGCCTATTTGCCGACCTGATAACAATGGCCCATATTCATAATTATAGACTAAAGTCGACTCTTGTTAAAGTATACTCTAAAATAAAAGGCTCTTATTATCTTTTTTGCTTTCATAGCCAAGAATAAAGAATACTTAAGTTTACCCGACCTCCACTGGGTGTCAACTGTAATTTGATAAATGTTTTCATTCAATTTCTAAAAAAATCAGATATAGAGTATTGTGTTCCAAATAAAATAATTATAGAAAAATAAGTTAAAAACAGCTTTGGGTAGTTTTAAATTTAGAGTTGACGCCAAAAGTACATTCTAAATTATCTATGAATGACTTAGAGCCGACTTTAGAGTAAAACCGACTTTATCTGCCTTAAAGTACACTTTATTTTAACTATGAATATGGGCCAATATTAATAAAATTGAAACGCTCTCAATTTCTTCTCTGTTTAAGACAGAATGCAAAAACATCTAAAAAATAAAAAAGAAATTAGTGTCTGCAATTAAAATGCACTTTCATAAGTACAGGTTTAAAGAGACGTTATTTCTTATGTCACCGGTATCTCGCCTACAAAATTGAGAGAACATCTTTGAAAAATTCTTTTTTGAAGATTTTAAAATTTGTTAGATATCATTATTTACATAATTGCCAAATACAGCGAACAAGCTAAGTATGTAACTATAAGTTATTAAATTATTATTAATATAAATAATTTGTAAATGAATTGAAATTATTTTGTCTTTAGTTCATTTTTATTTAAATTTTTTAAAATATTATTTGAAAGAAAATTTATTTTACAAATGTATGCGGACGTTTTCCAAAGAAAACAAGAAAAGTTAGACACTAGCAGAATGTAATGCTGCACTTGCTGGATAGCTACGTCCTTCATCAGCATTCTTCGCATCTATCCACCTTAGTTGTGTAATTATAAACATAATCTATTTAACCAACTAACTTTGTAAATAAGAGAACGAGAAAACTCATAACTCATATCAACATTAATTTGGTTAGACGAAATTTTACACACAAACCAACTGTTCTCTTTGTATTTCGTCTTTTACATTTGTTTTTGCTTTTGTTCCAATCGTCGATTGAACACGAATGCAAGTTTTATTTTAAGTTCTTTCTTGTTTACCCACAACCAGCGTTGCCACACAAGAAATTGACTTCCTACCAATAATTTTCAAAAATCCTACCAAAATCGTTCACAGCCTACCAAAAATTTAGAAATGCATTTCTTGCACATAAACCCTGTTATACTCACTTGTTTTTTTTTTCTGTAATTGTAGAGATGGAAGTTTGTCTTTTGGTGATTTTTAAGATGGGTGTTATGATTTAAAATAGTTTTAGAGCATACTACTCGTATGCAGAATGAACACCCATCCCTTTCCTGGAGCTAATCAAATTCGCTCAACCATGTTCTGTTCTAAATTTTCTTTTGACTGTTTCTTTACAATGTTCACTAAAAGTATTATATTATTTAAAAATGTTTTAAAACAAAAACATAGTTGAGGGAATATCGTCTTCTAAAGTTATATTATTTTCATTTAATTTTGGAGTTTTTGATTAAAATCTGAAAAAAATGCATGCAATATTAGTAAATATTTATGTAATTAATAAGTACATATGTATTTACAATTAAAAAAGTATTTTACTTTTCCATTTTGTCTGTTAATTTTTTTAATACATACACTTGAAAATAAACCTTCACTCAAAAATATTGTTAATTTCAATTTCATAATATTGTTCGCGTTTCTTAAACCAGAGGTGGTTATAGCTTTATTTATCTGTGCTTTAATCATCTCTGTGCAAAAAAGCAGAGATGTTTTCTATTACACCTAAAACAGTTTTTTAAAACACTTTATTTAATTATTTATTTAATTCAAAGTTACATTTTTTTATTTTATCTTCTGAATTTATAAGGTGAAAAATTTACTATTGCTAAAAAATTGCTACAGGAGGAAAACCTACCAAAAATTTAAAAAAATGCAACAAACCAACCAAACTACCAAACTGTTTTTTAAAAACGAAAAACTACCAAGTTTGGTCCGATTGGACCAAAGCGGCAACGCTGCCCACAACATTATAGATGCTGTTTCAGTATCATATTGATTGTTATGAGCTAAGCATGAATTCGCGCTGTGCCGTGAGTGCTCATAAATAATTTGAAAATTTGATTTGCATTTTTTTTACTACTTTAGTTCTTTAAATATTTTGTTAATTTAGATACAAATTGAATTTATCCGTTTCATTCCTGTTTTTAATGCACATCCATGATCACGTCTCTTGGCTTGTTTTTGGTTTTGCTTGGTTAACGATGAAAATATTTTATGGTTTTGTTACTTCCATAATGGTCGTCAAGTTTTTGTAGAATTTGATTCTAACGTGGATATTATGTCTAACATAAAATTAAGTAATTCAAGAGTTTTTTTTAATTAGTACTTACCATATAAAGTTCTCATTGGCTTCCATCAAAAAATTAAAGCATTTGTATTTAAGCAAAAGTTATTGTGAAACAGCTTTTTAACACCATTTTTTTTTTATCAAATAAACATGTAACCCAAATTCTGCTGTTAATGTTCCTTTTGGCATAATGCCACAGTTGAGCATAATAAAACAATAATAGGAAAAGCGAAATAAAAACCAAAACGTGTTGATGATTGTAATCTTACACAGTGGGAAACTTTACAAAAGAAATGAATATAATTCTGTAGCTTTTGTATGGCCATATCGATTGTATTTACAATTCACACAACTATATAGGAGGTGTAGACAAGTTTAAATTTTAAATGTTGTCTACATTATCATTTGTAGTTTAGGAAATAATCGGCTTTTAAAAATGAAAAATGTTAAATTTCTCCAGTCTTTTGCTTTTAGCGGAGACGATATCCTTGCGGTTTTCTCAGATTTAATAACATTTGCAAAGACTGTATTAAGCTTTAATAAGATGACAAAAATCTAGAAATAAAAATATTTCTTAATCAATATGAAAATTTTTTTTCGAAATCGTTTTGATTTCAATATACTTTATTCGTGCTTGGTTCCTTCAAATATAAATATTTCATCTTATTCTCATGAAATATTTTTTATTCAAAAAAAACTAAAAATTGAAATGTATTTCTGCGGGAAAAGCATATCCATATGACCATTTCACTACTGCTCATATAGCTCGTTTGTTTTGTTGTTTCTCCCAAAAAATTTCACGTAATTTTCTCATCGTCACAGTAATGATTGTTTTTTTTCTGGGCCGTACTTACCATATAACAAGTTTAGGGTGAAATTTTAACTGTACGGTAAGAAGGGATATTTTGACCGTATCTTAGTCTTTTAAATTGCCTTGAAAAATCACAAGGGTTTTTTTCGTCGCACCGATTCCGTGTTTTGTGGATACAAAGTGTTAAATTACCTACAATAGGACATGTAGTGTATAAAAAGAACTGAACATTTCTGTTGTTTTTTTAATAAATCACCCACTGTGTATTGGTACAAGACTGATAATTACGTTTCGAAAGAACATGTAGTTTAACAGTGGAAAGAGTTGAAACAAATGCGAAAGCAATGCTAAACATTGATTAATGTCAACATTTTTGTGAAAATAAAATTTTAGGATTGTATTATTAATATTTAACAGTAACTAGACGAAACATTTACCACAGCTATCAATTTATGAAATTTCACACCTGTAATAGTTTCTGTTTGAGCAAAAGTGATTTATTACGGGTATTAATTCTTTTGGTTAATAGGGACAGGTCTTTTTCCCAAAAGCACTTTCTATGAATTAAAAAAATATTTAGCCGACTTGCTGGGCTACATTGGTAGTATCTCTCACGAATTGGAACTGTAAATTACGAAATTTCTAACGTATACCCATTTCTGTTTTAAGTTCCTAGATTTTAAAGATCTTTCCAGTTTTTCTTTGAGCTTTCAGTACTCAACTAGTCAACAAATAACTAGTCTATAAATACAAAGTTTAAATATAACGGTATAGGAAACCAGGTTCTGTAAACTGTGTGTACTTTCTATTGCAAATACATGACAAGCAAAGACCTTATTATACTCTCCTTCTTTTAAACACGTTAAACACGACACAAACTACTGAACAAACGATTGCATGTCGTTAATGAAAAAAAAAAAAAAACACTACCATTAGTAGTTTAAACTTCAGTTTAAAAATTCACTCATTTCACAACACTTATATAAAGTTTTTTTGTTGTTGTTGCTGCTGTTATTTTAGATTTATTATTGAATTTTTGAACAAATAAAGTGTGATTAGTAAAATACATAAAATTCACACCAAATCATTATAGATTCTTTTACAAACAAAATGAAAACACAAAAGTGATGTCAGATGATGACAGAATATCCTAATGCATTAAGTTGCTGATGCCTTAAGGGAGGTTGTATAAAAAGCAACAGAACCAGATCTATCGCTAATGTTGCAACAAGAAGCTCTGGATAGAAATCCATCTTTTAAAAATAGAGCAAGTCTATTACTCAGAATTGGAAAATATAACCCAACTGATTTTCGTCAGTTAAAGATTATTTTTCGCGATATGATTGCGCATTAAATTTGAACGAAATAAATATGCAAGCAATGTGACTTTCCAGAAACTGACACAAAACAAAGAGGAATCAATTGAAAAATTTCGCATTTCGTTTGAAACAGGCTATATTCTATTATTAATATGATCAGTAATTGATTGTATGCTAACTGAACAATTAGTTTTTGGAATACGGTCAATAGTGCGATGCAACGAAACATTTTCCAAAAATTTAATAACTTTTAAAAAGGCATATGAAAGAGCACATACATATACCGGAAGCGACGCATCCAACAACGTTATTTTTTAACTCTTATGAGATATCATACCAGAGCAAAGATCAGATTTATGTCAATACAAAAGAAAATAAGCCGGTCCCGTTGAATTTTAAGCATAACAAAAAAAAAATTAAAAAACACAAAAAAAACTATTACGACCATGACTCAAGGGTTTAGAGAATAACATATTTGCCTGTGTCGAAAAAGGACACATTGTTTGCAAGTAAAAGGATCGCATAATAGATGACTTAGATAGTGACTAAGATTAAGTGTATGAAGATAATTGCCTAAATGTTTTAAAAGTCAAAATACGAAGAAGAACTTTATTGCCACATGTAAGCATAGAAATGAAATTAAAATGGAGCTACCATGTCACAGTAATTCTTAAGATGTAAGACTAAGTCCAACGAAATTTTCATTCGCTTGAGGAACTGCAATTATTTCTTGGCAAAGCTTCTTAATATTACTTGATATTACCTATAACTCTTAATAGTTAACTAACTTTTTTTTTTCTTGTCAGAATTTGGGAATTTGATTATTAATATTTAAATTAAATTTTAGTCGCACAAAATCTTAGTAATTTTGTTGTAGCGGACGGAAAAAGTCAAGCAGTGATCTCATGTGGTTTCTGTAAATTTGTGTAAATACCCCTTAATACAACTAAAACAAAATCTATAAAAATTTTACAGACTTTTTTACATTAAAAAGAAGGATACTAAACGAATGTAACTCTACAAAATGACAAACACATAGAGAAAATAAAAAAATGAACCACTATACAAGAAATACTTTATGTATCACAACAACCCAGCTGTGAAAATATTTAAAACTTTTTAGGTTTTTTACATCTTCATGCACCATCGATTTTAACAAGGCATGGTGCAAAGAAGTAGTTCAAATTTGTTGTTGTTCTTGCATGTGGCGAATAGGTGTTGGTGTTTATTTTCTGCTTAAGCATAAGTTCAAAGTTCAGTTTCTTTTTTAAGATTGTGTGGCCGTGCTTTTTAAAAAGAAAAAAGTACTTGCTTCGTTCAGCAGTAGAGCTATCAAGGCAGCAGCAATATTTCATGACATTATCATGACGAACATAAACATTAGCAGTGTGTAGTACTTACATTTATTTGCGACATATGCTTTGTTTAATATGCATAACGAGTTAATGGTTAATCATGTCTGTGTTAAATATTAGTAAAAATAAAAAACAACAAGAGAGATATATTATTTACTGACGTAGACAATGTTGTGCTTCCACAATGCTGAATAATTCAAAGTGCATCATTTTTAAAATTCATAAAAAAATTTGGCAAACCAAGTCAAGGCTTGTTTATTATTTTATTTAATTTTTGTGTATATCCTTCACCATAAAAAAGGGAAAAGTTTGTCATTTCGTTTGTAATTTCCGTTCCATAAAATATACATATTTTGACTTCTTATGCAAAGCGAAGTTGATTGAGCGATGTCCGTCCGTATAAGTGTTGAAATCAAGTTTGCCGAGGCACTAGATCAGCTAGTGAAAATATAAATATGCCAATCGATCAGATATTGGTGGAAACAGGTACTTTTGGAAATCATCATGATCGCCCCATCTCCTTCCAGGCAACGGGAAAAACACCACGCTTACTTTTAAATTTCTCATATCATTTGGAACAATAAAGTAATTCCAATCAATAAAATAAGCGTAAAGGGCGATAGAGAATTAAAAATAAGAAAAAAACATCAAGTGAAGAAAGTTGACGATCGCTTATATTTCCCGAGTTACAGGATTCTGAAATTTTTTTATTTTGTGAATTATCAATGTGGGTATCATTTTGAAGCTTTGAAGAGATCTTTAAGGAAATACTAAAATTTTTTAAAAATGCTTAACCCATTAAGAGCCGATGGCGTGTTTATATAAAAAAATATATATGCAGTACCACTATTTGCTTTTTTGATTGGAGTTGCTTCACTAAGCCCGTTTAACATTGATGGTGAAGGGTAAATAAGATTCGGCATAGCCGAATATAACACTCTTATTTTTTTAACTAAACAGTTACACACAGTCTTTCAAAATTTTTTTAAAAATATTGTGTCCCCTTACCAGTTTTTCAATAATAAATTTCTTCAAAATTACTTTGGGACACGGTTATGTATGCACATTCGCGATCCTTAAATCCTAGATTATCTACTGCTCAGATATATTTTCATAATAAAATACAGCCACATCGGTACAAATGGTGTATATATGACAAAAATAAGAGCTTCTATTTTATTTATGTCTTTTACATGTTCTTGTGTCTTATTTAGGAGGTTATTAGTTCGCCTGAATGTTGTTTTCTTTACGTTTGTGGCCGCAGAACTCAGTCATTTCTGTATCAGTTTTGAAAATTGTTTCTTTATTTTATAGTTTATGTTTACAGATTCATGCAGATGCATAAAACGCACCCACCACTTAAAAATTAAAAAAGAAAAAAAAAACTGGTTATGACTACAGCTCCCAAAAGCAAGAAGTAATACAAAAATAAATCTGAAAGTTAAAGGGTACCCCAAAGGGTACCTATATGGGCCCATCTTTTGAACTGTTATAGACCAATTGCTTGGCAATTGAACGGAATGTTGATTGCGATGAACTTAATAACAACACGTATAGTTATTCATTTTTGCAATTTTTTTTTTTGTTTTTTGTGAAATAAAGTTCTCTTATTAATATTGTTGTCGATGAAAGAGTTTAGTTTCATGACAAAATTATTTTTCTAATTATTAGTAATTTATTCCATACATTTCCCTCTGTAATCACATATTGAAAAATAATTATTATATCAATCTTGTTTGTAGGAAGGTAAAAGGAAATTCTAATAACGTTTAAAAGTTTTGAGCAAATTACGATGCAAGTATAAAAAAGATTTTTTTTTTTATAATTTAGAACAAAAGAACTTTTGTTATACTTTTTTCTTAGTAATAGATATATAGTATACTATTCTATATTTTTAAATAAGAAACATTCGCCAAATTGTAACTTAAAAAAATCAAAATTGTTTTCATTTGTTGCAAGAAGATTCAACAGAAACACAGACTTATAATTTTTGGTTAAGTTACATGGTTTAACATTTTGGCAAGCACTATTCATGTTAATAATAAAGTGTTTGAAGTAAAATCAGTATTTTCGGGTTTTGGACTGTGTCAATGCACTAATGTGCTTTAGCCTATTAGGTAAACTTGCCTTCTATCAAATTAAATAAACTCAAAATTTTTAAGCATCTCTTGGAAAAGCTATTAAATGAAATTATGATGAAACAACGACAAACATAGCAGGCGCAAAGAGAAATAAGAGACGTTATGATCACCGAATTTTCAGGCAAGTGAATTTTAAAGGTTATGAGTATTGATAAAATGATGATTCGAAAAAGAGCACAGTAAATAATGAATGTTTTTCTTTAAGTTCGATAGAATTTACAAAAAGATTAACTGTTAAATAAACTGTAATTTTGCGCTCACTTTTTGACATTTATGATCAGTATACTCCTGCAAAACCTTATAGATGGATTATCTAGATTTATTTTAATCTGTAGTCAATTAAGTCATCAATCAATTGCTAAATATTTCAATCAGCTTTTGATTTAACGGATTAATTAGTAAGTCGAATTGCTGCATATAGAATGAAACTAATCCTCAACAAATCTTACAGACCCCATTAAGTCTAGCAAAATGTACTCTTCTTATTTCGTTAAAAATGAAGCAGAAAATCACGCTACAGTCGATGCAGCATCATAATTAAAGATTTTTTTTCTTGAAAAAATATATGAAATTGCTTGGGACAAAAAGTGCACACAACAGGGTGGCGCTACATGCTACATCCACTTATTAAAAAAAAAATTTGGCAATCATCTCTTCTCCTCTATTTCCTGTGGTCCTAATTAAAGTTACTGGTTTCTAATGATCCAAGAACTCCAAGTTAAGCTTAGGGCAAAATAAGTCGATACCATTGTAAAAAAAATTCATGAATATAGAAACAAATGGATTCCAATATATAAATTCATTGGATGCAAACTCCGCGTAAATAGAACTGAAATGTTGCATAGGACGTTTTGAAAGAGCTTAAAGAGAAAATTTTTTCGATTCCCAAGAACAAAATCAAACTTATTTATTATTATTTGTCATTCTGTTTTGAATTCCTTTTATTCTTATGTATAGCAAAGGCGATTGAGCGATATCCCTCTGTCCGTCTATCCGTCCGTGTTAGTGTTGAGATCAATTTTGCCAAGGCACTAAATGGGTTAGGGAAAATGTTAATACGGCAATCGATCAGAGATAGTTTTAAAAATTCTGCAGTGGGCAAAATAGCACGCCCGCCCCTAATTTTTACATATCATATGGAACAATGAAATAACTCCATATAAAAAAACAAATATTTGGGGCGATAAAGATTTTAAAAATAAGAAAAAAATATCAAGCAAAAAAATTGGTGCTCGGCATGTGAATATGTTTTCCCCGCAGTAATACATTTCATTTTTTACTTTAAATAATAAATTTTTCATGAGAATATCATGAAATATTTATATTTAAAGGAATCAAGCACAATTAAAGTAAACTAATATAAAAAGATTCAAAATAATAAATTTTCTTGCTTTTGTACGAAGTTTTTAACGGTTATATTGAACTTTTTATCTTTAAAGGAATCGGGCATTATTAACGTTACTTAAAAAATTTTTCCAAGTAATAAAATATATATAGGGATATTTTATTTTTAATTATAAAAATTATTTTAAGTTTTGGTCGAAAAACTTAAAAGAATAGATTTTTATTAACAGTATCTGAAAAGAGCGTGTAAAGTTATTATAGCATATTATCATTAAAACATATTTAAACTAAAACTCCAAACAATAAAGAAGAAATATAATTAACAATTTTAAACGCTGGATAACTTTCTAGCTTATTCTTTAAAGGAAAAAAGAACAGCTAGCAGAAATTTCATATAGGAATAGATAATATTACTTTAAAATCGCATGGTTTTTAAAATGACTTCAGGGCACTCTTATAATTTTACTTGTAAAAGTACTTTAGATCGCTTGTTCCATATTCCGAATCATTTATAGCTAATCCATTCAGTCCATTTTTATTAACTTTTTTACTCATTCATTTACTAATTAATCAAAAAGCATAGACAAAAGGGGCGCTGACACATATACTCTTTATCAGTATCTTGAAAACGAAGAATGGCTTATAAATGCAAGAAGTTAATTTTGGTTAACAAATGTAGACAAGCGTATAGCAATTTTTTAAAACTTGCAAACTATTTTTATAGTATTGCCCCAAAGCCTGTATCTTGTTAAAAATATAAAGTATTCACACCGCATTTAAGACATGAGACTCAATATATCTTGATTTTTAAAAGCTAAGTCGCATAAAATTTAAAATTAGTGCGTTTCCAGCAAAACTAGACATTGTTTAAAAACTACTTGCCGTATAATGACTGAGTTTTGTGATTGCCATATTTTGTTACTCGCACACATGTTATACTTTTTCATTATTCACTCAACACAACACAGAAACACTGTTTTTATTTAAACTAAATATTCTTAAACCATAAAAGGAATTTCAAATGATCACTAAAGCGATGAAAACAAAGAAATTAGATCAATAAAAGTGTTTATAAAGGCCAGGATTCAATTTCATACTTAGTCGTAAGATCTATCAAAAACTGCATATAAACTCGAAAAGTATGATAGAGTGCTTTAGAAGTGTCTGTGCGTGACAGTATTTTGGACAAATCCGTATGATTTTATAATCTTTTGAAATATTTAAAAAAAATATATTTCAGTACGCGATCAGAGTAATAAACACCGAAAAATTTTAAAACCATAATTTTTCGCATCTTTTTGAATATTAGTGTAGCATCTGTAATGCCATTTTGAAACCATTTTAAAGTGAAACAATATTCTTTCAGATTTTTGTGCAATTACATCATACGATTAAGAAACCTTAAAATTTCAAATAAAACAATTTTGACATTCATTTGTTGTTGTTTTAGTTTACCGGTTGCTTATTTAAGATTTACAATTTACGACTTAAAAATAATATTGTTGATAAGAATGATATTGATTACATGTCAAATTCTGCGTTAAGTCAGTTTGAATTTGGAATAATCGTAATAATTCGTCACTTTTGTTAAAGTAATGTACATACCTGTATATTAAAAGGATGTTTTAAATTGATTGCAATATTTAAGAAAGGAAAGAAAAAATTGTATGTACGGTATAACAAACTGTAATATCATCAACTAATTAACTAAATCCGCTTTTATTTTATTTAAAAATTCAATTATCCTTTTCGATAAAAAAAAAATATTGATCCAACCAGTCTCTGCAGGTTACAATATCTTGTCGTAGCCTAACATCTCGTTGCGAACTTATCATATACTCTAGTGCATTAGAACCACAACATCACAGCTTGTGTTTTTAAATGCTAACAAATTCTCTTTTATTGTCTTTTTTATTAGCACGTTCACAACGTATTCCTAACATGTCCCTTAAGGTACTTTACTATCACTTAATTAAGAAAAATTAATAAAATAAATACTAGCACACACAACAAAACAAGTAATAGTGCTTTATTTGGCTATGGCGAATCTTATATATCATTCACCATATATGTAAATCTATTTTATTGAAGTAACTTCAAACAAAAAAGCAAATACTTGAGTAGCAGAGAAATAAAAAATAAAAAAATTAATATGCTGTCTCTATATTACAGGCGATCAACTCGTCTGAAAAATTTATTTGGAAATAACTCAAAAAACTGAGTGCTTTTCATATAAATTTTTCAGACGAGTTGATCGCCTGTAATGTAGAAACAGCACTTAAGTACGACATATCGCTCATTTAATTCAAGAACGTCATAACTCAAAATTTCAAATTTTGGAGTTAATCATACAGAATTTTTCGCTATTTCATGTTTTATATTGTGCATAAGTTTCATTTTTATGTCTTTTGTACTTTCCATGTTTTAAGAGAATAAATCGTTATTTCATTTCATGTTTGGAAACTTTCTTTGTCAATATAAACGACATATTTTGCTTTGTGGAGTAAACTTCATAACGTAAACATCATATCGCTTTCTAAAACATTGTCACATTTTGTTCTGTGACTGTATACATAAAAAAAGATATTTTTTAATGTTTCGATTTTTCGCATATAATGTATTATTTTCAATTACAAAATATTAAGTAAAACTCCGATTTACTTTTCACAAATAACGACATACATATTTTAATTTACGACACAGTATCAGATATATTTTTACAGCAATAATGTCATAATTCAAACATCCCATGTAATTTGTGCAAGACCTCCCCTTTAATACATAAATGATAAAAGTTTTCTTAAATGGTTTTTTTAAGAATGAATCATTTTACTAATTGTAGTGGGAACTTAAGCAGTCATATTTTTATCGATGGTGAGAACAACTCAAAAACTTAAACTGCGATTATCTCGAAATGAGTTTTTTTGACTTATGACGTTCTTAAAGTAAACGAGCGATATATATAATTTTACATAAAAATCTCATTGGCTTTTAATGGTTTAAGCATTTTTTAAAAAATTTAGTATTTCCATAAGTTCTCTTTAAAAGCTTTAATGTGATGCCAATATTAATATTTTAAAAATTTTAAAATTTTAGAGCCCCGTTATTCGAAAAATATGGGCGAGCGCCAATTTTTTCACTTGACATTTTTCCTTATTTTTTAATTCTCTATCGCCCATATGTTTATTATTTTTTTTATTGTAGTTACTTGATTGTTCCAAATCATATGAAAAATTAGAGGTAGGCGTGGTGTTTTGCCCATTGCGTCAAAGGAAATGGACCCATCAAGCCGATTTCCAATAGCACCTCTTTAGACACTGTGTCTGATCAAATGGCGTATTTAATTTTTCTCTAGCTGATCTAGTACCTAGGCACACTTGATTTCAATACTAATACGGACGGACAGACTGACATCGCCAAATCGTCTTTGCTATGTATAAGAAATCAGAATATATATATACGTTTTGGGGACAGAAATGGATTTTGTAAAAATCACAAACGGAATTGCAAACTTTAGTTATACCCTTTTTCCACTTTTTGCGGTATAAGGTATAATAATTCCGGAATTCGACATACTGCCAATGAAATAGATTTACGTAAAGTTTTTTTATTTTTTTTTTTTGTTTACTACTTATAGTTATAACTAGAAGAAACAATATATAAATCATTAAACCTAGAAAATAAAACAAACATAACTTTATTCATATGTGGTTCAAATCAAGTTCTTATTAGCGGTCTTAAAACATTATTCACATCACAACTAAAATGAAAATATTAAAGATTGCAATTACTTTCTTAGTAAAAGAAGTTATTGGCATACTTTCCTTCTTTTATCGCCATTCAGTATTTAAAATCTCAAAAAGTTCAAGGCTTGTATCCACTCAAAATATGTTTGCTTTAAATGTTTTTGATTTATTTAAAGAGTATTCCATTCAGTTTTTTTTTATATTAAAAACACTTTGAAATGTAAAGCAAAAAAATGTTTACTGTTTATTAATCTCATTAATTAACAGTCACATTTAATATTTTCAGCAGCGACAGGGATTTTTTCATCAAATAAACAAACGCTTATGTTTAATGATAATAATTTTTGATTTGAATGCAAGATTTTATTTTCAACCGACTTGCAAAAGAAAAAAGCTTTTTTTTTCGTTTCTATCTGTTTATGTTTCTGAACTCAGTAATTTCTGACCTGATTTTAATATATCATTTTTAATTGAAGGCAGCAAAATATATTCAAATAATTCCGTGTCATCTGTAACAAGTAAAAATATTGAAACTAAAGGGTCTCAGTAATTTTTCGCTTTCTTATTGCGATAAAATTGAATCTTCAACGTGACCTGTAAAACTTTCTATGTACAATTTTAAAACCTGGTAACCAAAGATAGCCATTTGTCCTCGGATTTGTTTTCCTTGTTACTGAAGAATACCTATGGACCAAACAGCGATCCATTTTCTTTCCTAAACAAACAATCATTAAATCTTCTTATCTTTGCTAATTTTTATCGTTATACATATATAATTTAACACAGGAACATACTTATATAAATTTATTTAACTCTTTCAGCCACGGTTTTGCATTTATAACTTTTTAAAATATTCGAACAAAATTTTGGATCTGCAGCCAAATTAAGAACACAAAACTACTTTTAATTAAAATCCAAGAAGCAAGTCTTATTTGTGTGTATACAGAGGGCGTCTTTGCAGGATTTCCATTGCCATACAGGATCCTTTTTGATGCTGCATTTTGTACATCTTCGGAATGTGGATTAAAGACGTGCACCAGTATATCCAACAGTATGGCAAAAACAGATATATCATATACATAACAAGTAAAACAGATACAAAAGAACGCATGAGTGTAGTTGATATTGTATGCTTTAGCTTGTGCGTACTCAACCTATGGATATAAACACATACAGTTGTTTATGGTATTGCATAGAGTAAGCAAATTATCAGTTTTTTACTCTCAAATATCTGTTGTACCATGAGTATTTGGATATATCAGTTTATGAAACAGATATTTTTGATACTTGTGTGCTGCTTATGATAGAGGCGAGAACTAATACGCAGTATTTTAACTTCGTACGTAATAACCCGAATTGTAGTTATTATTGTTCAGCTTTAGTAATTAGATTTTATGATTTTAAAGGTAGAATTAGAAATATTTATAATATTAATGATAATTTTATTTTATAAAAACAAATGGAAAATTAATAAATTGTTGTCTAGTTGCGCGTTGAGTTATAAGGATAGAATTAATTCAATTAAGAAATTTTATTGTAAGTTTATTTAAAAATATTAATTCCTCTTTGATAAGAACTAGTAATAGTTAAAATTAATATATAAAAATGGGTTTATTACATACATCTGTACAAACATATGTACATAAAAATAGGAGTTTCAAAATTTTCAATAAAAAAATTTCTAGAATACACCCAGTAATAATATTGTCCCTTTTATATACATACGTATTAAATAACGCAATTTTTATTTTCTATGCACTTAGAAGGATATTATAGTTATGTTATTTGTACATTAAAAATTTCTAAAATTTCTAACATTTACTAAAAAAACCTCTTTTCTGCATTAAAGAAAATTCCTACAGCTTAAATAAATAGAGAGTAAAAATTATTCGAAATTAAAAAATTATTAAAAAAAAAAAAAATAAAAGAGTACAATGGACAAGCTCGTTGTAACTGCTTACCAAAGGATAGTCAGCTTAACAACGGTAAATATAAAATAATATTTTCATTTTTGCTAAAAATGTTTAAATACTCATACTTCATTTTAAAATTTTAAAAATAATTTGGATTCAAAAGGTATTTTAAAGCAAACTTAACATAAAAATATTTTTTAATTGATTTTAAATTATCAGGCTTTTCGTCTCTCTAAATATATAAACATGCATACATATATTTATTTAGTGATTGTATCCTTAGAACTGTTGTAATTGTTGATAAAAGTTGTTAAAAAACATAAAAGTAATTTAAATACAATTATACGCATTAGATTCATAAATTTTTGTTAAAGAATTCTGTTTTCTATATTCAACTTCAATAAAACACAATAAAACAATCAAAAATATGGATCATGTTTGGAAACAATAATTTTATTTTTTAATTTTAATAAACCAATGCATATGTACATATGAATGGATATTAATTCGCAGCACACAATAAGTACTTATGGTACAACCATCAATATCTGTTTATACCCGTTTGTGCAAAACATAGGAGAACAGATATGTTACTCTCATTCTCTCTTTACTCATTCGTATCCATCCAAAGAGAAAAAGTAACAATATCAACTTATATCAGAAACACAAATGTACTTATCTATACGCACTCATAAGAGTAGACACCAGCGTTGCCACACAAGAAATTGACTTCCTACCAATAATTTTCAAAAATCGTTTACAGCCTACCAAAAACTTAAAAATGCGTTTCTTGCACATAAACTCTGTTATACTCACTTGGTTTTTTTCCGTAACTCTTGAGGTGGAAATTTGTCTTTTGGTGATTTTTAAGATGGATGTTATGATTTAGAATAATTTTAGAGCATACTATGCAGAATGAACACCCATACCTTTCCTGGAGCCACTCAAATTCGCTCAAGCATTCGGTTCTAAAATTTTTTTTACTGTTTCTTTACATGCAATATTAGTAAATATTTATGTAATTAATAGGTACATATATACAATTAAAAAAGTTTACTTACTTTTCCATTTTGTCTGTTAATTTTTTTAATACAAACACTTGTAAATAAGCCTTCACTCAAAAATATTGTTAACTTCAATTTCATAATATTATTTGCGTTTCTTAAACCAGAGCTTTAATCATCTTTATGCAAAAAAGCAGAGATGTTTTTATTACACCTAAAACAGTTTTTGAAAACAGTGGTAAAACTATTCACAGTTATTGTTTATTTAATTCAAAGTTACATTTTTTTATTTTATGTTCTGAATTTTTAAGGTAAAAAAGTTACTGTTGCTAAAAAATTGCTACAGGAGGAAAACCTACCAAAAATTAAAAAAAATGCAACAAACCAACCAAACTACCAAACTGTTTTTTAAAAACGAAAAACTACCAAATTTGGTCCGATTGGACCAAAGCGGCAACGCTGGTAGACACACAAAAACTGATACAAACAGATACAGTTAGGAGCAAAAATGTAACATGATAGGCGGCGTTCGGAAACAATGCTTAGTATTTCCTATGAGGAAGCAAATACCAAAAGTTTTTTCGATTGTTATTATATATCGGTTTGTCCAAAAAAATTAATACTTACATGCAATATTCTAGTATGGCAAGGATGGACAGTAGGGGTACCATAACAAATATCAGAAAATGTTACACTTTTGCACCCTGTTAAATTTGAATGCATTTAATAATTCAAACAAATACAATATCTGAATTATTCTGTAATCTACCGTTATTTATAAATTTTTCAATTATCTCACACGTGTTTTTAAAATGGAGCCATATAAAATCAATGAAATTATTAATTTATTGCAAAAAAATGAATCGGTAAGACAAATTGCAAAAAAGTATAAAATAAGTCATATGACCGTGCAAAGAATTAAAGAAAAGTATGGAATATGTGCTCAATCTCCACGTATTGGACGGCCAAGAAAAATAGATGATCGCACTGGTCGACACCTCGCAAAATTGGTAACATGCGAAAATCCTGTCACCCCAGCTGAAGCACTAAAAACTCTTCAAATTGATGCAAGTCGCTGGAAAAAAGAAAAAACCATTTCTACTAAAAAAAAACATTCTTTGCCGGAAGGAATTTGTAAATTCGTATAAAAATTGGACAGAAGGCGACTGGAGTCAGGTACTGTAAATTACTTTTTAAATTTTTTTTATTTTTTTTTTATTTTTTAGGTGATTTGGTCTGATGAAACGAAAATTAACCGTTTTGAGTCAGATGGGCGCTCGTGGTACTGGACTAAGGACCCAAACACCATAACCTCAAATCAGGTCCGACAAACAATGAAACACGGTGGTGGTTCAATAATGGTTTGGGGTTGTATCACGAAAAATGGAGTGGGTTAAAATTGATGGTATTATGAAAAAGGAACAATATCTTTCAATTTTGCAAAATAATTTACCAGCTGCTATTGAAAAAACGGGTCTTTTTCCTAAAAACGTTGTGTTTCAGCAAGATAACGACCCAAAGCATACGGCTAAAATAGTAAAAACTTGGCTACAAAGTCAACCATTTTCTGTTTTAAAATGGCCCCCCGCAGTCACCGGATATGAATCCGATTGAAAACTTTTGAAGTTACATCAAAACAAAGTTAGCCAAGTATCCGGAACCTTCAAATGGTGTTAACGAGTTATGGAGCCGTGTGAAAAACTGTTGGGAGTCTATTCCGAACGAGATGGTAGCAAATTTTTGCAATAGTATGCCCAACCGACTAAAAGAGCTTGAAAAAGCAAAAGGTTTGTGGACAAAATATTAAAAACTCAAACGTCGCGCTTTAATTACCATACAAATATTGCTGGGTGCAAAAGTGTAACTTTTGACTAAATCTGGTTACATACGCATTTTGTTTTACAAATTTGTAATATAAAAAATTATGTTTGTGTTATATTTTACAGAAAGGTTAATAAATAAAATAAGTTAAGATAATTTAGTTGTGTGTCTTCTTATTTTGAAACTATCAAGCTTTATTTCAGAACATAATAACTCATGTTACATTTTTGCTCCTAACTGTATATCTGTGCACGTCTTTAATGTGGATCGCTCTGGCTTATGCATACTGTTTTCCAAACGTAATTCTTTTGGCAGTGATTGTTTGTGTCGCTTTATTTGTACTGGTAATGGCGAAGTTGATGCAGAAAGGGAGAGCTTAAAGCCCACTTTTGACAACTTTGGTATGCCCATCACTAAATTTAAGGCAAGAAGTATTTCTATATTTTTAGGTGTAGTAGGTGTAAAAGCTTTCTGCGTAGCAGATTGTTTCCACTAAGTTATCTGACGAAAATAAGCAAAATAATTTTGTTGGTGTGATACCTTCTATTTCTACTATATGGTTATGGAGACCTCTACCTCCTGTGTATTTACCTGCCTCTTCCATTTAGAAATGTCTACTTTGTTTTGGTTGCACCACTGTAGGTTGCGGGTAACTGACACAATTTCGATAAAGGTATTCTATCATCCGAGTCAAAATCACCATCACGTATATCTGAGAGTATCAACATATCGATTTCATGGTTCCAATTGTCTGATTCAAGACTGCACAGACTTTCACAATCAGAAGATATATCTTCCAACAAAACATTTTCAATTTCAAGGTCATCGAGTACTCAAGGCATTCTAGAGTATAACACAAAATTAAACAGAAAAACAAATAATGTAGAATATACTACTGTCACAGTGGTTAGTAAACTAAACACCTTATTACTTACATTATTTATCGAAGAATATAATAAAATATATATACAATAGCTGGTTACTTAACTGAACACCAAACGTGAAAAAGTTAATTAAAATATTTTATGTGTCAATATAAATTGTAATTAATTTATTGTTGTATTATTAATTATTGATATGTTATACTCTGTATTGAAAAACTTTATTTCTTTTTATTAGAAACTAAGTAACATAAATTTAATTTGTATAAAAATACAGTCACAAAACCTACGTTTGAATATTAAAAATAATGTAAACAATTACATCGTGGACTACTGTTAACTTATATTTAAAATTTTTTATCTACTTGGATAATAATTGAAAATTAATTTTTGTCTAATTTTCAATTTTCTATTATTCATATATGACAACATGCGAAATAAAATTAAAAGAAAACATAAATATGGAAAAAATAAGTGGCCCTTGCCCCCTTATTGAAGTACCCATTAATTTATAATTTGAAATATTTATACTTCTTGTTATATAAAATACAGCAGTAAACATTCTGTCTAATTTTCAAGTGCTTGTATGTAACGGTCCAAAAATAATGCCAAATAATAATTGAGATAACATTAATTTGATAACACCCTTTTATTTCTAAATTCAAATAATAAATTTGTTGTTATAGCAGACTTAACAATACTGGCCTTTTGTTACTTTCAGCTGTCTGTTTATAACGACTCAAAAGTTTGGCCACATACTATTGGGGCACCCTTTAATTAATAATTTTTAATATATCATCAATGGACATTCAGTCCGATTTGCAAAGGTTTTGTCTAAAAAGGTTCAAAAGATAAGCCCATATAGTTCAATTTACGTCACCTACGGGGCTACCCTTTAATTTTTGGGATATTATACTTTTCACCAGAAAAAAAGGAAACAGGATGTAACTATGTCAGTCATTACGTTTGTAATTTCTACAATTTCCATTTCCGACCCCATAAAATATATATATTCTGAGTTCTGTGCTCAATTGAGCGATGCAAGATCGATCCATGTTCTTTAAAACAGCGGGCAAAACACGACGCCTGTCTCAATTTTTTCCACATCAGTGGGAACAAGTAAGTAACTCAAAAAACACACATATGAGGAGATGGAAAATTAAAAAATAAGAAAAAACCATCAAGTGGAAAAATTAGCGCTCCCCCATATTTTCCGAGTTACGGGCCTCTGAGCTTTTTAATTTTTTTAAAATATCAAAATGTGTATCATCTAAAAGCTTTTAAAGAAATCTTTAAGAAAATACTAAAAATTTTTAAAAGTGCTTAACCCATTGAGAGCCGATGACATTTTTATGTAAAATTATATATATGTAAACTTCATTTTTATTTTTTAATTCTCTGTCATCTCAATATTTGCTTTTTTGATTGGGTAATTAAGATTCGGTATAGAATATACCAATCTTCCTTGTTTTTTTATTACTTTTTGGCAATAGGAGCTACAGTGATACGCAGTTTTTTTAATTTGAATAAGGTAGTATGCCCTTTACGGTTCAGAATACAAGTAAACAACATATTTATTGTATGTGGACTCCCTTTAACTTTTTTTGATTATGAACTGTTTTAAATCACGACAAATCTGTTAGCATCACCTTTCAAATAAAGAAAACTTTTCAAAATCGGTTCCGAAATGACTAAGTTCTGCGGCCACGATCTTAAAAAACATTCAGTCGAATTGATAACTGCCTTCTTTTTGTCTTTGAAGTCGATTAAAAAAACAGCTGTTCAAACCAACCTGCATTCGACTGAATTTTGATTTTCTACTACAACCGCATAAATTTGACTTTTGATGTACCAAATTGCCTATTGATGTACTTTTGATGTAATTTTTATTGTAATGCTTTTTGCATCAATAACATTGCATTGTTGCGCCATAATTTATATGTTTTTTCCCCCTTCTTTATTAACAAAAGACAAGTAAAAAGAGCTACTAATGGCTATAGATGACATCACTAATCGATGACACTAAATATGGTTATAGCTGTGTCTTTGTGGTAAGACACGCCTAATTGAACCCTTAGCCAAAAGTAAAACTAAATTTTAATTTGGCACAAAAACTTCAGTCTTGAAGCACAGGATGGCTGAAGTTGTCGTAATACATGTAGGCATATTTTAAAGTTGTGGAAAATTAATAAATAATTTAAAGATAATGAAGAAAAAAATATATTTCATTTAAATAATCCGCAGGAATATTGAATTAAACTAATAAATCAATATGAAAGTTTAGTATCGAGATTTTTTTGTATTTATTTACTTCAATCGTACTTCATTCCTTCGAAAATAAATATTTCATGATATTCTCATGAAATATTTAGTATACAAAGCATATCCATATGGCCATTTCGATACTGCTCAATAGCTCATCAGTATATTCTACCTAAATTTTGCAAAAAAATCACTTTTGGTAAGCGAACAACCACTGAAACAAATTTAGCAGAGCCACAGATAAAGAAATAATAGCCACAGAAGAATGAAATAAAAACTAGTGGGTAGTTGAAACTTAAAGACTCCACGCTTGAATACCGAAAAGCATAATAATATAAAAGCGGAAAATTTTTTCACACTTGAAGAGTTGCGTGAATAAAAATCGATTGATTTAAAAAGTAAAACATGAAATGTAAATTGAAATTAGAATTAATGTTCGAATTCTACATAAAAGAACTTGTATCATTGTTTAATAAAGCCTTTGTGGTTTTCGAATCCCAAAGAGCACGTGTCGGTTTTATTATTTAGTATAGTTATATCTTATTTACGCATTCATTTTCTAAATACTAACTAGTTTTGTGACTTGTGTTCTCTGTTAGCTTAAGCATTTATTGGCACGTTTGTGACTTAATCATAACAAGTCCCCTGAGGTGCTTTAGAAGCACAAAAAAAAGAAAATGCAAAAACACATTAATGAACAGTACTCTATTACAAACAGCGACAATAGGGCGCGCTACATGGCAACGAAATAAAAAAAAAAAAAAACAATAAATCAAGTTTAAAAAGCCTTTTCAAGTTACGTGTCAAAAAACAATAATGTCATTGAAAAAGTAGTGTGCAGAACAATTGGGAAAAGATTGCACCTTGCTTTTATCAATTTGATAATGGATTCTAAGAAATTAATAACAATAAAACTATTTTCAGTATTGTTCATAGCTTTGCTTTTACTTTAGAACCACTAAGCGACCTTAAAAGTATCGTTTCTTTTGAAAAGGCTTGGCATTTCTATACAAGGTGTCAAAAAGACAAATAAACATATTTTACAAAAGAAAAACTCCGTTAATTAAAAAAAATAATGAATCTCATTCTAATTGGAACAGTTTATTAGATGACAACATATTAAAGTTAAAATCATTTTGGAAAAAACCACTCATATCATTTAAAAGTTATTAATAAAAAATAAAATGTGTAAGGAATAATACGTACGTAATTCGTTTTCTTATTTTTTCTTTTCTTAATAAAAATTGTTTTCCTGTTTTTACATAAAGAAATATGCGCACACGTGCATACCTGCTGTGCCTACTAAAACAACATTATTGTTATATCAGCTGCTGGTGTTTTACTCTCAGGTTCTTCTTTTTATGTTTTTGTTTGATTTTATCTGTGTGGTGTTGTATTGAAATATTCGCCAATTTCAGGCTAACATTATTTATATAAAATGAAAAGGCATCACCAGACGCAAATACAGTATTAAAATTGCTGAACTGCATTTTCAGGTTACTAATTTCTCTTGTTTTCTTTGGAAAATTTAAAAAAAAAAATTTTTCTATCGTAAAATTTTTTAGAAAAAAAAAATAATAATAAAAATGAATTTAAACACTAATTAATTTAATTTATTTTTAATTTTTTTTACTCTAACTGTTATTGTATATGCAATCAGTCCAATCATGAATATTCTCACGGAATTTCTTTCCCACGGAAAAAATTTTTCTCGAGAAAAGAGATCTCTAATAATGAATTCCAAGGGAACAAAATAATAAAAAAGTGAAATTATCGTAATTTGAAGGGAATTATTTTGTTTATTTACATAAAAGTTTTCTTTTTTAATTCATAATACCTACTTTTTTCCCCCACATATTTTTCACTTTCCGCAGTCAATCAAAAATGGAAAAAAATTTAAAATGGGAGAAAAGAGAAAAGTGAAAAAATTTACATGGATTGTTTTTTTTTATAATTGGTCGGAATATAAAAATTTTCCAATTTCATAAATAGGAACAAGCTTGCGTCGAAAACAATATATAAATGGAGTATTTTAATGTTTGAAGCTGCTTCATATAATTTTTTACTCTTTAAATTAAATATTATTAATAAACAAAGTAAGTAACTAAAGAAATAAAATAGCAAGCTGTAGGGACTCAGCAACTGTTTTCAATACATAAAATATGACAGCCGCTCAGAATTAAATTTAAACTATTTATTACAACCTTCACCACAAAAAGTGGTAAAAAGTTTTTCATTCTGTGTGTAATTTCTGCAATATCCTTTTCCGGCCCATAAAGTATAGCGAAGTTGATTGAGTGATGTCCGTCTGTCCGCCGTGTCCACAAACTTAATTTCACAACAAAAATAAATATGTCAGCAAGTAAAACATTACACCTACCTCTAATTTTGTATGTCATTTAGAACAATTAAGTAACTCCAATCAAAAAAATACATATATGGAGCGATGGCGAATTAAAAAAATAAGAAAAAAAACATTAAGTGAAAAACTTGGCGCTCGCACATATATTCCGAGTTACGAAAAATTGAAATTTTCAAATTTTTTTTTAATATCATTTTGATATCTTTTGAAGAGATCTTTAAGGAAATACTAAATTTTTTTAAAAAATGTTTAACCTATTAACAGCTGATGTAATTTTTATGTAAAATTATATATATGCAGTACCAGTTTTTTATTTTTTAATTCTCTGTCACCCCAATATTTGACGTTTTGATTGGAGTTACTTCACTAAATTATATTTACATAGATGGCCAATGGTGTATAAGATTCGGCGTAGCCGAGTATAGCACTCTTTTTAATATAATAAAAGAAAGGCATTAATGATACACTGAATATATATAGTAAGATTGCGCAAAGAAAAAACATGGTTGAGGTAACCATAATCTAAGAGCAACATGTTATGGGTGCATTATATGGTTGCTAACAAAACATAGTATTGTTACATTTGCAACCATATTGTTGTGTAGCAAAACAACAACATTCTAAAGTATAAACATAATAATGTTTAAATTTAAACATTAAATGGTTAAATTAAAATATCATAATATGGCTGAAAATGTCATGTTATATAATTGAATTATAATATAGTCTTGTAAGTGCTCAATTTTCCTGACTTAATTACACTGTACAACAAAATCAAATTTTTTCAAAAATTACAAGATCCGGGCTATAAATTCTGATAGAGGAGACAAAAAAAGATATACGTGTATCGGCGTTTTGAAAGTTTACATCTGTATTTCATTTGAGAGAGGGTTAATGTTTCCCAGCTCTGGCACATTCTTATTGTTAAACGGCATAAGAAACCATGTGACCCTTACATTTTAGGTAAAAAATGTGTTCAGCAAATTTATGTAAAATGTTACGGAGAACATTTTTTTAGAAATGTTAACCCTCTAACTCCTCAATATATGGGTCTTTTTTGTCCTTCTTTTAAAAAAGAGCAAAAAACACCATTAAAACAGGGTTTTAGAGGGTTAAAATGTTCCACAAAATTGTTACCCGTTAAATTTTACTATAAGTCCCTAAATACACCAAAAGGGAAAATTCAACCATAAAGTCAGAAATAAGACGCAACAAAAGAGAGCTTAGGGTTAATTTCGCATTTATTAAGAATTTTGTTTTAAAGCAAATTTGGATAGCATTAATTACATTTTTTTTAGCTCTAGGTTATTCCACTTCATTATCATACAATGTCCAGCATATTTCAGCGATAAGCGAATGAATGCTTTTACCTTTATAGCGTTCTTCAATGGCTGCGCATGACTGATGAAATTTTTCACCATTCTCATCAGATTCTGTTGACAACTGGTTCTCAAAGTAATCCATATGGGAATTTAAAAAATGAATTTTTGTTGACATATGAACGCAATAAAAGGTTCCTGTTTCAGCGATGGTTCCATCAACATAATGACTAGGACTTCGAAGTTGTAGCACAGGTACTGGGAGTTCGTCAGAATGCGGAAATGGCAGCATGGCTGATGGCACAGTTTTGTATACAAAACTCTTTCGCCTATATCTATTCAACTTTAATATGGAAATATTTTGGCACACGTAGCACGTAGCGTCATTATGTTCACCTGGATCTAACCACCGCAAAGGAATACCAAACTGCATTTCTAAAAAATAAGAAAAAAAACATCAAGTGAAAAAATTGGAGCTCGCCCATATCTTCCGAGGTACGGAGCTTAGAAATTTTCCAATTTTTTGAAATATCAATATGGATATCATTTAAAAGCTTTTGAAAATATCTTTAAGGAAATAGCATTAAGAGCTGATGAAATTTTTATGTAAAATCACCCCAATTTTTGGTTTTTTATTGGAATTACTTCACTGAACTAGATTTACATATACTATATGGTGAAGGGTATATAAGATTCGGCATAGCCGAATATAGCGCTCTTACTTGTTATTTACAATCTTTAAGGGGTGAAATAATTTTGCGAAGTAATTGAAAATGTATTTATGGCCTCAATAAAGTGTTGTTTTATCATTATTCTGGCTGAAAACAATTATTTTGCGATTATAAGAAATACAGATTCAAGGGGAATACTCATATAATAAATGCCTAGGACCACTACTTCATAGAATTAAGTATTCTTCACAGAATTTATATCCAAAACTGGAACTGAAAACAAATTTTTTTGGTTTTTGTTTTAAATGTAAATTGTATGTAGAAATTATCGTTAGTAATCTGTTAGTAAAATAAGCCTTTGCTGAATATGGTTAACACCATCGTTAATCGGTTTAGTTACCAATCATGGAAGGAATGGCCCCGTTGATGGAACACTAAAATAATTTATAGAAAATGTTTTAAAGCTTTTTCAAGTATTTAAAATAGGACTTGTAAAAATGGTTTAACAGTTTGTTATTCTAGTACCTGGTTTTATTTAGGGACATTCCAAAATTTGTGGAATTTTAACAACCACAATTACTAATTTCATTATTTTGTACATCCAAATTGACCTGGGGTGGAATTGTTACATCCGTGAACGTACAACACGTATCGTAAAAATACGTTTTTCGGATTATGACATACATTAACGGATGGAAATTAACAATAACGCAGATTATAACATACGTTATCGTATACATGAACGTACATTTTTTACGAACTGTCATACGTTAACAAAACTAAAAAAAAACGCTAAAAAAAAGTGCGAATTAAAAAAATTTAATCTTAGTTTATGATAAAGTTATTATTACAACAAGTTAAATCTAAGATTCATGAATGAACACAAAAATTTGGCAAAAAACATGCTTCCTAATTGGGCATATTAAAATCTAATGCTAACAGACTATGGGATGAGCTTTCCAAGTGTATGAACGCACTAGTACCACCAGTTAATGATGTTATAATTTTAAAATAGGAAATTCGCAAATTATATTTTTGCAAAAAAATATTTATATTTATAATTTTGGCTGATCAAAAATAGGTATCAAGCAAAGAAAAAAGCTTTTTTTTAATTGAATGAAGGAAGCCTTTATGAAGAAAAGCTGCTGGTGCCAAGTGAAGAAGTGTTAATTGAAGCAGCAGCCCTTGAATCAAGCGCTATAGGTAAAAAATCGGTTTTGACCTTTGGAAACAACAAAATTTGAAAAACTGACCAGCCTGAATACTCTTTATTTAACTTTAGAACATTTTAATTTCAAAACTATTGTGACTCATTTAAAAAATTACGATCCGTTTACAATCGTATGTCATAATGCCATTTAGTTCATACGATTAACGTATCACGTAATTTTTTTTCGTACGATTGTCGATACGAACACGGATGTAACGATTCCACGGATGTAACGATTTATCATAAAATTTAATTGCTTTTTCAAATTTGTTATTCTAAATGAAACATTTTCCTTTTAATTTTCAATTGAATTTTTTTTTATATTTACCTGTTTTTTTTTTGGTCTATGGACATTCTCGAATTGTTTTTTTCTAAAACAGATTTTTTAAAACCACAATTATTATCCCTTTTCACACGTAATAAAAGGTATATAAAAGGGCAGTAAGTAATAACAATTTTCGTAAGATAAAGGTAAAAGCATTCATTCGGTTGAATTTTCCTTTTTGGTGTATTCAGGGACTTATAGTAAAATTTAACGGGTAACATTTTTGTGGAACATTTTAACCCTCTAAAACCCTGTTTTAATGGTGTTTTTTGCTATTTTTTAAAAGAAGGACAAAAAAGACCCATATCTTGAGGAGTTAGAGGGTTAACATTTCTAAAAAAATATTCTCCGTAACATTTTACATAAATTTGCTGAACACATTTTTTACCTAAAATGTAAGGGTCACATGGTTTCTTATGCCGTTTAACAACAAGAATGTGCCAGAGCTGGGAAACTTTAACCCCCTCTCAAATGAAATCCAGATGTAAACTTTCAAAACGCCGATACACGTATATCTTTTTTTTGTCTCCTCTACCAGAATTTTTAGACCGGACCTTGTAATTTTTTGGTGTGTTGTAAAGTGTTATTATTGTTTTATTCATTAACGATTTTTCACAAAAAATATTTAAAAACATAAATTCACAAGAAAATCAATTATTTGCTTATAAAAAATATGGTTTATAAGCCCGAATAAATGATTTCACAATAAACAAACAAACACAAAAAAAAAAAAGATTTATATGCTTCCAATACATACATATTTATTCCAACCTTTTTTAAATGTTTTGGTTCCCTTTTTATTAGTTTTCACATTTTGCACATTATTTTTAATTATTTATTTTGTACATAAATTTTTATTTTTTTCACTTTCTCTAACAATAAAAAACAATCTAAAATTTTAGCTACCAGACAAATTATTAAATGTCATGAACTAAAACAACACATTTTTTAAAGATAAGATTATTCTGTTGCTTTTAACCATACTTTAATTAATATTAATATATTATGGGTATATATTTTATATTATTTTTAATAAGTTATAAAACTTTGTGGTAGAAATTTTTTTAAGTTAAAACCAACCATGTTGCATTTTTTGAAAACAGTAACAATATAATCGTTAAAAGTTAACAAAAAATGTTAATCGTGACTAAAGTTTTGGTGTAAACAACTACAATTTGTTTCTCCGCAACTATAAATTGTTACAAGGAACATGGTTATTGTGACCATATCACAGTTATGTTTTTCTCTGCCTGATCCCAACTGTTATTTTAGGTTTAGTGTATAGCTTACACAAAATAAGTGAAATTTGCAAAAAAAAAAAAAAATAGCAACAAAATGGAAAAAACGTGCAACGTTTTTTTCTATATTATAAAAGTATAAATATCTTATTTTATAGTGATTTAAAACATTGTTGCGACTGCCTTCACTTTAAATAACCTTTGTATATTTTTTTAGAAAGTAGTAAACTTAAAATTCGTGTTTTTTAAATTCGAACGTAATTTTTTATCAAAAAATTTAAAATAAAACTTTTCTAAAAACAAGTATAAATAGCTATAAAATAAACTTCCATAGAAAAACAATCAATTTCATGCCTGTCATACCCGCAAAAGGTCAATAAAAACGTACGAAATTTACTCAATTTCTCTTATTAACAGTGTCCCAAATTGAAAAATTTAAAGTAAAAGCCTAGAAATTTCACTATACGATGCAGAGATTTGTAGCCCCTCGAGCTGCGTAAATTAATTTTAAAATTTCTAAATTTAATTTTGTAAATGAAACATTTTTAACACTGCTTTTAAAGCTCTGCAATAAATATTTAAAAAAAAAACACGTATTTCTACATTTGAATTGTAAGAAAATTAGAAATGGCACGCAGACGGAGTCGTGCACACTGTTAGTTTATAAGAAAACTGTAACAAGCTTAATATATGAGATAAATATTTAAAAAAAAAAATGTACAAAAATTTTTAGTTATATTTATGTAAATCTGATTGTCTGCAAAATGGCCTTGAAAATAGTAAACAAATTAAAGCAAAATATCATTATATGTTATCGTTGTTTTATTTCAACAGCATAATGACAATTGAGCTCGCTGGCAGAAGATGGTGATATTACATATTAATAAATCAAAATTCAATATTTCGTCTTTTGAAGCATCCTTTATTGCATAATTATATAATTACTATTGTGTTATAACAGTTTCTTTTCTATAATTAATGCCATTGAAATCATACAATTGTTCAGTTTAAATATTGACAAGTTGTATTATTGCGAGTATCATGTGATATTTCGTAATTAATAATTTTTGTAAACAATCATTTATTACATTAATATACGAAACTTTAAAAAGGAATTTTTCCCCTTTTTATTGAAGCTATAAATTGAAAAGAAAATAATATAATTTTAAGTATAAAAAATTTGAAGTTAAGCAAAATGTTGTACGGTGTTTTCTTTTTTAATTCGTTGTTACTTTTAAATGCCGAAACTTTTTATAGACCTGGGCACTTCCTAATATTTCCGAAATTCAACATATAAGTTAATCCGATAAGTATGAGTTCCGCGCCATTTAACTTGTTACACTTGTTAACAATGTAATATATTCTTTACGCTCAAAAAATAACTATATTTTTTAAGTCGAAGAACCATTTCGAAAACTTTAATAGTCTAGATATTACGGTTGCAGTGGTAGACGACTGTTGTAGACCAATAGATATTGTGACATGAGCATAGCGAGGAGTATGTGAGATTAATTTTTGAAGCTCGGTACCATACACTTTACGAGGATGACGCTATGTGGTCTCAAAGTTGGATATCATGCATCGGAAAATTTTTCTAATGCTTGATATTTCTTCAGTTTTTATTTTCATAAGCGTCTAGTCAATACGTATGTTTATATTTTTAAATTAACATTTTTTATTTTTCGATACCCTGGACCAGCTTTTTTTCAAAATTTTGGTTATATTTTTTAGCATTTTTTTATTTATTTTTTATCGTAATTAGCGAGCAAAATTATTGAATTTTTATGTATTTTAGCTTAAAAAGGGCCTTCATAATATTTTTTTTTTATAAAAAAATGTTGTTAAGGAATATAGAAAAATTATGTTTATGTTTGTTTAGAGCACATTTTTTTATAAAATTACTTATCACTGTGGAAAAAAGTTGTCCTTCAATTTCAAACATTTTACATCGAAATTTTGACTTTACCCTATAGGTTATGAAATCCAAAAACTGGGATCGAAAAAAAAACTGCCGTTGTAAAGCTATATGTACTTCGAATTGTTGCTAAAAGTATTTCATGAGCCATATGTTGACAAAAAAGTAAAAATTCCAGTTTGGAATTTTTTATTCTTATTTTGGGAATTATTATTATTATTTTTTTTTCTATCAAAATAATTTGGTAACAATAACTTAGGATTATATATTTAAAAATATATAATAAATAAAAATTTGTTCGCTAATTACGGTAAAATACAAAAAAAAAATTGTTGAAAATTGTACTTTATATTAACTAGACCGGGGTATTGATGGATCCAAAATGTTAATTTAAAATGCTTATAACTCTATCATTTCCAAACACGAATACCCAGATTAAAGCACCATTTTGTAGGTATTAACTATGCCTTTTAGATCATGTTTAATTTTTAAATATCAGACAAAAATTGAAGAAACGGTCAAACCGAATTCGATTACATTTTTAGGGTCTGGTCGTCCATATGGTTTATCTATAGTAAGCACGAAATCGGTCGATGCGTTAGTGAGTTACGACTTTTCATGACAACATTTGAACGTATGCGGTATATCTACTGTATTCTACTCTCTACTCTACTATTTCGAATAATTTTTATTTTAACATGCATATGTTTCACTATCGTTGTGCTCAATTTTATTTAATTCACATCGTCTTTATTGTGAAATTTATTTTAATCAAAATAAAAATTCATGAATTTTTTAATTTAGTTTTACTAATTGTGTGATGGGGTGTGTATTAATTAAAAATTTATTTGGGTTTATAAATTCAGCAATTGTATATTTTTGTTACAAAAATCTATAAAAATATTAAATATCGCATTCTATTTGATTAATATCATAATCAAATGAACTACAAAACTCAAAATAATCATTCAAAAGCTATATGAACGAAATAGACGATGTCAATTAACGGAACAGTTAAAATCATAAATTATTCCTTTATTGTAATATATGAAATAAATTAACAAAATTATTATGTTAGTAAAAAAAAATTACGCTCTCATGAAAGCATTTGCAACAAAATTTAAAATAATCAAAATTTTTTTCTAAAATTTTTATACTATTTTTTAAGTATTTCTTTGTGTTATATAAAAATTTCAAGGCGGAAAACTGTGTTTTAAAAATGGCATTTTAAAAGCAGTATAAAACGTAAAATAGAAAGTTCTCATTTTACTTTACCAATATTCTTAGGAAATAATAGTAATTTAACATTTCACAATTTATTTGACTGCTGTTGCATGCGAGCGTGAGGCCATTAAAGTTGCTGATAAGTAAAGTTTGCAAAATATGAATAATAAAGTAATCCAATTTATTCAACAAACATTTATTCACCCCTATTCTGCGTTTCGATTAAATCTCCGCATTCAGTTCCGTTGCGATCGAAAATTGGTATTCTGCAGAAAAACGGATTCGAAAAAAAAAGAAGATGACAACAATGTTTACACAATTAATAACATCACTGTGGAATGTGGAAATTAAACAGCAAAATATGCAAGTTTGCTATCATTTTTGTAAACAAGTGTTAAATTTGATACAAAAAGTTGTATGTATTCCTAATTAAAAATAAATTCTTGATGAAATTTAATAAACAAATAAATAAATTAAATAAAAAATGTAAAAACAAAATAAAAATTAGTTGTTCATAAATATATTACAGTGCAAAGAATCTTGTGAAGATAAAGGTATATAATTAAAAAAACTTAATAGTGTTGTTATTAAATATGGAAAGAAAAAGAGACAGTTGCAATCCATTTATAAAAGTAAAATGTTAAAATATTGTAAAATAATTTTCTTTTACAAATTTAAACAGATATTTTGGTTAAATAAAGACGCGTTCAAATATGTTTTAGATATTTTTGCTCATGAGGTGCAGCGAAATTCTTTGTCTTTTTCTTCACCGCTTGACCGAGTTGTGGCCGCTTTAGGATTCTTTGCAGAAGGTGGCTACCAAAGCGGAGTTGGAGCAGATTTTAATTTTGGGATGTCTGCTTTAGATGCCATCAAATTTGTCAGTTTTTCATACTCTTCTGGTTTATTGTTTTTGACCTGTAATACAAAAATCAACAATTAAAAAAAAATTAATTTAATTAAATAAAATAATTGAAAATAATTTTAATTTTATTTTTTTAATCTCGTCTGAACATTTTATCTCATTTTCTATTTACTATTTTTTCAATTTTTAACACTTTAACTAAAAAAATACAAATAAAGAAAAACCCTCCGTTAACAAAAAAAAAAAACAACGGAGAAAAACGGAGCTCCGATCGTAATGCAGAATACATACAATCGAAAGAAACTGAGCGGAATCGAAACGCAGAATACCAAAGTTGCTAGACGGAGAAAATTTCAATGCGAATCGAAACGCAGAATAGGGGTGATTGTCTTTTTTGTGTAATGCGAATGTTTAACAGCACTAAATACAATAAATTTATAATTTTCACAAAAACTTTGTGCTGTTTTTTATTTAATTATCCCGATTAAATTAATTACCGATATTGATGAAATATAAAATATCAAAAACACTGCGATAATTTATTTATATGCACAGGCACTTTGCAAATTATTTAATTAAAGACACGGGAATATTTTTTAATCGGGATAATTAAATAAAAAATAGCAAAAAGTTTTTGTGAAAATTAAATTAAAAAAAATATATTTCCGTGTCTTTAATACAATAATTATATTTTATGTTTTAAAAATTTATTGTTTGAAGAGATACAACAGACCTTTACATTTAAAATGATATTAAGCGATTTTTAAATAATTTTTTATTGATGCCCAAATTAATTTCCAATTTAATTTTAAACGCTGAATATATGGTATTTATTTTCAACTTAATAACTATAAAATGGCTGTATGTATTACTTTTTTAATAAAAATAACACTTATTGATGTATCATTACCTAATCCTTAAATAATCATAAAATTACCACAATTTTGTACATAAAATCAATTACAAAATGTTATTTAATTTTTAATACTTCGAATGCGTCATAATTAATATCATTGAATTTATGTTAATTATACGTACAGGAGCATATAGTTCCTTGATGTTGTTGTATAATAAAGCAAAAATATATATAGCAAACAAAAATAATTTAATTAATATAATAAAAAAAATTCCCATTGTTTAATTTAATTTAATATTTGCAAAGTGTCCGTGCATATAAATAAATAATCGTAGTATTTTGTGATATATTATTTTTCATCCACTTTCAACTGTATAAAACAGCCGAAAAAAAGTCAGCCGTATATACAGTGGAGAAGAAAGAAAAATAGAATTACTGTTGGTTATTCTTCTTTTTGCTAAAACTTTGATTTTTGTCTTTGCTTTATTGCTTTGACAAAAAATTTTAGTTTATTTAGAATGTTAAATGTGTCAGAAGTTTCCTGAAGAGTTAAGTAAGTGGTAACAAAATGGGCATCGACACGTGCTTTGACCATCAATTATCAATATCGGTAATTTAAATAATTAATCGGGATAATAGAAAATAGCACGAAAAAAGATTCTATTTTGAAACTTAATTAATATAAATAAAAATTCCCGTTGTTTAATTTAAAATTATTTTAATATTGTTTTATTTGTTCATTATTAAATTTATCAATCAAAAGGTTATTTATTTTTATTTTCGATATTTCGCTTCTTCTTTGTATAGTTTCATCAGGAGAGACAAATATTTATTTCAACATAAATTAACACCATATATGTAATAAATTTTTTTCAAACTAACATATTTAAAAAAAGATATACATATATTTTGTCATATAATGGAATTTTTAAACAAATGCAAAATACTAAAATTATTTCTAACTTACTAACGACCTTAGTCATAACAAGGTCCTTTTTTAAGTTTATAGTTTATAATAGTTATTAAACACTTTTCGTTTGATAAACCATTTAATGAAATTTGTATTCAAAAACATACAATTACATTTCAACAGCTAATTTATACTTTAAGCAATCTAAAGTTTTAACTCCTATTATCGTTGAATACTAAGTAATTTTAAAAACTATATTTTCAATTAGACCGAAACGCGAATGCGCTTTTATCTTTATATAAATTTTGCGCAAACGAAGGCATCTTTTTAGTAAAAATAGTTGTTCTGGTTACTTTACAATACGCTAACAAGAAACGTAAGGAATAGATTTATAAATAAATATGTTTTGTTTATTGTGGTCAAAGACACTTCTTTAATACTTCACTATTAAAAAAATTTGTTTTTATTTATTTTGATTTAGTAACACAAATCTAGTTTAGCCTGGTAGCTCGATATAACATAAAAAGTTGTCCGGGTTTGAACAAAAGTCATTTTAAGGAGAAACCTTATGAGATAAATCTTGGAAAGCCTCACATTTTCACACTTATGGACCCTTAAAATTTTTATATAAAATATGCAACATTTCAAACTAAAAAATATTAGCCCAATAGAAACTGGTTAAATAGTTTTGCGATTATTTTCACTTTGTTAAATAAAATTTGTTTTTTTTTTTTTAATAAAACATTTTGTTATATGTACGTAAATATGTACGTATTTCGGGATACTTTTTAAACTAAGTTTAATGACGACTTTCTTAAAATTTATTTCTTGAGAAACAAAGTGAAACAAAGTATCACAATATATTTGTAAAAATTCTAAAAATCCATAACTTGGAAAATATGGTTTGCTGGCGGTTTTTATACACTTCACTTCAAAAAGGGTATATTCAAGTTTGTCAGTCCGTTTGCAATTTCTACAATATCCATATCTGATCCCATAAAGTAAATATATATTTGGGTAATTATTTGTTGAATTACCAACAAATGAATAAAAACATTTTATTTACTTTTGTCTTTTTTACTTCAAATTAATTAAAATTTTTATTTTACTTAAAGTATTATGTCAAAATTAATAGATTAATATTTTTTATAAAAAGAATATTCGAGATCAAAAATTACTGTGATTCGCTTGGCCAAAAGTTAAAATTGAAAAAAGGAAGAATAAAAATGACAGTTCTCTTTAATAAAGCCTTTCAACAACTGTGAATTTGGTAGTTGGTATTTGGCTGACCACACCCAAAAACAAGTGTTGCCACATATATTCTGAGTTCTCAAGATTAGTGAAGTCGATTGAGCGATGTGCGTCAGTGTGCTCTCCCATATTTTCCGAGTTACGGGCCTCTGAAAGTTTCAAGTTTTTTAAAATGTCATTATGATTATCATTTAAAAGCTTCTGAAGAGATCTTTGAGGAAATACAAAAATTTTTTTAAAAATGCTTTACCTGTTAAGAGCCTGTGATATTTTTATGTAAAATTATGTATATGTAGTGACTAATTTTTTTCTTTATTTTTAGTCCCTGTCACCCCAATATTTGATTTTTTGATTGGAGTTACTTCATTCGATTTACATGTATGTTAAAGCGTATAAAAGATTCGACATAGCCGAAAAGCTCTTCTACTTATTTTATCTATATTTTCTTAATAAAATTACTTTTTCTGCACCAGGGCGACCACTTATTTTATACACAAATTATCTAAACAATACAAATTATTTTATTTTTAGTTAAAACAAGGGCAGCTCCAACAATAAAATATTGGATTTTAAACTTTTTTATTTGATTCTTGAGACTATTGAACGTTTTTGAAAATAGTTTTATCAATATTTGCCTATTTTATTATTAATTAACCTGTTTTTAGTTTTTATGAATACGGCCGTAAATGCCTATAAATATAAATTTGTTTTTCATTGTCTGCCTTAAAATTAATCTCTCTATTTTTGGTGCTTTAATTATTGTAATATATCTAAACCGTAACCTAATTTATAGTTGCTTTTTGTGTTTATTACTAAAACAAATTGATATAGTTTTTTATATTGATATAGTTATTTAACCTAATACAATGAGATTTCAATGCAGTTTTTATTATCTGTCTTCCTTGACTATATACATACTTATATAATTTAAATCTTTACATTTATCTGCTCACAATATTCTAAAAAATATTTTAATTACAACTTGTTTTTTAATTTTTTTTTATCATTTTCTCTTCTTTTGACAAAGGACATTTTTAATTAAGCAAGCACAAAGTAATACAATACAATACAATTATTTCTAGTTTAGTATAAAGTAATTAAAAAAACGCAGTGAAGCATTTTAAAAAAGGATATAAACATTTTAAAATTATAAACTCAGGTCATCTTAAACAAATAACTCAACTAAAAACTTGTTAAACTTTTACATTATGAATAAGTAACAAAATATATTTGAAAAAACTTAAAGCAGGAAATTTAATAGTTTAATTTATTGCTTGTAACATGTAACATTAAATTTTAAATTGACGGCCTATTTTTGTTGTTATAAAATTTTAGGGATGCTTAAAGAAACAAAGTACTAATAAAGAAAAGTTAATATTGCGTTTGCAACACTGTTCTTTTCTTTTGAATATCTGGTTATTACTTTTCAGTCAGATACCAACATCAAAATCGCACAAAAAACATGATGTGGTAAATAAATATCATTATTATGGAGTAAATGTAGAGTACAAAAGGTGTGAATTTTGGCATCACTATTATTTAATCTCTACAGTTATCATTTACCGATATAGAAACTCGTATTAGATACTAACACAAATAAAACAAGTAAGAGTGCTATATTCCACTATGCCGAATCTTGTATACCCTTTACCATCTACGTACACCTACCTTAGTGATGTAACTCCAATCCAAGAAGCAAGTAAAAATGGTGACATAGAATTAAAAAATAAAAAAAAATTGATACTGCGTATATATAATTTTACATTAAAATGACATCTGCTCTTAATGGATTAAGCATTTTTAAAAAATTTTAGTATTTTCTTAAAGATCTCTTCAAAGGCTTTAAAATGATACCTATATTGATATCTTGAAAAATTTGAAAATTTTAGAGCCCCGCAACTCGGAAAATATGGGCGAGCACCAATTTTTTCACTTGATAGTTTTTCTTATTTTTAATTCTTTATCGCCCATATATTTTTTTCTTATTTTTTTCTTTTTTTTTTTTTTTTTTTTGATTGGAGTTACTTTACTGTTCCAAATTACATTAAAAAATTAGAGGTAGGCGTTGTATTTTGCATCCTGCCGCGAAGGACATGGACCGATCATAGTGATTTCCAATAGTACCTCTTTCGACACTATATCTGATCGATTGACATATCTATTTTTACCCTTTTTTTTACTTTTTGTGGTGACGGGTATAATAAAAAATATATATAGTAGTTAAGATATTTAACATAGTAAGAAATTGATCAATACTATTAACGACCTACTAACAGCAAACGAATATATCCTAGAGAGAGTTTTAAAATATATCTTTTGGATATATGATGCTAATTGGGATGATTTAAAAGAAATAAAAAATGAATTGAAAAGTCAAGAAGAGCTTTTACAAAGATGAAAATGTTGCTATGTGGACATGATTTAATAATTGACTTAAGAATATGAATGCTCAAATGCTACGTCCTTTCAGTGCTGCAGACCGATACACATTGGTTGTAATGGTCCTACACTAGACTTAGTGCCAAACCATCCCAAAGCAAGACTCTGTAGCCTTGGAAAAATAGCAAAGAAAAACCATCCGAAGAGGTCTGGCATTTACAAACCAATCTGAATGTCATATATAAATTTATCGAAAACTTTTTCGAATTGATGTCGGTACATGTCCGGATATCATAAACGTGTACCTATGGTATCTGACACACATCAGACTCTCTTTTTGACTAAGATCTCTAACTGTCCAACGCTGCACTGGTCCTGCAGCCAAAACCTCATTGTATGTTGAAATCTAGGACTGAAGGCACTTTCTCCAACTCATTTGTTCTACTTCGATTTTTTTGAAAAATAAAAAATCATTATTAAAATCAACTTGAATCATATCGGTCTTTACACTTTTCTCGTCAGGGATTTTGTTTTACAATTTGTTGATTAAATCACCCTAAATAATTTTTAATTGCTAAAGAAAACTATTATGACAAAACAACCCTGTTGGCCCAGTTTTTCCACAACTACTTTTAATCCATACATTAAAGCGAGCTGTTATCAATCACTTGGAACGTAGTCAGCAACATAGAACGTACTATACCTGTTACCAAGCCTTTTTGCCACTTAAAAAAGTCTAACGGAAACCCTCCCTGCAGAATGCTGATATCGCCAGTTCAGAGGCGTTGCTAAGTCCTTTGCCGCCCCAGTCTGTCTTCCTCCTATTTCTCCCTGAATCCAAATTATGAACTCAATATACCCATGAACTGAGAGCGATCAGTTATTTGGGACTGTCCTTGCTTCACTCAAGACCAAATGTAAAGATAAAATCAAAAAGTGACTGAGCCCTTACAGTTGAATCAGAACTACCCCATAGACCATGATGTGCATAGGCAACCGTACTACTACTTAATTTTTAAACTTTACTTAATTTTCAAGCCATCCCAGCATTATTATTTTTATTTTCACCATATTTTAGGGCACGGTTTATGTGCTAAACACCACTACTATAGATTCCTTACCAGTTTAGCTCCACTTTTACTGTAACATACGCAGGAGGAATTCCACACAATTTTTGTTAATCTTCTTGTAGTATTTTATACGCAAATGTTCTTTTAATATAAAAATGAGCACTTAACGGAGACAAAACCAACGACGAAAAAATTAAAATGCTTACAAAATTCGGAAGTTAATATAATGTTCTCATTGAACTCTTAAAGACGCCCTACATTTTTGTGCTCTTAAACTTTCCAAAGTACTTTAACAATACTATTTTGACAGATGCTTTGTAAGCATCTGGCAAGAAAGGGAATCTCAGGTAGAAGGATAAACTCGGATGAAGCTAAAAACATAATAGAAACTGTATTTATGTAATACTAAAATTGTAAATGTTTGTTAAAATATTATTCTTAATAACATTGCATTCATATTTTTTGAAGAAAAATCACAATTTCGTAACAATTCAAGTTACAGACTTTTTACATGAGACGAGCGATATATTTTCTTGTCGTCAATCACTTACTTTCTGTTTACACCGAACACATAAATTTTAGTTTTGTTATATTAAAACAGAAATTCGAAAATGTCTATTTAAAGATTTTACATCATACCTACATCAAACTTTAAAAGTTAAACATATACATATACTTAAATTATAAATTATTTTGTTGAATAAAGTCATACATCTGACAACAATGTAAACGTATGCATGCGTACATTTATAAATACTATACACATTTGTTAACAAAATGTTAAACTTTCTTATCTAAAAGCATATTCTTGAAGAGCAACACGTAACTGCAGGCTCAAAATATCCATCGTACAAAGATTGTATAAATCTTTGCACATAATTGTATAAATCTTTGTATATACTTATTTATGTAAATATATATAAAACTGAATAGCAAATTTTCAATAAAATCGTTGTACGATGGATATTTTTGAGTCTGCATATACCTGCTGCTTTTCACAGATACAGGTGTATGTGTGTGTATTTATATATTACCGTTTCAAGAATAACGAAATCAAAGTACAGAAAATTGCTTTAAATTAACATGTCTTGACACTATAATCTTCGTAAAAAGATTATAAATTTATTAATATTTTATCTTTTCATGTATTTGCAGACCTTTTTGCATAGATAGTTTTGCAACGTGCAATATGTGGCTATTGAACTAATTTTTATAATCTGAATTCGTTAATTCATTTATTTTTTCCAAAAAAAATCATTACAAAAAAATATCAACTGAAACTAACAATGTATTAAAAATAATTCCTTACATACTAGTGTATTTTTCAAAGACTACGTCCATTATTCAAATAAAAATTTTGCACATTTTTGTGCACAGCTATTTACAATAACGATAAAAGCTAAAAAAGAATTCCCGGAAAAAGGAAAAAAAATGGAGGCAATTAAATTAATTAAAAAAGATAAACTTAAAGCTAATTACACACTAAAAAACGAAATACAATAAAGCAAAGGTAAACAAAACCAATAAAAAAAAGTAAATAAAAACCTATTGAGCAGTGTTATGAACTGTAGGAACAATATATGGTAAAATAGCAGGTCTGCACCCTCGTGAAGAAACCCAGCTCCCCCATAGGTCAACAGATATACTGGAGAAAGGTACTTCGCTATCTGAATGGCCTACAGACTCGAGGATCGGGTAAAATATCATTTCACTACACTGTTTTCCATGAAACGCCCACCTTCCATGAACTTCAAAGCTTTTCGACCGAGTCTATTCGACTAAAATCGACCGCACCGTATATAGAGCTACTAGAGGGCCTACGGAGCTCTCTGTTACGCCCTATATACGGTCTCAAACCAAGGCACGCAACTAAGATCCGCCTCTCCCATCTCCTAGGCCTCTTCATCTGGGCTGAAGAAATTCTTAGCCAAACTGGAAAGGCGTAAAAGATGAGAGGATGTATGATCTAGCGTTACACCAAAAGGCGCCCTCTTTGTCGAGTCCACATCTGCGATTTAGTACCCCCTAAATATACAATAGGCCCTCTTGGTGCTCTCAAGCACATTAGCAATGTGCCGATATGGCTCAAAGTTTTTATGGAAGGTGACGCCAAGATACTTTAACCTATCCGAAGTCCTGATAACGTCGCTTCCAACTCTTAAGCACGGTCTCAATGATCTGCAATTCGGGTAAATATATTTAGGCCTTCCCTCGAACATCATAGCGACAGTCTTACTGATGTTTAAGTTGTGGCCCCACTTTTTGAAATAGTCTGTGAGTGCAGCAAGAATCGATTAACTCGTTCATTTTTATAATCTAAAAAAAGGCATTTTTTTATTTGTCACTCTTTACCAGTAATGGAAAATGATATTTTTTTCCAATATCAAAAATATTTTTAAGTAGAATTTTTATGACTCTCGGAGTACCAAATCGCAATTTATTTCATTAATTTAGTAGAATTATACAATACAATAAAGGAAAATAGGCAGGGATTGCGAGCAACTGAAGCCTTTTGACTCAAAACTTATAACAGATTGTCAACTTAAAAATCATATATAAAATACATTGAAAAAGCTGAACATTAGACTGTGATTTTTGCTAGTTTCTAAAATTTAAAATGTTTTCATATAAAAATATTTTTTTTTTAACTTTATTAAAAAATGGATATAGCTAGATAAAATAGCATGATGTTATGTGGTTTTAATATATTTTTATTTGCTTAATATTTAATTTAATTTATATCACTTAGGGCGATATACTGAACTAAATTAAGTCAAATCAAAATTAATTATGTTTTTTTTTAATTATTAGCTTAAGTTCATAAATTGTGACAAATTAAATAGAACAGTACAACAAGTAAGAGTGCTATATTCGGCTAAACCCAATCTTAATCACCATCCATGTAAATTTAGTTTAGTGAAGTAACCCCATTCAAGAAGCAAATATTTTGTAACAGAGAATACAAAATAAAAAAATTTTGGTACTGCATGTATATAAATTTATATAAAAATAACATCGGCTCTTAATGGGTTAAGCATTTTGAAAAAAATTTATTATTTCCTTAAAGATCTATTTAATGGCTTTAAAATGATACCCAAATTGATATTTTAAAAAATTTGAAAATTTCAGAACGCTGTAATTCGGAAAATATGGGCTAGCGCCAATGTTTCACTGGTTGTTTTTTCTTATTTTTTAATTCTCTATCGCCCTATTTATATATTTTTTTGATAGGAGTTACTTTCTTATTGCAAAAGACATGAAAAATTAGAGGTAGGCGCGGTGTTTTGTCTGCTGCCTCGAAGGACATAGACCAATCATGCTGATTTGCAACAGCACTTCTTTCGACACTATATCTGATCGATTGACGAAGTTATTTTTTATTGTATTTTTATTTTTTTTTTTTTTTTTTTTGCCAAGGCAAACTTGATATCAACACTTACACGGACGGAAAGACGAACATCGCTCAATCGACTTCGCTATGCATAAGAATTTAGAGAATAATTAATTTGTGGGATCGCAAATGGATATTGTAAAAATTACACAAGGCTATAATAAAGATACCAGCAGTATAAAATACATTTGCTGGCTCGTAACAATCTTATTCAGCACTTTTCGTATCCTAAATGGATACAAGGTAGTTATCAGTTTTAAATTTTTCTTGTTTTACAACTATTTAAAAGAAATAGTTAAATGAGAATTTTTTTTGCAATTCTTTCATATTTTATTATTATAAAATACTTATTTCTTTACAAAACCGTTTTTTTATACAAAAAAAAAAAAAATAATAATAATTCAAATTTAATTGGACTTGGCAATAGTACTTGGCTTAAAGTAAAAGAAAACTTTAGTACGTTCGTATATGCTACTACTTAAAACTTAATCATAGTGATTGAATCACGTGTACCGAAATATCGCTCATTGTGTGTTCTTTTGCAGTGCAATTTTTAACAGGCTCAGTTTTAACAACTGAAAACAATAGACAAATTGTTTACAAATATTTCTTTTCTAAGCCAAATGCTGCTCGACTTCCATGTGATAAAAAGTGGTTGTTTTCAAATTATTTATAGTTTTTATAATAATTGTGCTCTGAACAACAAAGCTCAAGTAATTTTATCTTTAATGTAAAAAAGTAAAAATTATAATTTAAAATTTAAATACTTCCTATCTCAATTTCTATATTTTATTTTACATTTCTTGTCTAACTCTTTCGTTACTTTTGTTAAATCCTGTATAAATTTTTCGCCAGGTAAAAATTTTTTTGCCAGGGTATTTATGATTTATGTCTAAAATAGAATTTTTTCATTTTAGTGTTTTTTATTTGCTTTTAAGGCTTAACAAAAAATAAAAAATAAAAATTCTTTTAATAGTTGACCAACATCAGCGTCAACAAAACGCAAATTATAGCGAACATGTCATCGTTGTTTGTGTAAGTTTTCCACCTACGTTTTTCCTTGCTGATGCATTGGTATAGCAAAAATTGCCCACTAGATTCAGCAGAAAAAAAAAGCTTTATTCACAACGACAAGCAAGACATTTATTTTTGAAGCTTCATGATAAATGTTTTAAGTACAATGTTATTTTTTAATATTTCTTTTTAGGAATTTGCTACAAAAATTTGACTGGGAGTCTTGTCTTTTTCAACAAATGCAACTATAATAAACGGTTTAAAAGCAATGATATCCAAAAATAATAAATCTTGCAAAAAAAACCGACTTCAAAATATATTTCATCTGTCTATTTATAACGGTTCAAAGATATGGCCACATAAATTAAATTACATTAATTAAAGAAAAAAATAAACGTGCAGGCGAATTGACAACCTTCCCATTTTTGAAGTCGGTTAAAAACATAAGTTGAATTGATGATAGCAATAGAGTTACAGTGAGATAAAATTCAAGTGGTAAAAAAAATAATAATAATACAACATTGAATTAATAACAGATGAATATAAATTTCAGAATCTCTGTATAGCTTTGCAACACATTTTAATCGGAAAGCTAAAAAGTTGTTTTAAATTTCTAAATACTTAAGTTGATAATTATATGCTCCAAGATAAGAAGAACAACGACAAAATAGGATATAGAAATTTATAAAAATTAAAGTACACAGTTGTAGTTAAGAAATATTTTCAGAATCAAATATGTTGAAAAATAAAATAGTATTGGGTCATACCCAATACTATGTTGCAAATATTTTTCAGCTGTGGTAACTAAATCAAATTGTTTTCATTGTTTTTATCATGAAAATAAATGAAAACTTTTTCCCATGATAACTTTAAAAAAAGCGTTAAAAAATATATAAAATTATTATGAAATTAACAAACAAAAAAAAACAGTTAATGGTTAATATATTTTCTGAAATTCCATTTTGTAACAACTAAGATTTTTGGCAAAATTCCGAATTTAGTAAAAATCTATATCTTATCTTAATAGAATTTAAAGTAAACTATAGAAAAATTTATGTTTTTTTGATATTTAGATTTTGGCTTAAATCCCTTTTATTGTGGTGACATTAAAATCTTTTGGTAATCTACTTTTGTTTTTTAAATATACTGAGAAATCCTAAATTTTGCTTTCTTTTCTGTTTCATCATTATTATTTTTCTAAAATAAAAGTTTTATATTAAACAGATTTCTCGATCAAATCTGCATTTTCGTCAAATTCTATATGACGTTTTAAACATGGTAGCCCTTTTTAACGTGTCTTTAAGTCATTAAAAAAGCGAAAATTTTATTTTCCATAATATTTCAAAATTCTTATTTATACACATCCACTATTGTCCGTTATTTACACAAGACCCTGTAAAACTAAATTTCTTCATTAATTGAACTTTAAAATTATCTTTATATTGTACGATGTTTATGTAGTTACGGCCACTCTGTAAACAATTTAATCTCCTTAAAAAATGGTTAATAAAAAAAAAAACAACAAAAAGTGCATTAAAACGGAAAATGTCAAAAATTGTACTCAACATCCCCAAACAATAGCGTAAATTTTTTTTGTTAACAAAACCATTTCACTTGTGCAGTACAGTCAAAACTACAATTTTCTATTAAATCATATTTTATGGCGCTAGTGAAAACGATTCTTTTTATTAAATTTAAAACAAAACCAAGGAAAAGGTAGGCGTTAAGTTATGTCATGTAAACTCTTCCCCTAGTGAACAATTTAATACAATGAATAGATAAAAAAAATAAAAATTGAAAACAGCAAGTGTAAAAACGATGTCAAACCAACTTTTATAAAACTCAATATTATAAATTGAAAATAAAAAAATAAAGACAAGAAGCTGAATAAGTGAAGTGGTTGGTATTCTAAGTGACTGTGAAAGTTATATGAAAAAGGATACCGGAAACGGAAGTTACTTATGCGTTCGCAGATAAAATTGTGAAACCAAAAATATACAAAAGTCAAATGAAACTAAAATAAAAAGGTCAGAATCTTTTTAATACGAAAATTTTATTTAATGTTCTTAATGGTATTTCCTTTTCAGTGTTTAGTTTGCTGTTTCTAATTCTTTTCCAAATTTTTTTTATAGAAAACTTTGTTCGGTTGCTTATTATTATGACATAAAGTTTTAAGTTTTTTTGTAAAGAAGTAAAGAAGTTTTGGTTCACTTCATCTGTTGCAGAAATTTAACCTCCTTCTGTCACAGTACTATTCTGTGATTATATTTGTGCTATTCATTGTCTTATAAAACTTAAAACTACGATAACGTTAATTCTTATTTTTCTCGTTGTGGCGAATACATCAAGATGAAAGAATTATTTAAAGCCGATTAAGGCTGCCAAAAATCTGAATTGTTAATATTTGATATGATTTATGTTGTATATAGTATGATTTCATTAATTCAAAGCACATCAACATTAATCTGTATAATTTTTAAGATTATACTGTTATATTTAACCTGTTTTAATGATTGTTGCAGGCAATGGGTTTTAGCATGGTAAGAGCGTTTTAACTTACTAAGTGGACCTGCTTTATGAGCCAAAAATATCAAACGCTATTTAATTTAATTTTAAGTGAAATTTTTTATAAATGATAAGTAAAGATATTGTATTTTTTTTTTTGGCAACTGTTTAACTGCTCATTTTCTCTTCTTTGGTTTAAAGTACCACACCTCGTATGTATGAACAATTAAAATCGTTGCCGAATTCTTATTTTAATTCTGATTTTGAAATTATTAAATTCTGACATTAGATCTAATAGGTTCAAAAAATATTGCTTCAGAAGGAAATGACATAAAGAGTTCATACGTGATTACGTCATAAAAAATAACGCAAAATAATATTCTTCCTTATGGAAACTTCCAGAAGAACTTAATAGCCAAGAAATTGGATCTCAAGCATGTTTGACAGTTTATCTTAAGGAAGTGTCTTAGATAGTCTCAAAATGAAAACTTTTTCATCATTTAGTCTCATCGTCTGATCATGTCCTATCATGTGTGAGGAAACTGTGGACTTGCAGCAGAAATTAAAATTATTGATTAAAAAGTTTGTTGTATCACTTAGACATGGAATATTGCAATTTAAACTTAAATAATTCAATAATTAATAAATTTAGGAAATATATTATTTTTATTATATTAACATGACTGATTTTTTATTTCTGTTTAAAAAATTTTAAGTATTATTTTAAAATACTTACAGAAATATTGAAATATTTTTATCAAATGGCAACCCTTGTAATTCCATAACTATAACCATATAAAGCAACTGCCATAAAGCCATAGCCATAACTGTAACGATAGATATCAATTAAATTTTTATTTTATATATATATTTTCAATATTTCGTTACTCAATTGTATATCATCATCAGGAAAATATATATATATATATATTTAAACATAAAACAACAACAAAAACGTATAATTAATTAAACAAAATGTAATAAATTAAAAGGCCAAATAAATAAAGTTTTAGATTAAACAATGCGAATCTTTTTTATTGTATTATTTAATTTTCGAAAAAACTTCTTTCGTGCTATTTTCCCGATTAATTATTTAAATCACCATTATTGATTACTGAGGGTCAAAGCACGTCTTCAGGAAACTTCTGAAAAACATTAAAAAAAAAAGCTGAAGATTTTTATCCAAACAATAATGCAAAGACACAAATCAAAATTTTATCAAAAACAATAATAACCAAGAGTAATTCTTTTTTCTTTATCCGCTGTATACGGCTGAATTTTTTCGGCTCTTTTATACAGTTGAAAGAGGATAAAATATAAAATATCACAAAATATTACGATAATTTATTTATATGCACGGGCACTTTGCGAATATTAAATTACATTAAAAAACGGATTTTTTTTTATATTAAATTATTAAAAAAATTTGTTTTGTGCTACTATTATTTAAATCACCAATATTTATTATTGAGGGTCAAAGAACGTCGCATTGACCATTTTTTTTTTTTTTTTTTTGGAAATTAATTAATATAATAAATAAATTTTTATTTTTTACCATAACCATATACAGTCGCTTATTACTTTAGGTATTTTTTTGTTATTTTCACGTTCGCTGCATTGTATTGGTGAGTTTCAAATAACCTTCTTGTTTAACAACTGGCGAAACAAATAAAAATCAGATCAGAACGAATTGGAAATGAAATGTTTCTTTTTAACGAATTCATTTGAATTGGAAACGAATTGCAACTCATTCCACAAATTCATTTAAATTATTTTCGCCTAATTCGTTTGAATTGATACAAATTTCATTCAATTCTTTTTGTTGTTAAAAAAAATTCAAAATTTTGCTAATTGGTAACGAAATAAATAATAATGATTCATTTACAGCTTTACTAGTTTTTATACCTTCATCACAGGATATGGAGTTGGAGTTTTATTCGGAGTTGACAAATTAACTTTTAGTCGAATGTCCTTAAAATTTTACTCATCTGGAGGTGTAGACACAAAAACAGGAAGTCGATGATGACGATTCACTACTGCCCCTCAACACCGAGAAATGCTATGGCAAAAAATAAAAATTGATCCACGAAAGACGGCTCATTATTCAAATACGAATGGGTATCCCAATTAGCCCATATTAGCTTAGGTGCAGCTTAAATGGATTTAACTTGTTTGTCAACTTGTTGCCTGTCACAATGCATATATTCAACGTCGAATATAACGTGTTGCTTAACTTAAGAATAAATTACATTTTACTTATAAAAAAGTAACAAAATCGACAACTACTCGTATTTATATACTACTCAACTAAAAACTTGTGTAAATCATGATAAAATTAAATGTTTCTTTAAACCTTAAATTTATCGTGCTACTTTCCGGGTGTTGATTATTGAAGGTGAAAGCACGTTTCGATGGCCATTTGGCTACCGCCTACTTAGCTCGTCAGGAAACTTCTCACAAATATTTTAAATGAACTTAAGATTTTTATCTGAACAATAAAATAAACACAAAATTCAAAGTTCAAACAAAAACAACAATAATCAACTTTGATTATACTTTTCTTTATCCACTGTATACCGCCGAAAAAAATTCAACCGAAAAAAAGACAGCCTTTCAATTACAGATAATAATACTTCAAAGAAAGGTTAAATACTTTTTAAGACTAAATAAAATTTTTACTGTGTTTTTTATTTGTTAGTGAAATTTAAATATGTTGACAGCTTATTCACAAATAATTCTTGCGAAAAAAAACCGACTTCAAAACAGATTTCATCTGTCTGCCCATAACAGTCCAAGTGTTTGGCCACATAACTTAGATTACTTTAACTATTGGGACCCCTTTTATCTCTAAACTTTATACTAGTTCAACTATTCAATAGTTTGGTAATATACATCAAATTACAGTAACTATAGGGTCACCCTTTTACTTCCAAATTCCAAATATATACTTGCTGTTGTAGTAGATTTAGCAATCAGGTTCTGTGTAAATTTCGACCGTCTGTCTTTAACGGTTCAACAGTTCGCCCATATACATCAGATTATATTAACTATTTAATTTATAATATAACATTTTTATACCTCTTATTATACCAAATAAAGTAGTGGACATTCTGTCTAAATTTAAGGTGTTATACAACAGTTCAAAAAATACGGCCATATAGAACAAATTACATTAATTTTGGGAACACCCTTTACTTTCTAAATTCAAATTATAAGCTTCTTGTTATAGCGGACTTAGCAAAACATGTCCCTTGTAAATTTCAGCTGTCTGTCTATAACGGTTCAAAAGTCCGGCCACATACACCATATTATATCAACTACTACGACACCTGCTTATTTCCAAATCCAAATTTTGTACTTGTTGTTAAAGAGGAGTTAGTAGTTCTGTCCAATTTGCAAGCGTTTGTCTATAACGGTTCAAAAGATAGGCTCATATAAGTAAATTTTCATCAATTATAGGACACGCTTTTATTTCTAAATTCAAAGTATAAACTCGTTGATATAGCGGATTTAGCAGTAAAGGTCCCTTTTAAGTTTCAGCGTTCTGTTTATAATGGTTCAAAAGTTCGATCACATACACAAAATTACATTAACTATTGCAACACCCTTTAATTTCCAAATCCAAATTTTATACTTGCTGCTTTAGCGAACTTAGCAATACAGGTTCGTTGTGAATTTCAAGCCTCTGTCTCCAACTGTTTGATGAACAATTGGCGCACCCTTTAATTTATAATTTGTAATATTAATACTTGTTACTATTACGCGCATAGCAATTGGCATTCTGCCCAATTTGAAAGCGTTTGTCTATAACGGTTCAAAAGATAGGGCCATATAAGTAAGTTTACATCAATTATGGGGGCACCCTTTAATTTTTAGATTAATTTTTGTATAACTTTTTGTTATTGGGGGCTATAGTATGACGCAGTCATTTTAAATTTTACAGAATCGTCTTTTACAGTTCATAATACACTTAAAAAATATGTATGTCGTATGTCGTGAACTGTGTTTAAAACTGGACCAATCTATAAGCATTATCTATCATATTACCAAAAAGGACATTAAAGGACATTTGTTGCTTTTTATAAATCGTTTATAGATTTGAGTAAAAATTTACGTGAGATAGCGTTTTTATTTCTAAGCTTGATTCCAATTTCACTGTAAAAATCCTACAAAAAATTAGGTTTTTACAAAAAAACTACAAAATTTAATATATGAAACACATTCGTTTTAAATTTTTATATATTCATTTTTTAAGCACTCTGCTACTGTTTCTGTATTACAAGCATTCAACTCGTCTGAAAAATTTGTATGAAAAGCACTTAGTATTTATAGTCATTCCCATAAAAAATTTTCAGACGATTTGAACGCTTTTTACGTCGCACATTAGTTCTTTTAATAAAATTTTATAAATTTTTTTATATCTTTATTTTTTAAGATTTTTGTCAACAAAATGAACCATATTTCATTCTTATTGTTATGCTTTTTGCGAAAAATAAGACCAAGTTTCATATGCAACTTTATAACACAACATTTTATTGAAAAAAATTTAAGTTGTTCCTAAATTTAAGATGTAATTGTAAGTTAATAAATAAATTTAATTTACTTTATTCGTGCTTGATTCCTTTAAATATAAATATTTCATGATATTCTCATGAAATATTTATTATTTTAAACTAAACTAAAAAATGAAATGTATTACTGCGGGGAAAACATATCCATATGGCCATTTCACTACTGCTCAAATAGCTCATATGGATATGCTTTCCCCGCAGTAATACATTTAATTTTTTAGTTTAGTTTAAAATAATAAACAGTTCATGAGAATATCATGAAATATTTATATTTAAAGGAATAAAGCACGAATAAAGTAAATTAAATTTTCAAAGATTCCGAATAATAACTTTTTATATTCGTAAATAAATAAACTTTTCTTGTCTTTTCTTTTTTTCAAGTAGTTGAACAAGTTGTTGTGTTCCTAAATTTTTGTATTTAAATAAAGAAGCAAAGAAAATACAGTGAATGATTACGTGTGTCATTATTAAGAAACAATACGTACTTAAACTAATTAAATTACTTTTATTTTACACTTGAAGGAATCATCATCATCATCTCGAAAATCTGCAAACTATTCTATTCTATTGATAATGCAAAACACTATGAAACAAGTATTAATTGACACATTCATCATAACGTTTTATTTCTTTTGACCTTCAGTTACATGCTAACATAAAACAATAATAAATCATTATTTTTAATTGTTAGATGAGCTTATAATATGAAGCCGTCCCTATATATAATAAACCAAAAATAAAGTTTGCCATTTATATTTATTGCAACAATAATTTGCTTAATTTATAAACAAGTGAAAAAAAATAAAAAAGCAAGACTTCTTTTTCAGTATTGAACAAAGTTGGTGAAAGTTTGTGATCAACACCAACAATCGTTTTTACAGGTCATTTAACTTTATAGCTTGTTTAGACTTTTCTAGGGCAAAACGCTTGCAAATTGAACAGAATAACAATTGCTACGGCCGTTATAGTAACAAGTATTAATATTTAAAATTATAAATTAAAGAGTGTCCCAATAGTTCATTTAATTTGATGTATATGGCCATAAATTTAGACAGTTGTAGACAGACGATTGAAATATAGAAATAATCTGTATTATTTACTCAGCTATAAGACTAATATACACTCATGTATTTGGAAATAAACGGTTCTCCCAATAGTTGATGTAATTTGGTGTATGTGGCCGAACTTTTGAACCGTTGTAGACAGACAGGTGAAACTTACAAGAGACCTGTGTTGCTAAGTTTTCTACAACAAGAAGCTCAAAATTTGAATTTAGATATTAAAGGGTGTTCCCAAAATTAAAGTAATTTGTTCTATATGGCCCTATTTTTAACCGTTCAATACAAATGTCCACTACTTTATTTTGTATAATAAGTAGTATAAAAAAATTATTTTATAAATTAAATAGTTGATATAATCTGATGTGTATGGCCAAACCGTTGAACCGTTATAGACAGACGGTTGAAATTTACACAGAACCTATTGCCAAATGTACTACAACAGCGAGTATATAATTCGAGTTTGGAAATTAAAGAGTGGCCCTATAGTCGCTGTGATTTGATGTTTAATGCCAAACTATTGAACAGGTTAACAAGTATAAAGTTTGGAGATTTAAGGATGTCCCAATAGTTAATATAATCTAATGTATGTGGCCATACTCTTGAACCGTTATAGGCAGTCAGATTATTTTACAAAAGTAACATGCAGGCAATAACGCATACTAATTAATTTAATAACCTTCTATATACAGGGATTTTAGAAAAACAGGTGGTAGAGAATAATAATAAACAGAAAGTTTCATTTTTCGTAACACTGATAGTCTACGTTATTTGTATTTTTCGAACAGTTTTGAAACACTCCAGGTCTTAAGTATCACCTATTTCCCCAACGAAATAATTTTATGGAGTATTGCTAACGAGGGAAGGCGCTATGCTATACACATAAAAATATGTGCATAAAAGCCGGCAATTGATGTTGTTGGCACTGGCAGAAGCTGGGATAAGTTCCTAGGATACTAAACCTAAACTTTGATTTGAGCAGTCTTGTTTAAGCTTAGTACTCTTTATTGGGATATTTTCACTATTTAAGCCTTTCTCATTTTCATTATTTTGTTCATTCAATTCAAAAAATTAAATTATTATAATTTCAAATTAAATCATAATTAAAGAAAAAAAACAGCATTCATTCTCATAAAAAAACAATTAAGTTTTCTGAAATAATTTCTTAATTAATTTAAAGCAGAGTTTAAATTGCTTGCTTAAAAATGGCAACAGCACTAAAATCTTTGCTTTGCTTACATGTTTTTCAGCAAATAAAAGACTAAACCGAAGCAACAGCAAAAAGCAAAGCATTTATTTTGAAAATGTTTGCAAAATTATTAAATTTTTATGGTTAATTGTTGCCGGATACAAAGAAAAATACTTCACCAGCTGAGAGTTTATATATGGTGAAAAAGGAGCTGTACACTTAAGAGCAGTATTTTTTAATGTTAAATAATGAATAAAAAATAAAATTTTTGAGTGCAACATAATACGGGCGAAGTATTAAGTTAACTGTGAAAAAACAATTATGTACCTTAATCTGCACCATGCATATTGAATGTATAAGACATATTTCTTATACCTGGCAGTTTATTGGTCAGATAACACTGATCTGCAAAAAATCTTCTTTCTGTTTTTCCTCTTAGGTACAGATTGTTAAAAGAGTGTGAAAAATATGAAATGCGGGTTGAAGACTATTTAACCCCGTATGTTGCAAATGCAACAGCACACTTCGGTCTATTTTCACTTGTACCCCGAAGGGACCACGCAATAACTGGCTACAGAGATGGGCGGATGAACCCGCTTTAAGTGATGAAAGAATGAAAGTGTCAAAAGTATGAATATTTCTCTACACAAAGTAAAATAAAATTTTTGTAGAGAATTTCTTACGCGGAACTCTTACTTGATAAACTCAGTCACCGTAGTGACTAGCGGTTTTTTAATCACAGTTATTTATTCACATGTACTCAGTTATCACTCATCTATAGTCTGCACAATGTACTTGATAATAATTGTGGAAAATTTGAATAGAAATAACAAAAAAAGATGCAAACTGAATTTAACTTTAAGATGCTTCAACACAAATCCTTTTTAGTTTCTGAATTATTTGTAAATTATTGCCTAAAAAAAGTTATGCACAATTAAAATAAAAAACTAATTTTAAAAAAAAGACCATCGAGACGTACTTTCACCTTTAGTAATCAATATCGGAAAATACTATTAAATTTAGTAGCGAGTTTATCACCCCTAAAATTAATTTAAAAAATTTGTTGTTTTTTAAAAATTTTAAATAAATTTAATTTTTATTGATATTTATTATTATTGCATTTCATTCTGCTAGCGTCTAATTTTTCTTGTTTTCTTTGGAAAACGTCCGCATACATTTGTAAAATAAATTTTCTTTCTAAAAAAGATTTTTAGAAAGTAAAAAATAAATGAACTTAACCCAAATAATTTCTATTCATTTATAATTTTAAATAAATTTATATTTTATTTTCTTGGACCTTTTTTGTTATTTTCAATAGTTTGCTTTTTGGTTGTTGTTTGTGATACTATCCATTATGAGATGGATTGATTGCTCAACCAAATGACCAAAAGAAGTTAATTTATTGCAAATAATTCATTTTAATGATTTTTGTAAAAATAACATTGGGGTTATTAACACGCTGAGATATCAGCTAGTAATAAATATTTATTTCCCGAAAACTTTATTAAGAACCGTTCTCATTTATTACACATCTTGCAATTTTGTCGCACCCTTTTTTTCACTCCACACTAAACTAAATTTGCGTTGGTTGGTATTTTGACCTGATTTTGAATTAAAACAAAAACAAACAAAAAACACTCAAGCACGCAAAGACTAGAAGTTGGTCTGCATTGTGGTACACATACAGTTAAAAGTTACTTTAAAGAATATATCGTGGGATATTTATTATAACCAAAAATTAAATTTGTTTGTATTTTTGTATACACATTTACAAGCACTATGTTCATAAGCTTGTCATTAGGAAAAAAACATAAAAACTTAACACTATGCGGAAATGGATAAATGTGGGAACAATTAATTTTCTATGTTTTTTACTAACAAGTTAAACACTAAATAAATACATAAAAATATAATACTTGGCTTATTTTATTCATATTCATCCTTAAATACATGAATATATTTTAACCCATTGATATAGAAATTGACCTTTTAAATATTGAGGATTTGATGAACAACATCTTAACTCATTAAAAAGGCTTAGATACATGAGTTTATAGGGTTTGAAAAATGGAAGGAAGATATTGAAGCTATGAATATACTTACAACGCCTAGCTTACATTTTCAAGATTTTAATTTCAAATTTTACTAGTCCCTAAGATCATGTGACACCTTTCCTTCCCTCCTTTCACATATCAAGTTACATGCTTATTTTATGTGCACCCAACTACAGCGTACATGCGCGCTTATGCAGAGAAGTTTTATTTACAATAAAACAGGGTCTGCCATCAAACGTTTTTTTTTTCAATTAGTGCTTATTTCGTGAATGGTAACACTTAGCTCATGTCTGATTTGAAAGATAATTAGTTTTTATTCCCTCCGCTGAACGAATATGGTTTTGTATACGCTTGAACAACACTGGAAAATATTGCGACATTACTTTGAAAATCATGGTAATGTTGCAGAAATTTTGTGTGCAAAAATTGCGTACGGATTTTGGAAGAAGAGAAGCACCGTCAGCTACGTATGTTCGTTATCTTGTGAACTAGCATCCTCATCGATAAACTAAAGCCTGAAAAGCCAAAAACAATGCGTACACACGGGAATATTGCTGCTGTGGCAGAAAGTGTGCGCGAAGCGCCAGCAACAAAGACATCATTGAGATGAATTTGGCAAAAAGACTTGGTATGACGCCACACAAATTCCAATTGATTCAGGATTTGAAGTCAACTAACCATCCAATGCGTTTTCGCTTCGCTAAACCGGCCTGCGATCGACTTACAGAAGATGCCGATTTTGCCAGATGAAGCTCATTTTGATCTTGGCGGGTAAGTAAGCAAGCAAAATTGTCGCATTTGGGGCACAGAAAACCCGCACGTATACGTTGAAAAGCCTTTGCAACCGAAACGAGTCACTGTTTGGTGCGGATTTTGGTCAAGGGGCATAATTGGGTTATTTTTCTTCGAAATGGGCAAGGAGGTGCGGAGCTGCGATTTGACACCGTTGGACTTTTATTTGTAGGGTGCCGTAAAAGATAAGTGTTACACCGACAAGCCAGAGACAATTGACGCTTTAAACGACAATATTAGTGAAGCCATTTGGTGAAATACAGCTGCACACAATCGATAAAAAATTGGACTGATCGTGTAGGCTACTGCATGGTCAGCCGAGGCAGCCATTTGAATGAAATTATTTTCCATTATTATCCATAAGGATTATGCTTTCAAATAAAAAAATTTGAGAATATTCAGTAGTTTTTTTTATATCATAAAAAAACAGATTTATTTGTCGGATTTTTTAGTTATAACACTCATAAGCGTTAAAGTAAAGATTGATAAATATTATAAAAGAATAATAAATGCAATATTATTGTATATAAGATTTTATATAAATATATTGTAGAACATCTACTCAAGAAAGCATTGTAGAGAAGAGAAGTTTCCTAAAGAGTAAGCGGTAGCGAAATGGCCATCGGGGCATGATGTCACCCTCAATAATCAATATGGGTGATTTAAATAATTAATCGGGGTAATAGAAAATAGCACGAAAAAAGATTTCTTTTTAAAAATTAATAATTATAAAAAAACATTTTTTCGTTTTCATATACCAAAATATTAACAAAGATTCCCGATATCATGTGTACACATTTTGATGGCTCAGTAATGACGAATCTATTTTCTTTCACAATCCCCTTAATAACAAATAAAAATTCATTTATATTTATTTTAAACAATAAAAAATTAATTGAATTGAAATTAAATCAATATTTGATTTAATTTTTTTATTAAATTTAAATGTAAAATAAATTATTCTATTACTGATATCATTTAGCATGTAACTTAATTTCAGTAATTTTTTATTTTATTTTATGCAATATTTATTTGGTAAAAATGTATTAAAATAATTGCTGTTCTGTTTTAAATCATAATGCAATTTTTTATAAGTTTTATTTTTATACTGCTTTACCGAATCTGAGATTGTGTTTGTGATTTTTTATTTCTTTATTAATAAAAATAAAATCATTTGTAAAACAACCATTCACAAAAAAATTATCCGGTTTCTTTATATCAAGGATATTTAAAAGTATATGCTGATTGAATGCAATTTATAAATGTTGGCGTCAGTTCAAAATTTTCAAAGTTTTCTTTTTAAGAAATTTATAAAGAAATAAAAACTTTATTTAAAGCAGAATTCAACTTCATTAAATTTTTATATTATTCACATTTTTATGTTTTTACATTAAAGCATATATGTATGCATTCCACGAACCCTTTGCACAAATATGATTTTGTTGGTGGACTTTGGAATTTCCTACTCGAATACATTATTGCTCTTACTCCATAAGTATAATTTATTAAATTAAGTAATACCATTTCTGACGAAAAAAATGTTTTATCCAACACCTGAACTAAATTGGCTGTGTAGCATGGTTGAACGATCTTTATTATCATGTCCCGATATCAATCCCCAGTAACGCATTCACCACCAATAACGTTAGGTATTGAGGTAAAGTTAGATAAAATAGGTTTCAAAAATAATTAAACTCTATTTTCTACACGAATGGTGCCATTTCGTCCTCAATGATTATTGCCAACGATTTCGCAATATACATCAATTGTACCCTCATTGAGTCATGTGCTAAAATCAGCATTTACTTAAATGATGACAGATTTTCGACTTTCTCATTTCGGAGTCTCTAATAATCGGTAGCATTTTTCCAAGTTGTATATCCCCCATGGTATCGACATTTAACAAGCTTCTGCCTGTGGATGTAAGCCTTAAATCAGTCAGTGTTGGACATTTACACTATATTATCGCTACCGTCAGCCTCTTTCAGGCACAACGTTCAAGTATTATCTTCCTCGATTCCCATCCTTTCCAGATGATACTTTAAACTTCCGTGACCCCTCACAAACGCAGTTATTCAGCTTAAAATACTTCCATTAATTGCCTTCCCACCAAGGGACTCTTTGAGAACTCCTTCAAATTTTCGGGTTGAGTGAGATTACCCACTGTAGGATTTACGCCCATATTAGGCCATTCTCCAGTAATACTTTTGGTTCTGGTCCACAAAATTTGGCAAAAGATTCCCTTTTTGTCAGATTTTGTGCTGCTTTATTCCCAGCTGTGTCAATGTGTCAGTTTTACTTAGTTTATAAATGCTCCTGCTCTATCGTCTTTTAGCTAAACCATCAGGAAAAATTCCGATATCGTTCTCTATAAACTATTGTGTATAACGCCTTTTTCATGTGTTCAATCGGCATTTGAGCTTCTCTAACACCCTTACTCACTAGGTCGAAAATACTCTTATACCCAATGTGTGGCCCAAAGGTATGACAAATGGCATTGCTCTTTTTAAAAAAGTCCAATGACTCAATTGCCTGTTTTAGAGCTGTGCGCATTACATTACATACTCTCATACAAGGCATCAAGGTATATACAAAATAGTGGCAAATTTTATTTCAGTACTGATTTATGGTACAGCAGGTAATTCATCCTGCGAATGGTGAGAATTGCTTTTTTGTTTTGCTTTTTTGTAACTACTAACAAACGGCTAGTGACTTTAAAAAGCTCTGCTGTTTAGTTAATTTATTTATGGTTTCAAGATGACAAAAGAAAAAACGACAACAATCCACCACTAAACGCTCTAAACAATAGTCTGCTCGCAGTGACCGTCGAAAATCTAATAAAAACAAATATTAAATTATTTTCTATTTTATTAAACTTTGGGTCCTTATATTTTTTTTATTAATATTTCATTTCAATATTTCGGTACTTTCCGCGTACCTTCTTCAGGAAACAAAATTAATATGTAAGCAATATAACAAAATTAATTAACAATTGAAAAAAAAATTTTTTTTGTCATAATGAAATTAAAAAACAATTGCCGTATTCACAAGCTCTGCTAAGGTGTAGGTAGTATTGCATACTACCTTTTGTTTACTTCTTTGTGAACAACCATTGTACCAATGTGCCATTGTACATTGTACTTCATACGTCAAAAACTAAATAAGAAGAAGAAAGGTGCTATTCATCATTTGTTATTTATAAGCCAAATTGGGGGAGAAAACAGAAAAAAGTAAATTAATAAATTTTTTGTGTGAAAAATATAGTTTCGATATATTAATGGTTGACTCAAGTAAGTTATAACCGTTTTCCTTATTCTGTTTACATATTTTAAATGAAAAAAATTAATACAGGTGATGAAGAAGATGAGGATGAAATTCAAGACATTTTTAGGATGCACCTAATGTACCTGCTCTCCAGTCGGAGAAGTATACATTTAGGGCTACCAAAATCATCATTATGGCATAATCGAGTTTTAAGATATTTTGATGAAAACAGATTTCTTCATATGATACGACTACGACCAGAGGAATTTGCCTATATATTCAACCTTATAAAAAATGACGATGTTTTTGACACAATCGGCGAAAGGCTCCAACTACGCATTGACTTGACAGCTTAAAATTGTACTTTACTGCTTGAGATCTTCAGGAAATGGTGCTTGTGTTCGTAAGGTAGCATCTCTTTTTGGTATAAGTGATGGCGGTACCATACAAAATATTAGAAATCGAATCATTAAAGCAATATTAAATCTTAAAGAACAGTTTTTCAACTTCAACTTTCTAATAAATCAGTCAAATCAATAAATTAAATAAATAAAACTAATAAAAATATCTTTTAATTCAATTTAATTTAATATAATTCACACATGAACACAAAAATAATAATTTTGCTACAGCTTATATAGAACAGCAATCGATTCTATAAAAATTTTGTATACAAAATTTAACGGTCTCAAGCTAAATTGACTAAATGAGAACTACATTAAAAATTTAGCATTGTCTTTATTAATTATTGTCTTCCGGTTTAATTCATTAAGTATTCGTATTAAGGATTTAATGTTAAAATTTATGCCTAAAGACTCACAGCAACAATTAAGAAGATACATATATTATGCTTAAAACAACTTCTGTCATCATTTAATACTTAATGATATTAGGAGCTAATTTTTAATTATTTCGAAAACCACAACTAAACCAACATACAAAAAAAATGAAATTTTGAGTAACAAATTATTTTCTTCCGGCATAATACACGAATAAGATTACATAAATTTATAAACAAATATTTTGTTTATTTTGTTGGTACAGCAAATGGCTTACGTTTTATATACATAATTATTCACTGGGCTCAAATTTGATTTAAGGAAAAAAATTTACTGTTGACAGATCCTCCCAAGTTACTCTTCATGTTTTGATATATAATTGGAAATATTTTAAATATTTTGTGGAGTAATGTTTCAATATGGGAATCGTAGGATAGTTTTTTAAAGAAACTTTAAAACCGCATTCAAAACTTTGTTGAAAAAATATTAGTCTATTGAGAGCCAGTTAAATTTTATTGTAAATGTTTCAAATATTTTAAACTTGTTGAAAAAATCTGTTCCACAGTTTTATTTGTTAAGAGCTTCTTACTTAATGTTAAAAGATAGTTTAAAAATTAGTCTAAAGTGTACGAGTTTCGCTTGGAGCTACTGTATATGAATTTTATAAAAAAGTGAACAAAATAAAAACAAAGTTACTTCTTTCTAATGTTGGTTTAGAAAATGTATGAAAACATTTATCAAATTACAGTTGACACCCAGTTTAAGTCGGTTCAACTCAAAGCATACTTTATATTTTACTATGAAAACTAAAAATATAATATAGAGTTAAAAATAAAAGTGTACTTTAACTAAAGTCGGTTTTACTTTAGAGTCGAGTCTAACTCATTCGTAGACAATTTAAAACATACTTTTTGCCTTAAAGTCGACTCTAGCTAGATAAAGCTGTTTTTAATTAATTTAACAACACCTTCTGTTTCTTGTCAAATTAAAAAGCCTGTGAAAGTTGGTCTTTTAAGAGCAGGGGAAGTATATTTTATTTTGTTTACATCTTAAACTGCACATTTGGGAGAAATCTTTAAAATTTGATAAGAATTTTTAGCAACTTAATCACTAGAACTTCCAGTGCAGGCAATTTCCGTAGCGCAGTTGCAGTCGTTTAATATTTCGCCATCCTCTAACTCGTGAACAATCATAGCGTCAACAAGACTATCTTCTGCGCTTAGCTCAGGAAAAGCAATTGCATTTTGACAGCTTTTCTGGCATTTAGTTTCACGCACCCATTAAACTCATAACTTCCTGTATTGCTTTCAATGACTTTTTCTTATGTATTCAAACAGCGGCACTCCAGTTGGCTTCTCTGTCTTTTACTTTCTTTAGAGTCTGTAAACAAATCTTTAATCAATTACAAACAAAATGATATCTAGATGTGTATATGAACAAACCTTTTCAAATTATTCCATAATTTATTTTATTTGGTTTAAGAACTCAAGACTTTATACAATAGCTCCAAGCGAAACTCGTACACCTATGAAAACAAATTTCTTTATGTTATATGTCTAAAACTAAATAGGCTAATGAAATAAATTAACTTAATTTTAGTACAAAACTATGTACTTAATTAAATATCAGAAACGAAATTTTGAATATAAATTTATTTATTAAAATACAGATAAATATTTTAAAAAGTGCGAACTTTCGACGGCAAAGCCAAACTCGTACAGTCTTATTTAATTTGGCAACATTCTTTTAATTTGCATCTAACTTCGGGATATTTCGTAAAAATAATTAAAAAAAATTAGGGAGTTTTCCCATTATTACCTTTTTTATTGTCATTTATTTGATTTTTTGTTTGAAAGAGTTACAAAAGAGAACAAAATGGGTAGACAGAGAGGACAAACTTCTGTCGCAGTAAGAAAATTAATAATTCAACATCATAATAATAATAAATCGCTGCGATAAATATCTGAGATAGTGGATAGAAGCCTATCAACAGTGCAATATATTATAAAAAGGTGTAAAATGGAAGAGAGGATTGCGAACAAGAAGAAAAGTGCATATAACAAAATTTTCTCTGCTAAAGACGAGCAATATATTTTATGTCAAATAAAAAGGAACCCATTTTTAAGTGCTCCGAAACTCGTAGAAGTTGTGTAGAAAGACTTAGGAAAAACATGTTGCCCACAGACCATAAGAAACATATTAAAAAGGGCTAATTTCAATAGTAGAAGGACAAGAGTTAAACTTCTGCTTAATAAGAGAAATCAAAGAGAAGGTTACGATTTGCCAAGGAACATGAAACAAAGGATTTTTCATTTTGGAAGCAAGTATTATTCACAGATGAAAGTAAATTCAACTTGTTTGGTTCAGATGGAAGACCTTTTGTATGGAGAAAATCCAATGAGGAGTTGCTTGTCTAAAACATGAAACCAATAGTTAAGCACGGTGGTGGGTCAGTAATGGTTTGGGGATAATTTTCTGCATCTGGGCCCGGTGTTTCACAATTTATCGATAGTACCATGGATCAGCATATGTATCTGAACATTTTAAAAGAAAGTTTGCCAGTTTGTAAGCGGAAATTTTGTCTTGGTGAAAACTTTTATTTTTACCAAGACAACGAACCTAAGCATAAGGCTTATAATGTGCGATCATGGCTACTTTATAATTGTCCACATGTTATGGATACACTAGCCCAGAGTCCAGACATAAACCCGGTCGAAAATTTGTGGAGCTATCTCGATCGTAAAATTCGTAGTCATACAATAAGTTCTAAGAATGGCTTGAAAAGAGCTCTTCAGGACGAATGGGGCAAAATTGAACCAAGTTTTTGCGAAAACCTTGTGCGCAGTATGCCAAATAGAATTAAAATGGTGATAGAAAATAAAGGCATGCACACCAAATAATAATATTTAAAACCAACAAAATAATATTTGATTGAAGTTTGGTGTACGAGTTTGGCTTTGTCACAGAAATTACTATTATTTTATGTTTTTATTAAAAAAAATTTTTATTGAATAATAATTTCAAGATTTTATTTTTTTCAAATTTGTTATAAAATGAACTAATAAAATAAATACAGTTTTATTTGTTAAGAGCTTCTTACTTAATGTTAAAAGATAGTTTAAAAATTAGTCTAAAGTATACGAGTTTCGCTTGGAGCTACTGTATATGAATTTTATACCAAAGTAAACAAAATAAAAACAAAGTTACTTCTTTCTAATGTTGGTTTAGAAAATGTATGAAAACATTTATCAAATTACAGTTGACACCCAGTTTAAATCGGTTCAACTCAAAGCATACTTTATGTTTTACTATGAAAACTAAAAATATAATAAGACCTTTTTATTTTAGAGTAAAATTTAGCAAGAGTCGACTTCAGTCTTTAACTATGAATATGGGCCATTCTGTTTTGTGTACATACATATCGCTCTTTGCTTATAGAATGTCATTATGTAAAACTTAATACCATCGAGAAAAATATCGGAATGCTTAAGATCCCGGTACAATTAATAAAATGATTCATAAATAAAAAATCCATTTTAGGGGATGTCTTGGACAAACAAAGTGAAATGTTTGAATGATGACCTTATTGCTATAAAAATATATACACATTCTCATAAAATAAAATGTATCGTTACTATGACTTAAAAACCCATTATATGCAAAGAGTCAATATATTTTAAAAAGATCACGTTTTCATATATAGAGCCACAAAACAAAATGTAGCGATGCTTTAGAAAGCAATATGATTTATATTCATTAGTTTATCCCACAACTCAAAATGTTTCGTTCTTATTGTCAAAAAAAAGTTTCCAAACATGAAATGACATAACGAATTATTCTATTAAAACATAGAAAGTACGAAAGACATAAAGATGAAACTCATACACAATATGAATTATGAAATTTCAAACAATTCTGCATGATTATCTCCAAAATTTGATATATTAAGCTATGACGTTAGTAAATGAGCGGATATGTAGATATGCATTCTGGGGCATATAATCTAAGACTAGATTTAAGGGTGACATTTTCATTTGTAATTCTTGGGATATTTACGGGTTCATACTGGATTACCAATTTGTTTGTGATATATATACAGCTGCGGTAACAAAAATAGCACCAAAGGCAACTTTAATCTTTATTTGTGAATTTTACTTATTTTTCCATAAACACATAATTGATACAAGAGAAAAATTAATGCCACATTTATAAAGATATATGTATATTACATTTATTTACTTTTAAAATAAATAAATTACAAAATACGGCTACATTAAAAATTTTAATGGTAAAAATAATAGCACCATTGGTATTATATAACACAAAAATTAACAGCAATGCTGTGTTTAGATGGCGTGTACAAGTCATATGAAATGTCAGATTTTCCATATGTAAACCAATACACACCGTGTAAACCTCATGAAATATAACATATGTTATAACATGTCTCAGTTATTTATTTACAGCACGCTCTATTTTGATATGTAAAACTCTATGACAACAAATGTTTTCAGTGATGCTAACTTCTGCTTTTAAAATTTCCGCCCAAAATATTTTTACGATAAAAGTTTGATTACTGAAAATAAAATAATATATTTTTTGTAGGAAATATATATCAATTGATCGTAGGTTAAAAAATAATATTTGGGCATTTCCATGTTAACATGTTAACCACGACAGAGAAAACAGAAAGCCTTGAACCTTTTTCAAAATGTTTGTAACGGATGGAGAGGATTTAGTGCAAACTTTAAAATCAAAAGAAGAACAGGAAATAGCTAGGACTAAATTAACTTCAATAATAGATAATCATTTAAATAAGATAAAATTAAATAACAGGGATAGATTTATGTTAGAAAACGTAAAAAAGGCGGATAGTTTTTTGAGAAGAAATAGGGATATACTTATCTTAAAAGCTGATAAAGGTAACACCACAGTAGCTTTAAACAAGAGCGATTATGTTTTAAGAATTAACAATATTGTAGGGGATGTTGCTAATTATAAGTTAGCAAACAAAGATCCAACAACCAAATTGCAGAAGGTTAATAATGTGTTGGTTGAAGAACTTTTTAAACAAAAAGTTATTACAATTTTAGAGAAAAACAAGCTTAAAACCAATGTTTCTACAGCTCCAAGATTGTATGGGTTACCAAAAATTCACAAGGAGGATTTTCCTTTAAGACCGATTTGTTCTTTTATAAATTCTCCATCTTATGAGTTATGTAAATATATTACAATGATTTTAAAAAAGATTACAGAAAATTCAAAATATAATGTTAAAAATTCGTTTGAATTTAAAGAAAGGATAAGGAACATAAATGTTCTAAATGATTATCTTATGATAAAATTAGTATCTTTTGATGTAGTCTCATTATTTCCAAGTATACCTGTTGATTTGGCAGTGAATATTATTGAAGAAAAATGGAACGTAATACAGGAATATACTAGAATGGAAAAAGGTTTATTTTTACGAATTTTAAAATTTTGTATTGAAGATAACAGATACTTTCAATATAATGATAACATATATTTGCAACAAAAAGGACTTCCAATGGGATCTCCAGCTTCCCCAGTTATGGCAGATATTATTATGGAGAAATTATTAGACACGTGCATTAATGAAATTAGTATAAAACCAAGAATAATGACAAAATATGTGGATGATTTGTTTTGTATTATTTCTGCATCTGGTATTGAAAATATGTTGGAAACATTTAATAGTTTCAATAGTTGTATAAAATTTACAATAGAAATAGAAAATGATTTTAAATTACCCTATTTAGATACGTTAGTAATAAGGAGAGGGAATAAACTAAAAATGGATTGGTACCAAAAGCCAACAGCTTCCGGGAGAATTATTAATTATTATTCAAAGCATAACAAAAGAATAATTATTAATACGGGAAAAAATTTGATAGAAAAAGTACTTAAGCTAAGCGATAAGGAATTTCACAAAAGCAATAAAGATAAAGTTAAAAAGATATTAATTGATAATAATTTTCCAATGAGAGTGATAAATAGTTTGTTTAAACAGTTAAGGTTTAGAAGAGCAAATAATACAAGAGATGTTACAGAAACTAAAGTTTATAAGTCTTTAATTTATGTACCAGAAATAGCAGAAAGGATTGAAAAATCAAAAATTTTTGATGGGGATAAATATAAAATGGCATACAAAACTTATAATAATTTAAATAGATTATTTAGTAAAACAAAAGATAAGATTAAAAAATGGGACATGTCAAATGTAGTTTACAAAATACCTTGTAATGGTAATGATAGTGAGAATTGTAATAAGGAATATGTAGGTACGACAAAAAATAAACTAAAAACTAGAATAGCTGGACATAAGTCTGATCAAAGATACAGGGACGTTAATAATTCACAAAAAACTGCATTATCTTCCCATTGTGCCAGATTTAATCATAATCCTAACTTTGAAGATGCATCTGTTTTAAATATAGAAAATAATTATAAGCGTCGGTATATGTTAAAGATGTTACAAATAATTAAAATACCAGCAACAAAAAGAATAAACTTTAAGGCTGATACTGATAATGTTGCGCAATGTTATAGACATTTAGTGCATAAAAAATAATAAACGTTTGAGAGTATATGATTGTTTGTAACATTTCTATCGTGAAAGTTTATGTTAATGTATTTGAATTAAGTTTTTTAACATTTTTAAATAATTTAAATGTTTTCTGTTTTTTAAATTTGTATAAGAATGTAAATGTTTAAAATTTTTGAGTTATTTTACTTGAATGTTTTTTGAGTTTTAAATTTATAAGAATGTAAATTTTAAATATTTGAGTTTTTTGTCGTTTGGTTTTTGATTTTTCTGTTTTTGTTTGAAAAAATAATTTCATTTTAAATTTGTTATTTAAAAAAAAAAAGAAAATTTAATTTTTGTTTCCTGTTTCCTGATGATGCCACCCAAAGGTGTGGCGAAATATTGAAAATATAAATAAACATTTGTTATTATTTATAAACTGACCTAGTGCTTAAAAAATTAGAAAACAAAAATTAACTAATTATTAGTATTTTTGTTTTCTGTTTCCTAAAGATGACACCCAGCTGTGTGGTGAAATAAAAGATAATTATCAATATTTTTATTTTAAAAACCGACCAAGAACTTGAAATATTAGAAAAGAAGAAATATCAAAATTTAGTATGTGGAGATTATTACCGCTTATTGCATTTTTTTTCAATTATAATCAGCACCAATTATTTTACGTTAAAAAGTGAATAGAAATTTGACTTAATGCCCAAGTTACTATCTAATAATTCATATTTTTTTCTTAGTGGAAAAAATCAGGTCCACTTTTTTTTTGTACGACGAATATTTGAAAATTCTTTTAAGTTTTCCTATACATAGGAGTATAAGTACAAACGTAAAAGAAAAAATAATAAAGGTGACACTTCTAATGTAGAAATGTCTTACAATTAGCAGAAAGATTTTTTTTTTTGTAAATAATTAGTTTTTATGAGTTTGTAACAAACATGAGTGCTAGGGTTTTTTTTTTTTACGATAAAGGCGTGTGTGCGAAAATTTGAAAGTACGGCAAATACAAATTTGTCTTGTATATTAATTGCATTATTGGGGCAACTAACAACCTCAAATGTAAAAATAAACAAGAAAAAATGTGCCGAGTACCTTAAGTTTGTAACATGTACTTTTTGCGAACTACGCCAAGTACCTGAATTGAACCTACAGTTTTCAGCTAGTGGCGTATTCTTATAACGAACACCGCTTAAGTGCAATTTTACATTATGGCAAATTTAAAATATAGCACTTTTGATGTAAATAAAATTAAGGAAAAGAAGTGTTGTGCTTGTCGTTGTTCTTTTTAAACAATTACTGCTACAAAAATGAACTGCTTTTAACATTTTAGTTTTCTCTTTAGCAGTTAGAGGTTATGTTGTATGTACGTAACATATGCAAGTTTGAGCATGATAACTATAAACCGTATATTAAACATAGATATTGAGGTATACAACAAATTACATGTGGATAGCAATTCTGACCAGGGTTCCGATTGGCTCGCTTTTCTGCTCTTTTGATGCTCACTCTTTTTTAAGGTATGCGCAAAAGAGCCGAGCAGAACAAAAGAGCCAATCGTTTATGCGCATTACGCTTGCTCCTTTTTTCCATGCGCTGATCTTTAAGCCATGCGCATTCTATTTTATTTTTGGCTCTGTTGCACTGCGCATTGAGTCAAAAGAGCAGCTCTTTTGATCGTGCTCCTTTTGATAGTAACAGTGGTTCGTTTGAAAATTAAAATAACTTCGTGGTTGGAAAACAAGTACAAGGAAAAATACAAATACTTACGTGTAAGGACGGAAAAATAGTACATGTTACCAAATATACTAACATTTTTTATTGTTATTATTTTTTTTTTTTTTTAGTTAAAGTTTAAGTCTACCATTGCAGTTTGTTTTTGATTATAATAATTATTATTGGTAAGTAGTGGAATTCCTTGTAAATTCAAGAGACGCTCATATGAATGGCTCATTAATAAAAATGTGCAATAAGTGATGTTATAAAAAGTAAGGATTAAGGGTAATAATTTGCTTATCTTTAACATTATTGCAATTATACCTAAGGAAGGAACTTTTTATGTTTACTGACGTGTTTCTTTACGTCAGTCAAAAGATTATCGTATCAGGCTTAAGTCAGGCGACTGTGCAGACCATTCTATGATGTGAATATTATGTTCCATTAACCACTGGAGAGCATTTTTTCTACTCATATGCCTGTGGTCGTATGAACGAGAACCTTTGCACAGTAAAACACGATTTTAATCTCATCCGTCTAAAAAATATTGTTCACTTGCAAAAAAAATCCTCTAACTATGTTTGTGGCGATTCATAGAAATTTTGATAAGTTCTTCTATCATAACCACATAAAGAGACATTAAACTAAAACCGCTTGAAAAATCACAAAGTATTTTTATAAATTTTGAGGTACTTACCGGCGAAAATATGGGTTACAGCGGAAGGGTAATTTCAACAATAAAATTTTTTATTAAAGGTTTTTAGAACTTTGAATTGCTTTTAAAAGCGTTTTACCAACACTTACTTATTTTAGGTTTATTAAGCTTTTTTAAGATATTATAAATAAGACCTTTAATATTTACTTATTTTCGTAAATGAAGGCTTGAATAAAGGAATACAAAAATAAATGAACATTTGTATGATTGAGTTTATATATATATATATATATATATATATATATATATATATATATATATATATATATGAGTGTATGAATACATAAATTTATCAATTTCGAATATATATGCTTAAAGTATGAAGTTTTATCAATTCAATATGTTAAATTTTTTTAATATATTTTTTTAATTAAAACAAGAGGGTTTCATTCAACCAGGATTGGAAAACATATGGCCACCATTTCTTTCTTTCAATTGTTAACTCTATATAGCTAGATACGAAACAAATTTTAAACTACGGAGCTGCTCGAATTTACTTCTTATGAATTTTCCTAATTGTGATTTTAACTAAAGAGAATACAAAGGAAGTAAATTAATTAATTCCCAAGATTTGATAAATAAAGGCAAATATGCCTGTTAAGCAAAATGTCAATAGTTTTTCAGGGGTAAAAGTAGTAAAAAAATTTTCAACAAAAATTATTTTAAAGTTTCTAGTAGACAAAGTTTATTAAAAACGAATACAAATTGTTATACGTTTATTTTATAGAAAACTATTAAAATTTAATTTTTATAATTCTTTTAAAAATTCTTCATAGCTTCAATAAAGATCATATTAAAAATAAAAATGTGTTTTTTTTAAATCCTCAAAGTTACTTCAATGCCAGCAACAAAAACAAGTTGTATATTCATGTTTAAATATTTGTATGTATGTATTTGCACAAATGCTATACTGTGATATTTTTGTTTTATCATGATAAAAATTTACGAACGCTTAATATTTGAATATGTATATTTGAACTACCAATAGAAGAGTTATGTTACCAAATATTTTGTGTTTAAAAATTCTGCACTTTACAAAAAATACATTTCGTAATTATATAAAAATATCTTTTTAATATGCTAATAAATAATTATCTAATTACTAAGTTAAATAAAATAACAATAATTTTTATTTTTTCCACTTATAATTAACCGCAGTAAAATAATCAAAAATTATTTAGATCAGACATTAAAGTTTGAAACAGTCTGACATCTTAACTAAAATACTGATTTTTGAACTGAAATGAAGATAATAAATTTTTTAGTATTAGTCCAGATTTACACAATGGATTTTTTTGAAGCATTTTTTTCTCAATTTTCTATTTAAGTTACAGCGTTATGCGTTATCTAAAAGTAAACGTTAGCAACAGTAACATTCCCTCAAAACTCAAGCAATATCATATTGCTTACTCCTTGTGCTTCACAAACATACAAAACTTTCATGCTTGTTTCATGAAAAATTGCATAGTGTAAATGCGGTTTTTTATTTTTTTTTTATTCAATCATATTTAAAGTAACTATTTATTTATATTTAATATTAAGTAACTTATAAATTAAAATAATTTCGGCTAAAGTTAAGACAGAAATATTATTTGCAAATGTATGTGGACGTTTTCAAAAGAAAACAGAAAAATTGGACACCAGCAGAATGTAATGCAGCATCTTCTGGATCGTTACATCCGACATTTTTTATATAACATTTTTGTATATTTTGCTGAAAGTTAGTTGGAGAAAATTAAGTATTTTTTGTTTAGCTTACTTTGAGTTCCTAAAACATGCATGTTGAGTAAATATATTTTTACCACCCCTGTACGTTGTATTTTTAACCGAGTTAAAAAAAATAAGGTTACCAATTCGTCTGAATTTTGATTTTTTTTAACCTTCGCTTTTATGGTATCTACCGAGGTAGATATTTTAATTTTCAATCGTTAATAATTTGCACATTTTTCACCAGACGTCTAATTGCTTTTAGCTCAGTTATTAAAATTTGCCTTCTTTTTAGAAAATAACCAAATAAAAAATTATGTAGTAAAATTGCGGAAGTTTTTTTATATTTTGTGTTTTTGTGTATACGGACTTATAAGTATATACCCTGGTAGATACATGCAATAAATTTTATGAAAACTTTTATCGTTTTGATACTTAATCAGCAAATTTTTTCTCGTAAGTTGTATTTTTGTGAACTTGAGTCCTTGTAGCAGTTTTGGCACTTTGTTTGTGTGAGGCAATGTGCAGCACGCATAGGCTTTTTACATTTGAAGCATTCTTGCCGAGTAGCTCTCTTCCTTTTTGAGACGTGGTATCGCATGTAGCAGCCAAAGGCCAACGTCTTGTTGGTCTTTTGGTTGAGTATTGTGATAGCATTTTGCGTCAACGCCTTCTTTAGTTTTGTTGTAATATTAAATAATTCCAGGCTTCTGCTTTGAGCCCGCAATACCAGACTCGCAATGCATAGATGAAAGTAAAACTACCGCCGTTCCTTTTATTGGCACATAGAAGTCATGGTTTCATTCGGACCAAATTCACTCGATAATAATTGTCGATTTTTGGACGCTTTGAACTGTTCGAGTATATATCGTTTGTTTTTCTTTAGAGTTCCGACAATAGTCATTTTCTATTTTATAAGTTCTTCAACAATATTGCGAAGTAAAAAATATCTACCGTCACATTTCGTGCAGAATTTTTGTTAGCAGCAACTAAATCCTTCACGAGCGTTCTCTTTGTTTCACGTCTCTACAATTACCCTCTTTTCTGATGTATATTTGTCCATTTAGGGGATACGAAGTTTGTGAATCGCAAGCCCACCAAATTTATATACCATACTTTGCTGGTTTGCAGGGTATATGTTGAGTGAACTTTGTGCGACCTCGATAACCATATAGCTGCTCCTCAACAGTTATACATTCATAAGGTCGAAAATGAGTTTTCAAATATGAGTTTATCATTTCAAATTTATCTCTTATTGGAGCTGCTGATTCAAGAAACAATTAAAATATAAAAGTTGTTGGAATCGATTAATAGATGGTGTCACACGATAAAGGGGAAAATCATTTTGCTTCCAAAGCTCACTTAAAAACCTCCTAGGAAGGTTGTGAACTCAATGCCAGTGATTTTAGTCCATTTTAGAGGGTGTTTGTCAGGATTTTTGACTTTCTAAAAATTAAAGAAGTCTTCAGATTTCTTGTTTGAAAGTCTGCAGATTTAGTCTCTTATCGGAGAGCTAATAATGCAAAGAAATTATCCAATCGAGATAAGTTTTTTGTAACTGATGTAGGCCCCATTCCAGATGAGTCATAAGTATAAGTGTTCTTATACCATTTGGTTCCATCTTAGCTAGTAAAAGAGTTATTATTTGTGTTAAAAGTTCTGCATTATCAGTCTCATCACTATAGGATTCGATTTCGCTATTGAGTTCAATACTATATATACCATATATATGCTGCACTTATTATTCTTATAATATTAGATATTTCGATAAAAAAAAATGTACATACATAAAAAGTCGTATACTAATTAAATGTAAAAATACATTATCTACCCAGGTAGATACCATGAGTTCACATGCAAAAACATCTTCATAAAAGCGAAGGTTAATGTTGGTGTCTGCAAAACTCAGTCACATCTGAGCTGATTTTGAAAACTTTTTGTAATTTGTTAGATAATGCCTACAGAATGGTCCCGTTTTTTTATAAAGAGAATTAGCCTTCAGGCATAACCCACTTAGCTACCAGTAACCGTACTACATTCTTTAGGAAATGGATAGATAAGAGATAAACAGGTGGTGAATGGAAATATATTTAGTCATTTTATTAATTATTTTACTTCGCCGGCGAATATGCTATAAAGAAGAAGTACCGACGAAGGAGGCTGCATGTTTTATTTTTAATCTGCCATGGACAGAAAAAGGGCAAAAATTTAAAATTAATAATATTGAAAGTTAAAGAATATCCCTATACAACATACATTTTTTTTACGTGTAACGGGCATTTTTTTAAAATTTGAAATGACCTGCATATCACCATAGCTCCTAATAACAAAAAGTTATACAAAAACAAATTAAAAAAATTAAGTGTGTCCCCATAGGTGACGTAAATTGACCTATATGGGCCTATCATTTTAATCTCTATAGACAAACGCTTGCAAATTGGACAGAATTTCGATTACCATAAACATTATTATAACAAGTATAAACATTTAAAATTATTCGTGTGGGCAAACATTTGAACCATTATAGACAGAAGGCTGAAAATTAAAACTGTTAAACCATTATAGACAGACGATTAAAGTTTGCTAAGTCTACACTTTATATTTTTAATTTGGATATTAAAAGGTGGCCCTATATATTGCCATAATCTTGAACAGTTGAACAAGTAAAAAGTTTGGAGATGGAATATAAGGGCTTCTCAATACTAAATATATTATGATGCATGTGGCCATACTCTTATAAAACGACATACGAAATCGGTTTTTTTTTTGCCAGAATAATTACAATTTTAAATCTCGGTCGGCTTAATTTACAAGATAGCTTTTACTTGGGATTTAATCCTTTCAATTGCTTTAACTTATTTTCTCTTCTTATGACAAATATTTATATCGCTACAGGAACTCATTAGCGCTTTTGGTCGTAGCGTTGTGTGACTGACTTTAATAAAAACTTTAAATACAGTTATGCTACGATATCTAATTTATGTATGAATTTAAAGTTGCGTTACAAAGCCTCCGCTTTATAACTGATGCCCCGATTACTTTTTATACTGCGTTGTAATACTTAACGATGGAGTTTTGAAATTGTCTACGAGGGCTGCTCTATATATTTCTGGCCTAATAGTGAAAATGCGAATATTTATAATCAAAAATGGTTTTATTGTTTTTCAAAGTATTCTCCAGCATGATTTATACACTTTTGCATGCGCTCAAACCAGTTGTCGAAGCACTTTTTCCCACTCCGGTTTAGACACCTCTAAAATATGGTTTTTGAACACTTCAACAGCTTCTTCTGGCGACGAATATCGTTGATCAAGGCTTTTTTTCTTGATGTGCGGAAACAAGAAGAAGTCATTAGATGCTAAGTCAGGGCTGTACGGCGGATGACCTATTAATTCGACGTTTTGGCCGGTCAAAAACACTCTGGTTTGAGCCGATGTGTGAGAGCTCGCATTGTCATGGTGAACAATAATTCGTCTTCTCTTGTTGGTTTTTCGAATTTCTCCGATGACTTCAGGCAAACGAATTGTAGTGTACCACTCAGAAGTGACCGTCCTACGTTGCTCAAGTGGATCAGTCGCCACATGACTAGTTTTGCCGAAGAAACAGGCGACCAGTTGCTTCGAAGTGATTCTTCCACGAACAACTTTCGTTGGATTTTGCTCGTCTTTGAAGACCCACACGATCGATTGTTGTTTCGTTTCGGGCTCATACGCATAGATACATGATTCGTCACCTGTGACGATCTTATAAACGTCTTTTGAAGCACCGCAATCGTATTTTTGCAACATTTCTTTGCATCAATCGACACGAGCCTTTTTTTGAGCGACTTTCAAATTGTGCGGGATCCAACGAGAACATACCTTTTTTACGGCCAGGTGTACATGCAGTATCGAATGTATGCTGGTGGAAGAAATGTCCAAGGATGTCTCTATCTCTCGGTATGTCGCATGTCGATCTTGCATTATGAGTTCACGCACGGCATCAATGTTCTCTGGCACAACAGCCGTTTTTGGACGACCTTCACGGAATTCGTCTTTGAGCGAGCTTCGGCCACGATTAAATTCATTATATCAATTTTTCACAGTGCTATAGGATGGTGCTTCATCGCCATACAAAGATTTAAGTTCATCAATGCGCTCTTGTCGTGATAATCCACGTCGAAAGTTGTGAAAAATGATGGCACGAAAATGTTCACGAGTTAATTCCATTTTCTTCTGTATTAATTTTTTCAAGTCACTGTAAACAACACAAATAATGGTCGTACGTCAAAATGTTTTGAGTACGATTAAGCTTAAAAATGACAAACTTTCCAATGGAAATGTCAGATTGCACTTGGCAGCACTCAGTGTCGCCAGGCCAGAAATATATATAGCAGCCCTCGTACATTGTGAACATTTTATACTGCAGTATTATGAAACACTATACTTTGTTTGCATACAAAGGAATTGACGTTTTAGAAGTCAGCCTATCTTTATGTTGAGAATATTTTGTTCTGGGAACAAAACAACAACAAAAACAAAGCATTAATGCATTATTAATAGAGTAAAGGATGAAATATTTGTTTCGTTTGTATTGCAATATAGAAAAGCAAATTTTTCCTTTGCTTTATTTAAATAAAAGTTTATACATATTTTAATATTTTACACTGCATGCAGGCGTGTATGCAGTGTTGGACCCCAGGCGAAAATTTGCAGTTATTGTTTGGTGATGAAAATAGCACGAATTAAAGTAAATTATTGTGTAAGGAATACGGTTTATATATATTTCTCTATGAAATAGGAACACAACACTTAAAGCATGATAATCAAATGAGTGAAGTATAAATGTTATAATATTATAATATAATCGTCTCAAACAAAATGATTGTAATAAAGTATCAGCATCATTATATATTTTTTTACGTTAGTTTACTTGGAATATGACAGGGACATACTTATAAGATAAATTTTCATAATTTAACTAATTATGAAAACTATCACAATATTTACATTTTGCTGCTTTGTTTGAGAATTATAATAGATAATTATATATAATTTAATTAAAACAGATAATATATATTTATATATAAAGTAATTGCAAAAATAAAAAAGGCAGAATATAATTTGTGCATTGCCGTAGACAGGACGATGGCTGTAAAGTTTACATAAGGTTTGGGAAAAACAAAGAATAAGATATTTTTAAAGAGATTTTTCTTTGTTTATATCTGTAAAATTTTACTATACGAGTAATGAATTATCTATTTTGTAAAATAAAAATAAATTAAAAAAAAAAAAATAAACAGACTTGTTCAATGGTTTTGTAGTGATTTAATTTTTTATCTTAAATTAAAAATAAATTTTTGCGTATTCACAAATAGAAGTTTTTGTACCTATTAGCAAAATTTTTAATACAAAATTAAATATATATTAAAACATTAAATTTAAATATTTTGTCTTTCTTTTTTCAAACAAACTTAAAACAATGTTTCTTGTATGCCTACACAGTTAAACAAAATTTTTTAAATTCTAAGCGTTTGTCTATAACTGTTTAAAAGATTGGACATATACATACATCGTATTATATCAGCGGTTAGAGGCACAGTTTATTTTCTAATTTTAAATATTTTTATTCGGTTTTATATTTCAAGGGTTTTTCTATAACGGGTTCTAAAAAGGGCGGTATAGGTCAAATTATGTCATTAATGAGGACACCCTTTAATTTCAAATTTGCTACTTATTTAAACGGACTTAGCAATTAAGGTTCTTTGTAAATTTCAACTATCTGGCTATTACAATTTAAAAGTTTGGCCACATACATTAAATTATATCATACTTCAGGGACAACCTTTAATTTTCAAATACAAATTTTATACTTGCTGTTGTAGTAAACTCAACAATAAAGGTTCTTTGTAAATTTCAACCGTCTGTCTATAAAGGTTTGCCAGTTTGGCCACATACATCAAATTACAACAACTATTATATCACCCTTTAATTTATATTTTTATATATATATATACGGCTTATCATATAAGGTAAAGAAGTGCACATTCTATCTAATTTTCAAGTATTTGTATATAACGGTTCAAAAGATGGGGCCGTGTAGGACAAATTACATGAATTATGGGAACACCTTTTAATTGTTAAATTCAGATTTTATACTTCTTGTTATAGCGGACTTAATAAAATATCGTTGTATATTTTAACTATTTGGAAATAACAGTTCAAAAGTTTGGCCACATATATCAATTTACATTAACTATTGGCACACCTGTTAATTTATAATTTTAAATATTTAGACTCGTTATTATAACGTTCATACTAATCGAAATTTTGCGCAATTTTCAAACTCTTGCCTATAACGGTGCAAAAAATAGGCACATATAAGACAATTGACGTCACATCTGGGTACAACCTTTAATTTAGAAATTCAAATTGTATTCTTTATCAAAAGAGGTTCCTTGTAAATTTTAGCTGTGTATCTAATTCAAGAGTTTGCCCACATATATAAAATCACATAAACTATTGTGATACCATTTAATTTATAGTTTTATATGTTTATATTTATTGTTATTGTAACATTCATGGTAATCGACATTCTGTTCAATTTTTAAGGCCTCGTCTATAACGGTTAAAAAGATTGGCTCATAAAGGTCATTTACGTCACCTATGGGAATACCATTTAATTTTCAAGATTACGAGCACATATTAAAACGGGCACATATTAAAACGGGAACAATCTGTAAGCATAATCTATCTATTTAAATCAGTTCAGAAATTACTGAGTCTGCAGGCACAAACATTAAAAATTTATGACTATTTTATAGACTTTAAATAAGTCATGAATTACATGAAATTATAATTTTTGGCTAATCGATTTTTTTTTTTTTTTTTTTTTTTTTTTTTGTTTGCAAAAGCAATTTTATTTTTAACAAAGTTTAATGTTTTTTGTGACATGTTAGTGAAAATGTAATATTTTGTTGAAATATAGATAGCTTAGTGCCATTTCAATTAATTAATATTTTATAATTTTTTCCCTAAAATTTGGTTTTTTACTACAAAAAAGGCACAAACAATGATGACCAACAAAAAACGCACAATATTGCCAAAAATTCTTTGAAAAATTTTTCTTCTGCATAATAGCTTTGCTTGTTACATTCATTATCCATGCAAAATAAACATAATATTTAGTAAAAGATTCATAATCAGTATAACTTTAATGCTGGAAATTTTCGACACTGCAAAATGACTTTACTAAGGACCCATATTTGCTTTGCTAGCTTGCTCTTTTTAGCTACATACAGCGCAAGTCCTTTATTTATTCTCTTTATTTGGATACTTCTCTGTATTAAACAAAAAATGTTTTTTGCCGGCAAAATTAGCCGATAACAAATTCAGCACTACGTGTCTCCATGTACGTCGTTAGAATCCAATTGAAAATTTTAAAGTGTAGAATTAATTCAACGTCGATAAAGCAGTTTCAATATTTCCCCTTATTTCGATAAAAACGAGAATGAATTGAGGAGTCGTTTTGGTAAAAAAAATTCAGTTATGTAGAATTGCGTTAAACAGTAGAATTTAATTAAACGGCGATAAGGCAGTGGAATATGTATATTTCCCCTTTTTCCGTTAATTGGGGTTCATTATAGTAATTTTGTTTGAGTTATTTATATGTTTACCATAAATACACCATTACGTTTCTCCATGTGCGTTAATAAAATCCAAATGAAAATTTTAAGAAGTAGCATTTAATTCCGTGTCGATACGGCAGTTTGGTTTTCAATTTTGTACATTCTATATAGTTAACATAAATTCAAATTGAAAAAAATCAAAATTATTGATCAAAGCAAATATTTAATTTTACAAAATAACCTTAAGCGTCCAAGTAATTTTAAATGGAAACTTATATACTTTCATCCCATTGAAAACTTAGTTCTGGTGTAATATTATAGTTAAAAGAAAACATCAAAGACTGAGTTGGACTCACTGCTGTTTTTATTATTCGCTGTTGAAAGTTTATAGTTTCTGTCTATTACGGTTTGAAAGATTGGATAATCATATGCTCTATCACTTTCCTGATTATATGTTTCCCATAGATCACGTAATTTCAGAACACGGTTTCTTATGTTTAATGAAAGATTAATATTAAAACTGCTTTAGAGCTTTTAGTTTTTAAGCTTTTGTGTTGTTTAACTGCGGCAATCGAAGTATTGGACAGACATGTGGCTCCCTTCATTCAAACGTTTGTAAATCCTATATTTTAAGCGTAACCTCGCCTTACCTCTATTAAAGTCATGTGAGGTGTCAAATAAATTACTTAAAACTTAGTTTTTGGTTTAAACATTAAAAAAAAACCTGACTATGGTGACTGTATGACCTCCATGACTATTGTTTTTTTACATATGTTTTTTTTATGCCGTTACAATTAAAAATGTGGAAATATTTACAATTCTGTGTCAACAAGAAATAAGAGCTAAGGTAGATTTAGATCAATGTTGAGTTATTCTTATGTTGTAAATCCTTGCAATCAAATGAACTTTTACACAAAATTTAATCTTGTTTTAAAGAAAATATGTGTTTTAGAGCGAAATATAATTGTATGCTTAAACCAGCAAATATGCAAATAAGTAAGGATTTAATACATATTTAACTACTTAAAACGGGGCGCTTAAACTACCACTAACGAAAAATTAATTTTGGCAACTCCGATTTTTAGAGTTGCCGGATGGGCTGGAATAGCCTGGATTGTCCACTTCTGGTTCGAGTTACCAGTTTAAATACAAATTGTCCAGCTAAAAAGAATTTCTTTAATTTTAAAAATAATTTTTGTTAAATATACATATATTTTAATTATTTAATTAATATTTTCACAGAAAAAATTTACTTAATAGAAAAAAATAAATTGCGCTTGCGAATTTATAACCAAAAAAAAAATTTTTTACAATCTTTTTTATCATAGATAATTTATCGGGACTTTCCAAAATTTTAGAAATATCAAATGTAATTGTTTCCTGCGATAAGCCTTTGATAACTTGCTGAAAGATATTCCAATTGATAAGTTATGGTCCATCATTTTTGAAAAACACGATAAAAAAAGGAGAAAATCCATATAAATTAACTCATTTATTCTTTCCATAACAATTAGCAATGCTTTTTGTAAAAGGACTATTAATATCTTAAATAATCTACTCTCACAAGGAAGAAGTAGAATGTCCTTCGATTTAAAGAAGGCTGTAATTTTAATAAGAATAAATTTTAATGAAAGTTTTTAAAAATTTTTCGTACAACTAAAGTAAGCGTTACTAGATTCTGTAAATAGTAATATAAAATATATATCTGTGGCACCAAAAATTGATACCTTTGCGTTTTTATTAACGAAACTCTTCTTATAATTTAAACTACTCAACAGTGTAACAGTCTCTGTTATTAATGATTTTCACCACGAGCAGAAATGAGTACAATGAAATAAATTCTCCTAAATTGTAGAGTAATGAAGCAGGATGTGCTCTTAAAAAAACGAAGAAAAAAGTGTCAATGAAAAGCTACAAAGATTTAAAAACAAGAAAAATTCATGCAACTAACAACTGGCATCTTTCAAATAGTTACTAACAAAGGCTTAACCCAAACGGACGTATTCGATTTATAAGGAATATATTCACTGTTAGAAATAAACTCCAATATATTAAATATATTATATGAAAATATTAGGTTGACTACAGTAAAGAAATAAAACATAAATATATTAATTTAGAAATAATTCGAAAAATTAAAAATAAATTTATGAATGCTTAAAAAGTTATGTGCTTATTGTTGTTTTTATTAGTTCGGTTTATCATTATCATTTTATCCTAGAAGCTATAAAAATAGAATTTCGATTATTGTGGTGTGTTCAAGTGCTTGCCTAAACATGGGAGTTTTTACATCTTTTTAAATGTTTTGGTTTTGAAAACATAAGTGATTTTATAAAAACATCTGTGTAAGCTTGAGTGTGTTCGTATGAAAAAAAAAATTAAAATAAGGAATAATTATTATTCCGACTAAAATAATACTTTATTTATTAAGAAAATGGTGTGAGTGAAAGCAATTTTATGTATGTTAAGTGCTGTCAAAGTTTTAACTTAAAGATAAAAATAAGTAAAAATATAAAATTTAGAATCATGCAAAAAAAATAATATATATAAAATATGTAAAAACATATAATAAAAATACTATACACAAGTATGTATGTATGTTAACTGTCTACACATAATATGTTTCAAAAGAAATAAAGTTAATAAAAATAGTAGCATATTATTAAACCTGTTTAAATTTAATTTCAGAGCTGTTTAAAATTAATACCTAAAAATATTACAAACAGCCTGTGATTTTTTTACTAAATATAAAAAATCACCTCATATAAAAATGTTGATAAATCAATGTGAAAAAAATAATTTTGTTGTTATGGTGACACATATAATGAGTAAAAATATTACACAGAAAAAAACACTTAATAGTACAAAATAGCTGAAAAGGCAAATTATTAATTAACATAAATTTTATATTTCTAAAGAGTACAATAATTTATGTGTTCTTTTTAGTATTAAAACTAATATTTTGTTTTATTTAAATTATATATAAAATTTCGTTAATTGTCTATAAGTGTAAAATAACATAATGCCGAAAAAATTTTAATACTAATATTAACAAACAAATATAAATAATAAATAAAGCAAATTTATAAAAATAATAATGAAAATCAATGCCTAGTATCTCATTAATGTCTTTAGTATGACAACCGCATATACAAAATTGTGTCAAAGATGGCTGGCTCCAATATTTTAACATAAATAAATGGAAATGAAAAATAACCTTAAAAAAAACATTAAAAATAAAAATTAATATATTCATGGCAAGCAAAAAAGGCAACAAATGATTTTATTATTATAATCGAAAATATAAAAAATATTTTATGTGATTTTATTTCCCCTTCTTAGTGAAAATCTAAAAAAAGTTTTCTACAAAAGCAAATGTTAAACCACAATTACAAATCACAAAAAAATACATATATATATATATATATATATATATATATATAGATAAATATAACTAAGATTAATCATAAATTTAAAAATAAAATGATATTAATGAATAAAAAATTAATTCAAACTGCTTTCAAGTTAAAGTTGCCAATCTTAAAGTTTAAAAAGTAACAGTTGAATAACCCAGGCAACAGTGGTTTTGTGAATTTTGTTGATAGCAAAGGAATACGCACCCATTCCTTTCATTAAAAAAAACTGTTTTAAAGATAAACATCAAAAAAATATTTTAATACTTTAAATCAAAAATGATATGGATACCAATATTTTCATTGTCGATACAACAAAATTTCACAAATTTTAAAACACAAATATTGTAAATTTCCTTTTTATAAATAAGCATTTGTAGTTCAGCTTTAAAAAACTCTCTTTTTACTTAATAACAATGGTGAAAGTAATAACATAACATAATAAACGGTACTAGCTATAAAAATAAAAAAAGAATCAGCGTTTATTTGAAGAGGCCTTGAACCTGCTACTTTCTCAGTCACTATTCCGCTGCCTTCCCATAATATTAAAAAACATAACTTACATGCCAATATTGGCTTCTAATAAACGATTTTATTGAAACGTATTATTTGTGCACAATACTTGATATTCGATACAAATCAAGAATTTGTAATCTATTTCTAACTAATTCTACAACATAAAAGAGATTTTTTTGCTTTACTTAAAACTAATGTAGATCTGTATTCCGAAACTAAAATAGAAATTGTAGGACACACACATAGTTTAAATTCTAAAAAGGCTTCGATTACTGGATCTTGGAAGGCTTGTGACAAAATTATTATAAAATCCGAGGTCCATCGTAGGCTGTAATTCCTAAAGATAAAATAGATAAATACCTAAAGTCTCTTAATATATTTATAGACTTACATCTCCTTGTTTTCTGGCGCAATGCCGTGACTAGTTTTCAAACGATTGCTTTGCGTCAGAGAGTCTGCAGCTCTTATTTAAACTGATATGCAAAATCCCATTTTTCCAGAATCTTATTAATACTAATTTTATATACTAATAATTTTGAAATTTAATTTACAATAATTATAATTTACGAAATATATAATTCTTGAGTACCGTCATCGTAATGGCCAGAATGCATATAAACGCATCAAAAATACTGATGAATTATTTCATGTTTTGCTAGGCTAAATTAAAATTATAAACATGATCGAGCTTTAAAGAAATATTTGATCGTACCTTTCCAAGCAATATTCTTGGCTCATGTTGATAATTAAAAGCAAAACAAAAGCCTTGAGTAGACACAAAAACGAATTTGTTCATGTGCATCTTAAATTTCCTTCGTGACTATTCTATTTAATATAATGGGTCCCTAATCAGTAAAAGTTTTATAAAGCGATCAGTCAACAGCATTAACTTCGCTAGATTAAAAATTTCTCTTAATAACAATCCATGTGACAATGTCTTTGTCTTCTAAATTCATATTTTCATTTCTACATTATTATAAATTATTCAAATAATAAATATCAAGTAAAGTATTTAATAAAAGGTTTTTAAATTTGTTGACTTAATATAATTGATTTTTAATCCCGTGAATAGTTGTAGTTGTAGTTAGTTGTAAAGAAGTTGCAAGAAATGAGATTAAAGATAAATAAACAAAATCATCCGCCTATAATATAACTTTGCGAAGAGAATTATACCCGGGTATTTGAATAAACAACAATATAATACCAAAACTTTTGAAAGTTATAAACCTTGTCATATTTATTGTTAAGCTTTTAACTTCGACATGTCATAAAGAAGTACAGTTGATTCGAATGAAATTAAAAGCCGTACAAGTAAACTAACACATTGGCAGCAAACCTACTCTAAGGTTGAATTGCATCCAACAGTTATGAGGCCAAGAACAAATTCTATAAAGGAACAATGTTACTCTCTGGTATATTCAAACATAATATTTTTTTTATGGTTGACTACCAGAAGAAAAGTCCTAATTCCACCAGAAAAGATAGTTACTTTTTTGTTTTTTTTTTCTAGTCTGGTTAATTTGTTACTTATTCTTATTCCAGATTCCATAAGTAACTTGAAAAAGAATTATGTTAGACTTTTATCAAAAATGCTAAAAAGCTTAAGAAAACATAAGCATTTAAGTTCAAAACAAACAAAGATTTTTATTTTAATATACATTTAAAGTTTATTTAATAGGTTATGAATTGATGGAAACTTAATTCCAATCTCGTAAGAAGTTGAAAGTGGTTTGTTGTTGTTGGAGGAGAGGAATTTATTTTTAACAACATTTAAGTTGTTAAGCACAACTATTCCTTCCATAAGCAGCATCATCTAAGAAAATTAAAACCTTAAAAATTCTCATGCAGCTAATTACACTTGAACTTAAATTAAAACGTTGCTTTTATTGCAAAACTACTCGTAAAACAATTTTTTAGGTCAGTCATATAATTTCTTATTGTTTCAATTTCTCTCAACTTTTGTAAATTTTACCACAAGAGTTCCTAACAATAAAATTTTTTATTGTAAAAAACAGAAAATAAAAACTAAAACACACAAAAAAATGTGGCTCATCATATGCCCAGAATAAAAAAGGAGAACATTAGGGCTCTATGTATTTAGAAGCAATTCGTTGCCTTGGTGATATCTATCAAGCAAAAAACAAATTTGTATAACAAGTTTCAAGCTGCACAGAATAATATTTTCAAATTTTAATAAACAAACAGACAAAGAGGCAATTTGAATAAAATAAAGGACGAAAATAAAAAAAAAACAAATGTAAAATATATTTGCCTGCGCAGCATTAAGAAAACACAAAAAAGTTAACAAAAATTCAAAAAAACTTCATAAAATAATTTCTAGTTATGCCTAAGTTTGCTGATATATGTTTAGTTGCGAAAGGAGCTATTTACGTCAGATACTCTTTCTTTTTCCTTTTTTCAACTATAATACGAAACTTTGGCCCAATTAAAAATAATATTAATTTCTTATTTTTTTGGAAATTTTTTATAAATTAAGCTGACCTGAAACGATAGCTTAAAATTACCAAAAAAAAAAAAAAAACTGTGCAGTAAAAAATGATTCCTCAGACCACCAAATTGTTTTAACCGCCAGCAACTCAAAGAACTAACACATGTGGATAAAAACATTCCTCTGGGCTGTGAATCGTGCGCTAAGGCAGTTTTTATTTAGTTAAAAAAGAACAAAAAATATAACTTAGAAAATTCCTGTTAAAACAACTCATACTAAAAACATCTGCGTAACGTCAAATAAAAAAACGAAAAAAGGGTAAATTTTAAAATCAAAAATATTTTTAAATAATTAATTTGTTGATAAAGTAGTAAAAGTGCGAATAAATTGTTATGTGAAAAGGTGCACCAAAAAGTGCAGTTAAAACATAAAATAAAATAAAAACAAATACGACTGCTATATTCGGCTATGTTGAATCGTATATACCCTTTACCATCTATGTAAATCTAGTTTAGCGAACTCCAATAAAAAAAAAGCAATTTTTGGGGTGACAGAGAATTAAAAATAAAAAAAAACTGTTAAATGATATCCATATTGATATTTTATAAATTTTTCAATTTCAGAGCCCCGTAACTCGAAAAATATGGGCGAGCTCTAGTTTGCCTCAGCAAACACTAACACGGTCAGACAGACGAACATCGCTCAATCGACTTCGCTATGCATAAGAAGTCAGAATGTATATAGTTTATGGGGCCGAAAGTGGAGATTGTAGAAATTACACACCGATTGACAAACTTATATATAACCTCTTTCCACTTTTTGTGGTGAAGGGTATAAAAACACATTTATAAATAATTCTTGCGAAAAAAACCGACTTCAAAACAGATTTCATCTGTTTGCCTATAACAGCTCAAGTGTGTGGCCACATAAATAAGGTTACATTAACTTTTGGGACACACATATCTAACAACTTTATACTTTTTCAACTGTTAAATAGTTTGGCAATATACATCAAACTATAGCAACTATATGGTCACTCTTTAATTTCCAAATTAAATACTCGCTGTTGTAGTAGATTTAGCAATCAGGTTCTGTGTAAATTCAACCGTCTGTCTGTAACGGTTCAACAGTTTGCCCATATACATCCGATTATATCAACTAATAAATTTATAATATAACATTTTTATACTTCTTCCCAGCAAAAAATTTTTGAAAAGGTAATCGAGTGTGGAATTAAGCATTTTTGGCTGAAGTACTTCCCAACTAGATTGCCAACTTAATGATTTTAACAAGGCATGAGACTTTTGTAATCAATTCCTGAGAATCGACTACAATAATTATTGTAGGAATTAATAAGTACCATTAGTACGGTAGTCTCTTTTAACATAAAGAACTAGTTCCATTACTACTTCCTTTTTTGGAAGCAAATGTAATGTATTTTGTAATCGAGTAACAAAATATGGCAATCACAAAAGTAAGTCATTATATGGCAAGTACTTTTAAAGGTAATGTCTAATTTTTTGCTGGGTTATTATACCAAATAAAGTAGTGGACATTCTGTCTAAAATTAAGGTGTTTGTATACAACGGTTCAAAAAATACGGCCATATAGAACAAATTATAATAATTTTGGGAACACCCTTTTTTTTCTATATTCAAATTATAAGCTTCTTGTTATAGCGGACTTAGCAAAGCATGTCCCTTGTAAATTTCAGCTGTCTGTCTATAACGGTTCAAAAGTCCAGCCACACACCATATTATATCAACTATTGGGCCACCCGTTTATTTCCGAATCCAAATTTTATACTTGCTGTTACAGAGGAGTTAGTAAGACAGGTTCTTTGTAAATTTCAATCGTCTGTCTACAAGTACGGCCATGTACCAAATTAAATGAACTATTGGTTCACCCTTTTATTTATAATTTTAAATATTATCAGCTGTTACAATAACGGCCATAGCAATCGACATTCTGTCCAATTTGCAAGCGTTTGTCTATAACGGTTCAAAAGATAGGCCCATATAAGTAAATCTTCATCAATTATAGGACACCCTTTAATTTTGAAATTCAAATTATATACTCGTTGATATAGCGTTTTTAGTAATACAGGTCCCTTTTAAGATTCAGCGTGCTGTCTATAACGGTTCAAAAGTTTGGTCCCATACACAAAATCCATTAACTATTGGAACACCTTTTAACTTCCAAATCCATATTTTATACTTGTTGTGTAGCGGACTTACCAATACAGGTTCGTTCGTAAATTTTAAGCGTCTGTCTACAACTGTACAAAAGTATGGCCGTATACATCAAATTTAATGAACTATTGGCGCACCCTTTAATTTTTAATTTGCAATATTAATACTTGTTACTATAACGGCCATATCAATCGATATTCTGTCCAATTTGCCCATACCCAGCAAAAAATTAGACATTACCTTAAAAAGTACTTGCCATATAATGACTTACTTTTGTGGTTGCCATATTTTGTTACTCGCTTACAAAACACATTACATTAGTTCCCAAAAAAGGAAGTAGTAATGGAACTAGTTCTTTATGTTAAAGGAGACTACCGTATTTCTGGTACTCATTATTTCCTACAATAATTAATGTAATCGATTCTCAGTAATTGATTATAAAAGTCTCATGCCTTGTTAAAATCATTAAGTTGGCAATCTAGTTGGGAAGTACTTCTGCCAAAAATGCTTAATTCCACACTGGATTACCTTTTCAAAAAATTTTTCCTGGGTATAAGTAAATTTACATCAAATATGTCCCTTTTAATTTTTAGATTTATTTTTCTATAATTTTTTGTTTTTGGGAGCCATAGTAATATGCAGTCATTTTAAATTTTACAGAAGTGCCCTTTACATTTCATATTACACGTACAAAATATGTATGTTGTATGGGGACGCCCTTTAATTTTTAAGATTATGAGTTGTTTTTATAGGAGCATAATTTTTCATATTATCAAGAATTTTCAAAACCGGATCAGAAATGACTAAGTTATGGAGGCCCAAATATAAAAAAGCAACATTCAGCCAAATTGTATAACCTCCTTCTTTTTTGAAGTCGGTAAAAAAGAAAACGTTCCTTTGAGAAACATTTTTAAAAATTTATTAATTTTTTTAACAAAACATTTTTAAAAAATATTTTTGTTTTTGTTCTAATGCAGCTACCTAGTATTCAAGTTGCCTTGTAACGGTCCATGTTTTTTTTTTTTCAAAAACAAAAAAAAGTTCGAAGATGGTTCTCTTATGGTGTGGGTAGCATTCTGCAGATTCCTTTTTAAGTACTAAATTGAACTCGGTTCTAGTGAATTTAAAATTGTGTTCTTGACAGATAGAAGTACAATTACATGGTAAGCAAATTGGTGTTGAAAGCGCTAAGTATAAAGAGTAACGGGATGGAAGTATAAGTATATATCAGCTTTTGCAAGCGTGCCCGTAGTGACCATGCAAAATAAATCGAGTTCCATACATAATGGCACCGAACGCACTTTCACAGGAATAAAGAATTTCATTGATATCCAAAACCGTTATAGTTTTATTTAAAAAAAAAAACTTTTTATAGCACTCTTATTAAAAAACCATGTATATATACCGCTTACTAATTACTAGGCAAAAATATACAGGTACCATAAAAGCTTTTTCTCTCTTAAAAATGAACAGAAGCTGCTTGCCATATTTTCATACAACGTTGCATTACCTCACCGAATATCATTAGGGCCTTAATAGAAAAATTCTGTTTACAATTTTTCCCAATACATTAAAAATTGCTATTTCGAATGAACCGTCTGACTCCAGATATCTTAGACTTGATATTACTATTCTTGAAAATTTTGTCTACCTAAAATTTTTGTTCAGCCAGACAAGTTTTTACTTACACAAAAGTTTAACTGATCACTCTTTATTTTAAATACTTACATTCTACACTGGTCAGCTTATTCCAAACCTTTTATATTTAAAAAATTTTAGTGAAAAAACTAATTTTATGTGTTTGCACAAAAACAAAGTTATTTTACACAAGCCGATGTAAATTCAATAATAAGGTATTAAATTAATTGGGTTGATTCCTCCAGTATATAATAAACTGTTGTTATAATTTTCGGTAATAACCGTCGTCACTGGCTGTGTACTTTGGATGTTCGGCGAGCGCTTTCGATGTGATAACATCATTTTCAAGCCGCGTTTTTGTTTAAACTGAAGAGATAGTGTAAAAAATAGATAGTGTAAAGAATAAAAGGTGGTGGGTTTAGGTAATTTTTGTCCGTTTAAATAGTATTATGCAGGTAGATTGCCTGATATCTGTCTTGTTTATTGGGGTAAATAGTTAATATTTGGGTCTTTTATTATTGGATAGGTAAGTGTGACCGTCTGTGGGTGTTTTTCGTTTGTAAGAGTGTTTTAGTAATTTTAGTGGTGTAAAAATCGTGTCAGAGGTTGTGTTTACCTGTTCGTTAATAATGTCTCTGTTAAACGTTCGTGTTTTGTAAATTTCCATGTTTTCAAGAATGTCTAGTCTTCGTCCTTTTTTACTTGGGTGTAATACTGTCATACATTCATCTATTTCCTTTGGTTCGTGTCCATGTGTGTTAAGGTGTTTTGCGAAATTGGAGTCTTCCCTTTTCCTTTTGTATGATCGTATGTGTTCTGTAAACCTTGTTTTTAATGTTCGTCCAGTTTGTCCGATGTATGTATGGTTGCAAGTACAAGTAAGTCTGTATACTCCGCTGGTGCTAAATTTATCCGTTGTTTCTATTGATGTCTTAAGATTGTTACGTAGAGTGTTGCTTGTTTTTAATGTTGTGTGTAAACCTTCTTTTCGGAAAAGGTTGGTTAATCTATATATTTCTGGTCCTGTGTAAGTAAAGATGTGTCGACGTGTTGTGTCTATAGTTTCCTTGTCTTCTTTCTTCTTGTTTTTGTTGTTGTATTGTCTGAGTAGTTTGTCGATGGTTGTGTGGTTGTATCCGTTATTTTTAGCTATAGTGTAAATTGTATTGAGTTCTTTGTTGTATTTATCTGGAGCGAGTGGGACTATTTTAAGTCTGTGAATCATGTGTCTAAACGCTGCGAGTTTATGTTGAGTTGGATGGTTTGAGGAGCTGTGGATAGTTGTGTCTGTCATGGTTGGTTTTCTATAAATGTCAAAGTTTAATGTATCAATTCCTCGTATTATTGATATGTCAAGATAATGTAAAGTTCTGTTTTGCTCTTTTTCCATTGTGTATGTGATTTTATTGTGTATTATGTTTAAGTCTATAAGAATTTGTTCGGCGTTGTCTCTTTCTAGGATGCATATAATGTCATCTACGTATCTGTAGTAATGGGTTATTTTATGTTTTTCCATCAGTTTTTTGATGTGTAGTTGTTCTAAGTGTTGCATGAAAATCTCTGTGAAGATTGCGGATGTTGGGTTTCCCATGCCGAGTCCATCAGGTAGTTTATAGAAGTTATTGTTGAATCTAAAGTAGTTTTGTTTTAATATCGTCTTTGCAATATCCATTATTTCGTTGATATATTGATTGTCGTATATGTTGGAAAGTATGTTACGTAGGATAGTCAAAGTTTCGTGTGTGGGTATTGATGTATATAGATCCTTTATGTCGAAGGAAACGAGTCTCGTATTATCAGTGATTTTGATGTCCTTAATTTTGTTTATGAGGTCTTGTGTATTTCGTAACATGTATGTGTTCTGCAAATTTATTTTCTCTTTTAAGAATGTGGCAAGGTGTTTGGCCAAGTTATATGTAGGCGCAGGTTTGTAATTTACTACAGGTCTGATTGGAATATTTTCTTTATGAATTTTAGGTTGTGCTCTGAGTGTAGGGGGTCCTGGGTTCATGTTCATGAATATGTATAACTTTCCGTCAGTGAACGTTTTGCAGCGTTTTAGTAGGCTTCGTATTTCCTTTTGGAATGAATCGGTTGGGTCATTCTTGAATTTTGTGCATTTTACTTGCTGAATGAATTGTTGTGTTTTCTCTATATAGTCTTTCTTGTGCATTATTACAGTTGTGTTCCCCTTGTCTGCTTTAGTAAGTAATAGATTATTATTCCGAAGTTTTGCTTTTATCTGTCTAGTAGTTTTTTTTTGTTCGTCAGGATTAGTTTTAGATGAAGTGTGTTCTCTTATTGTTTTTTCAAGTACATCGGCTATCTTGTGTCTCATATGTTTTTGTCGGTCAGTTGGTAAGTGTGTAATAGTAGCTTCGGCGTCTACGATTTGGGTTTCAATTGTTTTTTCTATTTTGTCAAAAGGTAGATTATGTTTTAGTCCCTTCTCTATTAGTTTTGTTTCATTGTCGCTGAATTCTATGTTTGTCAGGTTTTTCACTCGTGGGTAAAATTCTGAGTTTGTACGTTTTTCAGTCTGTTTTGTGAGTTTTGTAAATTTTCTTTCCATCCGCTTGTATTTGTCAGTCATCTGATTTTGTATCCTTTCATGTAAGTTGTGTAAAAATGTGGGAAATAAATGGTAAAGATTATGTCTTGTTAATAAGTCTGTTACTTTTAAGTGAAGATGATAAGTTTCCTTATTGAGTTTGTCTTTTTTAATGTAAAGTGAGCGTATTTCAGTCTTTATCCATGTCAGTTGGGCTACACGCTTTGCGCGTTGGGAAGCGTACGTTTGGTTTGTAATGTTAATAGTTATGTATCGTGGAGTGATATTGTTTTTAAGACATTGTTTGTTGAATCGTATGTTTGCTATTGTCTTGTGTAGTTGTAGTGTCTTGTTAGTGAGTCTAGTTAATAGTACCTTAGCTTGACTGGCTGTATCCGGTATTAAATTAATTGGGTTGATTCCGCCAGTATATAGTAAACTGTTGTTATAATTTTCGGTAATAACCGTCGTCACTGGCTGTGTACTTTGGATGTTCGGCGAGCGCTTTCGATGTGATAACATCATTTTCAAGCCGCGTTTTTGTTTAAACTGAAGAGATAGTGTAAAAAATAGATAGTGTAAAGAATAAAAGGTGGTGGGTTTAGGTAATTTTTGTCCGTTTAAATAGTATTATGCAGGTAGATTGCCTGATATCTGTCTTGTTTATTGGGGTAAATAGTTAATATTTGGGTCTTTTATTATTGGATAGGTAAGTGTGACCGTCTGTGGGTGTTTTTCGTTTGTAAGAGTGTTTTAGTAATTTTAGTGGTGTAAAAATCGTGTCAGAGGTTGTGTTTACCTGTTCGTTAATAATGTCTCTGTTAAACGTTCGTGTTTTGTAAATTTCCATGTTTTCAAGAATGTCTAGTCTTCGTCCTTTTTTACTTGGGTGTAATACTGTCATACATTCATCTATTTCCTTTGGTTCGTGTCCATGTGTGTTAAGGTGTTTTGCGAAATTGGAGTCTTCCCTTTTCCTTTTGTATGATCGTATGTGTTCTGTAAACCTTGTTTTTAATGTTCGTCCAGTTTGTCCGATGTATGTATGGTTGCAAGTACAAGTAAGTCTGTATACTCCGCTGGTGCTAAATTTATCCGTTGTTTCTATTGATGTCTTAAGATTGTTACGTAGAGTGTTGCTTGTTTTTAATGTTGTGTGTAAACCTTCTTTTCGGAAAAGGTTGGTTAATCTATATATTTCTGGTCCTGTGTAAGTAAAGATGTGTCGACGTGTTGTGTCTATAGTTTCCTTGTCTTCTTTCTTCTTGTTTTTGTTGTTGTATTGTCTGAGTAGTTTGTCGATGGTTGTGTGGTTGTATCCGTTATTTTTAGCTATAGTGTAAATTGTATTGAGTTCTTTGTTGTATTTATCTGGAGCGAGTGGGACTATTTTAAGTCTGTGAATCATGTGTCTAAACGCTGCGAGTTTATGTTGAGTTGGATGGTTTGAGGAGCTGTGGATAGTTGTGTCTGTCATGGTTGGTTTTCTATAAATGTCAAAGTTTAATGTATCAATTCCTCGTATTATTGATATGTCAAGATAATGTAAAGTTCTGTTTTGCTCTTTTTCCATTGTGTATGTGATTTTATTGTGTATTATGTTTAAGTCTATAAGAATTTGTTCGGCGTTGTCTCTTTCTAGGATGCATATAATGTCATCTACGTATCTGTAGTAATGGGTTATTTTATGTTTTTCCATCAGTTTTTTGATGTGTAGTTGTTCTAAGTGTTGCATGAAAATCTCTGTGAAGATTGCGGATGTTGGGTTTCCCATGCCGAGTCCATCAGGTAGTTTATAGAAGTTATTGTTGAATCTAAAGTAGTTTTGTTTTAATATCGTCTTTGCAATATCCATTATTTCGTTGATATATTGATTGTCGTATATGTTGGAAAGTATGTTACGTAGGATAGTCAAAGTTTCGTGTGTGGGTATTGATGTATATAGATCCTTTATGTCGAAGGAAACGAGTCTCGTATTATCAGTGATTTTGATGTCCTTAATTTTGTTTATGAGGTCTTGTGTATTTCGTAACATGTATGTGTTCTGCAAATTTATTTTCTCTTTTAAGAATGTGGCAAGGTGTTTGGCCAAGTTATATGTAGGCGCAGGTTTGTAATTTACTACAGGTCTGATTGGAATATTTTCTTTATGAATTTTAGGTTGTGCTCTGAGTGTAGGGGGTCCTGGGTTCATGTTCATGAATATGTATAACTTTCCGTCAGTGAACGTTTTGCAGCGTTTTAGTAGGCTTCGTATTTCCTTTTGGAATGAATCGGTTGGGTCATTCTTGAATTTTGTGCATTTTACTTGCTGAATGAATTGTTGTGTTTTCTCTATATAGTCTTTCTTGTGCATTATTACAGTTGTGTTCCCCTTGTCTGCTTTAGTAAGTAATAGATTATTATTCCGAAGTTTTGCTTTTATCTGTCTAGTAGTTTTTTTTTGTTCGTCAGGATTAGTTTTAGATGAAGTGTGTTCTCTTATTGTTTTTTCAAGTACATCGGCTATCTTGTGTCTCATATGTTTTTGTCGGTCAGTTGGTAAGTGTGTAATAGTAGCTTCGGCGTCTACGATTTGGGTTTCAATTGTTTTTTCTATTTTGTCAAAAGGTAGATTATGTTTTAGTCCCTTCTCTATTAGTTTTGTTTCATTGTCGCTGAATTCTATGTTTGTCAGGTTTTTCACTCGTGGGTAAAATTCTGAGTTTGTACGTTTTTCAGTCTGTTTTGTGAGTTTTGTAAATTTTCTTTCCATCCGCTTGTATTTGTCAGTCATCTGATTTTGTATCCTTTCATGTAAGTTGTGTAAAAATGTGGGAAATAAATGGTAAAGATTATGTCTTGTTAATAAGTCTGTTACTTTTAAGTGAAGATGATAAGTTTCCTTATTGAGTTTGTCTTTTTTAATGTAAAGTGAGCGTATTTCAGTCTTTATCCATGTCAGTTGGGCTACACGCTTTGCGCGTTGGGAAGCGTACGTTTGGTTTGTAATGTTAATAGTTATGTATCGTGGAGTGATATTGTTTTTAAGACATTGTTTGTTGAATCGTATGTTTGCTATTGTCTTGTGTAGTTGTAGTGTCTTGTTAGTGAGTCTAGTTAATAGTACCTTAGCTTGACTGGCTGTATCCGGTATTAAATTAATTGGGTTGATTCCGCCAGTATATAATAAACTGTTGTTATAATTTTCGGTAATAACCGTCGTCACTGGCTGTGTACTTTGGATGTTCGGCGAGCGCTTTCGATGTGATAACATCATTTTCAAGCCGCGTTTTTGTTTGTTTTGGCCAAACACCTTGCCACATTCTTAAAAGAGAAAATAAATTTGCAGAACACATACATGTTACGAAATACACAAGACCTCATAAACAAAATTAAGGACATCAAAATCACTGATAATACGAGACTCGTTTCCTTCGACATAAAGGATCTATATACATCAATACCCACACACGAAACTTTGACTATCCTACGTAACATACTTTCCAACATATACGACAATCAATATATCAACGAAATAATGGATATTGCAAAGACGATATTAAAACAAAACTACTTTAGATTCAACAATAACTTCTATAAACTACCTGATGGACTCGGCATGGGAAACCCAACATCCGCAATCTTCACAGAGATTTTCATGCAACACTTAGAACAACTACACATCAAAAAACTGATGGAAAAACATAAAATAACCCATTACTACAGATACGTAGATGACATTATATGCATCCTAGAAAGAGACAACGCCGAACAAATTCTTATAGACTTAAACATAATACACAATAAAATCACATACACAATGGAAAAAGAGCAAAACAGAACTTTACATTATCTTGACATATCAATAATACGAGGAATTGATACATTAAACTTTGACATTTATAGAAAACCAACCATGACAGACACAACTATCCACAGCTCCTCAAACCATCCAACTCAACATAAACTCGCAGCGTTTAGACACATGATTCACAGACTTAAAATAGTCCCACTCGCTCCAGATAAATACAACAAAGAACTCAATACAATTTACACTATAGCTAAAAATAACGGATACAACCACACAACCATCGACAAACTACTCAGACAATACAACAACAAAAACAAGAAGAAAGAAGACAAGGAAACTATCGACACAACACGACGACACATCTTTACTTACACAGGACCAGAAATATATAGATTAACCAACCTTTTCCGAAAAGAAGGTTTACACACAACATTAAAAACAAGCAACACTCTACGTAACAATCTTAAGACATCAATAGAAACAACGGATAAATTTAGCACCAGCGGAGTATACAGACTTACTTGTACTTGCAACCATACATACATCGGACAAACTGGACGAACATTAAAAACAAGGTTTACAGAACACATACGATCATACAAAAGGAAAAGGGAAGACTCCAATTTCGCAAAACACCTTAACACACATGGACACGAACCAAAGGAAATAGATGAATGTATGACAGTATTACACCCAAGTAAAAAAGGACGAAGACTAGACATTCTTGAAAACATGGAAATTTACAAAACACGAACGTTTAACAGAGACATTATTAACGAACAGGTAAACACAACCTCTGACACGATTTTTACACCACTAAAATTACTAAAACACTCTTACAAACGAAAAACACCCACAGACGGTCACACTTACCTATCCAATAATAAAAGACCCAAATATTAACTATTTACCCCAATAAACAAGACAGATATCAGGCAATCTACCTGCATAATACTATTTAAACGGACAAAAATTACCTAAACCCACCACCTTTTATTCTTTACACTATCTATTTTTTACACTATCTCTTCAGTTTAAACAAAAACGCGGCTTGAAAATGATGTTATCACATCGAAAGCGCTCGCCGAACATCCAAAGTACACAGCCAGTGACGACGGTTATTACCGAAAATTATAACAACAGTCAATAATAAGGGTTCACTCCACAATCAATTGTACTTGTAATATTTGCACAAATATTGTTGGAAATTTTTTTCTTGTTTTTATAAAATAACGTAGGTGCGAGACGATACCGCTTGAGAAAAAAGAAATATATATTTTTATACAATTTTTTGTAGTTTTCATTTGCGTTTTATTTTTGATTTTAAATTATATTGGTTTGTTGTTTTTTTGTTTTCTCCTTAAAGAACAAAAAAATATTTTTATATATTTAGCACTACAGGACAAGAATATGATTAAGGTTGTGTACATTCTATTTCTTTCAAAGTGCTCTTAAAATCTTTTCTCGGATATGAGATGGTCATTCAATTTTCCTATTAATAATCCAAAGCGGATCTTGTAGGGACGGTAAGAGCCCTAGGACGTCTAGCAAACACAATTTATTGACCACTTAGGTCAAGGGGCCGCAGGATGTTTATTACAATAAGTATACAGGAATTATATTGTAAATGAATCACAGATCTTATTTTTTATATTGTATTTAAATTTAATATATTGTTACGTTTTTCCATCTTTAGACAAACGTACGTCTTTTTTGATTGCATTTAACATTGTTGCTCATTTTAAATTCTGTATTTTTACTTTATTTATGGCTTTCTCTGGCTATAATTCTTATTCCTATCAGTCTTGTGAATTCCATGGTCTCGTATTTACTAAACAACATTATCTGATAGCCACAAGGCACGTCTGCCATACACTGTTGTTATTCTGTTACACTTCCCTGCACTAACTGCTACCCCTCTTACTTTTTTATTATGAAGGGTTTCTTGACAATTATCTGTTACCCTTATATTGAATTGGACATCTCCAATAAATTATCTGCCATTGCTTCATACAATAATAGTCTTTTCCTTTCCAGGAGGTTTTTACTACTCCTTCCTTAGTTTTTAATTGCCTTATACAATACAACAATACAATTATTATTTTCCCTCTGTACACATGTCTGAAGGTGGGCTCGAACCTGCGGTCTTTTGTTTTACAGCAAGCACCTCTACCAACGCAGCCATTGCGGTTGCTCAGGTTTTGTAAACTAATTGTGGTATTAGTCTATACACACACCATTAGTGGAAGTAACTTATTCACCACGCTCATACGGAAATAACAACAGGGTTTGCCAGATTTTATTTTCGTTACAATACAAATGTTCCATCTCTGAATTATTGTGAATTATTTCTACATTTAAATTTTATATTCGCCTTTTATTAATTTTCATACGGAAACGAAACGTTTTTCTTTTTTTTTTTTTATTCTTATTCCCTCTTGCTAGAACCTTCGAATAAGCAGCACGAAACATCCTCCGGCTCCTCAATGAAAATACTCTTTCTTAACCCTAAAAACTCTTAAATAAAATTTGATTAAGATGTGTCATCATTCCAATTAAATTTAAACCAAACATCTATAAGTACAGAAAGTCTTTAAATATTTCTTTTACATTCAGACATTAAAATTAAGAAATAATAAATTTCTTTCATTCAATTAGTAGAGATAATAATAATAATAATAATAATAATAATAATAATAATAATAATAATAATAATAATAGTAATAATACTGTGGTTTTAAAAATAGTAAAATACACAACAAAATCACGTTTTGGGGTACTCCTTCAATTAAAATAATCGACTTTATTATGGTTGTCAAAACGACATTCGATAAGCGTCGTAGTCAATTTCGTTAGTGACTTTTCTTAGTATTATGTAAAATGTTCGACAGTAATATATTTTATACTATATCAATAAATAAAACGTTATTTAATAACTTTCTAGGTGATAAACTAACAGTTAGAAATAGTAATAAAATAAAAATTTCCAAACTTACATATAAAATTTGAGAGAAAAAAATTAATATTAAAAAATAACTTTAAATAAGTGTAAAATAAAATGCACCTTAGACGATGTTCTTTTTGATTATATTTTTTTAAGCTCTTAAATATTTCAACTTCTTTTAGCGACTTCATAACTTCAGTATGGAGTTCTGTTTGGATGTTTATGGCTATCGTTTTCCACTCTTCTTTGGCATTTGGTATCCTTATTCACATTGGCCTTAATTTTATTGACATTGGCTGAAGCCTCCAGCTAAGTGTAAATGTTCCTCCATAAGTTCCACCAGCAGATTGGAATTCCTTACAGCATGTAAAAAGTAAATTTAAATAAGCATAATGAACTAATCAAAGGTAAACTTAACTTCTGTTGGCGTTAATTTTAACTGTTTACGAAAAACATACATAAATTTAAACGACAATATTTGAAAAAATTAACATTCGACTGCGATATACATACACAATTTCTATTTTTTTTAGATTTGTTTTTTGAGTTATATATTTAATGATAACGATGTGCGACCACGACAACCGTAATAACGTTGATTATTCTTTTATTAGTTGTTATTCTATCAGCCGTAGTAAAACACACTCTTTGTTAATTTTAAGATTCTGTCTATTACAATTCATATTACAAAACAAACTTCAAAATCACGTATCCTTAGGCATACATTTAAATTTATTTATTTTCAAACGAACATTTAGTTTATTAGGTGTGAGTACCGGCCTTAATTTACGATTCAATTGTCTTTTTATATTTAGTTTGACTTTTTAACAGGGCATGTGTTTTGTTGTGCGTTCGTTTAGAAAAAAAAAAATCTCATCAGATTTTCCCAAACAGCCTGCTTAAATAAAATATATCAATGTCCTAGTCCTTTAAAAATGTTTTATTACGTTTCATTTTATTTATCGTTGTGTTGTATTTTTTGTAACGGAATTGAATATGCTGAAATTGTTTTTGTTTTAACAAAATATAATTGAGTATTGTAATTAATGACAGTTGACTTTAATGGTATTAAGGATTATAGCCAGTTGATTAATTAATAAATCATATAATTCTTCTTTTATTCGGAACAAGCAAATAAAAAAATATTTTTTATTTTAGCTGAATGAATTTTTTAATTTGTTTAAGTTTATTTGGGTTAAGTTTACGTATAATTTAATTTCTAAATTTATTGAAAAAATATATTTTGAAAAACTTTTGTGTTACCTCAGTTAGCATTTGGAAGATTATTTTTACAAAAATCACCAAAGTGAGCCTTTTAAGACTATCCAAGATGACTTAAAACTGAATTATCAGTTGTGTTTTTAAAAAGAGACTCCAATAAAATTCCGACAAATGCAAAGAAAGCGACTTGTTTAAAAAACAAAAAGTAAGTAGTAAATAAAAGTGCTTAAATTTTGACTGTTTCTAGAATTATTTCAGAGACATATTTAAGGCAGCCTAAAAATGAAAAAATGATTCAAATACATATTTTATTTTAATTTTTTTTTTAATTTTCGTAAAAATACATACCATATGTTACTTCGTAAAGAAAATAGAGACACAAATGTAAAATGAATTTCAAAAAATTTGTTTTTAAATTAATTTTTTTTTAAATTTGATTTTTAAGAATATTACAACATAAAACGTCAGCAGAATAGGTTACAAGCATTTGTTTGCAATGTTTTATTTGGAAAAAATAATTCGAGTCATAAGGGACTCGTTCGGAATAGTCGCGGCAAAACAATAATTTTTGACTCTAAAACGAACGCTTAAACGATTGTTATAATCATTTAGAAGAATCAAAAAAGACTCGAATGTGATCAATAATTAAAAAAAATGCTAACTGGGACTATATTTGTCATCAATATTCTTCGCTTCCTTAGGTTGTGTTAAGTGTAAACATCATTTATTTAAGCAAGTAATTTGATAAACAAGAATACGAGAAATAATCGTAGTCAGTGGGGCAATATAAATTTGGTTACACAATTCAAATCTTTTTAATTTTTTTGTTGTTCTCTTTATTAATTGTCACACATTTTAGTGTTGTCAGATTAGCGGAATGATAATGTCAGTTTGGGGATTTAGAGAAGTTTTTGGGTATTTAAAAAATTATGTTTTTGGTTATTGTCGTTTTACTATTATTACTACCTTTTTTTCAGCAATGGACTCAATGAAAACCAAAATAGGAAACAAAATGCCAGAGTATTGCGGACGTATTTCAATACAAAATACATTTGTAAATAATTAGTATTTCAAAAATGTTTAGAAATTAAATTAAAAATGAACAAACAAGCGAAAAATAAGTAAATTTTCATTCGTTTATAAGATCATTAGTTCAAATCCTGATTGGAAAAAAATTAAAACAAGCACTAGGCATCGCGTATCTACATTCATACTTAACTAATTACAGTCAATATGATACAGGAATATCATCTATAATGTTGTGAGCAAACAAGTATGAATAATGAAAAATAATAGTTGCATTTCGTGGCTATACCGAAGGTTAGTACAAAAGCAACAACAAATATACAAGACGAGGTACAAAGAGAACGACAAAGAAAAGCTTTAAGTTGAGTGTGGACTTCGTCTCACCAAATTAAAATTAAGATTATTGGTTAAATAGATGATGTTTACGACGTACATAACATAAGGCAGATAACTCAATTTTCATTTATTTTTTAGAAACTAAAATAATAAAGAAAATCAATTTCAATTCATCTATTACTTAATATTTTTATAAACAAAAGAGCACATGTTTTATTTGTTACATATTTTATGCTACAAAACAGAAAACTCTTAAAACTAAAAAATTATGAAAAAAATCAAAATAAGTCTAAATGCATTTTATAATTATCGTGTAGGTAAATTGTTTTATTTTACTTGTTTCGGTGTTAATTAAAATCATATAAAACAAGTAAGAGTACTATATTTGGCTATGCCGAATCTTCACTATCTATGTAAATCCAGTTTAGTGTAGTTACTCGAATCTAAAAAGCAAAGAATGGTGTGACAGAGAATTAAATAACAAAAAAATGGAACTGCATATGTATATAATTTTACATAAAAATGAGATCATCTGTTAATGGGTTGAGCATTTTTAAAAAAGTCCTTTTAAAAAAATTGATAATTTTAGAGCCCCATAACTAGGAAAATATAGGCGAGCGCCAATTTTTGCACTTATGCTATAAACACAATCAAAGGCTACCGACCATCGACTACCGACTACAAAAGTAGCTGGCTACAAAAATAGCCAAGTTGCCAGCTACTTAATTCTTTTAACGACCATCGACTACTAACTACAAAAAATAAACATCTGTTTTGACATACATATGTATTAACGTTAACGAAAACAAAACAAAAGAAACTCATTTCTTCAGTGAATTTGTGTGAAAAAAAATTCAAATGTCTCAAGAAAATTTAATTAACTTTATAAGTACTATTGCTAAAATAGTGGAAACAAAGACTTCAGTGTATGAAGTGTCCACGTCCATATTTGCATGTAAATTGAACTAAACATTTACATTAAACAATATAATAAATGTATATAAACAGTAAAAATTTCTATTATATACTTACCAATTTCAATTAAAAACCCAAAAAAAGATATAAATGAAACAAATTAGAAATTTATGAAAAAAGAACTAAATGGAAAATTTCACAAACAAAAAGTAAATGAAAAATGCGCCAAATAAATAGTAAATAAAAAATGTATTTTTCTTTTTTTTGAAATCTTAATTTAATAATGGCAGGGGTAAATAACTACAGCGCCAGGGTATCCCACAAGTATTTTGATATAACTAGTCTCTCCAGGAACTGCACATCGACCTATACCTTCGTATAGGAAGTGGAAAATCCTGTTGAATAAAAACTGTGCGCGTTGCGACTTCAATTATAACTTCACTTTTTTGAAAAAAAACTGCTCGCACGCAGATGTTCCCCCTTCGAGATAAAGTAATAAACTGATGAAAAATATAAACAAATTAACAGATGAATATTATTTTTCAATGGTGCCACTATAAAAGTTTTTTGCGTTTTTAAAAGCGATATTTAATGTATTGCGTTTTTAAAAACACCATTTCATGCATTTATTGTATTGGCAGCACTAATCTGTTTTTTGTAGCCAAGAAAAATAGAAATTAGCCTAAGTTGGCTACGGGCTACAAAAGTAGCCGTGTAGTCGGTAGTCGTGTAGCTGCTAAAAGATTTATTCTCATAAGCACACATGTATTCTATTTTGGACATCTTGTAGTCGATGGTTGGTGGACATGATTATGTTTATAGCATTAATGTCATTTTGTTATTTTTAATTTCTCTATCGCACTATATATATATTTTTTATTGAAATTACTTTATTGTTCCAAATGACATGAAAAAATTAGAGATAGGCGTGGAGTTTTGGTTGCCTCGAAGGACGTGGTCCGATTGTGCTTATTTCCAAAAGCACCTCTTCGACACTTTACCAGTTTGCGGACACAAACTTGATACACACGATATGACAAACTTAAATATACCCTTCTTCCACTATTTGTGGTGGAGGGTATAATAATAACATTTCATTAAACTTTCCAGCCAAATAAATAGAAGCCATCAAAAGAGAACTAAATAAAATATGTGAATTTAAATAAAAAATTTCAAGTATTAAGAATACTAATGTATTTATGATGATCAATAAGTTTTCAACAATCTCAAATAAAAAACAATACAAAAATATTTTCAATAAATACAAATGTTATTAAATTTATCACTGAATGCTGTATAAAACAAACTAAAAAGTTAATTAAGTTTAAAGTTATTTTATTTTTATAAATTGCAAACAGCATAAATTTTTCACACTTTAAAATGCTTAAAACTGCTTCAAATTTACTCAAGTATGTAAAACGTCAAAATGTGTTTTAAATTCAAAAATGTTGCCACACTAATTGCTAAAACGTTTAATTTATTACTAATAACATTTCTGTTTGCTAATCCATTTAATGCTAAACAAATTGGTAGCATTGCCGTTATGGCTTCCACGTCAAAAACGACTCTTACAAAAATAATGCCAAATGATGCTGCCATCAGATTATCAACAACAACAGCAAAAATAACCAAAACATCTTCGTCTATGCCAGCAACATCAACAGAATCATCATTAGCCAACTCATTACTTCTTTCAACAACGACTAATGATAGTGATATTAACAAAATGTATAATTCAACTTTTTTAGAGGCAGCTGATAAGGATGGTAAGTTTTAGATAATGAGATGATTTAAAAATATTTGAAAAAGATTGTGTATGTATAATTATATATATTGACTGTAAGGCTAATTAACTCGATTTTTTCATATCTGTATGTAGAAAGGCAAATGTATAATTGTCAGCTTGAATACATAATATTAATTCATCTCTGTTTGAAAAATAAACATGAAACATATAATTAAGAGAAATCTGTGGTCAGCAAAGAATTTAATTAAAAGCAAATATTTGTGTATAATTTATTAATTAATTATTGGTAAATATGTTTTTTTTTTATAAAATTATTAAATAATGTGAAAGTAACGATTTAAAGTAATTTTTTAATATAATAACTCGTTTGTAAACAAAGATTAATTTTTTTTTTTTTAATTTTTAAACAATAATGTGTTTAATACACATATGTACATATATAATTAATCACCCCTACGCTGCCTCTACTACTCTAAATGTCTTTTAAAATATTTTCGAACTGAAGCGCCACTTGCAATTATTTTTACTTAACAGGAACTGTAACCGTTGAATGCAATAAATAAATGCATTTGAATCAGTTTTATTTCAGCAGCAATAAAATTTGAATAACAAAAAATTCTTGCAAAAAAAACCTTGAAAACAGACAGACATAAGTCATAAGACATAAGACATCATGTAACATAACCTATTTTACCGATCTCTCTATAAAGACCAGGCGATAAAATGCGTCATACGATAAACTTTAAATTCTTCAGCTAACAGGTCAGTTAATATACAAGTTTTCTTGTGTTGTAAGTGTTGTCACAATCAGTACTCCTCCGTCAACACAAAGTGCGAAAGTTGGTCAACTTTTAACTTTTCACGTACGTTGAATATTTTGACAGCTATCAATTGCTTCTTTTTCTTAGTTGTCTCTTAACTCTTGCTGTGTTTCAATTGCATTATTATTTTTTTTTTTTGCAGATACATGAAAAGCAGTATTGTCGTTTGGTTACATTTTTTTTTTTTTTTGAAAATTTCGTTATATTGTAATATTTTTTATGTAAGGCCAAACTTTCGAAACTTTCGCAACAATTCTTTCCAACTGTGAAGTAATATGAACTGCATTTCGTAAAACTGAACATTGTGTTCAAACTTGCGAAAATTGTTAGAAACTTTAGTTCTTCTGATTTAGAAAAAAGTTGTCTTTTAATTTCTTTCAGGAAGTGCCAGATTATTTTATAGAACAATTGTCAGTAATGTTTTGTTGAAGTTTTAAGCAAATAAGTCTCAAATTTGTTTTTAATAACGGTAAATTCTATCGAAGCTCAATCTTTCAACGCAAAATATAAAATACGTATTTATTTTTATATTTTTGTTTTGTTTTTGTTCAGTAAACGAATTTGTTGCTTTGTTTTTTTCCCTAACATATGCAGGCAGCATGTCTAGTTTAAGTAGTAATTGTGGAACCGTAATCCGTTGAATGTGTATAAAACTTAATAAAAACAAGTAAGAGTGCTATATGCGGCCATGTCGAGTCTTATGTACCCTTCACCGTCTATGTAAATCTAGTTTAGTGAAGTAACTCCAATTAAAAAGGCAAATATCGTCCCATATATTAATTTTTTGATTGGAGTAACGAGTAGGCGTGCCCGCTGCCTCGGAGGACATGGACCGATCATGCTGATTTCCAATAGCACTTCTTTTGACACTATTTATTTTTGTCAACACTAACACGGACGGACAGACAGGCAGACGGACATCGCTGAATCGTCTTCGCTATGCATTAGAAGTCAGAATAAATATATTTTATGGGTTTGGAAATCGACATTGTAGAAATTACACACGGAATGAAAAACTTAGTTATAACCTTTTTCCACTTTTTGTATTGAAGGGTATAAAAATTACCTCTTGGTAATTGGGAAGGTTATTTTAATAATAATATCCCCACTAGTTTTTATAAAATTTGGCCGAACTTTTACAATTATAAGAATACTGCAGGTACGTACCATTTTAAGGAAATTGCTCTGCCATTACTTTATATGCTGGTAATTCCAACTAATAAAGCCTGCGTTCAAAGAGTATTTCCGATAATGAATTCTTCTAAGACTGTGAAGAAATTCTTCATAAATTTGACTTGTATACAATGTATTTCATGAAAGAGGATGCTGACAAATGTCTTGAGAATGAAGTGTACAGCATATTGGAAATGTTATAAAACTGTATGATTATTATTATATATAATTTTATTAATCAGACCTTAATTTATATGCATATTTAAATTTTTTATTTATTTAATAAAACTATAACCAGTTTATAATAAAAAAAAAAAATATCCACTTGTTTATTGGTACGCATTGAAAACAAGAAATACTTTTTTTTTTTGATGAAAATAACATTTTTGTCTGTGGGTATTTTTATATAAAAATAATTTTTAATAAATTTGTGCCTGTTGTTACGGAGATCACTCATTCTGAAATATTGTAGAAGCGTATGTGTAATTTGTAATGTTAACATCAGCCACAACTTCACTTCGCTGTGAAAAACTTAGAGGTGGCAAAGTTTTCGATTATTATTCTACAAAATTCTTACGTTGCTTGTGATGGCATTAAATTTTATAGCTTTTTTTGTGAAGTCTGACAAAAGACTGTTTAAAACTTAAAAATCAACAAATTGAATCAGCAGAGTTAAAGTTTAATATAGTTTCAGTTCGCTTCAATTTTAAGAGTTTTTCTCTAACTAACAACGTAATAATAAAAATGTTGTAAAAATTAAAGAGCAAAAAGTTTTTCAATGCTACAGATTTTTCAAAGAATTTTATTACTATCTGCCCTCGTTTAAACATTTTCATAAGGATATTTTTAATTTTTATTTTTACTAAAATTTAAATTAATGCAAACAAATGCTTCACATAGCTAGTAAATGTTTACAACCGAACAAAAAAAAAATTAATTAACAATAAAACTAGAATTTAACCTTCACCTCTTTTAAAGCATTTAGTTATTTTAAAAATGTTTTTGTTTCGTTTCGTTTTGTTTATTTTATTTTTTTTAACTTTCAACTTTGTAACTGCGAAAAAGTGCTAACAGCAAGAGCCATGAGTGTAGCACAAGCAATATGTTCAAAGTTCAAGGCCTAGTCGTACACATGAATCCTTGTGTTTTTTTTTACTTTGCGGCACCCATTTGCTCCTAAATCCATATTAATTATTGTAGGATTTTGTGTTTATGTAAACATAAGCTCAAACATAGTAATTAGTTTCTTTGTAGATGCATACGTTTGGTTGTACAAAATATTTTTACACAATTTTTATTGCATTATCTATCTATAGAGTAATGTTTAATTGCGAAAGTTTATATAGGCATACATAGAGATAGGTAAAAATTACAGTTTCAAGTGACACGTAAATTTAAATTTAGAAACAGCACCAATTATATTCAAAAATATTTATTTTGTCAACAGTTTTGAAATGAGTAATGAGTCTTTATGAATTATTGTTTGGCTACAGAATAAGTGTAATGTAGTTAAGTTTTAAATGTGGACACTAGAACATTAAGTGTGGGGCAACCAATGTCCACTTAAGCAATGCACTTCGTGCAAAGGCTTCTACTTCTAATCCAATTTATAAAATATTTTGACATACCATTAGCTTATAGGTCTGTTCAGTATCTTTACTAGCCTAAAGTAGCATTAAACACATTCGCCGTAGCAAGATACACGAACACACGGCAGCAAATGACGCTAACAACATTTGTCGCCTTGTACGGAGCTACGTAAATTTCTTGAAAGCAACAGCTACGTAATAAAAATATGATCTTGTTGTATTTTATTAAAAAATATTATGCAAAAATAAAATGTGCCGACATATGTTTAAGTACAATTATACCGGTAAAATTAAATGATTTTACATTTGTTTCTCTATTTTTCTACGAAAAAAAACATTCAGCCATGCGAACCCAGACAGACAAAAGTTCAAAAAATAGGTATTTTGTATTCCAAATCAATTGTTTTCTTCACCAACAACAATATTTTCCTAAAATATTTTATATATACAGAAATGATCCGGTTATAGTTTTATTATAGATGGATGTACACTTAAATCTTTAAATATATAAAAAAAATTTTAAATTTTTATTGTTCATTTCTTTTTTCACAATAAGAGCTTTTAAGAATTTATTATTGTACATGCCTCATAGTGCTAACATCACTTAACTGTTTATTGTCGTCAATAAAAATAGGAATTAGTTAAATTTAAATTCTCATATAAACCCCAGTATTCAATTTTTGATATTTTGCAGTCGGTATCTGCAGTCTTGAATGTATTTAATGCTTAATGTGTTTACAGCGTTTTTAAGCGAGATGTTTAATAAACTAAACACAAGCGTTGCGACTGTAATTATAATGTTTTATTTTGACATTTGGTCAGCTGTTTAAACGGATGGTGCATATTAAATTAAAGCATTTAATTTCTAAAACAGTGATTAAAGCCTTAAAGTGGATATTATATAAATAATACTGTAATCAATATACAATAAAATTGTAAAGGATTAGAGAATAGAGCAACTGCGAATATTAACACACTTCACGGGTGTATCTGAACACTTACTGGTGTTTTGCAAGACCAGTAAATGTATGGGAAAACATCTCAAAAACAACTTGTTTTGCACCTAAATACTTAAAACGTACTTAAACTTGCCATATTTAACAGAAATTTTCAAAATTATTCTTCCAAATGTAAAAACGTAAATAAACGCTTTACTATTAACAAAGAAAATTGTTGAGGAATTTTGGAATGATATGTACGACTTCAAAACTGTACAGTATGAGCATTTTGAACGGAAATGTAAATTTAAAACAGTATTCCACAGCCTGAAAACTGATACTAACCACAAGGAAAAATTAGAAATAATACTCTAAGTAACTAAATAGTCAAAATATGTATATAATATGTTTAACATTTTTTAATTAATGTCTAATTTTCAAAAGCGATTATGATGTTTAAAGGCATCATAAATATTATTATTTTTGCAGTTAATTTTAAAAACATTCTAATTGTTATTTTGATGTAGAAAAATTTACATTAATCTAATAATAAAAATTTGTATAGCTGATTTTTATTGTACATAAGATTTGTATTATTTTTATTATCATTATACATAAAAAACAAATACATTGCCAAATAACACGACACCAAGTAATATTATTTTTATATACTTTTAAATGAAAATTGCCTGCATTTTCATTAATGTTACAAAAATTTCTGTTTTTAGACATTTTTTAAACAAGTTATTTTGTAAGCAAAATTAAAAAAAAAACTGTTTAGCTAATTCTTGCCATTAAAAATTCTACTAGCCAAAACTTGCAATAAGTTTTTTCTCTCTCACGTGAATACGTTCTACTAACAATTAGCAACAAGTCGAAACAAATTTTAGTTACTAAAAAGACCTAAAGATCTGCTAACAGCAGATACAAGTCGCAAGCTTCAAAAATGTTAATTTACCATCAATATTAGCTTGCTTTCATTAAATAGGTGTAAAAAAGAAGTGTGTTGTGAAACAAAACAATGAAATCGTAAACTTAATTACTTTTTTATTTAAAATACAAAAAGAGGCTGTTAAATTAAGAATTAAAGAAACACTATTTTTCAATATATGTATGTATGTATGTATTTAAGGGACAAATATAAAATAATTTAAAAAATATGACATTTAATGACAGATAGTATTTGCCAAAAATCACTTTTTAACTGATTATTCACCATAATAAAAATTTCAACAATCTGCTTATTATAGATATCTAGGTATTATTTATGATAATAAATTTTCACTGTGTATAGGAGGTGTCACGCCCACCATTCAAGTCTGAACCTCGCCAGATTATATAAACTAATATTTGAGTTACTTGTGTAGAACATATATTCCTTCGAAACCTCGAGAAATCTATTAGGGGTTTAATATTGATCGGAAATAATTAAATAGATTAGAAAAATATCTGAGTTAAGAAGCGTGTGTTTGTTTGTATTTGAGCTCACCTTGTGGTTTGTGTATGTGCCAATGATAAGTGTGGATAGATTATTTCAATTTTAAATACATAGAACAATTTATTGTAATTCAAAAAATTAGTTTATCAAGTTTTATATGTAGAATTTGATTTGAAGCTTGTTGTTTAAGCTTTTAGTAAGCAAAATTTATAATTTTAATTGCGAATTTAATTAGAAATAAAATAATTGTAAAATAGCCAATTTAACAATTTATTTCAATTTATTTAGAAAACCCCAAATTAGTTTTTTTTAGGTAATACTGAAAGTTTTAACAAATTTTACAATTTGGCTTTTATCGAATTATGTTCGATTTGGCTGACGGTAAAAAAAGGCAATTGATTAAATTTTTATTAAATTCATATCAAGATTGTAGCAATTAGTTTTTAAATTACAGTAGCTCCAAGCGAAACTCGTACACTTTAGACTAATTTTTAAACTATCTTTTAACATTAAGTAAGAAGCTCTTAACAAATAAAACTGTATTTATTTTATTAGTTCATTTTATAGCAAATTTAACAAAACATAAAAACTTTAAATTATTATTCAATAAAAAATTTTTTTAATAAAAACATAAAATAATAGTAATTTCTGTGACAAAGCCAAACTCGTACACCAAACTTCAATCAAATATTATTTTGTTGGTTTTAAATATTAATATTTGGTGTGCATGCCTTTATTTTCTATCACCATCTTTAATCTATTTGGCATACTGCGCACAAGGTTTTCGCAAAAACTTGGTTCAATTTTGCCCCATTCGTCCTGAAGAGCTCTTTTCAAGCCATTCTTAGAACTTATTGTATGACTACGAATTTTACGATCGAGATAGCTCCACAAATTTTCGACCGAGTTTATGTCTGGACTCTGGGCTAGTGTATCCATAACATGTGGACAATTATAAAGTAGCCATGATCGCACATTATAAGCCTTATGCTTAGGTTCGTTGTCTTGGTAAAAATAAAAGTTTTCACCAAGACAAAATTTCCGCTTACAAACTGGCAAACTTTCTTTTAAAATGTTCAGATACATATGCTGATCCATGGTACTATCGATAAATTGTGAAACACCGGGCCCAGATGCAGAAAATTATCCCCAAACCATTACTGACCCACCACCGTGCTTAACTATTGGTTTCATGTTTTAGACAAGCAACTCCTCATTGGATTTTCTCCATACAAAAGGTCTTCCATCTGAACCAAACAAGTTGAATTTACTTTCATCTGTGAATAATACTTGCTTCCAAAATGAAAAATCCTTTGTTTCATGTTCCTTGGCAAATCGTAACCTTCTCTTTGATTTCTGTTATTAAGCAGAAGTTTAACTCTTGTCCTTCTACTATTGAAATTAGCCCTTTTTAATATGTTTCTTATGGTCTGTGGGCAACATGTTTTTCCTAAGTCTTTCTACACAACTTCTACGAGTTTCGGAGCACTTAAAAATGGGTTCCTTTTTATTTGACGTAAAATATATTGCTCGTGTTTAGTAGAGAAAATTTTGTTATTTGCACTTTTCTTCTTGTTCGCAATCCTCTCTTCCATTTTACACCTTTTTATAATAAATTGCACTGTTGATAGGCTTCTATCAACTATCTCAGATATTTATCGCAGCGATTTATTATTATTATGATGTTGAATTATTAATTTTCTTACTGCGACAGAAGTTTGTCCTCTCTGTCTACCCATTTTGTTCTCTTTTGTAACTCTTTCAAACAAAAAATCAAATAAATGACAATAAAAAAGGTAATAATGGGAAAACTCCCTAATTTTTTTAATTATTTTTACGAAATATCCCGAAGTTAGATGCAAATTAAAAGAATGTTGCCAAATTAAATAAGACTGTACGAGTTTGGCTTTGGCGTCGAAAGTTGGCACTTTTCAAAATATTTATCTGTATTTTAATAAATAAATTTATATTCAAAATTTCGTTTCTGATATTTAATTAAGTACATAGTTTTGTACTAAAATTAAGTAAATTTATTTTATTAGCCTATTTAGTTTTAGACATATAACATAAAGAAATTTGTTTTCATAGGTGTACGAGTTTCGCTTGGAGCTACTGTACATGTAGTTTTCAAATCGTATTTTCGAATTTGTATAATTCACAATAGTGTTGATTAAAATCAGTTTACATTGAATTAACTCTTTCATGTAGTTAGTTCATTTATTTTCCGTTAAATTTCAAAACAAATTTGTTACAAAAATTATTTATTACAAATTTTTTATATAAAATAATTTGATTTAATACAGTCCGGCCGCCAGATGCAGAATTTTAGGCTTATCAGTTTTGGTGTGTACACAGAATTTGTCCCAAAGACTATACGGCTTCAGTTGAAGCTTCGTTGTTATTTTGGCGCTTGATTTTGCGTGTAGTTGTTGTAATGTGATAGCTGTAGTTTTTTGAGTATGCAAGGCTGCTGCGCCAAGTTCGTTTTTTGTTGAGTCGGCAACGAATTCTTGGGTGTAATAGCGCATGATGATATCTACCGTATCTCTTGCAAGTGGTCATCGATGGGAACGTGGCTTTTTGCCAAACAATTGACACAATAATTATGCTTATTAACAATGTGATTTCTCGCATTTACATTCATATTTAAAAATCGTTTTCAAAACCGGATTATGTGGAAGTGGTTGCACGACATACACTGATGCAGATTGTTTGGAACTGTAAATGCAACAAGTATAAGAAAGCAGAAAGGAACAAATTTGGATCAGTGAATAGATAAATATATTTGAAGCGGGACGCAATTTTCTCTGAGAAATTATAAGCCTAAAACAAATTTTCATTAATAAGTGGTAAGTAACAGAGTTTCGCAATCGGCTTTTTAATAAGTCCGGTGGATGTTCTAACGTTTGCAATATTCGCACATGGTCGTCTGTGCCTGGTCTCAATTCTTCTTAGGCGCCATTCAGATGGAGGAAGTAAGTCATCCATGACGACTACTTAATCACCTACTTTCAAGTCTTTTGAGGTATTTTTCCACTTGTAGCGTTTGTTAAGTGATTTTTTCCTTCCATCGTATTGCCATTGTGTCATTTGTATTGCAGAATCTCATACTTAATTTCATTTTGTTTTATTTATTCATATTTCAAAACTATATTAAATATATTTATTATAGAAAATTTTTTAACAAAAGAAATTCATTAGTTTTGTAAAAAAAAAAAATTAATCAAGGTAACAAAATGACGTAAACATTTCTCGAGACTCACTCTAAGCTTTAATAGCATAAAAAACAACTCAATGATAAATTACATTTCAGTGTAACATAGAAATCTATTTAATTTTATATTTCAGATTTTCTAATAAAATGTAAAATTTTATTTGTTTTCAGATAGAAATTTATTTAATTACATTATACATATGTATGTATATTTATTTAGAAAAATGTTTCTTCTTTTATTAAATAAAAATTTTGTATTTATTTTTAACTAAAAATATATAATTGACATAATAAAACATTTAATTAAGTTTAAATCTGAAAGCAAAGCAAACTTAAACAAATCCAAAAACTTTTTCTATATTACCTAAGTGATGATTAATTTATTAAAAAATTTTAAATTAGTGTCTTATATGGAATACTTTGATAACTCGTAGGCTTTAGGTGTAGGACAGCATTTGGCTCATAAGTATTCGATAATTTTATTTTATTGGTTATTTTGTGTTTTGCTATTATTTCAGGACGCTAATTACGGCATTTGATATTGATTGAAATTTACACCTAAAATGTGTTTAAACTTCGGTCAATATCAAGTGCTGTTATTTACTATTAGATTGTTCAGTAAGATGAAAATGTGTAAGGTTTTTAGAGTGTGGGTAGTTTTCGACGTAAATTATGTACGCAGTTAACACTATCATGAATACCGGGCTTTTAATAAGGAAATCGTCTGCTTTTGCTTCGTATGTTTGTATATGTATTTGATTGTTTTTTGTGTATCAAAACTTATTGTTACATTTTTTTCTCTTAGAACGTAGGATTTTTTTTATTGCAAACACTAGTACATCAATTTTTTGTTTACTTTATCTTTTTCCTGTTTCGTAGCAACATTTATTTCTATAAAACTCAACCCTAACTGCCACGCGTTGTTATCATGTTGTGACTTTATCATAAAAGCACTTTATCCATGTCATCTGTAAATATACAGCCGCCTTCGGGAATTCATGCACAGCAGCTTTACAAAACAAGCTTTTTTTGTTACCAGTAATAAGAGAAAATGCTGTTCTAATATAAAGGCGCCTTCACTAACTAATATGCCAGGACCACGCAAAATAATTGTTTTTCTTTATTTTAACTGAACTAAGGAAGGTTTGTACTGCTGATTTATATTTATTTGCCCGTGTTAATAACTCATCTAATAGCAAATAATTTTTTCTTTATACTCACACACTCGGAGTTGAACAATAATAATCTCATAATTGGTCAAGTCATTAAGACATCCTTAACGACGCACATATGTTAACTAGCCAATCTAGCCGGACATTATTTTTTAGCTTTTTATTGGCTTTTAAAATTTAGGGAGTGCCTCTACATCAACAAAACTTGGCAAGAAAATATGCTATTGTCATAGGCGGTTAAAGCTAAAAAACAAAAAAAATCGGACCACGGAATAAAAGTTCCCCTTAGAAAAGCTCTGAAAGTTTTTTTTTAATTTTCTGTCATTTTGTTAAGCAATTACAACTTTTCAAAGAATATTTAAAAAATTAAAGTTAGACTCATGAGATTTTAAAATGCCATTTTATTCCCCACTCCTTTTTGTGGGCGGTGGCACAAAATATTTGCTGAAAAAAGCACATAATTATTAAAGGAATTGGATTACATATGCCTTAAAACCAAAGAAAATATTTTTATATGTGCAAGCAGATATATCCCTCCAATCCCACCTTTGAAAACGTCCCTGTGGAAATAATTTTTTTTATTTTTTTTCCTAAAAATATCCATTATTCAGTTTTCCTTAATGCCTTACTAATCCCCGCTTCCCGAGAATATTATTAAAAATATATATTTTTTTAATTTGTTTCTTTATAGCATTTTATTTATCTGAAAATAATTAATTTATTCATATTAATAATTTATTTATGATTGTAAAGGTAAATTTTATTTACCATGATGATATATAAAATAATGGTAATATATTTGAGAGAATGATGAGTGCCATGGCCCTTCTTTGTCTGACCTCTTCTAAATCTGTATCCTCTTCAGCCTTAAGTAGAGGTGGAAGCATGAAATGAAGGTAATAACCTTTTTTTGGGTGGGTCTTGTACTAGTAATAACTGGGTTGGAGCTTAGCAAAAGCCTCTGAAAAATATCTATTAATAGCGTTTGCTCAACATATAATAACAGTATTATCTTTTATTTTTTTCATAAAAAACTACTAGCGGAATTCACTCTTCGTAGCATATCTGCAAGTCTAGAATATTTACATTAAAGTTATATTTGAATATCGTAAAAATTTTTATTAAAAAACAACTAAAATACAATGCCTAATACCCTGTTCAGACAAACATTTTAATTGCGCAATAAAGGAATTTACGCAATTAAGTCCCTAATTGAATTTAATTTACCATATAAGAAATTAATTAACAATTTTTTTAATTAGTACTTAATTGAGTCGATAATTGAAAAAGTTTCCTCATACAACCCTTGTGAAGTGTGTTCCGTGAGAGAAAATTTTATAAAATGACAAAACTGAATGCCATAAAAACGAAAAATAAAATATTTTCAAATTAAATGAAATGAAAAATTTTTGAAAATTTAATGGATTTTTAAAGCTAGCGTGCAGTCAGAAATTGATCTTACTGACTGGAAGAGTTCCATATTTCAAATTAAAACAAGCAAACTTTCTTTTAAAGCCGAACTTTTCTTCATTCTTCAAAATTTACAAACACAAATTTCTAATGTAAAAATTAGGTCTGTTCAATAAATTTTCGGCAGAAACTAGCAACGATAGAGTGAAATAAAAATTTACAACATAACTATACCAAATAAAAAAAAGGAATAAATGCATTTTTGGAAAAAAAATAGCAAAGTAAAACCGAACTGACCATAATAACAAACAACCATAAAAATAAATATTTATCTAAAACAGAAAAAAAGGGTGTTCGATGCGCAAAGCATTTTGTATTGCAACAGTTAGCATTTGCAAAAGCTTTGTCATCGATTGTGAGCATCTTTTTTCGAATACTTTGCAAAATTGCCAAAATTTTTCCTTCCGTCTTCTTTGTAAAACTTTTAGTTTATTTTGTTCTATTTCTTTTGTTTATTGTTTTATTATCCTGGCGTTTACTTGTACATAATTTTCTCAGATTTCTTCTAACTGTTATACAAACGTTAGCTTCAAATCAAAATATTTTGTATTTAAAACCGAAAACTATAAATGTTATGTATATCTTGTGATATGTGGTTGCAAAAAATTTCAGCTGTAGAAAAAAAAACCACATCATTTTAGTCCAGCAACGATGTGATGTAAATATTTTCTTGAAAAGTGCTAATAAACACTTTCGGTTCAAAGCATTTAATATTTATAAACTTATTTTGTAAAACAGAACAAGAATCAGCTGTTCTGTTCTTGCCAGTAACAAAAGTAGTAACAAATTTATTAACATTCACATCTTATACTCTATTTTACTCTTTCGCTGCTTCTTTTGAAGTACTGAAGTAAACACTTTCCAATAACAATTAGTAACAACTTCTTGTTATTGAACAGAACTATATTCTACTGTCATATTTTAATTAAGTAAATTAAATTGGATATGTGTAAACACCAAAATTAATTACTCAATTAAAATTTTAATTGTCTAAATTAAAAATTATGTTTGAACAGGGTATAAGGAATCAGAAACAACAAAACCATAAACTTTTTGCAAAAGTTTGCTCTCGCGTTGTAAATGTGCTATGGTGTAGCAAATTTCAATTTTATATATTTTGTTGTTGTGGTGTTGCAAAACACAGCATATATGCTATGTTTGCAAGTGCTGCAAGGTTTGCAATAGCAAATTGCTACGAAGCGTGAGTTCCACGTTCCAATGATGTCTCCGAAATATTCAATTGAAGGATCGCCGCGAATAACGTTGCAAATGACAAAATAATAATTTTTCAGTAGAGCAAAAAAACGTATTGTTTTGTTGTTGGAACAAATGTAAGAGAGTAGAATTAACGGTAATCTGCAAAAAAACAGGTTTTGCAAAATTTGTCTTTTACAACGTTATTCGCGGCTTTGCTTCAATTGTTGAGAACGACGGTGAATTGATGTTAATAGCACTGCACGCATACTTCCTGCCACAGCAGCAATATTCTCGGGTGCACGCACTGTTTTTGGCTTTTCACGTTTTGGTTTATCGATGAGGATGCCAGTTTCTTTCACTTTTTCACAAGATAACGAACATACGGAGCTGACGGTGCTTCTTTTCTTCCAAAATCCGTACGCAATTTTTGCACACATTCTGCAACTTCACCATCATTTTTAAAGTAATGTCGCAATATTTCCCAGCCTTGTTCAAGCGGTCAGGGGAAGAATAAAACTAATTATCTGTCAAATCAGACATGAGCTAAGTGTTACCATTCACGAAATAAGCACTAGTTGAAAAAAAACGTCCCTGATTAACGGACCCTGATTAAAGTTTTTTGTTCAGACCCAACAAAGTATATATATTCTGTATTCTTATGCATAACTAAGTCGATTGACCGATATCCTCCTGTACGTCTGGCCATCCGTGTTCGAGTTGAAATCAACTTTGCCTACTACGCCAATCTATCAGGCATAGTTTCGAAAATTTTGCTTGTTGAAAATAAGCAAAATCGGTATATGTCCTTCCAGACAGCCGGCAAAACACCACGCCTGCCTCAAATTTTTCCATATAGTCTTTCTTCTTAAATTTAAAATTACTTTCGTGGTACTTTAGACCTACAATAATAATTTTTTCCAAGATATTTTTTGCTATTGATCTTAAACTTTTCTTTTTTTGATTTCTTTTTAATGGTAATTTCTTAAATAGATTATTTCCTTTATCACCCATAAAAACGCTGACCAATTTTAGTTTTTCTCACTAAATAAAAATTTTTTGAATAAAAATTCTTTTTTAATTAAAACAATCAACTTTCTTAAGAGTATTCACATATTAATCTGAAAATATGTGGTCATAAAGAACAAATTGCAAAAATAAGCAAACAGAATAAAATGCCTTAGAGAAAATTTATGGTATTTATCAACCCAAAGTAAACTCAATTTTCATAAAAGTTATCCATGTATTCGAATGAGAAAAACCTAAATTGAGAGTTAATAATTGAATTTTTGTGTCAATGAAGGAGAAAAGAAAACTAAAAATATAGAGAGAAAAGAAAAGGAAAAATGGTTGAAATAAAGTCTTTTAGGAAAAATTTTAAAGCAAGTTAGAGAAAAAAGTTTTCATTTTAAATAGATTTTCATGAAATTTTAACAATTGTTTTAAAAATTAGATAAAATAAAAATATCTTCAAAATTTAAACTTAGATTTAGTGTGATTTATATAAGTAGTTTCAATGTTTATTTACTAGGAAAATTAACATACTCAATACGATAGAAGAATGCACTTAGAATTAACCCAATTAAAATTAAAAATCAAAAACACTACAAAACGTCCATTGGCGTAACGTCCATGCAGGACATTATGCGTTGCATAATATCCATTATGTAGACTCATAATGATCATGAACATTGGCATACATATAATTTAAAGTATTCTATGTAGGAAAGATGTAATACTTTAATGTTTAGGAATAAAATTTAAAAGCTTCAAAATACCAAGTAAGCAAAAAAAATAAAGTGAAAACTTTGGGGCCAACGCTAAGTTTCGGATTTACAGCCTCCAAAGTTTTTACGTACAAAATGGTAGATATCGACCATTATATGGAGAAATCGGGTATTTTTTTTATAGAAATGCTTATTAAAAGTACAACATACAGAAAAAAATGGTAAAAAATCAGTTAAAATATTTAAAATTCAACTACTAACATCATAATTTAATTTTTATAATAAATAAAATATAATCTTGACATATTTATTCTATTATGAACTAACAAATTATGTTAGATCTTAAAGATTGGTTACAACAACAGTTAACAAAGTTGACGTAACCAATTTGTACATTTACTGGTTATTGGAAGATGCAACGAAACTTATTAAGCTCTTTAGTACCGAAACCCTAATATTGGTGGTCAGAACCACAAATATCGATTGCGTTATCTCTTGTGATTTTTTTGACATAACAAAAATACATATTGAAAATTGACTTATTTTCGGCTTTTTAGAAAGAAAAATGTTTAGAAATTAAATTAAAAAGAACCAAAAAGCCGAAAATAAGTCAATTTTCATTCATTTATAAAATCGATGGTTCGAATCCTGGTTGGGAAAAAATTGAAAATTAAAAAATACATATTTTATAAAAATTTTGAAATTTGAAAAATATTTAAATTTATATATAACTGTGCAATAAGACTTATTGATAGTTCGGAAAATTTCTGCAATAATGTTAAAAGGTATGTTAGAGAAATGTGTAAATGAACTTGATTTTCAAAAGTTTTATTTACTTCACAGTGCAGAAGCGTAAAACGTGAGACAATGGCATCTATAGTGAATAGCATGATAGTGAGAGGAAATGGAATTGCTAAGCGCTGAGTTTCAAAGTTCATGTTATAGTCATGAGTTGTATTATTTGTTTTCTTTATTCCTAAATAAAGATGAAATAAAATGCAAAAATGTTTTATTTAATTCACTATAATATTTTTAACCGACTATCGAATCGTTCATTTATTCAGTCCCTGTAACCGAATTTCAGATAATAACTACAACCGACAAAATTCGATTAGCAACATACTCGGTTCACATGACGAATCTCATTAATCTGTGTATCTATCTAAATTAAAATTGATGGAAAAAATCAAAAATATAAAGAAATTACAAAAAATATTTTTATAAAATTTTATTCTGCAAATTTTACTATACCGAAAATTTTTAATATGCCAAGCCGGTGTTTGCGATGCCACAGTATTTTTGCTATTTTTACTTAATTTATGTTTAATTTAATTACCATTTCAACGATATATATATATATAACCTCGTTTTATCACAAAGTATTTGAGATATGCCTTTTTATACATAACAAATTTTGAGGTCCGTAACTTTCCTTAAAATTAAATCTTATACCTCGTAGGCGACTTGTCAACTTTTGAAGATACTTAAGGTGGACATTATTTTCTTTGGGGATACTATGACATGGCAGCACTTAAAAAAACTAAATGTCTTAAAGAAATAGCTTGATATTATCATATATGCTGATTTAAAAATAAATTTTTTAATCCTTACTAACGGAACTTTTCTCCTGCTATTCACACCGCTTATGTTTAACCTTACAATTCTCCTGGATCATCCTGTGGCTCAGCTGTCCTTAACTAAAATAAACGACAAAAAATTTGTTATCTTTTATAGGATTTTTTCACAGAATAATATAAATTGTATTGTTTCTTTGACATTTATAACTAATTTTCTTTTCTATTTTATTCAAGCACTAGGTCAATTTTTCGTTCCACCGTTGGTTGGCATCTCCAGGAAACAGGAAATAAAAATATTGTTACGTTTTTCTCCTTTTAGAACAAACGTACGGATTCTTTCGATTGCAAATACCATTGTGGCTTACTATATATTCTGTATTCTTTCTTACTTTGCTGCTTTCTCTCACTATAGTTATTGATTCTACCGGCCTTGTGGATCCCATGCTCTCGTATTTACTAAACATGCATTATTATTACAAACGCAGCCATCCACGCTACACTACTGTGTTACTCCGGCGAGACATGAACTACTCGATGCCTTATTTAGTAACCTTAACCATCCACAGACATCCCCACTACTCCTTTTACCCAAGCCAGTCATCTCCTTTTAATCCAATAGCCACAACACACATCTGCCATTTACTTATTGTTATGCTGTTACACTTTCCTGCGCTAACAGCAACCGTTCTTACTTTTTATTATAAAGAGCTTCTTGGCAATTATCTGTTGTACTCTTTTATTAAATTAGACGTCTCTACTAAATTATCTGCCATGGCTTCACACAAAAAGTGCCTTTTGCCTCTCGGGAGGTTTGTACTGCTGTTTTATTAATTTTAAATTGCATTATAACAATTTTTATTTTCCCTTGTACGCATGTCCGAAGGTGGGATCGAACTCATGATCTTCTGTTTTACAGCACGCCCCTCTACCATCGAAGTTGCTCAGCTTTTGTTGGCTAATTGTGGTATTATTCTACACACACCATTAGTTGAAATTACTTATTCACCACGCTCATACGGGTAACAACAACAGGGGTTGCCAGATCTTATTTTCGTAACAATATTAATAATAAATTTTTTTCGAACATAAAAATAAATTGAAAAAAATTTTAGATTGACAATTTCGATGAAATACCGAAAAATAAACAAATAATATAAAAATAAACACATACATAAGAATAAACAAATAATATTTTTTTTTTAAACTAACCCAGTGCCTTAATAAAGCTCAAGCAAATCTGGAGAGACTTATGAATCAACTAATTAAGTCGTACAACAACAGAGTTTATAAACAAAACTGCTGATATTTATTTTATCTGAAATAAGAACTTTTTTTAATTTTCTTTCACTTCAAAAATATAAATGATTTTCACTCGACCTACGTTATTTTATTTCTTAATTTCTAAATTTCTGAAGAAAGATCAATTATTTACGAACTTATCATAATAATTGCAAAAAAAAATTATATTGCATTAAAAATAAATTTCGAAATTAAAAAAATATAAGAATTTAAACAACAACAAAAATTAATTTGGTTAAAATAGATTTTTTCTATCATGAAAAAAATTTAAGGAGACGTTACAATAACGACACCTTTAATAAACATCATATTAGTAGTGATAATTCAACACTTTTACTTAGCGGTTAATCCGAGATTAAATTGCTTTTTGTCCTCTGAACAGTTTCTGAAATATTTAGAAACTAGTGGTACAAATTTAAAAGATTTTTTTTTTTAAATTTATAATTAAATTTAAAATTGCAAAAATTAACCACTTATTTCTAAATCATTCAGAACCTTTTGAGTAAAAAATTGTGTTAAAATAAATTGAAAGAAATTTTGGGTTGCAGTTTTCCAAAAATCAAAATAAAACAGAGTTTAGCCGCCGCAAGAGCTTGTATCTAAATAATACCGATACTATTCATTCGGATCTCACCAAAAGAAGTTAAAAAAGAAATTAAGCTTTAATATAAATTTATGTATACCATTAATAATCCATTATGGACGGAGTTGTTGTTAGGAGTTTGTATAGACGTGGTTTGGCTTGACATTTTAACATAGTAGACTGCCGCCTCAACAAAGGCTTCAAATGGTGAAATTTTATTTCAAGAGTCATGGTTCTGTTCGAAATATGTATCGCGGATTACGCTTAACATAATCATCTATCAGAGCCATTAGATTGATGAACTTTGGAACGCTGCTGTACAACGTTTACTCTAAATGATAACATGCATCAACAGAGACGTTGTACACTGTGTAATCTCTCACAGGAATAATATATGTCTGTTTTATAGAAGATTTTGCGAAAATATCATGATTTTCCGTGCTTACAAATGTCCAACCCGTGCAACAATTGATGCCACACAATCACCTAGCATAACGTAGCTTCTTTAATGGGCCCAAATCAAATAAAAAAACTGCAGTATTTGGAGTGTTAATATTTCTCAAGCTTGTGTTGAGACATTGTTACGTTCAGAAAAACTGACTGTTTGGTGAACTTTTTGGCCTGGTGGAATCATTGGTCCATTATTCTTTAAAATCGATGCTAGTCAGAACGTTATAGTCAATGATGACCGCTATAGAGCCGTGATTAATGACTTTTTCGAACAATTATAATGTTCAGGAGCTGTGGTTAAAAAAAAACGGCGCAACATGTCTTCTTGTGCCACAATTGATTTATTGAGGAAAACTTATGGTAACCGCAAAGTTGCACGTTTGAAAATTGACCGCTAGACGATTTTCTGCAAAAAATGTGTAGTCGCTAGTAAAGTGTGAGAAAACATCTTTTAAATAAAGTCAGTTTAATGTCAATTTAAAAAAGTCATCTTTGCTTTATTCTATTTCATAGAATTTTTTTATTCTTTAGAAAACACCCCTTGTATTAAACTTTAATTTTCATTTTAGCTTTGAGTTATAATCTTGTCAAAAACTAAATAAATATTTATAAATGAAAAGTAAATTTTCAATAACAAAGTAAATTTGCAAAGCACTTTTAATATATCTCCTTTTTATATGCTATTAAAATAAATAATTGTGTGAACATGAGTTCCAACCTACTCCACAAGTTTGAATTAAAACTGTTGTTGTTTGTTTTAAAAAAGATAGTTTTCTTTATATTTTGTTGACGTCATTCAATTAAATCTTATTACCAAACGATTGTAAAAAAGTTTAAAACTTTGGCAGACATTTTTATAGTTTTATAAGATATTAACATACATGATTTGTCGCTACACATTAATACACATTTTCACAAAAATAAGATAATACGAGTACTATAAGAAATCAAGGCCAACTTTAAAAGTCAGAAATGCTCATATTTATTTTTATAAAAAAAATCAATATCTTTCTCTTGTTCAATCTTCATGTACATACAAAATATATATATACTTATGTACATACATAGAGACTTTTTTATATATTTTTTCTGAAGTTTTACGCAAGCACTTAATAAAAGCAGGAATAGATAAGAATGGTTTATGTTGCTGCTTGGTATTTGTTTTATTTGTTGTTCTTTTGATAATAAATACTTATACAATACATTATTTTGACTATATGTTTGCATTAATCGAAATAAAATAAATAAATATTAACTGCCGTATTCATAAAATATTAAAAAAAGGTAGAAATGTATTTTAGGAAAAAATGTTTAAAAACACATTAAAAAGTCAAATTTTATAAATATAGCAGTAAAAACACAAATAAGTATGTATATGTTATTCAATTCAAATCATATTATTATTTGTATTTCATGTTGTTATTTTGCAAGTACATTCAGAGTAGTTATAAACACACTTTTGTAGTTTCTATTACTAAACCTAAAAAAATATGCAAAAATTAAAAAAAAAATATAATTTAAATTTAAATAAAATAAAATTTAAATAAAAATTGCTTAAATCATATTAAAAAAATTATTTTATTTTTGGTTTTTGATAGGTTTTTGATAAAAAAAAAACTGCGTTCTTTTAAGCACCTTTTATCAGTTTTTACTCTTTACCAGTACAATTTATTACTATTTTCCTTCATATTGGAATTTGTGATCGGCAACAAATTTGAAGTATAAACATAAACATCGTTCATTTACTTCAAGAACGTCATAACTCCCAAAAAATCATTTCGAGATAATCGCTGTTTAAGTTTTTAAATCGTTCTCAACGTCGATAAAAATATCAGACTGCTTAAGTTCCCACTAAAATTAGTAAAATGATTAACAATAAAAAAAAACCATTTGAGAAAGCTTTCATCGATTATATATTACGAGGGCTGCTATATATATTTCTGGCCTGGCAAGACTGAGTGCTGCCAAGTGCAATCTGACATTTCCATTGGAAAGTTTGTCATTTTTAAGCGTAATCGTACTCAAAACGTTTTGGCGTACGACCATTATTTGTGTTGTTTACAGTGACTTGAAAAAATTAATATAGAAAAAAATGGAATTAACTCGTGAACATTTTCGTGCCATCATTTTTCACAACTTTCGACGTGGATTATCACGACAAGAGTGCATTGATGAACTTAAATCTTTGTATGGCGATGAAGCACCATCCTATAGCACTGTGAAAAATTGGTATAATGAATTTAATCCAGGCCGAAGCTCGCTCAAAGACGAATTCCGTGAGGGTTGTCCAAAAAAGGCTGTTGTGCCAGAGAACATTGATGCCGTGCGTGAACTCATAATGCAAGATCGACATGCGGCATACCGAGAGATAGAGACATCCTTGGACATTTCTTCCATCAGCATACATTCGATATTGCATGAACACCTGGTCGTAAAAAAGGTTTGTTCTCGTTGGATCCTGCACAATTTGAAAGTCGCTCAAAAAAGGCTCGTGTCGATTGGTGCAAAGAAATGTTGCAAAAATACGATTGCGGTGCTTCAAAAGACGTTTATAAGATCGTCACAGGTGACGAATCATGGATCTATGCGTATGAGTCCGAAACGAAACAACAATCGACCGTGTGGGTCTTCAAAGACGAGCAAAATCCAACGAAAGTTGTTCGTGGTAGAAGCACTACGAAACAAATGGTCGTCTGTTTCTTCGGAAAAACTGATCATGTGGCGACTGTTCCGCTTGAGCAACGTAGGACGGTCACTTCTGAGTGGTACACTACAATTTGTTTGCCTGAAGTCGTCGGAGAATTTCGTAAAACCAACCAGAGAACACGAATCATTGTTCACCATGACAATGCGAGCTCTCACACATTGACCGGCCAAAACGTCGAATTAATGGGTCATCCGCCGTACAGCCCTGACTTGGCACCTAATGACTTCTTCTTGTTTCCGCACATCAAGAAAAAAATGCGTGGTCAACGATTTTCGTCGCCAGAAGAAGCTGTTGAAGTGTTCAAAAACCATGTTTTAGAGGTGTCTCAATCGGAGTGGAAAAAGTGCTTCGACAACTGGTTTAAGCGCATGCAAAAGTGTATAAATCATGCTGGAGAATACTTTGAAAAACAATAAAACCATGTTTGATTATAAATATTCGCTTTTTCACTATTAGGCCAGAAATATATAGAGCAGCCCTCGTAAACGGAGGTCTTGAACAAACTACGTAGGATATTTAAATTATGACATTATTGCTGTAAAAATATATCCGATACTGTGTCGTAAACTAAAATATTTCGTTATTTGTAAAAAGAAAAACAGAGTTCCACTTGATATTTTTCATCAACACAGCCATATATTAAAATAATACATTATATGCGAAAAGTCGATACATTTTAAAAATATCTTTTTTTATATATACAGTCACAAAACAAAATGTGACAATGTTTAAGAAAGCAATATTATCTTTACGTTATAAAGTTTACTCCACAACTTAAACTGCCTGGCCCACGATATCGACTGCTATCGTTCGCATGGATTTTCAACGACAAACAGCTGATTTGCGCCCCACTTAAAGTTTTTAAAGCGACAAGTCGATCGACAACAAATGCGTACAAAACGTAATCATTTTCATACAATTTTGCGCCCCAATATGAAATATCATGCGATCATAAATGTCAAAATCAGTCACTTGTGTTGTGGTTGTCGACGGACACAAAAAGAAGAAAATTTAACAAAAGAAACCAAAAAATAGTTTATTGTTTATGTGAAAAATTTTATAATGGAAAATAAATGGTAAATATAAAATTAGTAATAATATTATACAATTTAAACTGACAAAAATTATTTGTTTAGCATAAAAAAATCAAGTTTGAAGCAGCTGCAGGTTCTTGTAGAATAAATGGAAGCAAATCCAGAGTTCGCAAGAGGATCTGCTGTTTATGGAAGCAACAAAGTCTCAATGGAAGAGCAGTGGGTAAAGCTCACCAAGAAACTGAATTCGCATTGGCCACCAATGCGTAGCGTTGTTGAGTGGAAAAAGGTAAGGAACTGTGTAAATTAGCTGCGCCCAATTGTTCGTAGAACACAGCCAAAAATATCTACAACAATCTTTAAAAAAATATATGTAAATGTTTCTATTTTTTATAAAATAAAATTTTGCATTTTTATTGCCTAATTTACTTGTTTTACCGATTTTATTTTCAAACAAGCGTTTAACGTCTGAAATAGTTATTGTGGCAATATTATCAACTGACAATAAGTAAATTGATTACGTTAAAATCGTAATTCCTAGCGACCGACAAGTCGAAAGATAGTGGGGCCCGTACTAGAACGATAACGAGTGACTTGATGTCGCTCGCTTTAGTTATCAATCGACATCGTGGGCCAGGCAGAAAATGTGTTTTTCTTATTGACAAACAAAGTTTCCAAACATGAAATGAAATGAAATAAAGACTTACTGCCTGGCCCACGATATCGACTGCTATCGTTCGCATGGATTTTCAACGACAAACAGCTGATTTGCGCCCCACTTAAAGTTTTCAACACGACAAGTCGATCGACAACAAATGCGTACAAAAACGTAATCATTTTCATACAATTTTGCGCCCCAATATGAAATGTCTTGCGATCATAAATGTCAAAATCAGTCACTTGTGTTGTGGTTGTCGACAGACACAAAAGGAAAAAAATTTAACAAAACAAACCAAAAAATAGTTTATTGTTTATGTTAAAAATTTTATAATGGAAAATAAATGGTAAATATAAAATTAGTAATAATATTATACAATTTAAACCATCAAAAATTATATTTTTAGCTTAAAAAAATTAAGTTTGAAGCAGCTGCAAGTTCTTGTAGAATATATGGAAGCAAATCTAGAGTTCGCAAGAGGATCTACTGTTTATGGAAGCAACAAAATCTCAATGAAAGTGCAGTGGGTAAAGCTCACCAAGAAACTGAATTCGCATGGGCCACCAATGCGTAGCGTTGTTGAATGGAAAAAGGTAAGGAACTGTGTAAATTAGCTGCGCCCAATTGTTCGTAGAACACAGCCAAAAATATCTACAACAATTTTTAAAAAAATATAAATGTTTCCATTTTTTATAAAATAAAATTTTACTGGTGCTAAAATTTTGCATTTTTATTGCCTTATTTACTTGTTTTACCGATTTTTATTTTCAAACAAGCGTTTAACGTCTGAAATAGTTGATGTGGCAATATCATCAACTGACAATAAGTAAATTGATTACATTAAAAACGTAAGTCCTAGCGACCGACAAGTCGAAAGATAGTGGGGCCCGTATGAGAACGATAACGAGTTACTTGTTGTCGTTCGCTTTAGTTATCAATCGTCATCGTGGGCCAGGCAGTTATTCTCTTAAAACGTGGAAAGTACAAAAGGCATAAAGATGAAACTGATACACAATATAAAGCATGAAATGGCGAACAATTCTCTATGATTAACTCCAAAATTTGAAATCTTGAGTTATAACGTTCTTGAAGTAAATGAGCGATAAGTACTCGTACATATAGTAGAATATTGACTGAGTATTAAATCTTCAGTTTAATAACAATTTCTTTTCAGTTTCATCTCTTTTCTCTCTCCTGCTGTAGTTCTAAGAACTAACTAATTTTAGTTGATGTAAAAACTTTTATTAATCATATTGTATCTTCACATTTTGATCTTTATTTGTTTATCTTTTCTTCCTTTTTTTTTAATTTTGTAGTGACAACAGATACTTTTAAAATTGATACTTTGAGTGATGAAAGTAAAAGCTTTGAAATGGGGTTGTTAAGAAATTACATCATGACAAAACATATTGCTTTGTCTAGCATACCAACAACAATACTAGCAACTACACAACTGCCAGCTACTACAGCTGAAATAAAAACTAAGACAACAAGTACAAATAGAAAACTACTATCAGCATCATCATTGCCGCCTGTATTGCCGTATGATAACCAAATGAGTTTCCATGTTAACAAGTCTCAATTAAATGTTTTAGCATCATTCTCATTATTGTCATCAAAAGAACCCCTAAACGAAGAAACCAAATCATTTTCGTCCACATCACTTACATCGACGTCAGCTTCCTTAACCACGACTACTTCCGTTTCCACATCAACTTTTAGATTTGCAAATCATCAAGAACCCATTACTGCCCTCAGGCATAGAGGAAATGAACAAAGTATGCGCAATACCAACAGTCACTTGATTGTTGACAATGCTAATGTAACTATTGTGGCTACAAGCAAAACGAATACAAAAGAACAACTTAAAAAGGATACCGTTACAAAATTGTCATCACAAAATACAAGTACAATTTATAAAGGATCTTCGAATAACGTTAATAGCAACACTAGTAGTGGGAGTGATATGAATTCCACTTTGAACGATTTTATTAGTATGAACGGAAATTTTAGCAAAAGTAGTACAGGTACAACTAGAATATCGGCAAGAAAAGTTGACAGCAGATATATTTTATCGAAAGCCCACAAAACTGATGCACCCATGCTTAATTATATATTTGATACATTTTCATCAGCCAATAAACATCATCATCATGACCAACGGTAAGTGTTAATTTTATACAAAGTTTCTAGTTACCAATATAAAATTCTTTAAATACTTTGGTTGATTGTGCAATTATAAAATGGCAAAAACAAAAAAAAACATTACATTTAAGTTAAGGAATTTTTGCAAATTTTTTTAGATTGTTGGTGTATCCAACGACATAGAGTTAAAATTTACCATTTATGTAAATCTTATTTAGTGAAGTAACTCCAATCAAAAAAATAAATATTGGGGTGACAGAAAATTAAAAAGTAAAAAAAAAAATTTGGTACTGCAGATATATAATATTACATAAAAATGAGATTGGCTCTGAATGGGTTAAGCATTTTTGAAAAAATTTAGTATTTCTTCAAAAATCCCTTCAAAAGCTTTAAATTATATTTTAATATAAAATAAAATTTTAAAATTTTAGAGAACCTGAACTCGGAAAATATTGGCGAGCGTTTATTTTTTCACTTGATATTTTTATTTTTTTTTTTAATTCTCTATCGCCGTATATATTTATTTTTTTGATTAAAGTTACTTTATTGTTCCAAATGACCTGAAAAAATTAAAGGTAGGTGTGGTGTATTGCCTGCTGTCTCAGAGGACATGGAACGATCATGCTGATTTCTAATAGCACCTCTTTCGTCACTATACGTGATCGATTGACATACTTGCCTCGGCAAACTTGATTTCAACACTAACATGGACGGACAGACGGATATCGCTCAATCAACTTCGCTATGCAGTCCGTCTATGTTAGTGTTGAAATCAAGTTTTCCGAGGCAAGTATGTCAATCGATCAGGTTATACTTAATCGGGTCGGAAATGGATATTTTATAATTACACATGGAATGACAAACTTAATTATTCCCGTTTTTTCACTCTCTGTGGTGGAGGTTTTAAAAATGTGCAGAAAAACTGATTATAATATCAGATCTCTTAAGGGATTTAAGCAACAAGAAAAAAAAATCACGCCACAATCAATTACGAAGGCTGCTCTATACATTTCTGGCCTAATAGTGAAAATGCGAATATTTATAATCAAAAATGGTTTTATTGTTTTTCAAAGTATTCTCCAGCATGATTTATACACTTTTGCTTGCGCTCAAACCAGTTGTCGAAGTACTTTTTCCACTCCGATTGAGACACCTCTAAAACATGGTTTTTGAACAATTCAACAGCTTCTTCTGGCGATGAAAATGACCGGTTTTGCCGAAGAAACAGGCGACCATTTGCTTCGAAGTGCTTCTTCCACGAACAACTTTCGTTGGATTTAGCTCGTCTTTGAATACCCACACGGTCGATTGTTGTTTCGTTTCGGGCTCATACGCATAGATCCATGATTCGTCTCCTGTGACGATCTTATAAACGTCTTTTGAAGCACCGCAATCGTATTTTTTCAACATTTCTTTGCACCAATCGACACGAGCCTTTTTTTGAGCGACTTTGTTTTTTTTTTTTGTGCGGGATCCAACGAGAACAAACCTTTTTTACGACCAGGTGTTCATGCAATATCGAATGTATGCTGGTGGAAGAAATGTCCAAGGATGTCTCTATCTCGGTATGTCGCATGTCGATCTTGCATTATGAGTTCACTCACGGCATCAATGTTCTCTGGCACAACAGCCGTTTTTGGATGCCCTTCAAGGAATTCGTCTTTAAGCGAGCTTCGGCCACGATCAAATTCATTATACCAATTTTTCACAGCGCTATAGGATGGTGCTTCATCGTCATATGTAGATTTAAGTTCATCAATGCACTCTTGTCGTGATAATCCACGTCGAAAGTTGTGAAAAATGATGGCACTAAAATGTTCACGAGTTAATTCTTTTTTTTCTATATTAATTTTTTCAAGTCACTGTAAACAACACACGTCAAAACGTTTTGAGTACGATTATGCTTAAAAATGACAAACTTTCCAATGGAAATGTCAGATTGCACTTGGAAGCACTCAGTGTTGCCAGGCCAGAAATATATATAGCAGCCCTCGTATTAAATTTGGGTGCATGAAAAATCATAACATGGTTGTGAATATAGTTTAAAACTTATACATCATACATTTAAATTTTGAAATATTTTGGGCCAGTAAAAAAAGTTGTCAAAAAGATTGTTTTATAGAACCACTATAAATGTAAGCAGTCAAATAAAAAACCTGTGCATTCCTCAGTTTCAGAATACCTGGGAAATGTGATTCAAGGTTTCATTAAAAACTACAATAACACAGTAATTATTTTTTTTTGCATCGGCGTTTAATCGTATGCTGAATCACTAACAAGATTTGTTTAAACGCGATTATTATCGAATGTGTCAATGTTCTCTGAATTTTTACAAAATTTACCCAAACGATTCTAAACCTAAAATTTTTTTAGAACATTTTTAATCTTCTTTAATCTTTAAGCATTTTGTAAACTTAACCTGGTATAAAAATGTAATTATATTAATACATTTGCCTTGATAGTTAATTTTAGAACGTCTTATTGTTTGCTTAAATATCGACAAATAAGATATTTGTGTTGAACCGCACTTTTCAAAATTTTCGACAGTTTCTTGTTCCTTATAAGCTGTTTGATAATACACTTTAATAGCCTACAGAAACTGAATCCTAATAACAAATAAAACTTATAATATTTAAAGATCTACTTTTAGCTTTGGGGCCAATAAATGTGGGGAAACTTAAAAGCATATTATTCAAGTATACTTATACAATAATTTTAAATTTATCTGTTAACATCTGCTATCCATTTTAAAGAAAATACAAGTTTATTTTAAACATTAACTATAGTTCCAAGTTTTCTATGCTGTCACTCAAAACTCATCGCCGCTGCCTCATTGCGTCGCGATTTTACACAACGGGAAGCCAAAAATAGAAGCAGCTAGAGTAGGGAGGTGAAATTTGGTATTAATGTAATGTATTTGCGCGAAATTTTAAGAGAATATAAGAAGTGCCACGCCTACCCCCCATACAACCTAAATATAAAAATTTTATTTATTTAAAAGTTAGCTATCTGAAAATATAGCAATTTTGGTGTATATATATATATATTTAATAATATTGAAATATATTTCAAATTTTCAAAATAAAAATCGAACAAGCCCATACAACAAGCAGCAAGTGCATTCACTCGGCATCATTTTGTTTTAATTGGACCCTCCTCGGTCGGTGTTAATCTCAAAAGTCTTGGTGGTTTTTGGAATCTAGAAAATTGGAAGGAGATGTAAATTGTTTATTATTCTCTGAGCCTAATCAAAATCGTAATGGATTTTGTTACTCAACGGAGTTAAATAAGCAAAAGCCCCGCATGAAAAGAAATAAAACAATGGAATGGAATTAGAAGGGGTAAAAAATATTTATTATTTCTTCTTATTAAATATATATGTATATATATAAGGATGGAATAATTTCTTACCAACGTGGTCGTAAGTTTAACAGCTTCTAACAATATATTAAAAAGGAAACAAGTATCTCAAACTGACCGCCTCTTTTGACATTTAAGTTAGGCATTAACTATTAGAGTGATACAAATAGCGATCGCGGGTATAATATTAGGGTTGATTACAATATCAAGAAGGAATTGGTCCTTAACATTACCGCCCGCCTTGCAGCATATCGCTAAAATTTAATTAGTTTTACAAGTCTACACGCAGAAAAAAAACATGGTTATTATATGGTCACAATAACCATATTATGTTCTTTGTACCAATGTATAGTTGCGGAGAATAAATAATAGTTGTTTTCAACAAAACTTTAGTCACGACAAACATTTTTTGTTAAATTTTAACGATTATATGGTTACTGTGCACCAAAAATGCAACATGGTTGGTTTTATCTTAAAAAAATTTCAACCACAAGCAAAGTTTTATAACTTATTAAAAATAATATAAAATATTTAACCATAATATATTATTATTAATCAAAGTATGGTTAAAAGCAACAGAATAATGTTTACGCTTAAAAATATTTTGTTCTAGTACTTGACAGTTTAGTAATTTTCTGGTGGCTAAAATTTGAAATTGTTTTTGATTGTTAAAGAAATTGAAAAAAATAAAAATTTATGTACAAAATAAATAATTAAAAATAAAATGCAAAATATGAAAACAAATAAAAAGGGAACCAAAACATTTAAAAAAAGTTGAAGTAAATATGTATGTAGTGTGAGCATATAAATCTTTATTTTTGTGTTTGAAGCACAATTGTGAAATCGTTTATTTGTTATTTTAAGCAAATAATTGATTTTTTATGAATTTATGTTTTTAGATAATTTTTATGACAAATCGTTAATAAAAAATCAATAAATAGTTTTTTATATCAGGAAAATTTTGCACTTACGAGACTATATTATAATTCAATTATATAACATGACATTTTCAGCCATATTCTTATATTTTAATTTAACCATTTAATGTTTATATTTGAACATAATTTTGTTTATACTTTGGACAACAATATGGCTGCAAATGTAACAATACTATGTTTTGTTAGCAACCATATAATGCAACCATATTATGTTGCTCTTAGATTATGGTTACCTCAACCATATTTTTTCTTTACGTGTATGTATAATTCATTTTACAAGTCTATGTATAATTCATTCATTCATTTAATATAAAACGAAATTTCATTTAATGTAATTCAAAGTGTTTAAATCTTAAATTTATATGTTAGCTTAACATTAAGAATTCAAGTGTAGATGGGTTTTTTTTTTTACATGCCGATCAGTGTTGAAATGCGCCATATATTGTCCAACCAAAGATGGTACTCTGAGCAGTGGGAAACCCTGTCATCATAAAAATTCCATCTCGTATTATCTTGGGATAAACATCCATTCCAAAAATAAGATCAATTCCGGCTGACTCATAAAATTTCGGATCAGCTAAAAATAAGTCGCGAAATTTTCCTTTAATGCTATCCGAAATTGAATGAGTAGGAGAATGCAAACTGATGCGGTTATCTACTCGAAAGATACCCTCGACTATAGAATTGGAGTCAAACCTGGATTTTACACTAACAGGACACAAAGTCTCGTCTGCCATAGTCACTAAGCTTTAAATTTTCTACAATCTTTTTTGAAATTCGACTGACTGTAGCACCGGAATCTAAAAGACCGCGTACGTGAGTATTTGTGGAATTAATTTAAGAAAATTAATGGAATTATCGTAAGAAAAAGGTTTAATCATTTGGCAAACATATTAATTTGGTTATTGGTCTGGTAATAGTTCCCTTGCGAGTGAATATATCAGCAACTCGTACGAAGTTGTCAGATCCCGGGTATACTTTTAACACCCTACCAAGTCTCCAGGAGTTTGGAGGAAGACTTTCGTCTCTTACTACAACCAGAGTATTTTCTTTAATGTTCTCTTCTGGCCTCTTCCATTTCGTTCTTTTTTGCAGTTCTTTAAGATATTCATTTTTCCACCGAAAACAAAAATGCTAGTGAACTATTTTCAATCGCTGCCAGCGATTTATAATGCTCATTGGATTCTCAGTTATTTTTGGCTCAACAGGGGTGAGAATTGGAGCACCTATAAGAAAGTGACCAGGAGTTAAAGAAGATAGATCCATAGGATCCTGTGAGATAGGTGAAAGGGGTCTTGAATTAAGGCAAGCTTCTACCCGTGCGAGCAAAGTGTTAAATTCTTCAAAAGTGTATTTCAGACCACCGCATATCTTACGAAAATGTAGCTTAAAGCTTTTTACACCGGCCTCCCACAACCCTCCCATGTGTGGAGCACCTGGCGGAATAAAATGCCATGATAAATTTTGGTGTGCATAATTGGAATTTAATAACTGCCTGGAAGCTTGAAGAAATTCTTGAGTAAGAACTTTGGAAGCACCGACGAACGTTGTTCCGTTATCTGAGTGCAAATTCAATGGGCATCCGCGGCGCGATACGAACCTGCTAAAAGCGGCAAGGAGCGTTGGTGTCGATAAATCTGAAGTCGCTTCGAGGTGAATGGCCTTCGTGGCAAAACATATAAAAATGCACACATAGCCTTTAGTCAAACGACATGATCTTCCATTGTGTGATTTAATGTCGAAGGGCCCCGCAAAATCCAGACCTGTGTGGGTAAAAGGTCGCGATATCTCACACCTTTCTGGTGGTAGAGAAGCCAAAATTTGCCGCTGACATCTCCTTTTATAAATATTACAAGTTTTACACTTTTGAATTGTTGTTTTAATAAGATTTTTTACCCTTGAGATCCAATACTGGGTGCGTATCAGGCGGAGAACAAGCTGATTCCCTCCATGCAGACTGATGTCGTGTACAAATTTAACCAAAAGGCGAGAATATTGTCATTGATACGGAAGAATAATAGGGTGTCTCTCATTATATGACAATCCAGGTGATCTTTCAAGTCTTCCACATGAGCGCATAATTCCCTCCGAATCCAGAAAGGGATTAAGATTTAAAATTGAGCTTGAAAAGGATATAGGTCCTTTGGACTCCAAAGCCCTATATTCATTGGGAAAGCGAGTCTTTTGACAGGCGGTTATCAAGATATTGCGAACATTAACAAGCTCTGAACTAGAGATTGCGATCGTTCCTTTTGAAAGCTGGACATATATTTCGGGTGTGTATGCAATATGAAACGATATATATATACAACAACGCGCAACGCTCTGGGAAAAGAGGAGAATCTGTCAAGTATATCATCATAATTTTGAAAAAAGGAGAAATTTGTTTTAACAATTTTTCTTTCAACTTCTGCACAATGCTGTCTTTCGAATTTTGGCCACATTGATTCTGGTTTCTTTAACCAATCGGGTCCATACCACCATAAATTGTCAAGTATATCATCATAATTTTGAAAAAAGGAGAAATTTGTTTTAACAATTTTTCTTTCAACTTCAGCACAATGCTGTCTTTCGAATTTTGGCCACATTGTGAAGAGAGCACAATTGTTGAATCCGTCCAACAGAACAAAGAATATTTTGCTATATCGAAGCGTGGAAGTAGATTTTCTACTATATTAGCTAGCAGAACAGCGCCACATAGTTCGAGCCGAGGAATTGAGAGCGTTTTTACTGGTACCACCTTTGTTTTGGAGACTATTAAATGACAGGAAACAGTGTCATTCATAACTATCCGGATATACAAAGCTGCCGCATAGGCCTTTTCGGAGGCATCACAGAATCCATGGAATTGGATTTCAGCACCAGGAACGTAACCAATCCATCTAGGAATTCGGATGAGCTCAATATCCGAGAATTTTGATTGGAACAATTTCCACTCTTCTAAAGACTCAGTAGATATTACTTCGTCCCACTTTGTTCCCTCTATCCAGATCCTTTGCATTAAGATTTTTGCCAAAACTACGCAAGGAGATAACCACCCTGCAGGATCAAACAGCTTGGCAATCTGAGAAAGTACTTCCCTTTTGGTGCAAGTGGACGATTCCGGAAAACTTCTGGAGGCGAAATAAAAGGAATCCGACCGCGCATTCCAGCGAACACCAAGAGTTTTTGTTGTGCTGGTATCATCGAAATCGAGGAAGTCATCAAACAGTAGGTGGTTTCGCGGAATTCCAGAAAGAATTTTCTTTGAATTAGCAGTCCATTTTCTTAGGGAAAATCCTGCTGTTCGGAGAGCAAGATTGAGTTGATTTCTCGACTCTATAGCATCGGCTATGGAATGGGCGCCAGCCAAAACATCATCTACGTACATCGAATTACGGAGTATATTGCTGGCGATGGGAAACGTTGTATCAATATCTTGAGCTTACTGATGAATAGTCCGGATAGCTAAGTATGGAGCGCAATTGAGCCCAAAAGTTACGGTGTTTAATTCAAAATCTTGGACAACATGATTAGAATCATTACGAAATAAGTTTCTCTGATATTTAGTGTGATTCGGATCGACGAGGATTTGTCGATACATTTGTTTAATATCCGCATTGTATACATATTTGAAATATCTCCATTTAAGGATCAGAAGTGTGAGATCGCATTGTAAGGCTGGCCCTGTATGCAAAACATCATTGAGGCTTAGGCCATTAGAGGATGGAGAGGAAGCGTTAAAGACCACCCGTAGTTTAGTAGTAGTACTGTCCGGTTTTATGACAGCATGGTGCGGTAAATAATAATTTGGATAGGTGGAATCTTGAGAAGATTATTTAACCATATGGCCCAATTCCATATATTCTAAAATAACATGATCGTAATCTCTTTTCAATTGAGGAGTGCGTATTAATTTAGTTTCATTTCTTATAAACTGAAACATTGCAAACTTACGGGATGGACCTAAGTTAATTTTGTCAGGAAATTCCTTTTTGAATGGTAAAGAAACGATAAATCTACCATCTTTGTTTCTTTTTGTAGTTTTATTGAATAAATCCTCACAAAACTGGTCGGATAAGGATATCGTGTCCTTTCTTGGAAGATCTTCCTCCTCCCAGAATCGAGAAAGCTCTTTGTCTACAGCGATTTCGCAGAAATATGATACGAGTGTAGACGGGACTGAATCTCTGGATAAAGGTCCTGTAAGAATCCATACGAATATAGTTTTTTGACCAATTAAGGAGCCACATACTTTATGTTTTACGTCAGCTAATATGACTGACGGGAAAACATCTCCTCCGATTAAAATGTCAATGTTGGAACTTGTATAAAACGTAGGATCGGCGAATTGAATACTCGGCAGATTGGAGAAATGAGAAACATCATATGTTTCGGAAGGTAATTTGTTTGAAAGGCGAGGTACGACCAATGCTGTCACTGGTAATTGGACGTCCTCATCTCAAACCGAACTTACAACGAAGCAATATTCCATGTTAACGTTAGCAGATATAGAATTGTTTAGTCCAGATATCTGAGCATTTATGCGCTTCGATGGCAGTTTTAACCGATGGAAAAGTCTCTCAGAAATAAAAGACCCTTCGGACCCTGAATCTAGCAAGGCTCGTGCCCTAAACCTGATACCCAGATATCAAATATCCAATAGGACTGTTCCTAGAACAACACCTCGGGAATTAGCTGCGAAGCAAGACCTTACTGTTGTCAGTTCTGAATTTGGAGTCTGTATGCTAGTGGAGTTTGCATCCTTGTTAGAGATAGCCGCGTCGGGGTTTAAACTCAAAACCCAGCTTGAAACTGACAACTCAGCATTTTTCACAGTATTATCAGAATCTCTGTGAAGAAGTGTGTTGTGTCGTTTCCTGCAACGAAGGCAACTATTTTTGCTTTTACATCTTTTTCATTGTCGCGATCAACCAAATGTGTTTCGTACGCCGCTTTAATACGATTCCATATAGTCGTAAGCTCATTTTTATGAATTTCCAGTGCATGTAAAGAGTTCGTAGGATAGCAACTATCATTGTAATCAGCTTCGAATTCCACTAAGCTATCCGCTAACCTAATGAAATTATCAAGGGACATTCTGAAGAGTTATAAATACCAAGGATTACGATAGAACGAAGGAGAGGAATAAGGCTATTCAAAATGGATCGAGAACTTTTGGAAATTTTTATTAAACTTATAAATGTTGTTTTACAGATTTGTGGCAGTTCTAATAATAAATATTTAAGTTACTGGTACAAAGAGCCTTTTAAAAGAATTAATCATTTTACTTGACTAAAGAATTAGTCAGCTTTGTTTTGTAACTAGTAGTTTTCTGTATTTTCCCTACAAATTGCAATGAAATAATTCAGGCCAAAATGCAAATACTATAGTATGCAAACTCAACAGGCATTAAATCCTTAGTTTTATTGTTTTATATTTCTCTCTTCAGTTTTCAAGAATGTAAAAGTAATTTATCTAAATTATTTTGGTGGATTTTTGTTTTTTCTTCCCTTTTAACAGTGATAAAAACCATTTAAATCTCCTTGCATTGGAATAAATATTGAAGTAAATATTTGTGGGTGGATTTCGGACTTTCCACTTGTTCCTCGATTAATCTAATAATATTGAATTAATCAGTGTTTAACCGCAACAAAATTAAGAGGCACAAATTTATGTATTTTTCCTTTGTATATTTATTTGTGTATATAATATATGTATATTTTCCTTTAGCTTTAGTTGTAGCTTTTCAATAAAATTAAAACACAAGGACTTTATTTTGAATATTGTAAAAAGGTAATATAAATAAATCTTTAGAATTCTTACATGAAGTTCCAAGTATTGGCACAGAGTGGGATAATTAATAAAGTTGTTTAACTCAATCTGTATGGAATATTTAATTTTATTTTACATACATATTAACACACCTTCTCTTAAGGTATACGTACATATGCGAAAATGGAAATTTTTTGTAAAGCAGCTGAAGAAATTAATTAGATTACTCTTGATAAGGGGAAAGAAAAGAGACTCGAATGAGCGTCAGAATAATTGAGTGACTTAAACCCAATAATTACTCGTGTTTAAATAAGCTACTGAACCTCAAAAGAGCTGTGAGACTTGATCAAAAATGTTCGAATCAACTCCGTTTTTTTCTAGATATTAATTAACGGAACAATATAACTATGTCTCGTAGTATGTAACCTCACTGTATATTCTTTATTATAATAATGGAATTCATATAATTTGCAAATGGGAATTACACAATTTGCCAAATGCACATTAGCTTTTATATGCCTTTTAAGATTTTGTGGTTCCAAAATTTGTAGATCACTCACTCACAATTTATTTTTTATATTTTTGGGTTTTATTATTTAGAAGTCTTTTACTTTTCGTTGATTTATATTAAATTTCGACCACTTGCTCATTAGTTTATTTTTCCAAATTCTGATTGTTTTAAAGTCGATATAATTTGTATTAATTTTAATTGCATAAACTTATATTTGTTAGTAATGCACTTTGAAGTAACTTTACATGTACTAATGTAGGAAAAAAATTTGAAAATGAACGAACCTGTATGAGTACCTTACGAAATGAAATATGAAAGAAATTTGCCAATAGATGATAAGTAATCTCAGAGAGCTAATGTAGGCTTCCAATATGCAACAACAATCCGGCTCGTTGGATCAAATGTTAATCTCAAAAGTCTTGGTGGTTTTTGGAATCTAGAAAATTGGAAGGAGATGTAAATTGTTTATTATTCTCTGAGCCTAAACAAAATCGTAATGGATTTTGTTACTCAACGGAGTTAAATAAGCAAAAGCCCCGCATGAAAAGAAATAAAACAATGGAATGGAATTAGAAGGGGTAAAAAATATTTATTATTTCTTCTTATTAAATATATATGTATATATATAAGGATGGAATAATTTCTTACCAACGTGGTCGTAAGTTTAACAGCTTCTAACAATATATTAAAAAGGAAACAAGTATCTCAAACTGACCACCTCTTTTGACATTTAAGTTAGGCATTAATTATTAGAGTGATACAAATAGCGATCGCGGGTATAATATTAGGGTTGATTACAATATCAAGAAGGAATTGGTCCTTAACAGTCGGCCTTTAAACTTGTATTTGCTTCCTAGTATAGTATAACACAATTTTGTTTAATTGAAAAATCATAACTTTATACGAAAACTTACATTACAAATGAATTCAGCAAATAATTCGCTATCTAGCCAGCCGCTCAACTGAGTTTCGAATTTATGTATCTCTTATGCTATGATATTTAGAAAAATTGTCAGCAAAGTTTTAAAGAGTAAGCCTTATTTTCTGTAGTTCCCTTTTTAATATTACTCGCTTAAGATAGTTTTTTTTGCAAAATCTGTAACATGACCACTTGGGATTTTTCCCATAAATTTCGTATGCTGTATAAAAACCTTAGCTTTGAACTTAAGATATGATCAAGCCAGAGCCCAAAAAATTTAACAATTCGTTCATACTCTAACATTGATTTTAACCATTTTTGGCCATCCTCGTGACACAGTGTGCCATATGTATAATCTTTACACAAGAAATCTTGAGTTTTAGAGAAAGCAGGAAAGTGATACTTTTTCTCTACCATATAAAAAATAAGCAAAACAAAGATTGTAAAACTAAACTTATCATACTTTCATATTTTTAAAAGTGCTCTTCAAGATAAGTCGCTAGTAGCGAATGCGCAATTATATTTGGCTGAAAGATGTCCATCCATAATACGTTTGTATGGCTTATAAAAGGTTTTTCATTACTGTACTGAACTAAGTAAAATATTATTGAGAATAATTCTTGCGAAAAAATCGCCTTCAAAACAGATATCATATGTCTCTCTATAACGGTTAAATAATAATATGAAAACTTATTATTTGAAATATTTTTGATCTTAATTTGCTGGAATCGTGCTTGATTTCTTCATTGACTCATTTTTTATACACTCATAGCAAAGTTTAATAATTCCTAAAATTTTAGTTAAAAAAGCCTGACTTTATTAAGGTTAATTGCAATCAACGTTTCGTAATTTCCTTTCATTTTTTTACAAAAACAAATGCAAGAACTAAATTGATATTCGAAATGAGAAGAAACAAAAAACTATTTAATTTCTTTAGTATAATATCACATTTTTAACATTGAAACAAAAATTTATTGCATACTGATTCGTTCGCTTTTTTTGTCATACAAAAAATTTCGACAAACTGACAACACAGAAATGTTAGAATAATAAAAAGAAGAAAAAAAATATTCCAAGAAAAACAACACACTTTTTCATTGTTCACTTTCATAGAAAACATCTAAAATAAAAGAATGAAAAAATGCATATTCATTTGTTCATTCATTTGCATTCACTCGTACCGGTCGAGCTTGTACATCAGATGCAAATCAGAATGAGATGGATTTGCTCGCATTTTAACATTAAAAAAAGAATAAAAAAGATAGACAGGCAGGAGAAAGAATATTTTAAAAGTAAAATATGAGAAGCAACAGAAAATAGATTGTGACGTGAAGTAAATAAATTCACAAAGATATAGGTCAACAATTTTGAAGGATTTAAAATTTACGAGTGTTGATAGAATATATCTTATTTTTAGGGAAAGATAAATAAGGATTTTTAAAACGAAGTGTCGTTGTATTTTCGGAACATCAGTTTAAAGGCGGTAGACGTTTTTGTACTCCTTGCACAAGGAATAAGACAAAATAATTTGTAGGAAAATTTTTAATTTGTCACTGAAAATTTTTAATTTGTCACAAAAAAATTTAAGTAAAATCTAAATTATATAAATATATGTTTAAATTAAGCCAAAAGTTAAGTAACAATCTTAATTCAATCCAGAAATAAAATCAGCCCAATTACACACAAAAATTCCATGCGAGTTATTTCACTTTTCCCTTTTTTCTAATTATAAATTTTTTCCCTTTTAATTGATTGCGAAAAAAAATTCGAGGGCAAAAAGTATAAAATAAAAATTATTTGAAAATAAACAAAAAAAAAATCCCTTCAAATTACGATGATGCCACTTTTTTTAAATTTTATTCCCACGGAATTCATAATTGGAGGAATCTTTTCTCGAGAAAAATATTTTCCGTGGGAAAGAACTTTCGTGAGAATATTCATAACTTGGCTGAATTTTTTATAAAAAAAATTAATAATTAAATGGTAATAATAATATGATAGATGCCTTTTTAAATGTCTGTAAGCCACGTCAAGGCGGTGCTTCATTAAAGTATTACAAGGTTGCAACAACGCAAACCAAATGCATGGAAATTGTGAAATAATATTAACGTTTAAGAATATTTGTTTGCTTTGCACTGTTAGTACACAAAAATTCTAAAATATCTCACCGAGGGCGTAGCAGCCTACCCTTACGCACATAGAGGTATTTTACCATTATATCCGGACATTACTTTTTTTAGTTTATATTAAAAATTTACTGAGTGCCCCAGGATTAATAAAACTTGGCAGAAAAATCTGTTAGAGTCATAGGTTGGTAAACCTATAACAAAAGAAAATTAGACCAATATGAAAAAAATTCCCCTTAGATTAACTAATACTTCCTCCAAAAAATTAAAGTTTTTTTTTGAATTTGCCCCTAATTTTATTTAGCAATTACAACTTTCAGGGTAAAAAATGTTCAAAAACTAAAAGCTTGACTTAAGAGATTTTAAAAACCATTTTAGCCTCGCCTCTTTTTATGGAATGTAATATTATTTGAAAAAAAGAATGTAATTAATTAATGAAATGGACTACATACGCCTTAAAACCATAACGTTTTAAGGCATTTTTTTGCCAATGTCCTAAAAACATTCATTATTAAGCTTTTCAATGCCTTACCAATCCCCGCCTGCTTAGAATATATTTTTAGAAAGATATTTTTGTAATATGTTATTTTTTATCATTTATTTGTCTTATTTATCTAATTTATTTAATTTTTAATTATCTCCTAACCAGGATTTGAACCATTGATTTTATAAAAAAATTAAAACAAACGCTAGGCAACGCGTATTTAAATTCATACTTAACTCATAAAAGTCAATATGATACTGAAACAGTGTCTATAATGTTGTGAGCAAACAAGTATGAATAATGAAAAAATAAAAAGTTGCATTCGTGGCTATCAAATTGCTAGCACAAAAAGCAACAACAAATGTACAAGACGAGTTACAAAGAGAACGACAAAGAAAAGCTTTAAGTTGTGTGTGAACTTCGTCTCACCAAATTAACATTAAGATTATTGGTTAAATAGATGATGTTTACGAAGTACATAACATAAGGTAGATAGATGCAAAGAATGCTGATGAAGGATGTGGCGGTCCAAAAACTGCTGCATTTCATTCTGCTAGCGTCTAATTTTTCTTGTTTTCTTTCTAAAAATGTTTAGAAATTAATTAAAAAGCACCAAAAAAGCCGGGAATAAGGTCATATTTCATTAAATTATTTAATTTTTATTAAATTAGGATTTAAAGTGTAAGTATAAATGATTCGATTATATTTTGGCTTAAATTCATTTATTTTAATTTAAAAAATCAAATGGAAAACACGAAATACAGAGAGAACAGTGAAGAAATACTTTGGTTTGTGTGCATTCTTATTTTCAAAGTTGTTTGGTTAAATAGATGATGTTTATAATTACACAAGTAAAGTAGATAGATGCGAAGAATACTGATGAAGGACGTAGCGGTCCAGAAAATGCAGCATTACATTCTGCTAGTGTCTAATTTTTTTGTTTTCTTTGGAAAGCATCTGCTTACATTTGTAAAATAATTTTTCTTTCTAAAGGGATTTTTAGAAATTAAAATAAATAAACTAAAGCCAAAATAATTTCGATTCATTAATAATTAATTTATTCATAGTAATAACTTATTTATAATTATAACGGTAAATTTTATTTAATATTATAACAATTAATTTTTTAAAAACAACTTCTTCCTTGCACTAAGATGATGATGAGTGTCATTGTCCTTCTTCATGTAGTTCTTTAAAGAGCTTTTCCGAATCTGAATCCTCTTTAACGTTAAGTACAGGTGGAAGCATGAAAGAAGGGATTATTACCTTTTGGAGTGTGCCTTAAACTATTAAATAGTGAGTAAGGCGCAATAACGCGCAATGTTTTTTTCTATAGTATACAGTTAGAGGGCGAGAATTTTAAAAATCCTTTAACTTTTTTTTACAAAAAATTTAACAAAAAAAAATCCTTTTTTTAATTTCAAACGAAATTTTTTATCACAAAAATATAACAAAATTTTTCTAAAAATTAATATAAGTAGCTGCTAATATAGCCTTTCACAGGAAAAAATTTCAATACAAAATCTTTATTCATTTAGCCACAATAAAATATATTGTAAAGCTCTCAAAATCGGATAAAGTCAATAATATTATTACAAATTTTGTTAAACTGATATTTTGCTAGCCTCTAGGAATTTACTCAAATTAACGTAATACATCAATAAATAAATAAATATAATTTCTGATCGAAAAAATGTATGCGATTTATCCAACCTTCCTGACTTTAAGAGTGTCGCACAACGACAAAGCGCAAGTAAAAGCCTTGAAAATTCACTAGGCGATGCAGAATTATGTTACCTGTCCAGCTGAGTACGTCTATTTTGACATTTCTCAAAATAAATTTTTGGCCTTATGTCCGGCTAGACTGTTAAAATACCCCAATGTGCGACATGTTATTTCATTTGATTTCATACTTTGTATGTAGTCATCATATTTAAATATATGCGTTATGTCTATTATATATCTATACGCCACTGTTTATAAAAAACTTTGACAATTTAGATGATGCGCTTCTTGCATTTATTTATTTGCGTTTCAGTATTAACACTTGTGTTTAGTTTCTGAATAACTTGCTTAAAAACATCGTGGACTCATAAGTTTGAACGCCATATTAAACTATTATTTTATATTACAGATGTTGAAAAGAATTTGCAATTAAAAGAATCCTTTCTATTTTTGTTAATGTGCGTAATTTTTATAATCTGTGCCAGTATTCTAAAGAGATAATTATTTATATGTGCATATTTCTTGTGTTTGTATGTTCAACGTTTTATTCGGAACTACAAAACGAAAAGATAGTTTACATAGCAAATACTTACTATTTGTAATTTTAACTGTATTCGTCTGACTTCTTTACTACGTTTACCATTACATATATCGAGGGAACAATCGGTAGGATATCTTATCAATATTTGGTGTGTAAACGCAGGGAAGTTTTTTTTTAAAGTCAGGTAATCATAGCTCCCTTGTCAAAATTTATATTTGAAAAAAAATTGTACTGACTTGTAATCACCCAGTAAAAATGTCTTAAGCGAAATATATTGATCTGCAAAATATGGAACTAATAACTAAATATATTTGGAAGTCTAACGGATTAAATTAAAATCCCAAAAAATTTTAGTACCCCATAACTCCTTTACATAGTAAACATTGAGATGAAATGTAATTGAAATTCCTTTCTTCCCTTAAAATTTGCATGTGCCTTTTAAAGTTTTTGGTTATGTTGATTTTAGCAATATGAAATTCATCAATACAGGGTATGAATGACTTTCATATCAGACATGTTTTCTTAACTGAGTCAATATAGTTTTAATTGCGCAATTTAATTTGGTATTCACACATTCTCAATTAAGCTTATTCAATTAGCACAAGGCATATTTATTTTACTAGATAGTGTCGTCCGCCCAGCTGATTTCTCTTTTTATTACAAAATCAACATGGCGTTTTGTTGTTGCTTTGAAGTTGGAAAAAAAAAGCCATTTTCGTATGACCCGCCATTTTCTTTTTATTTGTTTGTTTGCATTTTTTACGGCTTTTTTATTTTATGAATTTTTTGTCGTATAGATTATTATTAACAATAAGCAAAGTTATTTTTGATTTTTTATTGTACGAAATTATTTGTCAAATTATTTTAGCATTATAAAGTGTATAGACGAGTTCACACAAAACCCAAAGCATTTTTCGTTCTTTTCATTATTAATCGCAAGTATTTAAAATCCTATAGAAAAACGTTAAACAAAAAGTACCCAATTCTTACGTTCCTTTCTGCATTAATTTGGTAACATGACGACTGTTGATGCAAAAGTAAATCGTAAAAAAAATCTTATGAATCTTTTATATATTTTTTTTAATTAATTAGATTTAAAAGATTAACTATGCTTAAATAAATATTGAACAAGGATATTAAATACTGTAAGTATAAATGACCAAAGGTTAGGATTTGGTATTTTTCTATACATTTGAAAAAAAAAAAAACTTCTGTTTTAAATGCTAATAAATAATTTATAAACTTTGTGTCTTACTTTTCACCAAATTTTAATATTATTTTCACTCTAGTTTTCAATGACAAAAAATTAAAAAAAATTCAAGTTAAATTTGCGCTAAGAAATTATGGAAGAAAATGAATCTGCATTTATTTTAGAATATAAATTTTATAACAAATGTCGGGAATTTATTTTTTTATTTAATGTTATTCCAAACTAATGTTTTACTCTAAATTGTTTGTAGAACCAACTTTTTTTTTGTCTTAGACAGATGTTACATACCTTCATACAGATGTGTAAAGTAGTCACACCTTCCATTCTTTATAAAGTTGAAGATTGTAATAAATTTTTTGTAAAAAGGGTAAATTTTTAAGCGAAAATCGGGAAAATTTCGTCGAAAGTTTATTTCATTAACTAATTAGTTTAAATTTTAAGTAGTATTAAACAATTGTCCTCTTCAAAAATAAAACGAAATAAATAATTATATCAGTACAAAGCAAATTTTTTGACATTATTATTAATTTTCTCAGAAAAAATTTTAAGAAAAAAATTTTTACTTTTGAATGATAACAATAATAATAAATTTAATTAAGTTCGGCTAAAGTTTATTTTAAATATATAAAACATTTTTAGTTTTTTGATGCAGAAATAAATAAATTTATTTGCTAAAATGGTAAAAGGAAAAATAATTAAAATCAACGATTTAGTGAAAAAAAGAAACACAAAAAGAAGTCTATGGATGATTTAACAAATTAAAGCGGCAAAAAGAAAAGTCGAACTAGATTCAACATTGCTACTAGGCCGCTTTTGACAGCATTGCCAAGTTAAATTAAATGCAACGTTTAAAAACTGTTGTATGAGTATTTTTGTTAACAAACAAAGTATTTTTAAAAGGTAATACTGTTGCCGCATGCCGCTTGCAATGGCCTTTCACCATTACAAATGTTTGCGGACGTTTTCCAAAGAAAAGGAAAAAAATTATATACCAGTAGCGAGAGATAATATTTCAAATAAACCGCTTGTAATTTTCTTTGAATAATCTTCATTTCTTTGTTTATTCTAAGCTTAATCTTTATCAGAGTAATATTTCTTGGTAACTTCTTTTTTTTTGGAAGAGACATTTGTGACAATTAGTACCAAGTATGAACCCAGCACAGAAAGATATGCCAGAAAAGTAGTGAAAATTCGATGATTAGGAGCCGCTTTCTTCTTATTTAATTTTTTTTATTTCTGAAAAGAAATGTAAGCAACTCTTAAATATTATAAACTTGAATAGTTTTCATTAATATTTAGTTGTTGTAATAAAATGAAACTAAATTTTTAAAAATTTTATTGGGATGGTTAACTTTAACTTTAACTAAAGAGTTAGGTAAGCGATAACGAAATGACCATCGAGACGTGCTCTGACCCTCAATAATCAACATCGGTGATTTAAATAATTAATCGGGAAAATAGCACAAAAAAAGATTTATTAAAAATTAAATAATTTAATTTATTCAGTTTTAAACTTTGTTTTTAATAACAGAATTTTCATGAATATTCGTGTCTTTTTGATTAATTTCAAAATTATAACTTAACTAGAATATACGAGCAAGAAAAAGAGAAGCAATAAAAATACCCATGTTTTTTAACTTCTTCATTTTTTTTCAACATATGAGAACATGAATAATAAATAAAAAAATTTTTAGTATTAAATAAATTAGGAGTATTCAATTTGTTTTTCTTACGATTTTTCCAGGAATACAGATCGGGGAGTTAGTCTCACCGAGTTACATAAAATATATCTAATCATTATTTTTATCGTTGAATCAAAACTGATTTTTGTTTCAAAAAACAATCTATGCAATACAATTTTTTTTATTTGTTTTCTTTTTTACACAAATCTTTATTGTTTTTAGTTTTTTAATTAATTATAAAAATATTTTTGCAATGTCAATAACATCTTCTTCATTGTTTTTTAATTGTTTTTTTTTTGCGTATCAAAGGGCAGTGGATATTTTTTGTCTATTCTTGAACAGAAGTAATTTAAAAATTGTATGTAATAGATATGTCAGACTCTTGAAAAAGTCCGTAAACTTTTTTAGTTTGCTTTCAGTTTTAACGCTTTTACTGGTAGACTGCACATAAATAAGAATATACATTACTGACAAGCTTACATACCTCGAAATAATACCATTTGAATCTGCATAAAGAATTTATTTTATTATGAATTTTATGAATTAAAAAATAACATTGGTGCATAAAAAATTAATGTACTTGAATCTAAATAATCATAGTAATTCTATACACGCAAAAAATTCCTAAAACTTCCAACTTAATAACAAATCTCTCCTTGTTAATCAATCTTAAATTAAAATTCCTTATATATTTTACCTTTTCATATTGCTTTTGCTTCTTTGCTTTAAATTCAAAACATAAACTTTTGTGAAATTAAATAAAAACTTAATTTTGTTCTATTTGAACTTGCAACACACTTAAATAGAAGAAACGTGTGCTATAAATAATATATAGAGAAATATATTTTAGAATTTAACACACTCCTGCTTGAACTTTCCTGAAACAAAGGAATTTCAATAAAATTTATACTGTAAATTCTTCAAATGTTTGCAAATTTCTTTATTCCCAAAACGTATTTTATACATGTTTTTGTTCTGTTTTGGGTACTGAGTACATTGAATTAAGATATTAAATTCGGATTAGAATTTCTTAAGAATATTTAATAAAATGTTAAAGATTACTAACAATAAATACTCTTGTTCAAATATATTTTGTGTTTGTATATATTATTTAAATAAATAATAAATCATAAAAAAATCGATATTGAATTGTATTAATTCCCAAAAAGCATAAAACATGAAACTGGTTATTAAGATTTCTTTCATTAGAGGTCATATAAAATATTTGTTTTAGTATTGTTTAGTTTGTAATAATTCGAACGTGTATAAAAATATCTAATACAGTGAGCAAGATATTAATACCAAATAAAAATAATTAAGAATGCCATATTCGGCTATGTCGAATCTTATACACCCTTCACCATCTATGTAAATCTAGTTAAGAGAAGTAACTGCAATAAAAAAGCATATACTGGGGTGACAGGGAATTTAAAAAAAAAAAAATTGGTGCTGCATATACATATCGCACTTGATCAACAAGAGGGTATTAACTCAAAGTTTTAAAATTTTCAGTAGAGTCAAAAAACTGTTTGTGCCACATTTAAACAGAATTTAAAAATTCAAATATACCATAGGAGGCAAATTCCATTTGGAAATATATTTACATCGTTTTTCCTAGAAATCTGTGCAAGTATTGCAAAAAAAATAAATTTTTTGAATTAATACCATTTTTCTGAAATTTTTCGATCATAAATGAAACAAACTTTATCAACAAGACAGTATCAACTCAAAATAAAACCAAATTGAAAAGAAACTCAACTCAAAATAATACCATTTTGTTGGAATAAAGGTAATCACTACATTATCATGAATATGGTCTTAAAAGTGGTTTTCGAGATGAAAGAGTAAACGGAATACGTTAAAATTTTTACAGTAGATAGATATTGATGTTGTTAGCTGATTTTTTTGAATAAGTAATATTTCAAAAATTTTGAGTTAATACCCTATTGTTGATCAAGTGCGATATATTATTTTACAAAAAATTACATCGGCTCTTAATAGGTTAAGCATTTTTTACAAAAATTTAGTATTTCCTTAAATTTCTCTTCAAAAGCTTTAACATCACACCTATATTGATATTTTAAAAAAATTAAAATTTCAGAGCCCCCCGTAACTTGGAAAATATAGGCGAGTGCCAATTTTTTCACTTGATGTTTTTTTCTTATTTTTTAATTCTTTATCCTTTTTGATTGGAAGTTAAGTTTTGTGTTAGCTTGTTGTAAACAACACTAAATTTTTTAAAGTTCATCCTGTCAAATACATAGACAACTTTATACAAACAGAAAATGTGAACATGAGTCTCAATGTTGACTTTGACTTTGAAAACAAAAGTCTATTTCTACCTAACGAAGAAGTCTATCTGGGTGTTTTTGTTAAACAAAAGATTTCTAGCTCAAAGATCACTGCAAATGAAAAAATTAATTTATTGAAAATTGTGTGGCATGTTACATTGAGTTATGTCAGCAAATATTAACACGATTTAATTTTAACGATACGTTTTTAGAAGAGCACTCATGTGTTGACCCTTTAAAAATTATAAATAGAAAAATTCCAAATTTAGTAAGTGAAAAGGATATTCTAAATTTTGATATCAAATTTAGATAACTCCGTTATATAAAATTCAGTGATCATTTTACAACTTTAGATAATCTTAGATTTGAGAAGTTTTGGTCAAGAGTTGCAAAAATAACTCGTGCTGACAACAGCTTTTCTGGTGTTGTCAAAATTGGTCAAGTCTTACCATTTCTTCAGCAAGTATCGAACGAATATTCTAAGCAGTTAATTTAAACAAAACAAAATATAGAAATAGATTAGACAACAGCACTCTCGAAGGTATCTTATACGTAATAAGAAACTGTTCCTGCTATAATTTAAAAATTAACCAAGATTTTATTAAAAATATGAAATCATTTATATATTATAGTAAAAGTTCTTCGTAAAAATTCGTACACTCTTAACACTAATAATTTAAATATATACAATATATGTTAATATACGTTTTTTAATTATAATTTTTAAATAAAGTTTTGTATTGAAAAAAGATGATTTTTTTCCATAAAATATGATTTTTTTTTCTCCAAATGATGATTTTCTTCTTAAAGCTTCTGGCAACGCTGATTTCAACACTAACACGTACGGACAGACGGACATTGCTTAATCGACTTCACTATGCATAAGAAGTTAGAATATATATATTTTATGGTATTAAAAATTTAGTTATGCCCTTCTTCCACTTTTTGTGGTGAAGGGTATAAAAATAAGTACCATTTATAATTTTACATAAAAATGTCATCGGCTCTTAATTGTTTAAGCATTTTTAAAAATTTTAGTATTTCCGTCAAGATCTCTTCGAAATATTTTAAGTGATACCCATATTGACATCTTAAAAAATATGTTGCACAATCAGAGATCCGTAACTCGGAAAATATGGGCGAGTGCCAATTTTTTTACTTGATATTTTTTATTATTTTTTAATTCCCTATCGTTCTTTAAATTTTATGCAAATTAAAAAAAAAATAGTGTGACATTTGATAAATTCATAATGAGAAATTGTGATTTAATTTTAGATGTTCAAATTGCAATCGCGACTGATTCAGGATTTTGAAAAATCTAGGAATCAAAGTATTAGAAAATTATTTAGTAACAAAAAAGTAAGAACTATTCAATTTCATGAGCACAATGCATTAATTTTTTGGATGTTCCCTTAAAATTACCTTTACTATCGCACATTGGTGGTGAAATACATGCAACGAACTGCTATTCACGGAAAAGTACCCAAGCTGTTCGTCTACTACATTTGGATAAACCTTGTTACAGCAAGTGTAGCTGAACAGGACGTCAAGATTAGGTGTGAAACATATTTATGTCAAAGCTTTAAAACTTTTTAAATGTAAGCCGCTTTCAAGCAAAGCAATACATTTGATGGTTTTCAATAAACCATCAAATGTATTTAATAAAAATTTATAATTTTTAATGACCTTATTTACAATAAATTTTTATTTTTATCATAGGTTTATAAAACAAAATTTTGCATACAAAATTAATTTTACGAGGGCTGCTCTATATATTTCTGGCCTAATAGTGAAAATGCGAATATTTATAATCAAAAATGGTTTTATTGCTTTTCAAAGTATTCTCCAGCATGATTTATACACTTTTGCATGCGCTCAAACCAGTTGTCGAAGCACTTTTTCCACTCCGATTGAGACACCTCTAAAACATGGTTTTTGAAAACTTCAACAGCTTCTTCTGGCGACGAAAATCGTTGACCATGCATTTTTTTCTTGATGTGCGGAAACAAGAAGAAGTCATTAGGTGTCAAGTCAGGGCTGTACGGCGGATGACCAATTAATTCGACGTTTTGGCCGGTCAAAAACGCTCTGGTTTGAGCCGATGTGTGAGAGCTCGCATTGTCATGGTAAACAATGATTCGTCTTCTCTTGTTGGTTTTTCGAATTTCTCCGATGACTTCAGGCAAACAAATTGTAGTGTACCACTCAGAAGTGACCCTTCTACGTTTCTCAACCGGAACAGTCGCCACATGATCAGTTTTGCCGAAGAAACAGGCGACCATTTGCTTCAAAGTGCTTCTTCCACGAACAACTTTCGTTGGATTTTGCTCATCTTTGAAGACCCACACGGTCGATTGTTGTTTCGTTTCGGGCTCATAGCATAGATCCATGATTCGTCACCTGTGACGATCTTATAAACGTCTTTTGAAGCACCGCAATCGTATTTTTGCAACATTTCTTTGCACCAATCGATACGAGCCTTTTTTTGAGCGACTTTCAAATGATGCGGGATCCAACGAGAACAAACCTTTTTTACGGCATTTTAGGCTGCTCCTCGGCCATCCCTGACAACATCGATTATTGCACGCCCACCCCCATGTCTGATATTGGTTTCGGGGTATCAACGTCGGGCACATCGAATATGCGTGGGGATGTGCTTGATGTTTATACTGACGGGTCAAAGTCGGACACGGGGGTCGGGGGGGGGCGTCTTCATTCCTAGATTTCGAGTCAGAATGAAGTTTAGGCTACGGGATCAGTGTAGCGTGGTACAGGCTGAGATTTCAGCCATCAGAAGGGCGGCTTGCTGGATGAGGTACCACAGGATATACGGAGAGGATATCCGGATCTGTACTGACAGCAAGGCCGCGATTAACTTCTTATCGGGTGTCTATACGACATCCAGATTGGTTCGTGAATGCCGGACATCTCTTAACGAGATGGCGAGACATTCCAACCTGGAACTGTTTTGGGTACCGGCTCACTCGGGCGTACCCGGGAATATAACTGCGGACGAACTCGCCAGATCGGGAACCCGGTTGGAAGACCGGGAGACAGATCCACTGGTGGGAGTCCCATTAAGCTGCTGTAGAGCTTTACTTCAGCAGGAACTCCTCAGAGCCGCACAGTCTAGATGGACTGAGGAGGTTACCTGCAGAGTCTCGAGGACATTGTGGCCTCAGTATGATAATAAGAGAACCGCAAATCTACTGAGGTTTCCTCGGGGGCAGCTGGGCACACTGGTGGCGGTGCTGACGGGGCACTGTGTCATTGGTACCCATGCTAGGAGATTGAATCTTCCGCATCATGACTACTGTAGAAGTTGTCAAGATGAGGAAGAGGAAGAAACGGTTGAGCATCTGCTCTGCCACTGCCCAGCTCTTTCTGAAAATAGAGCGGCCATCTTCGGCAGTCCGAGACTGCATGGTCTTGCAGACTTATCTGTCTGCGACGTTGGTAGGATAAACTTGTTTATCCGGTCCTCGGGGTGGTTTGGATTGGGATCTGTGACGGTGCCGTAATGGCCTGAATCTGATCCCCTGCAAATCCTGTTTCTAGGCAACACAACGGGACCTTTGGGACCCAAGTGGGTCGGTCTTATGCCGACGGCCTGTGCAACCTAACCTAACCTACGGCCAGGTGTTCATGCAGTATCGAATGTATGCTGGTGGAAGAAATGTCCAAGGATGTCTCTATCTCTCGGTATGTCGCATGTCGATCTTGCATTATGAGTTCACGAACGGCATCAATGTTCTCTGGCACAACAGATTTTTTGGACGAACTTCACGGAATTCGTCTTTGAGCGAGCTTCGTCCACGATTGAATTCATTATACCACTTTTTCACAGTGCTATAGGATGGTGCTTCATCGCCATACAAAGATTTAAGTTCATCAATGCACTCTTGTCGTGATAATCCACGTCGAAAGTTGAGAAAAATGACGGCACGAAAATGGTCACGAGTTAATTCCATTTTTTTTTCTATATTAATTTTTTCAAGTCACTGTAAACAACACAAATAATGGTCGTATGTCAAAACATTTTGAGTACGATTATGCTTAAAAATGACAAACTTTCCAATGGAAATGTCAGATTGCACTTGGCAGCACTTAGTGTTGCCAGACTAGAAATATATATAGCAGCCCTCGTATAAACCTGTAATAAATTTAAAAAATCTATTGTGAATAAGGCATTAAGAATTTATTTCAAAACTTTCAAAATCAACTTTAAAGCTCGAAGTTGTTTTTGACAAATTTTTTCTTAATTGTTTCGACTGTTAGGAAATTTCAAATTTAAATATTTTTTGGCGTTAAGCTATTAAGGTCAAAGCTAAATAATTTTTTATAGAATAAGATTTAAAAGTGAAAAACCAAAAAACACTATAATATTATATTTTCAATTTAAAAGTCGAATCTTTTTAAAACTACAAAAGATATCATATTAATTTCAGGAATGTTTTTTCTACATCTATCTATTACTACTATTAATTACTACAAATAATTAAAAAAATAAATCTATCTCTACAATACTTTTCACACTTAAAGTTGATAAATTTAGCTTTCTGTGAAGTTACACATTATTGAAATCTTAGTTCCGTCCCTCTGAGTAAATCGCAATCCTTTTATGTAAATATGGTAACCAGTTCAGAAATTACAAATGTTTATTTGGTGGCATGTCTATGGACTTTATGTCACACTTAAAAAGTGTTAGTTATTCTAGCTATAAGTTATTCTTTTCTCTCCTTGATGGAAATCGTAAATATGAAGAATACCGTTTTAGTTTCCATCTGAATTTGATTTTTAAACTTGCTTAACTATAGTTCTGTTCTCTTTAAAGATTCGCACTGGGCATCCTCTAAATTCTTCAACTATGTGTTGCATTTATGAATCATCGAAGAGGGCCACGAAAATCTTTAAGTTTCTTCTAAAACTTTTACCAGCAATAAATGTTCACAAATTAAAAAACTTTAAAACATAAAATAAAATTTTTTATAGGTATCGGATATAATTTTTTTTTTCAAACCAGGGGGCAAAATACGGCATTCGATATCGATCGAAATTTCAATAATTTAAATGTATATTTCGACCGATATCGGATGCCGTTATTTACCCCCAATATTAAATTATAAGTGATAGTTTTCAAATGGCAGCATTAGGCGCTAATGCTTAGAAAAATTCGTGAGAGTTTTCAAGTCTGCGGTATGAACCTTGAACGCTACGAATGTTTATGTTATTTATCCTTTTAAAGGAATTTTTTATGATTTCATTAAACAAGCTGCTAATGAAAGTAACAACTTTAATAAACACAAAAATATGTTAAAGCTTAAAATACTTATATCCTTTATAGAAAATTAACAGCCTGTCATGTTTATTATTTAAATTTATAATTACAGGATATTTTGCTCTGTGATGTAGATATTCTAAAAAAAGGTTAAAATGACTTTAAGACGAAACCTTCAAGAACAAAATATGAATAATATTATCTTTAATATATTAAAGAAGCTAAATAACCTGAGCAGTATAAAAACTGCCACAAAATCAACAAATAATTAAAAAAAGATACACTGAGATGAAAGTACAAATTTATGTGCGCTAAGGAAGTTTATTAAAATGAAAATCATAAAGTTTTCTTTTATATTTACATAGTTCTTGTTTGTTGTTGTAGTTTTTTTTTTTTTACTAAAATCCCCTATTGAATCAACAGAGCAACAAAGCAGCATCCTGCTTTTACACAATTTATCCCTTTATCATCCCTTTTGTAACTTCATACACCAGAGTTTAGGACTCAGTTCAAGTGCAAAGTTTTTTGTTTAGTGAAAAGTCTTCAAAGCGTCTGGAAAATTTTTAAACCAAAAAAAAAAAAATTCCAGAAATTAGTAAGGCAAGTTTTAGTTTAGTTAAAAATGCAGTCGGACAGTTTGTCGCTCAGATCTTTGACTTCAATTAAAGCACAAAAAGAAATTAAATCTTGGTATTTAATTTCTAGAGCTGCATGTTGCAACTATACAAAAATAACATGGAAGGGTATATAAGATTCGGCATGGCCGAATAAAGTACTCGTACATGCTTAAATTTAATTTTAAAATGATTTATTTTTTTAACATTTGCAATCTTATAAAAAATACACATGCTCCATTCAGCATTACTATAAACGGTGATAATAAATTTTCACAAAATGCAACATCAAAAGAATCTGAAAACACACAACACTTTCCTACTTTACATAGAAAAATAAAAACTTTAACAAAAATAATATTATTCTGTTTTTCTTTGTACTTTATTTTCATGTTTATGCCACAGATATGGACCACACTTTGAGGATGTACAACTGGTGGGACAGCCAACCAATATGACAGTACAAGCGGGCAGCAGTATACATTTAAATTGCAGAATATCTCTTCTTCAAGATAAAACTGTAAGTATTTTTATTTTAAATAAAAATTCTTTTAGACCAAAGAAAGCAACAAAAAACTGAACGCAATGTAAAGACACTTTAACTTTTAACTTACCAGATCTCAAAAACTGATGCTTGCGGTAAACAGTTTTCCTTTGAGGATAATGAACATTTTTATCTTAATATGCAGATGTAAAAGGAATAGAAAATACACAAAAGCTATTTTTATAGAGAAAGTAATCCTACTATTTCTACCCTTTTCGACATTTTAAAATTTTTTTTTTTAACTATGAATGTTGATTGTTATTGTTAAGGAAAATCCAATACTATTTATAACATTTAGAAAACATGATGTATTTAAAGGATTTATTTTTACCTCAAGGTAAATTAGATTTTGAAAAATTTCGGAATTAAAATCATTTAAAACTTGTAGAGAATTTTAGCAGTAATTGCAAGAAAAATTCTATTATAAAGCAAAATTAAAGTTTAAGAGGAAGAAGAACAGATAAATAAACAAAATTTTTCTAAACAGTGTTGATACATTGTAGCACAAGCCGTTAGAATTATGGCACGAATTAAAATGATTTAAAACTTAATTAATTTGAAGAGAAAATGGGCGAAGCGCATAATGTTAAAAAAATTGCAGGTATTTGCAGAACACAAGGACACCTTGCCGCATAATTATTTTCTTCTATGTAATTAAAAGTCGTTACGATGATAATAATACTCCAGGCTGATAACGGGGCTGCCGGTTAAAAGTTATGTGATTATTTTTTGGCGCCACTTACTCGCCACAATACTCTAAAAGTCATTGTCAAAACGGATATTTAGTCCGTGACTTTCCCCTTACGATTGGTGGATTTATATACAAATGCTTATTTGATGTTACTCATATCTAACCAGCACACGCGTCTAATATTCTACACTGACAGCGTGCCCATTTTAGCACATTCGGTGCTAGATTCAGCACTTCTTTTGTTGATTTAGCAGCAAAATTACCGATTTAGCACTTAGCACTTTTAATTAATTTAATTTACAAAATGTTACAAACAATAATTAATGCACTTTTCTGCAAAACAATACTTTTGCGTGTAACTACTGCAATAATAGCAACGTAAGTCTGGCAACATAATTTAATAACTTATTTTTAGCCTCTTTAAGCACACTTTTCGATATCTCTGAATTAAAAAGTTGCAAATTTAAATCTTACTACGGATACTAAGAATAAATTTGCCTAAGTACATAATATACGCGTATTTATATACATAAGCGTATGTCGGGGTTTAAATTGCTTGCTTAAAAATAGCAACAGCACTAAAATCTTTGCTTTGCTTACACGTTTTCCAGCAAATAAAAAACTAAATGTCTCAGCATTATAAACAAAGCAGCAGCCAAAATTTAAATGCAGAAAAGAGAAAGAAACGCATTTGCTTCAGCTGACTATGTGTTTCTTTCTGCAGCAGAGCAATCAGCAAAGCATTTATTTTGAAAAGAATTGCTGTTGCTCATGCAATAAGTTGTGTTTGTTTCTTCTTTTGCTGTTACTTTTTAAGAAACAAAAAAACACCATCAATGGTGTAATAATCCATGCTTATGGCCTGAATAGTTTTTTTATCAAAGAAATAAGAAGGTATTCAGATTAGGTATAAAATGGTTAAAAGCTTGTAAAGTTTTTTTTTTAATAATACTTACGGCTATAGACTTCAAAAAAGGAGAAGATTACCAATTCGTTTATATTTTTTAAAGTTTGTGCCTAAAGAACTCAGTGATTTCTAAGTCGATTTTTATTTCTTTTTTTTATTGTGTTAATGGTGATGCTTACAGAAGTTCAAAAGTTTATCAATTTAAAAAATTAAAGCTTATCCCATAACAAACATTTATTATAAAAATAGCACGAAAAAAACAATTTTTGAAAATTATTTAATATAATTATAAAAAAAATTCCCGTTGTTTAATATAATTTAACATTTGCAGTAAGTGCATAAAATAAATTATCGTAGTGTTTTGTGATATTTTATTTTTCATCCTCTTTCAACTGTATAAAAGAGCCGAAAAAAATTCAGCCGTATAAAGCGGCGAAATAAAAATAGAATTACTATTGGTTATTGTTGTTTTTGCTTAAACTTTGATTTTTGCCTTTGCTTTATTGTTTCGACAAAAATCTTTAGTTTATTTATATTAAAATGTTTGTCAGAAATTTCCTGAAGAGTTAAGTAAGCGATAACGAAATGGCCATCGAGACGTGCTTTGACCCCCAATAATCAATATCGGTGATTTAAATAATAAATCGGGAAAATAGCACGAAAAAAAGTTTTTGAAAATTAATTAAAATTCTAAAGTAGTTTGTTTGTTTATATTTTCATACTTTCATAGATATTTATTATGAAATCCTTATCCTTACTTTTGAAGTATTGTAGCCACAGGACATATCTATTAGCATATAACAATAGAATATATGAATTTCATCCCAAAACAACCTTTTCACTGATCCAATATTAATTTTTAAATTACAAAATACAATGGCTTGTTTTTTTGTCGAAAAGGTATAGTTGCCTGCACCAGTGTGGAGCGACCTTCCCTCAATTTTCACAGTTTGTTAGCAGATATGTGGTCGGTAAAATAGTGTACCAATTTATTTATATTTTACTTAAAAGTGTCACTTCCCATAAAAATAAATATTTATCCTCGTTTCACTTGGTAATATAATAGGCAGCACAAGTAAATCTGTTGATAATGTTCATAGCTGGAGAACAAAATCTCTAAATTGAAACAGCAGGCCTGCTACCTCCGATGCAAAGTGAATAATTATCATCGCAAATGTAGAGAATTTTTGTACTAGAAACTTGTTTATTATAACATACATTCCAGCGAAATATTGAATAGATTGGGCGAGTGAGCGTGGTACTTTCCATATAAAGTAAAAATATGTTGTAATTTAACTAGGAAACTACAAAAGGGACGGCTAAATATAATTGATTTTGATATTAGTGTGCATAATCAAATCAAATTTGGCTGGATCGGTACCTTTATCTTCGTTGGGGTAGCACAACGGAAATAGCTAGGTAATTACCTAGCTACCATCACATACATTAACTTCGTATTTAAGATAAGGGTGAACTAAAGAATTATAAAAAAAACAAAATCGTGACATGGCAAATTCAACCAAACCTAATACCGTGTATCAACGATATTTTTAATGTTTATCATTGTTGTTCCAAAAAAATAATGCACTGGGATCTAATTTTTTATATCTATTATTAAAATCCAATATGTTAAAATTTATCTTAGTGTATCAGTAATTTAGGATATCATTGTCGTGTCAAATGTATGTAAACTAACTATTTCTATTTAATTTCGCTTTTTAACAAAACTCACAAAATTATCGCAAAGTACATACAGCAAAAAAAAAAAAAGAAATTTCAATTTCTATCACCAAATATTTTTTTTAATAAATTTTATGACCTACAATTTGTTAAATCGCCTGCTGCATTAAACTGTTTATGCTTGCCTGTCTATAAATCTGCGAAAGCGGCTGGCAAATTGTTTTCAACAAAATTCCGCTTTTTAACAATGTGCACATTTCCTTAAATACCATAAAAGGACTTTTATATACATGATTGCACTTTGCCTTGTTGTATTTCCTTCTTAGACTTCTTGCTTGGTTTAAACAAATTAAACATTTCTGACGTTGCTCCAGGGTCAGAATAGTTAAAATGGTTGTCATTTTAATGAGGGAAGAACACTTTTTCATTAAAATATTAAACGTAGTTGCATAATTTATATGCACAAGTTTATCTAAGAGCGAAAAATGCATTAAATAAAATATATGGGAGGCATAAAGCACAAGCTGCATTTACAACACTTGTGCACAAGGCCCTTCATAAGTAAGTGTTAAAGTAAATAGATCATCACGTTGAGCACAAGAATTTTTTATTATGTTTTATAACACTTAATATTAATTGAATGTTTTTCTTATTTTAAGTATATAAGTTTTTTTAATAAAAAACTTATTATTATTTTCAATATTTCGTTATCCCTTATGTACCGTTGTTAGAAGAAAAAAGAAACGAATTGCGAAATATTGAAAATAAAGTTAATTTTTTATTAAAACTGATAATAAAGTTCAATACTTGAATTTATAATAAATTGTTTCTACTTACTTTTTACCAAAGCTTTTTAATTAAAGACATTGCAATCAAGAGAATAATAACCAAATTTAAAACAATACTACAAAATTCAGTCAGATTTTCTTCGGACAGGTATACATATATAAATACATACATACATACAAACAAACATACCTACATAAATACATACATACATTCATACATACATACAAATATAAACACATACATACATAAGTTTAAAAAGTTTGATAAAAAACCAAGAGTGGCAAAATAGTTAAACAAGTTTTTTTTTAAGTTTTAAATTTTATTTATTTCTTCTAAATTTAAATTTCAAGTATTATCAAAAAATCGCCATTTATTAAGGTTCTAATATAAGGTCATATATTTTATAATTATGTATTATTTCTTATAGCAGAAATACCAGCACAGATTTTGTACAAATTTCAAGCATCTGCATGTAACGGTTTAAAAAATAAACTAAACTCAAAGACACGGTGACTTTTAAATATCTGCCTAAAACGGTTGAAAACCCAAATATTATTTCTTTCTACTTGCTGCTGTAGAACGCATAGTTTTGCTGACGTGCCTGCATATAACAATTGAAAAAACAACAATGTTATATGAATGTAACGTCACTTTCGGTACACCCTTTAATTTTAAGTTTACTGTTAAGTGGCTAAAGTACTACATAGCTAAAAATTTCAAAGTGTACCCACTACTGTTTCAGATATGTGACAGACGGATGAAATTACGGATAGACATTATAACGAAAATAATAGGATTACGTTTTAGACTTTATGTTTATTAATTTGTTTTTTTTTTCTAAGTGATGCCATGTAATAACGTCCAAGGATATAATGTCCATCAACCTAGAGCCATTACGTCCATGGATATTATATGTATATTTTATGGTATTTTACGCAAAAAAATATGCAACGTTTGGTAAGCGAAGCTGGTGTTGGTTATACCATAGAGGAGAAAATCCGTGCGCCCGGCCAAAGGCCGACTTTGATAGAAATGGATATGGCAAGCATAGTCGTTGTTTTTTTGTAAGTGTTTAAAAACTACATAATGTTCATGAACATATGTCACTTTTGAGTGCGACATAAAGTCCATGGATATTATGTCCTTGGACACTATGACATGTCACCGTTTAAGTAATTTTTTGAACAGTCGCTCGTTTTTATTTTCATAGAAATTGTTTCACGAAATCAAAGTTTTTTTAGAATCTAAATTTGTAGGAATAATGTAATATTATGCTGAATTTTTGGTTACTAAGTGTAATTGCGCTTTCTTGGTTGTTAAGAATTCCTTTTTTAAACTTTTAGTTTCAAATAGAATAAAACAAAGAAGCAATAGCAAAAAAAAAAACAATAGAAAGGAAAACACTTAAAACAATAGAGACGCTGAACAGATCGATTTAATTGATTATTATAAGCAAAATTCCGGAAACTATCATCGAAAGATTAGTAGGATTAAATATTCTGTAGCTGTGCTGGTAAACGTTTAATTCAACGCGAACACGGACGCCATATCGACTCCCCTATGTATTGAGATCCAGAACGTATATTCTTTATTGTTTCAGAAACCTGTATATACATAAAATTGTCGCAAGTGTATTGTGACTTTATAATTCACGATCGGTCAAACCGAATTCAATTAGATTTTAAGGGTTTTTTCATATAGTCGTGTAGATGGCTTAAAGTTCGACTTATAACTTTTCATAACATTTTTTCCATATAAAAAAACTTCAAATACGCAGGCGCCTATGAGCGTAGGCAATTGTATACTGCCTGCTGACTTTATGCACACGGGAAATACACATTGTAGCGCATACACTCATACACATTGACACCTGTGCGTGAATAATTATTTCAAGTTTCTTTTTCATCGAACTCCTATTGTGGACAGGCGTAATCGATAAGAGTAGCACATGTTTCAGAGTAGGACAAAAAAATCAAACAAAAATTATTTTACACACTATTGTAATTAATTGATCTACTTTTTTCCATTATTTCCAAATAATAAAAAAAGAAATAAAACAATGGAGTTGATTTAATGTTAATATTCATGCGTAGCCGGGATTCGCTAGTGAATATATAAAAATCAGTAGCATTAAATTAAAGTTAAATTTTTAAATGGGAAGGAAAAAACTGCTGAGTATAAAATGCAACAAATTCAACTTAAATAAATTAATTAAAGTGGCTAACAAACTTTTGCTTTGAAAGATTTAAAAATTCGATTGCACATTTTTAGAAAAATGTACGACTTATAATGTCAAAAAAAGTAGCAAAATGTCTTGAAATGTTTTAAACCATTATTAAAACTAAAAATTTTGCTTCTTTACATCATACACAACCTCAAGAAGCGAAGAACGCTAATTTAGGATGCAGCGATCCAGAAAATGCAATATTACGATCTATTGGTTTCTAGTTTTTCTTATTTTCTTTTGAAAACGTCCTCCATAAATTTTTGTTTCTAAAAAAGGTTTTTAGAAATTATAAAATGAAATTAAGCCAAAATTACCCAGCAAAAAAATGTTAAGCATTTTTAATAAAAAAAAACTATGCCAACAGTCCTCGTGTAATTAAATAGCCTTCAAAACGACATATTATTTATGTTATCAAACACACCTCTGAATTTAAATGATAATTTAAACCAAAAACAAAAATTTTTTTATCTGATCTATGGCAAAAACGAAAGAAAAATATATTATTTGTTTATCAGCAACACCGTGTATTAAATCTTGGAAGATAGATTTGAAAATTTTATATCTTTTCGCAGTAAAACTGTGTTGTGTTAACACTGCCATGTAATTTAGCTACTGAATCATTTTAAATGACAAATTTTATATTAGATTTTTAATGGGCATGGCAAATAATAAAGAATTTATACGAGGGCTGCTCTATATATTTCTGGCCTAATAGTGAAAATGCGAATATTTATAATCAAAAATGGTTTTATTGTTTTTCAAAGTATTCTCCAGCATGATTTATACACTTTTGCATGCGCTCAAACTAGTTGTCGAAGCACTTTTTCCACTCCGATTGAGACACCTCTAAAACATGGTTTTTGAACACTTCAACAGCTTCTTCTGGCGACGAAAATCGTTGAACACTCATTTTTTTCTTGATGTTCGAAAACAAGAAGAAGTCATTAGGTGCCAAGTCAGGGCAGTGACTGGTGAGCAGTGATTCGTCTTCTCTTGTTGGTTTTTCGAATTTCTCCAATGACTTCAGGCAAACAAATTGTAGTGTACCACTCAGAAGTGACCATCCTACGTTGCTCAAGCGGAACAGTCGTCACATGACCAGTTTTGCCGAAGAAACAGGCAAACATTTCCATTGGAAAGTTTGTCATTTTTAAGCATAATCGTACTCAAAACGTTTTAACGTACGACCATTATTTGTGTTGTCTACAGTGACTTGAAAAAATTAATATAGAAAAAATGGAATTAACTCGTGAACATTTTCGTGCCATCATTTTTTACAACTTTCGACGTGGATTATCACGACAAGAGTGCATTGATGAACTTAAATCTTTGTATGGCGATGAAGCACCATCCTATAGCAGCGTGAAAAATTGGTATAATGAATTTAATCGTGGCCGAAGCTCGCTCAAAGACGAATTCCGTGAAGGTCGTCCAAAAACGGCTGTTGTGCCAGAGAACATTGATGCCGTGCATGAACTCATGTTGCAAGATCGACATACGACATACCGAGAGAGAGACATCTTTGGACATTTCTTCCACCAGCATACATTCGATACTGCATGAACACCTGGCCGTAAAAAAGGTTTGTTCTCGTTGGATCCCGCACAATTTGAAAGTCGCTCAAAAAAAGGCTCGTGTCGATTGGTGCAAAGAAATGTTGCAAAAATACGATTGCGGTGCTTCAAAAGAAGTTTATAAGATCGTCACAGGTGACGAATCATGGATCTATGCGTATGAGCCCGAAACGAAACAACAATCGACCGTGTGGGTCTTCAAAGACGAGCAAAATCCAACGAAAGTTGTTCGTGGAAGAAGCACTTCGAAGCAAATGGTCGCCTGTTTCTTCGGCAAAACTGTTCATGTGGCGACTGTTCCGCTTGAGCAACGTAGGACGGTCTCTTCTCAGTGGTATACAACAAATTGTTTGCCTGAAGTCATCGGAGAAATTCGAAAAACCAACAAGAGAAGACTAATCATTGTTCACCATGACAATGCGAGCTCTCACACATCGGCTCAAACCAGAGCGTTTTTGACCGGCCAAAACGTCGAATTAATGGGTCATCCGCCGTACAGCCCTGACTTGGCATCTAATGACTTCTTCCGCACATCAAGAAAAAAATGCGTGGTCAACAATTTTCGTCGCCAGAAGAAGCTGTTGATGTGTTCAAAAACCATGTTTTAGAGGTGTCTCAATCGGAGTGGAAAAAGTGCTTCGACAACTGGTTTGAGCGCATGCAAAAGTTTATAAATCATGCTGGAGAATACTTTGAAAAACAATAAAACCATTTTTGATTATAAATATTCGCATTTTCACTATTAGGCCAGAAATATATAGAGCAACCCTCGTATAATTGTTAGTTAATCGACAGTTGTGACCACATGTGAACCATTTTTTCTGTTTTTGTTAAACACTTAAATACTACACTTCAATGAACTTTCAATCATTTTTACCAATCAAAATTAATTATTCAACAGGTGTCTTGGGTTCGTCGTAATTCACAAGGCGAAAACGCCTTAGACTTGCTGACGGTGGGCTTGCACACTTATACTGGTGATAAGCGTTACAAAATGGAATTTCAGTATCCTAGTAATTGGCGTTTAAAAATAAACAATGTAAAAAAGGACGATGAGGCCACTTATGAATGTCAAATATCAACACATCCGCCTCGTGTAATTCAAATAAATTTACATGTTAACGGTGAGTTTTTGGTTAGTGTTTTTTTTTTATTTTTTATTTGTAATGACTATGACGACGCTGCTGTTGAAGTATGATGTTTATCTAACGAAGCAGTAATTTTGTTTTTTGATACTTGAGTTGGCCTTTAATTTGGTTGTCGCCTGGTTTTCTTGTGTATGTTTTCAGCACCCAAGGTAATGATTGTCGATGAATTCGGAGATCCTTTACAGGAGAAATACTATGAACAAGACTCAACGTTACAATTGTCCTGTGTTGTAAGAAATGTTGCCATGTCGTCGGCGGTGGTATTTTGGAAACATAGTGATGATGTTTTAAATTATGATGTTACAAGGGGTGGTGTAAGGTGAGCAACAGAAAACTTCCGTTATTGTATAAAGTAATAATTCAAATTTAATCAGTGATTTTAACATTTGATAACTAATTAAAATTAAAGCAATTACTAATCGGTGTTTTTTCAGTTATTATTACATTTTTATTTCTTCTATATTAAACTCGTTAAATCTCTTAATTCTACTTAATGAATTGTTATTGAATGCCCACTTTTAATTAAAGCTTTTCAATATAAAAATAAGTTAAAATAAACAATTACATTATTGCATAACTGTTTCATTTATATGAATAAACATTTAAATTTATTCAATTTGTCAAATGATTAAATCAATTAGTATTACTCATCAATGTATATTTATTCAGTTTAATTTAATTGTTTCGTTTGTTCAGTGTTTTTTTTTAAATAAATGATACAAAATAAACAAGTTTCTACCAATTAATTTAATTTTATTAAATTTATATTTTATTTTTATTTCACTTCATTTCCATTTTATTTATTCATGCTGTTATTGCTGCTGGATTACCTCCATAAAGCGTAAAAACAGAATTGATGGAAGATGGCGCCAATTCAACACTATTCATTGCCAAAATCAATAAAGCTGATTCCGGTAACTACACGTGCTCAATTAGTGAATATCAAAACTATACAATAGTTGTACACATACTCAATGGTAAGTAATAATTTTTTTTATTATTATTTTTTGTATTTATAACAGGTGAGTATGCTACACTCATCTTCTCTGAAACATATATTTTTATTATTTTTTTTTTAATTAAAAGGAAAAAATGTTTTGTAATGTTATACATACTTATTTTCGAAAGGGCTGGGTAAGTTTTTTAAACCTAGTTTATTATTAGGCACTACAAAATTATATATAGTTCTTTTGGTAGAAATTTTTTTTAATTATACCATCATGTTTACAACATTCCTTATCAATATACTAGCAGATTTCTATATAAGCCGTTAAAGTTAATAGAGGTCTATTCCAAAAGGAGCAACTCATTTACTCTTTTACTGCTAAAACCTGAGGTTATACTGGTTATTAGTGGCGATCTTCGGGCAGTATCCGTGGCGCCTGTAGTTTCAACCAAAATTGCATCACATTTCATCATTAATACGGAGTTACGGCAGAGTGCCCTAAATTTTTAGCAAATGGCTTTTAGCATTCCCAGAGCTCTGGCAGACGTAACGTATTTACCTAGTGGTAAGACCATAATCATGACTAAATACTGACAATGAATCTGTATAATGGCAGTATTAACGGTCTCAAAATTTTCCCCGACATAACACAGATCTTTCTTCCTAACAAGAAACCCAATTGTTTTTTAGTGTTTATTTACACAGTAGGGATATCCGTTCGCGTTATATATCTGGTTCTATCAAGATAACGGTAGTTTTAGCCCTACTATTACTACTGCTAAGTTACATCATACAAAAAGGACTATAATATCGTATTCAAAATCTGGAAAACTGCAGTAATTTTTTCATTATACCCTTTACCACAAAAAGGCTACATCCAAGTTTTTCATTCCGTTTCTAATTTGTACAATATCTATTTCGAAAGCCATGATTTTAAATATTAGGAGTTGTTATGCATAGCCAAGTTGGCTGATGAAAACAACTTTGCCAAGGCACTAGATGAGCTAGTGAAAATTTAAATATGCCAATCGATCAGATAAAGTTGCGGAAATTTTGCTATTGAAAACATGCAGCGGGCAAAACACCACGCTTACCTCTAATTTTTTTTAATCATTTGGAACAATGAAGTCACTTTAATACAAAAAAAAAAAAAACAAATATATGGGGCGATAGGGAATTAAAAAATTTGAAAAAAAAAAACATCAAGGTCCTATGAACTTTTGTTAGAAACATACGATTCTGCACCATATTTTTTAAGATATCAATATGGGTATCATTTAAAAGCTTTTGAAGAGATCTTTAAGGAAATATCAAAACTTTTTTAAAAATGCTTCTCCCGTTAAAAGCCGATTAGATTTTTATATAAAATTATGTATTTTTAGTCCATATTTTTTTTTTTCTTATTTTTTTATTCTCTGTCAACGCAATATCTATTTTTTTGATTGGAGTAACTTTATTAAACTTTATATATATGATGAAGGGTATATAAGATTCGGCATAGCTGAATATACCACTCTTACTTATTTTTTATCTGCTGTCGATTTAAAACACAAGCAGCTTTTATAAAGCCAAACAATTTATTGTCATTATAACAACTTGACGTTAATCAAAGGTAAGATTGCAACTTCCACTTTTTTATTGTTATTAAAAAAAACAATAATATTTAATGAATAAAAAAATAATTAGTGAAGGTTTCATAACGCAAGGCCATTTATTGGTCCAACAAAATCCTGTCTTTAACTAACAGCAAGTTGTAATAATGGCCCTTAAGGTACAATTATGCGAACGTCCACGTTAGCTAACCTAACGGCCGTTTGTTTTTAAATATACTAAAACAATGCAAACGCTTACCGAAATTAACTGTCACGTTTCCGGAACGCTTCAACCTGTATAAAATAGGTTTTGACGACATTGTTACGTGACATTCGTAAGATAGTGCTGGAATTTTATGTGATAAGTACAATTGCGGCACATTTGCCCTTTTTAGGTACTTTTTAAGTATTGATAATAATTGTATCATTCATCAGTTTTTATTATTTTGCTTTATAAAAGTATAATAAATAAATAGTTACATTAAATACATAATAATATTTTTTAAAACAGATAATTAAATTTGTCAATACATTGCACATATTGCAATGTAAAATATTTTTCGAAGCGAAATTAGTACTTTTTCTAAATTTACATGTACGGAACAGTGCCTGTAACTATGCCACAAATCTCAACACTGTTCTGAACAGCTGCAGCAAATTGAAAATTGTGTTAGGTTTTGTAATTTAATATTTTGGCTTTATAGTTTTTTTTTTTTGCAAAACAATTGTACTTATTTCATGGACATCAGTAAATTAATCTTCAATATCCATTTTTAAATTCTTTTCGGGCTTTTGAAATTAATATTACAAACACATTGTGCTGCACAATGTTTTGTTTTTGTTTATTTTATTGACATTCGTCACATTTGTAAAGTTTCTATAAGTACATAAACGACCGTACATTAAAATACGTTAAGTTTTTCTTACATCAACGTTCGCATAACGAGGCCTTAAGTGTATTAAAAATTAAATATCTGAGTTCTAATTTAAAATTTTTACTTGCGTACAAACTGGTATCAAAAATTCAATCTTTTACGGAAAATTTTAATTTTTTAAATATACCAGTTTTCGAATAGTCCAAGTATTGGAAATTGAAAAAAGATGCGGTTTCATTTAAAAAGAACCCGCTTAACGGTGTTCTGTAGCAAAATCAAAAATAAATTGTGTTGATTGAAAATAAACTTCTTCAAGAAGATAGAACAGCTGATATAGTAGTACATAAGCAGTATAAAATTGTATATAAAAAATAAAATTTATTCCATACGAATGTAAATTGTGATTAATTATTTTGCTTAAGATAAACTCGTAGGAATAAAGGAAAATCTTTTTTCCTTTGTTTTCAGAAAAATTCTTATTTTTCCGAACTAAATGCTACTATCTCCTCTCCCTTAGGGGACGCCCATACAAAAACATTTTTAGAGATTAAGTCAAACTGGCGAAGTTTTACTAGGGAAGCCCCAAGAAAAATAAAATGAATTTATGACCGACATGAAAAATATTTTCAGTCCGAACATATTCTTGTCGCATACTAAACCCCTCTTTAAGAATTCATTAGGGAAGATTTAAGCATTCACCCTTATTCTGTTTGGCGTTGTCAACATCGTCGTCAATTTTGAGATAACATCAACTTAACACAACATCAATACTAATTTCGTATTCCCTAACAAACTAATGACGACATTGACGATTTATCGATAATATAAAAAAATAAAACACACATATCTAATATTTGAGTCAGTTGATTCAATTTGCTTTCTATTGTGTTAAGTGTTGTGGAAAATTTAAATTTTGTAAAAAAATAAAATACCTTTAAACAATAAAATAAGCAAAACCATTACAAACAATTAAAATAAATAGTCAAAGGGCCATTACTACAATTTGTCGTTAGTTAAAGGTAGGATTTTGTCTGCCTGACAAATAGCTTTGTAATATTAAAACTTCCAATTTTTATTGATATTCTTGTTAATAATAATAAATAAAATATTTAAAAAATAATAAGTGAAGTTTTTATAATGCAAATTCACTTGTCTGTCCGACAAAATCCTGCCTTTACTAACTGCCTTTTTTCATTGGGATGGATTCTTTCTAACTCTTCTACCAAATTTACAAATTGGCAGAAGTTGGTAATTTTAGTTTTTCCATTTCTTTTTTGTTATGTTTTATATTTCTTACTTTGTTATTTTAACATTGCTGTATACCTTTTCATGTTTTTTTAATTTTCCTTTGCACACAACACAACTCAACATCAAAAATGGCGACGACAAACTAAGCGGCAACATCAACATCAATTGTTCTTAGAAAATACCAAACATATGGCGACAATCATCGATTAATGACAATATTGACAACGGGAATACCGATTTACAACAAACGAAGAAAAACGACGTTGTTTTGTGTTGATGTTGCCAAACAGAATAAGGGTGATTAAGTCACACTTACGGAAGCGACATTTTTCGCACGTTTTGGATTGTCAATGGATTTTAAAAACTAACTTAGAAATAATAAATTCGTACAAGTTACTGAAGAACTACGAGCATTAACTGCTAGGGCCATTAGCTCTATGTTAAGCAACACAACAAAAATTAATATGAAAACATGCAAAGGATTAACATATACTGTGTACTAAAAGGCGATAGATACATATTTTAAATCTTGTCATATATATATTTAAAGTTTTTAACAGTTTAGTGAAATTACTAACGTTTTTCTTTTCTATATTGTGAAGTAAGTTAAAGAATGAAAAATTATTGACTTTGCATATTGAAGTTATATGATGACATTCATTGACTAGGTGCTGCATCGTCATCTTTGGTTCAGGATAGAAAAGACATTTCGGTGGTGGCTTTTTACCATCAAATGTTGGTGAGTTAATTTACTACGGCCGAGTCTTAATCGTACGTAATTTTGAAACGATTTCCTAGAAACTCCTACTGGATAAGTTGGTGCTTTACAACAAGAATTAAGTTGATTATATTAATTTATACACATTCTCCACCATTGGATATTTTGTTTATTTTCAACGTAATCACGTATAGCTGCATATATCAACATTTTATTTTGGGAAAGTTGTACTATCCTTGGCAACTTTGGTCCTTCTTTAGCCGCTGTGTCAGCTCTTACATTTCCTACTATATTTGAGTGGCCAGGTATCCACATTAACATAATTTTGTTTGAAAATCGAACTAAGTTGTCTCTAATTTCACACATAATATCATCTCTCTTTTTAGAGTTTTGTATTGCTGTTATGCAAGATTAAGAGTCAGAGCAGATAACATATTGTTATGAATATAAGATCTGGCAACCCCTGTTGTTGTTATCTGTATGAGCGTGGTGAATAAGTTAATTCAACTAATGGTGTGTGTATAGAATAAAAAAAACACAATTAGCTAACAAAAGCTGAGCAGCCTCAATGGCTGCGTTGATAGAGGTGCGTACTGCAAAACAGGGGATCCTGAGTTCGATACCGCATTCGTACATGCGTGCAACGAAAAATAATAATTGTTATAAGCAATTAAAAACTTATAAACAGCAGTAAAAACCTCCCGAGATGCAAGAGACAATTATTGTGTGACGCCATGGCAGATAATTTAGTGGAGACGTCTAATTGAATATAAGAGCAACAGATAATTGTCAAGAAGCCCAGATAATTGTCAAGAGCAATAGCGGTTAGCGCAGAAAAGTGTAACAGCATAACAACAGTGTATGGCAGACGTGTGTTGTGGCTGTTGGATTAAAGGGGATGACTGGCTTGGATAAAAGGAGTAGTGGAGATGTCTGTGGATGGTTAAGGTTACTAAACAAGGCATCGAGTAGTTCATGTCTCGCCGGAGTAACATAGTAGTGTAGTAGTAACGCATGTTTAGTAAATACGAGACCAAGAGTTCACAAGACTGATAGGATCAAGAAGTATAGCCAGAGAAAGCCATAAAGTTCAAAGACAGAATTTAGCCACAGTGGTATTTGCAATCAAAAGAATCCGTACGTTTGTTCTAAAAGGAAAAAACGTATTAATATTTATTTCGTTGGTTTTAATCCATTTGATGGCATTTAAGATAGCATTTGCTATCGCAATAATAATTGGAGTGAGTGAATGAAGCAGGCCATGTATAATTTTAAATTTATCGTCAATGAAAGCGTAAGAAACACCATTGACGGACTTTGACCCATTCGTGTAACATATTAACCACCCTTTTTTCTTATATTCTTCCTTCTTTTGTAAAAATAGGGAGATATAATTAACAACTGGAGTTCAATTTTTAGGAAAAGCTAACAAGGAGGTATCAATATATACGATAATTATTTTTCATTTTGTATAGGAGGTATCACGCAAAATGTCCCAGCACAGCACTGCAATGTATATTGGTATAGCGGCTTTGGATTTAAAATGTCAAGGCTCTCCTATTATAGTACGTATGAAAGGTATCACACCTACTATTCGAATTCAGCCATTTTTTTTGTTCGACTATGCATAATAATAAGTGCGGTACGCGTTAATAATTTTTAAACTGTACCTTTTATTGTTCTCTTGTTACATGGTAAAAAGTTTTCACTTATAATGGGAAGTAGCTTACCAATTTTTTTCAATTCAGTTTTATTGCGTTTATACTTTTCTTAATAATTTTGCTTGTATAAGAATAATGCATTTGTAAATAACATCTAAAGGGGAGTAATTCAAGGCTGGTAATGCTTTAAGGTTTCTGGGGGAACCGCAAGAAGCAGGTCCTGCAGAATACATTAGTGCTTAAAGTTCAATTTTCTTTTTATTTTATTTTTATTTCTAATAAAATTTTTTTTCGCTATTCATTTTATTATTCAAGCAAAAATTTTAAACTTTTTACTTAAACATAAATATTTTTCTAGTTTTTGACGAATATTTAATATTCTTGTGTTGCAAGTTTTATGACCAGCTACGTATGCCTTACAACTTTTTTGTGACAATGTGTACCAAAAACCTCTTGTAAACAATTACAAACAGAAAGACATTCATAGTTTATCAACTGCCCAGAAGAACTAAGGGGTTCGATATAGCAATATATTTTCGGAAAGCATAGTCCAAGTTATTTAATGCAACCAGATAGTACACTTTGTCTGTTACTTCATTTTTTTTTTTTTTTCTTTAAAATATAGTTGATTTAAGATACAATTATCCGAACTGGAAGGCATTTTGTCTGTGTGCTTAAATTTTGTGTGTATAAGGTAAAGAATGATTTATCATTTTACTTGTGTGAGTGAACAATAATCAATTTATTCATAGAATTTAGTAAAAGGTAGTTTGTGTGCGTTTTGTGGGAATGTTCAAATTTAAGTGATAAAAACAAAAAACCAAACAATTTCGGGTTTTCCAAGAATATTTTACTTCAAAAACTTTATGTTTATATTTACTTAATTGAAATTGACTGTTAAACAATTTTAGTTTCCCAGAATCGTAAAATGAGCAAAAATTACTACTACTACTAAATGATTTGATGTCAAGGTAATTTTACTAATGAATTTAAAAGGTAAAAATGTTGCTCTTTAAAGATTGCAATTTAAATCAGCAATAAGTTTAATTAAATTTTTAAGACATTGTATTACGATATTTTGGGACAGTTAATTATTTTTATATAATTTGATTTAGCTGTTTAAATAACTAGCGAACTGGCCACAAGGAAGTGTTTAGGTTGTTTTTTTAAAGCTAGAAACATCATTTATAATGTGATTAATCTAGTTGGAATTTTCTCTAGCGGGTACTATAAACCTTAATGATATGTGGGAATATATGGGAATTTGTAGATCCATATGGTTGGCAACCTAAAGAAAAGACAATTGGTTGAATACTTGAAAAATCTTGAGGAAGAAAACTATCTGGGATCTGATTGGCTAGCACCTGATCTTTTTTTAACTGTGCAGTCAACGCTCGGTATTACAAATACTCATACTTAATACCTTTTATATCGAATATTTTAAAATATTTACGATCAATATAACACAGAAATTTGCGACAACAGTATAATATTTACTGGCGGAATAACCGCAATTAACTAAATACAGAAAAGATTGCTTAAGCAAAGACAACAAATAAAATATAGTCGTTAAAATGCCGTTAGTTTTTTCTTTTATCTTTCTCAGTAACAACTTCAACTCTTTCATATGGATTATATGCGGCTTAAAGCTTTGTTAATTCCCGACAATGCTTCCAGCCATCTACCTGCAGAAGAGGTGGTTAAAAGTACAAGGAATGGGAAGATATGAACAATGTTTATGCCACCTAATGTAACACTTCTTATTCAGCCAATGGACCAGAATGCGATTCGGCTAGTAAAATAACATTACAAGAAGAAGCTGTTCAAAAAAAATTTACAAATAGAGTAGAAACAAACAACTTGAGGCTGCTGTAGTCAAAAGGGAAGAACGTTGACTACAAATCTGGCTGTCCTGGGTTCAACCCTTGCGGCAGTCAAAAAATAAAAATGTTTTCTTCTGTTTAATGGCATAAATACATATTCAGAACAACACTAACACATGCAGCCTCCTTCGTCGGTACTTCTCCATAGCATTATCGCCGGCGAAGTTACATAATTAATAAAATGGCTATATCTATATCTCATCTATCCCTTTCCTAAAGAATGTAGCACGGTAGCAAACTAAGTAGGTATTAATGCCTGAAGTGCTACTTTCATTCACTTAAAAAAAAACTTTGATTAATTTTCCTTAAGTTTATTTAATGCCTGAAGTGCTACTTTACTTCTCTTAAAAAACAAAAAAAAAATGAATAATTTCGCATAAAAGTTGTTTTTAAAATTCAATTTAAATAAATATAGTATGTGTATGAAATAAATAAATAAAATAAAAATCTTTGCTATATAACGAATTTTGCACTTTTCCGAATGGGTCTGACATATCATTCGCTATACCGGGCTTCGACGTAATATGTAATGTACGCTGAAATGTGATGGATTTCCTTTCAGTCTGCCTTCTTTGACATATTATACGATGTGACTCCGGCAAGGCTTACGTTATTCTGTTTTTATCGACACTGCCACGTTTGCCACACACTGTTGTGATGTTATTAATTTTCTCTCTTGCTAAGATTTTGGCCGCAACTTTCTTGTTTTAGCATACAGACGCCTCAAAATCTCATCTAATGTTCTAATATAGAGGTGCGATAAAACAATAACTTTTCCTTTTTCAAATTCCTTGTTTTTTTAAATCAAATATTTCAGCAATAATTTATTTTTCAATTACACATTTTAGCAAAGTAAAAAATTATGTATAAACATCTAATAAAAAATAATTTTCATAATAAGAAATACATATATTTTTTTAAACAAAATCTTGTCTATACTAAACTTCATGTCAGGGTTATGTGGGCTTTTAAAATACGCTTGTAATTAAGCAGCTTTATAATCAAAATAAACTTAAGGGCGTTCACTATTCAACTTACTTCATGCGTAGATAAAGAACAAGTTAATGCCACTGCTTATTTTTTTAATCTGAAATTCTCAACTACCATCTAAATAATTATTTTGCTTAAGAAAGTTGACGCCTAATAAATATTGTACCAATAAAAAAAACTTTTCTTTGATGTAGGAATGTATACATATGTATTTAATACTATAAAAATTTATTTACAAAATCATATACGCCAGCCTTCAAATCTGTGCACAAGGTCAAAAGAATATATATAAAACTCTAAAAAAATTATAATTTTATTTAGATACTGGAGAATGTTAAAAGTTTTATTTGAAAACTTTTCAAAATTAATATAATTTTGCGATGTCATTGGAAATCTGATATAATTACGCAAGAGGATATTTTTTACTGTAAATTAAATTTAAATGTTCAGAATAACCTTAAATAATACGAGGGTTGCTATATATATATTTCTGGCCTGGCAACACTGAGTGCTGCCAAGAGCAATCTGACATTTCCATTGGAAAGTTCTCATTTTTAATCATATTCGTACTCAAAACGTTTTGACGTACGACCATTATTTGTGTTGTTTACAGTGACTTGAAAAAATTAATATAGAAAAAAATGGAATTAACTCGTGAACATTTTCGTGCCATAATTTTTTACAACTTTCGACGTGGATTATCACGACAAGAGTGCATTGATGAACTTAAATCTTTTTATGGCGATGAAGCACCATCCTATAGCACTGTGAAAAATTGGTATAATGAATTTAATCGTGGCCGAAGCTCGCTTAAAGACGAATTCCGTGAAGGTCGTCCAAAAACGGCTGTTGTGCCAGAGAACATTGATGCCGTGCGTGAACTCATAATGCAAGATCGACATGCGACATACCAAGAGATAGAGACATCCTTGGATATTTTTTCCATCAACATACATTCGATACTGCATGAACACCCGGCCGTAAAAAGGTTTGTTCTCGTTGGATCCCGCACAATTTGAAAGTTGCTCAAAAAAAGGCTCGTGTCGATTGGTGCAAAGAAATGTTGCAAAAATACGATTGCGGTGCTTCAAAAGACGTTTATAAGATCGTCACAGGTGACGAATCATGGATCTATGCGTATGAGCCCGAAATGAAACAACAATCGACCGTGTGGGTCTTCAAAGACGAGCAAAATCCAACGAAAGTTGTTCGTGGAAAAAGCACTTCGAAGCAAATGGTCGCCTGTTTCTTCGGCAAAACTGGTCATGTGGCGACTGTTCCGCTTGAGCAACGTAGGACGGTCACTTTTGAGTGGTACACTACAATTTGTTTGCCTGAAGTCATCGGAGAAATTCGAAAAACCAACAAGAGAAGACGGATCATTGTTCACCATGACAATGCGAGTTCTCACACATCGGCTCAAACCAGAGCGTTTTTGACCGGCCAAAACGTCGAATGTCAACGATTTTCGTCGCCAGAAGAAGCTGTTGAACTGTTCAAAAACTATGTTTTAGAGGTGTCTCAATCGGAGTGGAAAAAGTGCTTCGACAACTGGTTTGAGCGCATGCAAAAGTGTATATATCATGCTGGAGAATACTTTGAAAAACAATAAAACCATTTTTGATTATAAATATTCGCATTTTCACTATTAGGCCAGAAATATATAGAGCAGCCCTCGGAATAAGATACTTTAAAGGTTTTATTATTATAAAGAAGAAAAAAATGAATTTTAAATAAATAGCAAAAGTAAGACTTGTTTTCTATGTTTAATGAAAAATTTTATTAGAATGAATGTTTTCTTTTCAGTAGAAATTATAACAATATTAAAAAAGAAAACTTTAAAATAACAAATTGTTATTGAACAAAGTGTTATTGAACAAAGTTCCAATATAGATATATACAATTAACACCCCTTCTCAATAACACAATTTTTGTTATTTCTTTAAACCTAAACAATTTCTAAATTCACAAAATTTAATTTTGGATACCGGCTTAGTAAAAATATAAGCAACCATTTCATCAGTTGAAGCTATTGGTATAAAATAATTCCTGTACTCATAAATTATCTTGCATAAAAATATTTAACATCAATATGTCTAGATCTTGAATTAATCTTCTCCGATTCCAGAATTTTTAAAGTACTGTAACGTGGAATTTGTAGTCGGCTGAGTTAGGTTAGGGTTGTCCAGGGTTTACTTACGGATCCACAAAAACCTTAAGTTATAAGTCGATTGAATTTCTCCACTTCTGGGGTTTAAATACATATATCTTTGTTTACAACTTTGACACATACAATTATTTACTTCGGTAACGCATTCGGCTTATATTCCTGACAGTAAAACCAGTCGGTAGTATTCGGTCTTATGCTCGCGATCCATCGGGAGTTTTCGGCTTAACATGAATCGCAGCATCGGTGGTACTGAATTCAGTCGGAAATGTCCGTTCTTATACGGGAAGTTGTCGGGAATCCTCGTCGAATACTTTCGCCTTCTCGATGTACTAAACTAAGTCGGAGTAGCAGCAGTTAATGGTCATCTTTATGATCGATAAAGACTTATAAAATATATTACAATATTTACAATAATACTTACAATGCTAACTTAACTAAAAATATCAGACAGCCAAAGTTGGTATGGAAAACAATCAGTCGAAACCGCTGTGGAAAATAGTCAACCGAAGCCGCTGTGGAAAACAGTCAACCGAAGCCGCTGTGGAAAACAGTCAGCCGAAGCCGCTGTGACCGAAACAGTCAGCTGAAGCGATAAGCTAAAGCCGCTGTACAAGGCGGTATAAAATACCCAAAGCACACTAAACACGCCTCACATTCACACTCAGTTATGGCAGATTTCTGTCTACTTTGAATCGCCTAAAATACCTACTGATTGAGAATTATTAGTGATACAATGAATAATCAACTGAATTTTACAGCGTATATCCACATACAAATAAATAAAGTGTGGCCAGATAGATAGAATAAAACTAGCGATTAAAAACCGGCATTAAAAATATATGTGCGTAATATACGTCACAATACTTTGGTTATCATCGAATATTATTGGTGTTTATTTTACAACGAATTCATTCAATAATTGTATTATCCAAACAGCTTATTGACTTGCTTCTGTTAAAGCTACTAGCTCTGCTTCTGTGCATGAAAGGGTCACAATGTTATGTTTCTTTGCGGCGTAATAAATTGTTGAGTTTTCCATCTTGAAGAACAACCACCTGTAGATTTTCTTCCATTACTATCACAAGCCCAATCAGGGTCTGTAAAACCTTCTAAATTTAATTCATTATATGTTCCAATACATAATTTGAAGCTTTTAGTTCCGTTTAGATAACGCAATACTCTTTTTATTTCCTTTCAATCCGTTAGCGTATCTTTTGGAAGGAATATCTTTTGTTAACCTAGAGGATGTTCTTAGGTTAACTTCAAAATCATCTTGAGCATTTGAACTGTTGTCTGCTGTTTCAAATCCAGCAAAATGATCTCCTTCTGAAGCAAAAATATTTTCATTACTTATATTATCAGTACAATTAGTTTCCTCGCTGTCATTTTTATCTGCATTTAGAGTCGACTCTACATTAATCCTTCCCTTTTTATCATTCGATATATTAAACGATATTACTTGTGTCATTAAATTTTCATTTTCAAATTCACTAATAAAACTAACATCTCTATTAACAACGATTTTCCCATTTTCAGGATTCAAAAAACGATATGTTTTATATTCTTCACTATATCCCATCAAAACATGTTTCTTCGAAACTGGATGAAGTTTACGGCGTTTTTTTTTTTTTTATTTATATGAACAAAAGCATTTGAACCAAATTTTCGAATATATTTTAAACTTGGCTTGTTTTTAAACCAAGATTCGTACGGAGTAATGTCGAGAGCACTTGTCGGTAGCCGATTAAGTAAATAGTTTGCAGTATTTACTGCTTCAGATCAATATTTTATGTCTAATTTTGTATCAAAAAACATGCACTAAGCCATTTCTTCAAGGCTTCTATTTTTACTTTCCGCTACCCCATTTTATTGCAGGGTATATGAAACCGTTAATTGATGCTTATTACCTTTACTTTTAAAGAACGAATCTATTTCTTTACTGAACAATTCACCGCCTCTATCAGAACAAATTGTTTTTATACACTTACCAAATCTATTTTCGCATACGCTTTGATTTTTTCGATTACTTCCCCTTTATGTTTAAAAAAATTATTTTTCTTTTTATAATCATTTTTGAAAACAAATTCATCAGCTTTGTCATTTTTATTTCTTTGCTCTCTTGTAATAATTTTTTTTTTACCATGTTCAATGCAAGATCAGATTCTGGCCGTATTTCAAGTGCAGATACAATATTATTATAATTTTCTGGAAGACTTCCCAAGAGAAACGCAACAATTTTATGTTCCGGAAATTCTTCACCCATATTTTGCAAGTGATCAGCAATATTCAAACAATTCTGCAATATGATCTTCCATTTCCTCTCCAGCTTGAAATTTCTTCGACGTTAATGCTCGTAATAAACTTACTCTGTTTGTTAAATTTGCTTTTTCATAATTCTTCTTAAGTACTTCCCCATATTCCTTATTTTCTTCTAAGGACAAACCAGTAACTGCTCTTGCTTTTCCATTTCGAACCAACCATTTATTATCAGGCTGCTGTGGAATATCTGACGTAATAACATCCAATAAAATCATTTCCACATTTAATTTCCATGTGTGATCGTAGTTATTGTTTAACTTTGGAAACTGTGTCTTGAAATCCATTTTAGTTCAATTATATTTCAAGGAAAGCAATGTTGGCCTATAATCTCTCAAATAAATAGCAAAACTAAAACTTGTTTTCTATGTTTAATGAAAAATTTTAATAAAATGAAAGTTTTCTTTTCAGTAGAAATTATAACAATATTAAAAAAGAAAACGTGATTTAAAATAACAAATTGTTGTTGAGCAAAGTTTTAATACAAATATCAATAATTAACAATGAATTGGGAATATATAAAAATATGAAAATGAATTTCTGGTAAAATCCTTAACACGGAACGAAGCCGATCAGTTAATAGTCGACTAATAGCCGCTGCCCATATATACTTAAGTCAGTTAGCCACCGCTTAGGTAGGCGGCAAAAATTGGCTTAACCCCTCAGGTAAAGAGTAACTGTATTTTTTTCTTATTAAAGTTGCATGCGAATACTTGCTTTTTTACTTTTTTTGTTTAAAGTATTATGGGTGTTATATTAAACAACGGGAATTTTTTTTAAATATATTAATTAATTTTCAAAAAATATTTGTTTCGTGCTATTTTCCCGATTAATTATTTAAATCACCGATATTGATTATTAAGGGTCAAGGCACGTCTCGATGGCCATTTCGTTATCGCTTACTTAACTCTTCAGGAAACTACTGACAAACATTTTAAATAAACTAAAAATTTTTGTCCAAACAATAAAACAAAGTCAAAAATCAAAGTTTAAGCAAAAACAACAATTACCAACAGTAATTCTATTTTTCTTTCTCCGCTGTATACTGCTGAATTTTTTTCGGCTCTTTTATACAGTTGAAAGTTAATTCTCGTTTTGTAACTTACTCGAAAATATAAATACTAAATAAATAAAAAATGTCATCTAGCGAAGAAAGTATTAGCGCTGCTAGCTCTGGTGTATCGAATGTACGAAATTATCATCGCCTTCAGTTGCTAACAGATAATTCTTCCAAGGAAAATATATGTATGTGAAATAACATCGCGTGATCGTCATCGCAGAAGACGTAGAAAATATGACCATATTAACGTAGATAAAAAAATATTTTGATAAAGTTTTATAACGCAGGAAAAACCATTGCTGAATCAGCCGGAATAGCCGGTATAAACAAAAATAAAGCCACATTCTATATAAATCGCTACAAAAAGGAAGGGTGTGTTATCAAAAAAAAAAACAGTGGTAAAAAATGTCACTACGTCCTGAAATATTGGAAAAACTTTAAGAGGTATTAGAAAAAAATCAATGTATGTATAACAATAAAAGCAATAAAACCTTTGCGAATTACCTAAAAAACTGCGACAATTAACAAAGTTCGATTAAATTTTAAATTTGTCAAAAATATATCAATTTAAAAAAAAAAAACGTTTATTTTATATTTTTATTTCTTGAAAAAATAATTTTTTGGATCTTAAATTACATATACTTTCGGATACATTTTTAGTAAATAAGTGAATCCTAGATCAAGATAAACATTTGTTGCGTTGATCTCAAATATTATTTTTTGAAAATTGTATGTATCCATATGGATACAAACTTGAGTTGTGTATATAAAGAGGGAAGAAAAAAACAAACAACACCTGCCTCCCTATTTACCTTTTTTTTGGGGAAATTTTAAAACAAATGTTGTACCTAGAGTAAACTTAACTTTAATATTATTATAAGCGGCCATGCTGCAAATACTTCTATAGAATAACTTGACAAGTCCTTGTAAAATACGCTAGTATGTAAGGAATAAATAATTAATTAAAATTAGTTTTAAGAAAACATGTAAATCATTAAAATTTTTGGAAATAAATATATACTATACTATACTAACAAACAACACCATTTTACTGTTGATGGTGTTGTAATGCAGACGTAAACTTTAGTTTTAAGTCGAAAAATTAAAAATGCCTAGAAAAATAAAAGATTCTGAGATTGACAGAATTCTTACGAATTTTTCAGATTCAGACGTTTCCTATACAGACGAACCGGCACAATCTGAAATTGTTAATGATCTTTTTGAAGCTTTTGATAATAACAGAGGTTTTTTAATACAAGAGCTCTCCCTTGAAGGGGCGTACGAAATCAACACTAATGAGATAGATGTTCATGATGATGAGGATGATTATGTTGATAGTGGCACAGGTACTGAGAGTATTGGTTGTTTGAATGAGGGTGATAGGAATGTTGTTGAGATTGAAGGAGAAGGGGCATGTGTAATAGAAGGCGGACGCTCTGGTAAAGAGACGTACGTAGGAGGAGAAATAGGGGAAAGTAGTATCCCAATTCAAATAAACAAAATAATAATGAAAAAAAATGGATGAATTTCGTTGGAAAAAAGATTCTTTGACATCTCCAGAGGCCAATTTTACTGAAGAGTCCCCTGAAAAAGTTGTTAAATTACCAGTTCAGTATTTTTTAGAGTACTTTACTAAAAACAATGTTGTTCAAATCGTATCATCAACGAACCACGGTTCAATGTTAAACAATGGTTTATCTGTCAATATGACTAAAGAAGAACTGTTGAAATTCTTAAGTTTGGAAATATTTATTGGCACCATTGGTTATCCACGCCTAGATATGTACTGGGCAATTAACTCTGTAATACCATCGTTTCCAAAAAATATGTCTAAAAATAGATTCCACTTATTACGTAACAATTTAAAATTTACAACAGAATCGATAGGTAATGACAAGCTGACAAGGTACGGCCTTTAATAAATATTTTTCTTTAAAAATCCTATTCTATTCCAAAAGATGAAAATCTTTGCGTAGATGAGATGATGGATCCATTTAAAGGAAGAACTACTATGTCTACGTAGCTAAAAAGGAATGGTTTACGATATTGAGATTTATTAGGGAAAATGTACATCATTAGGTGGTGCAAAGTTAGGATTTTGCTCCGATATTGTAGTTCACCCTTCAAAGACAATTCCAGAAGAAAAAAATCATAAAATTTATTTTGATAATTATTTTTCCGCTCCTTATCTAGTATAGAATTTACGTCAGCGAGGAATTTGGGCAACAGTAAAATTAAAGGAAATAGGTATGTTAAAATAAATTTTATATCTGATAAGGAGTTAAAAAAGGAAGGCCCTGGAAACTTCGACTACTGTGTAGAAAGATCCGATAAAATATTTCTCCTGAGATGGTTTGATGGCGGGATTGTCCAAATGGTGTCATCAATCCATGGACATGAACCCCATCAACTTGTACGCCGATTCAATGCGGAAGAAAAGAAAAATGTGGAAATAATACAGCCAACTATAATAAAAGAATATAACAAGAACATGAGTGACGTTGATAAGATGGATTTTCTGCTTTCTTTGTACAGAATCTCCATTAGATCTCGAAAGTGGACGCTTAAGATATTTGAGCACCTCATTGACCTAGCAATTTGCAATTCGTGGTTGGAATATAGAATGGATCATGAAAGCAATAACTGTGCAAAGAAACATATGGATTTGCTAAGCTTGCGTAATGATGTTGTAAATGGACTTTTAGCTCTTTCTGATGAACAGGCTTGTTCTTGGAAACGAAGACGCCCAGCGTTGTCTCTAAATGAGAAAATTCCTGAAAGTCCATCGACTTCAAAGAAAAGACAAAAATATACTCCACCACTATCTGTTCGGTATATTGGGAATCAACATTGGCCGGAACACACGCAAGTTAAAGGCAGATGCAAATTTAAAGGACGTAAGGGACAAACGAGATATAAGTGCTCAAAGTGCGATATTTTCTTATGCATTCCAAACGGATCCAGGAACTGCTTTAAGAATTTTCATTACATTTAAAATAAATAAACCTGTAGTAAGTATATGAATATTTTTTTTATTTCAGTTTCAGCTTTATTAAGGTTTTTATGTGAATTTTTATGTGCTTTGTTTAAGTTTATGTAAAGTTTTAGTTTAATGCTTGTTTTTTATTAAAAAAAATTTATTCTCATGTAAAAAAATTAAAAACTTAAAAGAAATAAAAAATGTTTTTTATATATGAAGGAAAAACAAAATTCTTGCATTTTTCTTTACCATTAGTGAATTTTGTATCCATATGGATACATTCCAAAAAACACATTTAGGGTAATAATTTTTAAAAACCGGTTGTTGAATGTTGTGCCCGGACTTAATAATTGTAGAAATCCAAGAAATCGGAAAGTGTTAATTGTTGCCTTTAAAACTAAATATATACTATTTCGAATATTAAAAAAGTAGCAGATTTTAGGTTCAGTAAAAAAACAAATCAAATAAAAAATTTTGTGTTCTGGTGCATAGCTCTAAAAAAATCTTGTTGCTATTTATTACTTCATTATTAAAATAAACCAAAAATCTGCAAAATAAAAAAATATGATTTTATTACCAACCTAATATTCAGGGAAATAAAACTGAATTATGTTTGTAAATTAGGAAGCCAGAAGGCATATTTCACAATTATTGAATTATACTTTTAACTTAAAAAATATTGTTTTTCGGGCCTATTCATATTATTATTGGCTAGAGAAATTTGTTTAAAAAGAGAAAATTTAATTTATTTCCATTTGTTAGCTAAGAAATATGCATTAGGAACGTTGCTGTTGTTGTTGCTGTTTCCATTCTCACGAACAACAAAATAAATGCATATACATACTCTCAACTTAAGCGTAGAAAGAGGATTTTGAAACAGCAAAAATTTTGTAGCTTTAGGATATTTTCTTCTGATTGCTGCTTCCATTTTCAAGATCAAAAATAATTATTATTATATGTAAGATAGCGTTGATGATAAATACAGATTGTCTCTAATAAATTGAGTGCAAATAATAAATATCAAATTCCGTTGTTAACAGCTGCCGGCTCAGTAGACTTTGAGCCGCCGCTGAACTGATATTAACTTAGCCACCGCCGCTATAAATATTTTGCTTATCCGCCGCCGGTGGTGATTTGATATAGGCTTTGTTCCCTGATTTCGAATCGCGAAAGTTTAAAGAATATTAATTTATTCTTGATTAAAATCACAATTTCAAATAGCTGATATTAATAGTTCGAAAAACTCTTCAGCAAAGGTAAAATTCTTTTTAGAATAACATTTTGCTTAACAAAATTTTTTTTGTGAACAAATAACCAATAGCGCAGAAACGCAGCTATGATTTAAAAAAAAAAACCTTATTCTTTATCTATTTAATTTTCATAAAAAACTTTGTGCTAATTTAATTTAATAATCCTGATTAAATTAATTACCGATATTGCTTATTAAGGGCCAAAGCCTGTCACGATGGCCATTTCGTTACCGCTTACTTAACTCTTCAGGAAACTTCCGATAAAACATTTTAAGTAAACTAAAGATTTTTGTCCAAACAATAAAGCAAAGACAAAAATCAAAGTTTAAGAAAAAACAACAATAAACAACAGTAATTCTATTTTTCTTTCTCCACTGAATACGGATGAATTTTTTTCGGCTATTTTATACAGTTGAAAGAGGACGAAAAACAAAATATCAAAAACTCTACGATAATTTATCTATGCACATTATTCATTTAACAGTGTAACTTATCACTGCTAAATGATAAGTTTCAGAATGAAGAATTTTTTCTGACTTTAGAGAGCCAAAATTGCTATTGGCCTAAATTAAGAATCACTTTTCGGTATTGGCGCTATTTTCCTGGAACTCAATTATTTCTGAACCGAATTTGAACATTTTCCTTTTAATTTAAAAGTGATGGTTGCAGATTGTTCTCATTATTCAAAAAGTTCATAATATTTAAAATTTGAAGGGTACCGCCATACAGCAAACATATATAGTTTTAACAAATTATTATTATAGCTCACATAAACAAAATAGAAAGTAATAAAAAATATTTTTGTCCCTGCCTATTGAACCGTTACAAAAAATGTGTATTATTATGACTGCTTTATAAAATTAAGTATAAATATTCAAACGTAGAAAATAAATCGTGTCCTTATATTTAATTCAATTTGATGTATGTGTGTATATGGAATTATTCGTTGGACCATTAAAAATATAATATTGCTCTGTATTAAAATGTATAGTTTATATTTAATAACCATCTACCCGTCTGTTTGTTTTGAAGTCGCTTTTTTGCAAGAATTATTTGTTTATAAATTATTTTCTTCTCTTATATTTTGCAGGTGAAAGTTTTGCCGAATTACATCATGGTGCAGCCTTTAGTTGGCGGGAATTAAATTCTAAATCGTGGCGAATAAATTTAGTATTGCTAACAATATTACTACTACTTCTACCCGCCTACATACATAGATAAAATTAATTGTTACAAGCTGTAGATATTTATTCGCTTTAAAAACAAATAGAAATATTTAATATGTTTTAAGATTTTTTTTTATTAAAAAAGAAAACAAACTTTATTTACAAAAGTGATTGAGAGTATATGAATAATTTATGTAATTAAGAATTTGTTAATAAAAAAATTTACAAATATTTGTGTTCATTTAAAAATTATACTTTTTTTAATAATAAACAAAATATTTATTGTACAGTAAATTGTTAAAAGGAAAACAGATTGGTTCCAACGAAACATATAGAAATTAGAAGAAAACTAATAAAAATAAAAACTAAAAATCAAAATAATAAAGGAAAAATAGTTTAAAAAGAAAATTATTTATTTTTTATTTTTATATAGAAAGTAAAAAAACTTAAAGACGAGTTAATAATATTTATGTTTGTATATTTTTTAGGTTTTAAGGAATTTATATTAAATAATATATATGAAATAATTTAATAAAATTAACAAGAATTCAAGTAAGTAATAAACTAAAATAATAAACTAAAAAGAACAACTTTAGAATATAAATAAAAAAACAAATATGTTTCTCATAATAACTTTGAATGTAAGAAACTAATTTTAAAATAAATAAAATATCATGTGTTAGATGGTAATGAAACAGGAATAAAATTTTCTCTATGTTTAAGTGTTCATTTTTATTTTCAATGTTTTCAAAATCAAAAGTAATTCATAAGAAACCATGCAAACTTGTTAGCATTGTCACACTTGTTCATATACTTCTGGCCGGGCAATGACAACACTTTTCAACGTCAGCTAATAATGGTCATCCTATAGCCTGAATATTCATTCTTCGAGGAGAAAATATCTAATTCCAGCTTTTGTTAAAAGCGTTTGTATATGGCCACAAAGAACGATCTTCATTGTGATGGTTCTAAAAAAAAATAAGACTAAAGCTTAATTTTTAATGAAATTTGTTAAATTCAAAATTTATACAATATATTTTTTTGTATAAAAATAAGCCTTAATAATAACCACAGCAAGCATCTGTTTTGACCACATAAATATACTGAAAATAACAAAAATATTACAGGGTAATTATATAAAGAGTCTTAATAAAATACCTATGCGGTAGTTTTAAAACAAGCTCAGTTAGTTTTTATAATTATTTTTTGAAATTAACTTAAATTCGGTTTGAGTTCACGTATGTTTTAATTTCAAAATTTTTACAAGGAAAACAAAATATTTACAAAGTTTAGTTTTCCTAAATGTAATGCGGCAATTTTTTGATCGCTATAGCTGTTATCAGAATTATTCGTAACTATCCACTTCAAGTTGTTTACGTTTTTAGCATCATTTATATAACCATATAATATTTTCAGTTAGAATACGAGGGATATTCATAATTTCTTTAGTTAATTATGTTAAATGAAGTCAACACGCAACCAAAAGTTTTCTTTGCTATTCTTTTTATTGATAGTTACATATGTACATATATCGCTCATTTGCTAGTAGAACGTCATAACTTAAAATATTATTTTTGAGATAATCTCAGTGTAAGATTTTAATTCATTCTGATAATTCAAAAAAAAAAATACAAGCTACCTAAGTGGGCACTTAGTAAAATGATTCATAAATAAAAAATCGATTAAAGAAAACTTTCATCATTTAAATACAAGAGGGCAACTCTTGGACAAACAATGTGGTAAGTTTGAATTATGACGTTATTGCTGCAAAAATATATCCGAAACTGTGTCGTAGACTAAAATGTGTCTTTATTTATGAAAAGCAGAACCGAGTTTTACTTAATAAAATTTGTCATAACTCAAAAAATACTTATGTGCCTAAATTCGATAAATTTAAAAAAAATACTTTTTTATATACAGGGAAACCTCTTATAGCCGGACACTCACCGTCGCGGTATTTTTGTCCGGTTATTAAAGGTGTCCGCTTATGAGAGAGGTACTGATTCTTTTACATATTTTATTTTTTTTTTTACTTTTTTTTACTTTGGTTGAAAAATGTGCTGCTTCTTTATAACAAGCGAGTGAATCGTCCAAAAAAATTGTACGAAAAGCACTAAATTTTTTAAGTGATTCCTATACAAATTTTCTAGACGAGTCGCTCGCTTGTAATACAGAAACAGTACATTAGAGTAGCCTGCTTTAATTTAGATTGTTTCAACTTCAGCTGTTTGATTTCAAAATTACTTTCAATGTTAATGCTTCATCATAAGAGTTTATGGAGTCGGGTATTGTTTCATGGTCTTCGTCTTCAGAGTTTCAAGAGTCACTAATCTACAAAACAGAGCTTAGCATTATTATTTCAATACAGTCATCTTCAGTGTAAACGCTATCATCTATTTTTAAAAGTTCGGCAACGATTAAATACTTTTCTTAAACTTGCATACGTTGCAGGTGGGATATCATCATCAAATTTTTCTGTTAAACTGCTGCAGCCATTCACTCATGATGTCTCGAGTCATTTGTTTGTTAAATTTTCAGTTTACTGGAAGATCTTTTACAGGAGGATTTTTTACTACTTCAGGGCGAGCTGCTTTACCTATGACTAACAGCCACTCTTTCTCTGCAATTAGGTTAAGACAAAATAAAATTGTTAATCTTTTCTTCGAAAATTTTCCACTAATGCACTTTTCGGATTTTAGAGGAAGAGTTCTACCAGGTAAAGCACGGAAAAAAGCCCACTTTGACCAACATTGTAAATATTCTCCGGCTTGTACCCAAGCACTATGAATGGGAACTTGGCGTTAAACTGCTGCACATCGACTAAAATTACATTTATTTGAAAGTAACTTTACTTCTTTTGCACCATATTTCTAACCATCCATTTGATGCAGAAAAATTAGAAATATTCAGTTTCGCGTTTATTTCAGAAATTGGAATGCTTTTACATCTATCCTTAGTTGGTCAATCAAAGCACTACTCTTGTTGTCGTGTTTTTATGCATCTTTCCGCTTATGAAAGATATTTTGAACAATATTTTTTTTAAATTTAGTGTTCGCATCCGGTTATTAGAGTGTCCGGTTACGGGAATGAATTTGATACAAAAAAACTAATGACCATATTAGTTCTACAAAACTTGACCGGTTATTAGAGGTTCGGGTTATAGGAGGTTTCACTTAATACAGTCACAAAACGAAATAGGAAAGCGATATGATCTTTACGTTATCAAGTTTATAACGTAAAAAGTACAAAAGACATAAAGATGAAACGTATACTAAAGAGCTGCACAAAATGTTTTAAAAGTTATATGTTCTATATAAGATCCGGCATAGCCAAATGTAGCACTACTTACTTGTTTTTTCATCTTTACTCATTTTAATGAGTTTATAGCGCATTTCCATTTCATTTCAAAATGTAATATTCCATTGTACAACCCACCTTCAGATAACACATAAAAGTAAGTCAGACTATTTTTAATTATATATCAACCATAATTTTGTAAATCATTGAATTTGTATAAATATTTTCAGAAGCCTTTAAGTCCTGTTAATGTATTATATTTATTCTAGAATATTATTTTCTCTGCTGCAATTGCAACTATAATGCATGTAAATCAATTTGGGTACTAGGCTTCATTTTATATATGTTTTAACTACATAAATAATCTTCGCTTCACTAGTATTTAAGCGAGTGACCATTTCTGTTTTATTGGTTTAACAACTTATTTTATTTTGACAAACGCTGTGTTCTGCACAAATGGGTATCTTGCATTTATTCCAAATTTGAAGCATATTTCTTGTTTGCATATGTAAGTAGAAAATTTTATTTTTTGATGCGCCCAGTTCCAACCCTTTTTGTGTTTTATCGGCTTTATAATTAACATCTGGATCCGTAGTGGTAACTAGTTCACCAGTAAAGGAATGCTCAATATAGTTACTCTTACTTTCTTTTAAGTTTTTACCTAAAATCCATTCCGCGACTGACCTAATTAAAAATCTTCCAGTGGTTTGTGGCATTCTTGACCTGATCGATTTTAGAGTACGATATACATAGCTCTTTACTAAGCTACTCAAGAAAGTGCTTTCGCTATGATTGCCTTAAAGGTTTTGCTCCAATATCTTCTCAGAAGATAATGAATGAGTCAAGAGCTGCTGTATTCAAAATGTCAAAAAACAATGCTAATGGCCACCGAAATGTTGCTAATCCTAAATATAGTTTAACATTTGTGCATTATGGCACGCACATAGGATATCAACATTAAAACCTTCCAGAAGATAAATAAATATATCTATTCGAAAAATAATCTCAAAGGCTTTATCTGCTCATTGTCGTGCCTTTCTTGTAGCATTGTAAGTAACGCAGCGAGTTGTCACACTTATCTATAGTAAAACTTGTTTATAACGAGTTCTCACCTTTAAGAAATAAATTATGTTTTCAAATACATATTTACATATTTAAATATGTACATGCTTATACAAATTGATTTCATTTTGCATGTCACTATGCTCATTGCAAACTTTTCTTATAACGAACTATTTTGCCGGTCTCACGATGTAAGTTAAACCGGATTTTTTTCACTTTGAAAGAACTGAAAGCTAGAACATATCGCTTAAAAACAAAAAGTAAAAATATATGTGACACAAATTTGTTCATTGCCTATCAACATATTAGTAGAAGTGCAGTACCACCCGGGTAAAAGCCAGGATTCACTACTATACTCAGTCGTGCGGTACGTCAAAAACTGCATGTGTGCTCAAAAAGTATGATAGTGTGGATTAAAAGTGTATGTGTGTGACAGATCTTTACATTTTATAATCCTTTGAAATAATTCATAAAATATTTTTCTCTATGCGATCAAAGTTGATTTTTTTAAAATGAATTGGAGAAAAAACAACAAAATATTGAAACCATATGATTTTGCCTTTTTTTGTATAAGTGTAGGAACACAACAGATCAAGTAAACGGAACGATTTATCTTTACTGAAAGTAAGTGAACAAAATAATGACGATTCATTTAAGTTTTGTGTTTGTTTTAAAAAATATTTTGTTAAAATATTTTATTACATTTAAATGAAGCAGATAAATTCTATTAAAGAAATATATTGGAGTCTATTGGACTGGTTAATCTTGCAAGGAATTCAATGGGACTTTTCAAAACCTTCATACAGATTGAAGAGAGGGACGAAAAATAAATGATGATTCTAATATAAGATGGTACATGGGGTCATATTTTTCACCTTTTCAGTTATTTATGCAATCAGTTCTATTTTTATATATTTTACTTTTTTAATTATGTTTTTCATTTATGTAAGTATATCAGTTTTTTTTTAGTTATTTTTATTCCTTAAATTTTGTTCTATTTTTATTTAAATAATGCGCCTTTGCTATTATTGTAAATTCAAATGCTTATAAAATACAAATATTTCTGGTAATATGTTGCAATATTGTTAATAGAATGAGAGACTAAATGTGAGAGAATAATGAAAACTGAGAAGAAAATAAAATAAATTTTATCTCAGCGGCATTGTCGTTGAACGATAACTTATGTCAAATTTCTATGAAAATATCGTTACCGCCGTGTGTTGTGTTCAACCACTAATAGTGTGGCACCTAAGACGCCATTTTGAAATGATTTGTAAAGTAGGACAGAATTCTGTCAGATTTTTGTGTGATTAAATCGTACGATTGTGTAATGTGTACGATAGTCAATCTTGGCCTTTTGGATTTATTCTCTATGATTTAACATTCGTAGTGCAGGGCAAAGGAGAGAGAGAGTCTGGAATTAACGTTAAGCGGCTATTAGACGATCAAACTTCGCCTGTGAGCACGGCCTAATGATAAGCCATCAAACCCGTGTAATAAGATAAATTTCGTGTTTGTTAGCTGCCCTGAATGAAAATAGCGTGTTTGTCAAACACTTATAATCTTTAGTTTTGTGGTCTGTACAAGAAAACTGAAAAAACAGCGCATAACACGTTTTAGCAACATGAGAGTCGTCACTGCAGGGAAAACTTATTCATATGACCACTTCGCTGCTGCTCATAGAGCTTGTGGATTTTACCCAAATTTTGTAAAGAAACCCTAAGAGTCTTGTACAAAAGCAAAATTGATTAAATGCGAACAACATTAAATCAACAAATCCAAAAAAAAACAATAAAAACCCAAAAACGTTTTATACAAAAAAACAGCAAACAAAAACATAAACTAATACAAACTAATCTACCACTTATGTACTTTTTTAAAACGAATATCTAATTTCCTAAATGTTTATAATCAACAGGCATAATTGTACAAAAGTGTTTATTTGTATATATTTGTTTCAATTTTAATTCTCTGCAATGTTCTCTACAATGGTCTTTATAATTATTTTCGTTATTACCTAAACAAAAAATTGGAAATTATAATTTTAATATTATAAATAAGACAAACAAATATAATAGTTAAAATAACAAATTCCCCTTATGTGTACAGTATAATTCTAGAATATAAAACCAATTAAAAATGAAAAAAATAAAAAAATGTGAATAAAATTAAACTATTAGAACAACTAACAAGTAGCATAAGAAAATACTCTAAGTGATTGGACATTAGTTTGTAAGATAATCTTTTATTTGAAGAAACAATAAATAAAGAAAATTAATTCAATAAATTTGGTATATTTTTTTTTATAAAAATTCATTTTTATACATTTTATAGGTGATCATAAATTTCCGTTATTTAATCCCTAGGACGCATAGTCTACGAGAAAATTAATCTTAAAAGTTTTTCATATAAAAAATTATCTTTTGGGCTCAAAACGGGCTTTTTATAAATTTGGTATTTTTTTATAAAAATTTACTTTACACATTTAATAGGTGATCGCAGATTTTCGCTATTAAAGCTCCACAACGTATATTTTACGATAAAATCAAGTTTTTAAGTTTTTAACATAAAAAAATTTTTTTGGGCATCAAAACCCAATTTTTTATAAATTTGGTATTTTTTCTTCTAATTCACTTTTGTACATTTTTTAGGTGATCACAGATTTTCGCCATTTAAGCTCTAGAACTTATAGTTTTTAAGAAAATCAAGCTTTAAAGTTTTTTAATATGAAAATTAATTTTTTGAACTCAAACCCGACTTTTTATAAATTTGGTATTTTTTCTTATAAAAATTTTCTTTTATACATTTTATGGGTGATCACAGATTTTTGTTATTTAAGCTCTGCAACGCATAGTATACAAAAAGTTAGAATGAAAAAATTAGTTGAATTTCAAATTCTCTTCAAATAAAATTTATTAAATTTGAGTTGTTCCGATAGGCATTAACTTTGAAAAAACATTTGGCAAAAGTTGCAACATCGTTTCTTGTACAATAACCATAGCGTATTATTGATCTCAGAATAGATTTTACATGAAAGTAAGAGAAGTTTGAGTCTACTTTATTTTAAGTACTTGTACAGAAAAAATGAACATAAGTTCGTATATGCACGGCAAAAAAGTACATGTACGATAAACAGCAAATTGTCCATTAGAGATCCGAAAAACCTATTAATTATTTAATTTAAAAAATTTATTTATATTTATATAATAATTTATTCATTGTAATAAATTATTAATACCTGAACAATATTGAAAAAATAAAATTAGAAAAGGTTAGTACGTAAAAACGATAATAGTTTATAAACAAAATATGTATATGAATTTCTCAGCTTGGGACAAAATTAAACAGAATTAAAATAGAAAACAGTGAGAAGCAACTGTTTTCTATTTTAAGGTTTGAACAGTCGAGCAAGTCAAAGTTTCATTTTGTTAATAATATATAAGACATAGATAGACTTTTTTGATTAGATTAGACCTTAACTTGGTCAAGACTGTTGTAGCAAGTGCACTAAAAGCACGTCCTACAGACACTCAACTTGCAGGTACAGCAAGTACCACTTCGTCAAGCTGGATTAATTTTAATTTCGTGTTGACAATTTTGTTTGATTTTGTGTTGTTAAATGCGATGTATTTAGGAGTAGGTTGACATATTGTGCTAGTTTAGAATGTGCGGAACTTGATGTAGTTGGAGTATTATCTTACGAAGTAGAACATTCGGAAAATGACATGTTGTCATTTTTCCTTGAGAAGATGTCGAATGCGATATTTGATTAATAATTTTAAATATTTTTATTAAGTGATCCTGAAAATATAATCACATTTATTATTGTTATTGTTTTTATTTTTCTTTTTTATTCTTTTCTTTTCTTATTATTCTTCTTTTTATTTTCTATTAAAATTACAGCATTATGCGTTATATAAATGTAGACATTAGCAACAATAACATCCCCTCAAAACTCAAGCAATACCATATTGCTTACTCCTCTTGCCACACAAGCAAACAATAATTTCATGCTAGTTTTATGAAAAATTCCATAGTGTAAATGCCGTATACCTTTATATCTAGGGAAGGAATTTTTTATGTTTATTGTTACCATAAAATAATTATTTTCATGCGGGTTTTTTGTTTGTCCAATTGTTTTCGTGCTCTTTAAATTTGCATGTGTTATTTTTTGTTGTGGTTTTTCAGAACAGTAATTGTACGTTGTTTATAATTTAAGTATGAGATATTTACTTGTACATTGGTTATTGTTTTATTACTATTTTCGTTATAGCTCTTTTTGTCTATCGTACACGTACTTAAAATAACGCTCTCTCAAACTTCTCATGTACATTTTTAGCCGTACACGTACATAAAGGATTGCTACCCTCGAAAATTCATGTGCGTGTATGCAAATAAATTTTTAAATACAACACATTCATGGATGAGTGCGGCAAAAATCAAAATTTAGAGACACAAATAATTGTTATGAAAAGAAGATATGTGTTGGTTACTTTTGAACAGAATATTGTGTGTACGATCTGTGTACTTTTTTAACTCTGTTTTTAAAACTTATTTTATCTCTTAGCGAAATTAGTATTAACTCGTAGCAAATTACATTAAGACTGAATTAGAATAGATTTCTTTCCAATCGTCTTCTTTGTTTGTTTCTTTATAGGAAAGCTACAGCTTCACCAGTAGAATTTTAACAGTTTGTTATTAGATATAATTTTTTTAAAATAGGTTGCTTATTTGATCGATATTATTTTCCAAACAAAGTATATATTTATCATTGTGCATCTAGAGAATTATAGCACTTAGAGTCCTATATTTTATGCTGGAAACTTTTATGCTTAGAAGTTGCAAGAGGTAGTACCTCGAAATTTTCTTCCCTTAATATGATAGTGCAACGAAAACCTGTCTGGATTGGAATAATGATACCTTCCACAAGTGCTGAAAAATTATTACCGTGTAGCAAGAAAACTACTTAAGGTAGAATCTTAAAATTTTGCAGCAGTAACCCTAATGTCAATTATACATACATAGTTTGGAAAAATGCAGACTAGATTGGAACAGTGGGTATGGTACCTTGAATACAAAGTGAGTAATTATCCAGATAACTACAATAGGTAGAGTTTTTAACTTAGATATTAGTTTTTATAGTCCAACTAAACACAGGCTAGTTTTAAACAGTTGGCGTAGTACCTCCCATGTAGCTGGAGAACTACATTAGATAGAGTGTTTAAATTATCCGTAAGTAACTCTGTTGTTAATATGCATAGCTGGAGAAAGCATTGTCTTAATTAAAACAGTAGTCGAAGTACCTCCTATACAAAGTAAAAAATGATCATCATGTATCTAAAGAATTATGACACGTAAGACCCAAAACTGAGAATCTTCCTTAATACTATGTGAAGTCTACGAAATGAACAGTTGGTGTGGTATCTTTCATATAAAGTAAAAATTTTATTTATTAATATTTCGTATAAGTAACAAATATACTACACGTAAAGAAAAAACATGGTTGTGATATGGTCACAATAACCATAATATGTTCTTTGTAACATTGTAAAGTTGCAGAGAACAAATTATAGTTGTTTTCAGCAATACTTCAGTCACAACAAACACGTTTTTGTTGATATTTAACATACACAATATGGTTACTGTGCACAAAAAATACAACATGGTTGGTTTAGCGTAAAAAAATTTGAACTACGACCAAAGTCTTATAACTTATTAAAAATAATATAATATATTTAACCATAATAATATAAAATTAATCAAAGTATGATTAAAAGCAAACAGAATGTTTTTCTATCAATTTAGTAATTTTTTGTCAGCTTAAAGTTGAAATTCTTTTTATTGTTAGAGAAAATTAAAAAATAAAAATGTATGTACAAAATAAACAATTAAAAATAATATAGAAAATATGACAACAAATAAAAAGGTAAGCAAAGCATTTCAAAAATAGTTGAAATATACATATAAATGTTAGCATACAAATCTTTATTTTGGTGTTATAAGCACAATTGTGAAACCAATTACGTATTTTTTTATTTAAAGCTATCATATTATACATCAACAATAGTTGCCAGATGCCAGATGCCAGATTAACGTATTGGAAGTCTTGGATAAATGTGTAGTCAGTACCGAAGTACCATTACGTACCGTATATCTTCAATACGAGAATATCACGTTTACTCCATAAATGGATATTCACATCGGAATATATGCAGATAAGATGCCTTTATTTGTGCTTATAAATTATATATATTTTTTTTATAAATGATTCTTGTAGCCTATGTGTTTAAGCCTTTTAATTATACATATATAATAAGTAATGAATTGTTTTTTTTTGTGCATTTATGTTATTGAATAACTTTTGTAACAAATCGATAATAATAATAATAATAATTCAATTATATAACATGACATTTTCAACCATATGATGATGTCTTAATTTAACCATTTATTGTTTATATTATAACATAACTATTTTTAGATTTTACCATGTTATTGTTATGCTAGACAAAAATATGGTTGCAACACTAGCTTTAATGTAATAATACTATGTTTTGTTAACAACCATATAATACAACCATAATATGTTGCTCTTAGATTATGGTTACCTCAACCATGTTTTTTCTTTGCGTGTAGTGCGCATAATCAAATAAAAAAAATCGCGAGATTAAAAGATTTGCCATAGTACGATTATTCCTATTATTCTAACTATTGTAAGGTTGCCACATTTCTGGCAAGAAATCAAGAGCGACTACTTATATTTCTAGCGAAATGTTTTATATTTATCTGGGTTATTTTGTAACATTAAGCTTAAGTACTGAAAATGCCATTTGTCTTCGCAGGACTACTCAATCCATGTGAGTTGTTTTTTCTAAGATATAATTGTAAAAAGTACACTTATTAACACAAGAAAGACACGTAATAAAAATTAGTTTTAGACTTTCAAAAAGATAGTGGACTTGACTTGGCCAACTGTCTAATGTTAAATATTTGTATATTTTCAAATCATACAGGCTCATGTATTTATAATATTAATTTTTTCGCAACTTATTTTTTTTTCAGTTCAACTAAAATAAAAACATTCCTGCTTGTCTTCATTTTCTTTTGTTTGTACAGAAACTATTTAATGAATTACTGCATATTCAAGTAAGATACAAGATACTATGGATCAGTGATTGACTGAATATCAAATTAACTAAAATACAAAATCACACTGACATGATATACAATCACAATTAAAATACACTATTTCTGTTTCTGTAGCCTTAGATCGTAAATATTTCCATTTTCGATTATAATAACCACAAGAACTTCAACACATGGCAGGCTATTAGAGATAATAACATGTATGGGGACACAAGGTTGATTTTCATGTAGATATCGGTCCTATACTAACAGAACGTCATAACTCAAAAAAATTCATTTCGAGACTTATTTAGAAAAATATAAGACTGCTTAAGTTCCCACAACAATGATTCGTACGAGTACATAAAAACCCATTAAAAAATTGTTCACCAATTACATATTAAATGTCTTGGACAAAAAATGTAGAATGTTTGCATTATGATATTATTATTGTTAATATACATTGTTGTAAAAATATATGCGTCGTTATAAGGGAAATGAAAAACGGAGATCTTCTCAATAATATATTTCATTAACACAACCATAATTAAAAAAAATGAAACAAAAATCATTTTTTAGGACGAAATGCGACGACGCTTTAAAAAGCGTTATGTTATTATTATTTATAAACAAAGTTTCCAAAGATAAAATGAAAAAACTTGAATAGTGTAAAATTCATCAAGATGAAACGCATAAACAATATAAAGCATTAGATGCCAAACAATTCTGTATGAATTGGAATTTTAAGTTATGGCGTTGTATTAGTAAATGAGCGATACACAGTTATATTTTTTAGACTATTATTGGCCATGAATCATTGATTCATGATTATTGGCAATTATAAAGACGACTTATCATCTAAAACGCAACAGATTGATCTTTAAAATATACGAAAAGTTTGTAATTTTATATTTTTAAATTGTCTCCATTGGATGGATATTGTCTTTTCTATTGAACCGTATTTTTATTTGTACGATTAACGAAAAGTCAAATTTATATACATGGAGTAAATACTGTACATCTTGATGAATGGAGGCCGCTCAATCATTAATAGTTTTCAACGTCGTAATTAAAAAAGGTTTACGAGGCCAATGTGTAGAGAAAAACCACAACAAAAAACATAAATTTTTGTTGAAGCTAGTTGATTAAAAACAGACTTAAAATAAACATGAATACTTTTTTTTAATTTTTATGCTTGAACAAATTTAATAAAAATGCGGATTATTGTTAAAAAAAATTATATCCATACATATGTAAAAACATTTGATGATATTCTCATAAAATATTTATCATCAAAATATAATTTTAAGCAATTGAAATCAGGCAAAAATGTTTTTTCTTTGATTTATTATTAAAACATTAATTTAAGCTGTATGTTATAAATATTTTATGTGTGTGTGCTTTAATACAAACGACTTTAAACAGTTGGTTTTTAGTTACATTTGGTTAATTTACTTTTTGATTTTAAGTTATTTATTTGGACTCATTTACAAAATGTATTAAGCATGTTCTATTAGTGTTTAAAATAACAAATAATAAGAGTTTATTTCAAACATGAATGTACTTCATTCAGTAAAAAATTAGACATTACCTTTAAAAGTACTTGCCATATCTTGGTACTCGCTTAACCAAACCTTATTTAACACACACGCGGAATAACAAATGAGTTTTTATAGGTATTGTGTTTAATATTTTCTCCGTTTGATATTCAATTTTAAAACTTTTCTTATAAAGGCACAAAAAAAACTCCTTATATATTTAATTTACACCTCAAAGTACTTTCTATATTAAAGTATTAATAAGGCAGAAAACTTTAGAATTCGCACTCAGATTTAAATAAAAAACTATCTTCCTTCTTGCCATTCCTCTTTTTGCAAGAATTTTTCAAATGAGATATTTTGCTTCGTAAAGTAAATAAAAGAAAAATATTTTAATTATTAAAATCTTTATAAGACAAAAAATCTAAAGTTTTTAAAGTTCATACTTTAAACATACCAGATACACGTAAAGAAAAAACATGGTTGAGGTGACCATAATCTAAGAGCAACATGCTATGGTTGTATTATACAGTTGTTAGCAAAACATAATATTGTTACATTTAACAATAACATAGTGGCCTTGTAACCATATTGTATTCTAGTTTAACAATAACATGGTAAAGTATAAACACAATTTTGTTTAAATGTGAACATTAAATATTTTGGAGAAAATAATTTAAATGTATTTTAAATAAAACAATTTCGATGTGTTCCGTATGAATATTTATTGAAGACATCGAAATTGTTTTATTTAAAATACATTTAAATTATTTTCTCCAAAAGGTTATGGGCCCAGCACGCTTCCACTGCGCCCAATAGAAAAAAACGAATGAACGTAAGAATTAATAAATAAACCAGTGCGAATTAAGAAAAAGAAAAAATTGTGTAGAAATGAGTTTTAACAGTGTGCGAATTGATCCACTCGGAAAAGATAATTTCGACACATGGAAGATACAAGTCCAAGCGTTGCTTGTAAAGACCAACACTTGGAAATATGTTTCCGGGGCTTTGCCTAAACCTGAAGCGCCTGCAGAAGAAGTTGCAAAATGGGAATTAGAAGACGCACAAGCCAAATCAGATTTAATTCTGTCAATTTCTTCAGCCGAACTGAGACAGATTAAGAACTGTGAGACTTCAAGGGACATATGGAAGAAGCTGCACGAAATATATCAGTCAACTGGCCCAGCGCGAAAGGCAAGTGTTCTAAAATCGCTCATTTTATTAAAAATGAAAAACGGAGATGATATGCGAAACCATATACAGAATTTTTTCAACATTATGGACAAAATAAACGAGATGGATATCTTCTTCTTTACAGTATTCCCGAAGAATACGAATCTTTTCGAATCGCAATAGAATCTCAAGAAAAATTGCTCTCTCCCGAAGCTTAAAAAATAAAACTAGCCTACTTATGTTTTTATAAATAAATAACAACAAGTGAATTTTAGTGGGAGTTGTTAGATTGAATATTTCCAACAAAATAGTTAAATTAAAATATTATAATATGATTGAAAATATTATATTATTGAATTACAAATTTAATGTATAGATTTTCTGATAAAATAGACTTATTATTATTTATTGTTTCACATATTAATGAGTTGCAACAAAAATAATTTTAAAACATAAATTCACAAGCAAATCATTTATCTGTTTGTTATATGTGAGTAAAAAAGGCTTTGACGCATACGCTATAAGAATCATTAATACAAATAATATAGTTTATAAGCCCAAATAATGGCATCATATCTTTATACATTCCTATGTGAAAATCCATTTTTGGAGTAAACTTTTGGTATTGAAGATATCATACGATACATAATGGAAATTCGGAACTGACTCCACATTTATCCAAGATTTTAACACGTTAATCTGGCATCTGCTGTGATATAATTTGTAACATAATGGTATTTATTATTGATGTAAGTATAATATGACAGCTTTAATTGAAATATATGAAAATGAAATGAAATTGTGCCTAAAACACAAATATAAAGAATTATATTTATTTCACCTATTTTGAAATGTTTTGCTTAACTTTTTTATTTGTTTTCATATTAGGTCTGTTTCTTTTTTCTACTTTGGGATCCCGTGGGAACCCAATTTGCAGGAAAATTGTTTTCTTACTTCAAAATTGGGTAAATGGGAGCGGTTTTGAGAGAATAAAGTTCTTCTTCTTCTTCTTGCATGAAACAGTCCAAACTTTTTCTTCGTGCAAGTTATTTAAACTTGTGCAACAGCCTTAAAACACAAACAAAAAAGAAAATAATTAATTATTTATGTTTTTTTGATTTCATTGAAATAATATTTTTTTTTATTAAAACAGTCAAGATACTTTGAGTTTTTATTTTGTGTTTAAAATTTAGATTTTGTGTTCCCGTACTTTTATATACTTTTGTCTCTTTATGAGAGAAAACAATGCTTGCGCTCATTTTCACGAACTTCACCCTAAATTAAAGAAACAGACCTATATTTTATGTTATTTTTAGTATATACTTTTTACACAATTTTTTTATTTTTCCCAACATTAAAAAAAATTACTAAACTAATAGAAAAGCATTCTGTCAAAACCTAGAACAAAATATTTCAAAACGCAAACATTATTTTGTTTGCTTTTAATCATACTTTTATTAATAATAATATATTATGTTTAATTAGATATATTATATTGTTTTTAATAAGTAAAAAAAAACTGTGGTTGTGGTTCGAATTATTTAAAGTTTAAACCAACCAAGTTAAATTATTGTGCGCAGTAACCACATAATGGTTAAATGTTACCAAAAATGTTTTTCGTGACTGAAGTTTTGTTGAAAACAACCATAATTTGTTTTGCGCAACTATACAATGTTTCAAAGAACATTATATGCTTATTGGGACCATATCACAACCATGTTTTTTCTCTGCGTGTATGGTAATGCATTATTATCTTGTAATCATCTCTTAACATAATTTCTGGTTACATTATTCTTGTTATAATGGAATTGTTATTAATACTGATTAATATAAATTATACAAAATTAAGAAAAAAAAAAATATTTGAGGACACATTTATTTTAAAATATTGAAATTAATCCGCAAGAATTAAATCAGAAGATAATTAAAATTAATTAATTTTTAATCATTTAAACTTTCAGTTTCAGTTAACATAGGTAGCACATAGTTTGGATACATTTAGTATTGGGTTCTGTAAAGATCTCGTGACTATTGGCACATCTCTCAATTTTAATTTCGTATACTTGATCTTAGAGCAAACGAAAATATAGTCTAAGCTTATAATAATTAAAATATTTAAAGCCATATTCATCAAAATCACATTACTATCGGAACACTCTTCATTTAACTTTATTTAACTTTTTTCTTACTTTTGTTCCTTTGGCAACAAACATAGCAAATCACACTCTATGAAAATTTCAATTTGCCTGTAAATGTTTAAGAAGTAGCGCCATATTTGTCAAAATCACGATCCTTTAATTTAAAAATATATTACTCATACAGACTTAGTATTAGCGCGGATATATTTGTAAACCTTGGGGTTATATCTACGGTTGAAATACTAAAGCCATATAAGCTAAAATTTCTTTTATAGAAACTTCCTTTATATTTAGGATTTACTTTTAATTTGTTGTACTTTTTTATAGCAGGCATAAAAATACTTATAGTGTCTACTTTTTGCAGTTAAAAAGGTAGGAAAATTACTTCACTAATAGGACGCCCTGCAAATAAAAGTCTTCTTTTTCTTCTGTTCCTGTTGCTAAAGCAACAAATCAAATTTACACAGAGTAGTTTTGCATACACTGTGTAAATTTGAATATCAAGTATATTTCGGGACATGCTTTTACTTTTAGTATTTGTTGTTATAATTGCTATAGTTATTCATTTGCTGTGAAAAGTTTCGATTTCAAAGATGGGAGCTCTGACAGACGTAAATACATGAAAGCAAAACCAATATGGTTACCACTTTACCTTTTTAATACTCTTTAGACTTTTAAGACATACATTAACCATACAAGAAACAAATACATATAACACTGTACAACAAAATAAAATTTTTTCTAAAATTACAAGGTCCGGGCTATAAATTCTGATAGAGGAGACAAAAAAAAGAGATACGTGTATTGGCGTTTTAAAAGTTTACATCTGAATTTCATTTGAGAGGTGGTTAAAATTTCCCAGCTCTGGCACATTCTTATTGTTAAACGGCATAAGAAACCATGTGACCCTTACATTTTAGATATAAAATGTGTTCAGCAAATTTATGTAAAATGTTACGGAGAACATTTTTGTAGAAATGTTAACCCTCTAACTCCTCAAGATATGGGTCTTTTTTGTCCTTCTTTTAAAAAAGAGCAAAAAACATCATTAAAACAGGGTTTTAGAGGGTTAAAATGTTCCACAAAAATGTTACCCGTTAAATTTTACTATAAGTCCCTGAATACACCAAAAACGAAAATTCAACCATAAAGTCAGAAATAAGACGCAACAAAAGAGAGCTTAGGGTTAATTTCGAATTTATTTTGAATTTTGTTTTAAAGCAAATTTGGATAGCATTATTTACATTTTTTTTTTTTTAGTTCTAGGCAATTCCACTTCATTATCATACAATGTCCAGCATATTTCAGCGATAAGCGAATGAATGCTTTTACCTTTATTGCGTTCTTCAATGGGTGCCCATGTCTGATGAAATTTTTCACCATGCTCATCGGATTCTGTTGACAACTGGTTCTCAAAGTAATCCATATGAGAATTTAAAAAATGAATTTTTGTTGACATATGAACGGCTAGTTTTTCAAAAGCTCTAAGCATGGTGTCTACGTATATTTGAGCAGTAGGAGAACGATTTTTGCCTAAGACATTGTTTATCACTTCCTTAATGCTTTTCCACGCATCAAGCTCAATTGATGAGAGCGTTTCGTCGAAGGTAGCATTTAGCATTAGCTTTCTTATATCTGGACCAACAAAAACACCTGTTGGTATGAAACCTATTTTAAGACTTTTAACAATAACAACTACTTGAAGAACATATACATACCTTCTTTAATCTTTGCTTCACTTAATTTTGGAAACATTGTTTTCAGAAAATTAAATGCTAATCCATTTATATCCAGACAATTAACAAAGTTTTTTACCACACCAAGTATGATATGCAATGGGGGTAAGAGAATTTTTTCAGTTGGTACCAATGCTTGACGTACAATATTGTGCTCTCCCAATGTTCCCTCAGCTCTCAACTTCCATTGTTTTTTGGAATATTGGTCACCCTTCCATCTACTACCCCAAGTGCATAAAAAGCATCCGTACTTAACGTATCCGGCCTGCATACCGGAAAGAAAACTAGCGACTTTTAAGTCACAGCAGATCCGCCGCTTATGGTCTTCATATTTTACGGAGTCCAGTATTAGTTTTATAGAATCATAGCTTTCTTTAATGTTCATTCCGTAGGCAATTGGAATTGGATTTTTGGTATTATCGTAACACAGAAGTACAGCTTTTAGACTCTTCTTAGATCAATCAATAAATATACGCCAGTCCTCGTGGTTATATTCAAAATTGCATTCATTATTCCTTTAATATCGTTGCAATAAGCAAACGTGTTATCATCGTTTACTGAAAAGAACGGCAGAAAGTTGTCTTGATGCTTACGAAAGCTGGTAACATCGACACCAGGTTCAAGTCTGCAGCTAAAATTTCTGATTTGTTTTTAGACAGATTCAGTCTCCGAACCAATGCATTTAAATGCTCTTGAGACATTAATATTGGTCTTGGGATAACGTCAATTCCTGTGTAATTACTATCTGTGCAATAAAAGGTTCCTGTTTCAGCGATGGTTTCATCAACATAATGTCTAGGACTTCGAGGTTGTAGCACAGGTACTGGGAGTTCGTCAGAATGCGAAATTGGCAGCATGGCTTATGGTACAGTTTTGTATACAAAACTCTTTCGCCTATATCAATTCAACTTTAATATGGAAATATTTTGGCAGACGTAGCACGTAGCGTCATTATGTTCACCTGGATCTAACCACCGCATAGAAATACCAAACTGCATTAAATTTCGTTGACCTTCAGCGAGAGTTCAAAAATAAAACTATAGTTTTAGAACAAAAAAAAATTTAAATAATGCTATCCAAATTTGGTTTAAAACAAAATTCTTAATAAATGCGAAATTAACCCTAAGCTCTCTTTTGTTGCGTCTTATTTCTGACTTAATGGTTGAATGTTCCTTTTTGGTGTATTCAGGGACTTATAGTAAAATTTAACGGGTAACATTTTTGTGCAACATTTTAACCCTCTAAAACCCTGTTTTAATGGTGTTTTTTGCTCTTTTTTAAAAGAAGGACAAAAAAGACCCATATCTTGAGGAGATAGAGGGTTAACATTTCTACAAAAATGTTCTCCTTAACATTTTACATAAATTTGGTGAACACATTTTATACCTAAAATGTAAGGGTCACATGGTTTCTTATGCCGTTTAACAATAAGAATGTGCCAGAGCTGGGAAACTTCAACCCCCTCTCAAATGAAATTCAGATGTAAACTTTCAAAACGTCGATACACGTATCTTTTATTTTTGTCTCCTCTATCAGAATTTATAGCCCGGACCTTGTAATTTTTTGGTGTGTTGTACAGTGTAATAAATAAATATTTTGTTACTCATACGTATGTGCCACACTTTTTGAACGCCAGTGGTAATAGCGCTTTAAAATTTTTTGTGCTACAATAAATTTTAATATTTTGTTAAAGTAACAAAGAAAACAAATTTTGTGTGTATATATATTTGTAGTTGTATCTATTTAGTGTATGTTTAAATGAATATAAATTCATAAGAAATTAAAAATTTCATAAAATATGCAGTAGATAAGTTTGTTATTCACAATTTTATGTACGTATGAAAAAATCATACTTATGTTCGTTCTTTATAACAAAAGAACATATAAAAAAAATTATCAATAATAAATTCTCAACAGCAAAAATAAAAAAATGAATAATTTAATTTTATTGAAATGTCTCGAAAGAAATATATTTTATAAATGTATAAACAACATTTAGCATAACAGTAATAAAACAGTTTTAAGGTGGGCAATTATTTCGGCCATTTAATAATTGCTACATAAAAAGGCTTGTAAAAGCAATCAACTACAGAGGTTTTTCTAAGCATTATCTAAAATGGCGTACGCTATGACTCAAAAGTGAAACTAATTTTGTGTAATTGTAGAGCACTCATTATTATAAATGAGACATGCCTCCTTGTAATTTTTGCGTTTTAGTGCTTTAAATTTACAATTTAGCATGAAGCCAAAAAAAAAACCAGATTATGAAAAAAAGCTGTGAAAAGAAATGTATGTTATTTTTATGTATTTGAGTACACCGTCCATCAATAGAGGAAGTTTAAAATCTAGAAAGAAATGAGATTTGGCAGTGCAAAATAGTTTCACACAGGTTTAGAAAAAAAATTAAATTATTACTTTAATTTTTTTAAACTTATTTCTGTATGTCATAAGAAAAAGGGACCGTGGGAACCGTGAATAAAGACATATTCGAAGGATTAACAGAATTTTTTGCAAGAGTAAAAACTTCGAGAAACGAGTTGGGTTGTAATCTAGGTAATGCTGGGTTATAATCTATTGTTGTACAATTTTTTTTGTAATTTCTATGCAAATATTTGCTACAACGTTAACAGTATTTTATCATAGAATTACTGGAAAAAATAAAAAAAAATGGATACACAAAATATTATACCATTATTTATATTATTGTGATTTTTAATTGAATTTAGTTTTAATTTTAATTTGAATTTTATTTATTTATAATTTTATTTAACAGTAACAGTATTTAAAAAATAATAAATAAATAATATCTTTTTGTAAATTAAAGACACGGGAATATTTTTTTAAATTATTTAATTTTAATTTTTAATTTTCACCCTGACCAGGATTCGAACCATCGATTTTACAAATTAATGAAATTTTCGGCTTTTGGTTCTTTTTAATTAATTTTCTAAACATTTTTAGAAAGAAAAATTATTTACAAATGTATGCGGACGTTTCCCAAAGAAAACAAGAAAAATTAGACGCTAGCAGAATGAAATGCAGCATTTTCTGGACCGCCACATCCTTCATCAGCATTCTTTGCATCTATCTACCTTATGTTATGTACATCGTAAACATCATCTATTTAACCAACTAAGCTTAATGTTAATTTGGTGAGACGAAGTTCACACACAACTTAAAGCTTTTCTTTGTCATTCTCTTTGTAACTCGTCTTGTACATTTGTTGTTGCTTTTTTGTACTAGCAATTTGATAGTCACAAATACAACTTTTTTTATTTTTAATTATTCATACTTGTTTGCTCACAACATTATAGACACTGTTTCAGTATCATATTGACTTTTATGAGTTAAGTATGAATGTAAATACGCGGTGCCTAGCGTTTGTTTTTAATTTTTAATTTTCACCCTGATTCCTGATTCGAATAAAAATTAAAAACAAACGCTAGGCACCGCGTATTTACATTCATACTTAACTCATAAAAGTCAATATGATACTGAAACAGTGTCTATAATGTTGTGAGCAAACAAGTATGAATAATTAAAAATAAAAAAAGTTGTATTTGTGACTATCAAATTGCTAGTACAAAAAAGCAACAACAAATGTACAAGACGAGTTACAAAGAGAATGACAAAGAAAAGCTTTAAGTTGTGTGTGAACTTCGTCTCACCAAATTAACATTAAGCTTAGTTGGTTAAATAGATGATGTTTACGATGTACATAACATAAGGTAGATAGATGCAAAGAATGCTGATGAAGGATGTGGCGGTCCAGAAAATGCTGCATTTCATTCTGCTAGCGTCTAATTTTTCTTGTTTTCTTTGGGAAACGTCCGCATACATTTGTAAATAATTTTTCTTTCTAAAAATGTTTAGAAAATTAATTAAAAAGAACCAAAAGCCGAAAATTTCATTAATTTGTAAAATCGATGGTTCGAATCCTGGTCAGGGTGAAAATTAAAAATTAAAAACAAGCGCTAGGCACCGCGTATTTACATTCATACTTAACTCATAAAAGTCAATATGATACTGAAACAGTGTCTATAATGTTGTGAGCAAACAAGTATGAATAATTAAAAATAAAAAAAGTTGTATTTGTGACTATCAAATTGCTAGTACAAAAAAGCAACAACAAATGTACAAGACGAGTTACAAAGAGAATGACAAAGAAAAGCTTTAAGTTGTGTGTGAACTTCGTCTCACCAAATTAACATTAAGCTTAGTTGGTTAAATAGATGATGTTTACGATGTACATAACATAAGGTAGATAGATGCAAAGAATGCTGATGAAGGATGTGGCGGTCCAGAAAATGCTGCATTTCATTCTGCTAGCGTCTAATTTTTCTTGTTTTCTTTGGGAAACGTCCGCATACATTTGTAAATAATTTTTCTTTCTAAAAATGTTTAGAAAATTAATTAAAAAGAACCAAAAGCCGAAAATTTCATTAATTATTTAATTTTCATAAAAAACTTCATTTTATTTTTAAATTATCCCGATGAAATTAATTACCGATATTGATTATTGAGGGTCTCGATGGCCATTTCGTTACCGCTTACTTAGCTCTTCAGGAAACTTCTAACAAACAACATACAAGTTGCAGCGGAACAAATATTTTTTTCAATGAAAAATGTGATTAAAGAAGATTTACTTTACATAAAAGTATATATTATTGATCACAGGTAGAAAGACTCTAGCACCGATTTTTTCGAAATTTATTTTTTAATAAGTGATTTCAATGCATTTCACATAACTACACCTGCTCACAAAAATTAAATGCTATAATATCAAAAATAACCAGAATTTATATTTTAGATTTCAATAATTACAGCTCCTGTTTTGTTTTTATCTTCTCCTATAAAGTAAAAATTATGTGAGTTAGGGCCTTTCTATTTGAGACCATAAAAATTTTTTGCAACGTCTTAACACCAGCAGCTATCAGAATGACAACTTAAAAAATTATTCAACTCACAATTATGTTACTACAGGTTAAAACGACTTTAACAAGGTTTCAGTTGATTTATACTATTTACAAAGTTGCATAAGTGTATATAACCTGATCCTTTATAGATATTCAAACCCATTTAATGACACACATCTGGATGTAATGATACATATTTATATTTCTTCTTCAGGGCGTAGCTTCGAAAAATGTTCTTAAATCTTCCAGATCTATATTCTAATATAGTTACCCTTCACAAAAAGAAGTGTGTATTAATTTTGTTAAAATATATTTTTTTAGAAAAATTTTCTATAGTTGATTGTTTTTAGTTATTTTTTTTTTTGCACTTTCGGTTTTAAATGAATTTTAAAATTTTTCATGCAAGAAAAGTTTTTTTGAAGAATTAAATTTTTTGCTGGAATTATGTCTCAAAGTTTAATATTTTAGATGAAATGTTTGTGAAAAGGAAAATATTGGTGATATTTAGAAGTTAAGAGATATTTAGGTTTTCAATACAAAAAAGAAAACTGCTGCAATAAACAACAACAAATATATTATTTTTGTTATTTTTGGCCACCATATTTCTATTTATGTATAATCTTATATTTTAAGCTAATCAGGCCTGAATTAATCCATGTAAATAAAAAACAATTTTTATTGCATTTTTCCCCAACGTTTCGTGAATTTTTTGTTCACTTTCTCAAGGGGTCGTCTATTTAATTAAAAAGAAGAAAATTTAACACAGTTACAATTAAAAACAATTACCGCGAAAATGTACACTATGACAGTAGAGTTTACATTAATAAATTAAGGAATTTTGATAAAATTAACAATAAAAAACAATATTAAACATGAATTAACAAACACAAAATTTAATTTAAACTGTTCCTTAAACTAATGCGAGTTTATAACTGGCGCTTAAATTGTCTGTGTCCTCTTTAATGTTCATTGTTTTGTTTATTTTTTGTTGTATTCTTAAGCTTTCTATGGTGTATCTCTTTTTCTCGTTGTTTACTTTGTCTAGTATTTTTATATTGTCAAAATCAGGCTTATGTTTTGTTTGTGTTATATGCTGAGACAGTGCTGTGTTTTCTCTGTTTTTGTTGACATCAGCTTTGTGCTCATTTACTCTTGACTCTAAACTTCTCTTAGTTGTTCCAATGTAAATAAGATTGCAGTTATTATTTTCATTCCCTTTACATTGAATTTCGTAAACTACATTGTTTTGCTGTAATTTTGCTATTGGTTTTTTTTTTTTTTTTTGTAAAAATTGCATTTAATGTTTTGTTTGGCTTGTATGCAAAGCTTATGTCAATTTTATTTTTATTTATTGTTGTTTTTATACTGTTGTTGTCGGTTAGGCCAGGTATGTATTTTACACTGTAAAATTGTTTTTCTATGTTGGTGTTACCATTGTTGCTGTTTTGTATTGGTTTGTATGCTGTTAATAGAGACTTTATTAATTTTATGGGGAAGCTGTTATTGATCAATACGTCGGTAATTTTTTGAATATTTTGTGGATGGTATATATTGTCGCTGATGTCCAGTATAAGGTTTTTGGCCGTGTTTATTATTTGGGATTTTGGTTGTGTTGCATTAAAATTGATTATCCTGCCTGATGAAATTTCTTTTTGATACCAGTCAAATGTTATTTTGTTTTTATTTTTAATCAGCATCATATCAAGGTATGTTATCCTATTGTCCGTCTCTACTTCCATAGTAAACTGAATTTTGGGGTGGTATTTATTTAATGTGTCAAGTATTTCTTCTTTGTCGTCAATGTCGATTATAGCTAAAATATCATCTACGTATTTTGCTACGTACTTTATTTGAATATTTTTGCTCTTCAATTCGGCTAACGCTACGTCCAGTAAATTGTCTAATACGATGTCGGCAACTGTATGTGAGAGCGGGTTTCCCATTGGCATACCAAATATTTGATTATATACTTTGTTGTCGTATACAAAATAATTGTTGTCATACAGGCAAAACTTTAAAACTTCTAAAAATTTTGAACGTGGTATTTTTGTTTTTATTAAGTTCCACTTATCCATTATATTGTTGATAGCAGTGTTAATTGGTATATTCGTGAAGAGTGAAATAACATCAAAAGAAACTATAGTGTCATTGGCGTCCAGTTTTATATTTTTCAGTTGTTGTTTTACTTTAAAAGAATTTTTTACGTTATATTTATCAGAAATTATGTTTTTGAGTATTGATCCTACGTATTTGCTGAGCTTGTAACAAGGTACTTGAACTGATGACACTATGGGTCTGAGAGGCATGTTGGTTTTATGTATTTTCGGTAGTCCATAAATTCTCGGAGCTGTTGCGGCGGAACAAGTAAGCATGTGTTTTTTCCAGTTGTCTATATATTCTTTTTTATGTAATTCATTTATTATCTGGTTATTTGTTTTTATTAATTTTGAAGTAGGGTCTATTCTTATAATTAACAGCATACAAACCAATACAAAACAGCAACAATGGTAACACCAACATAGAAAAACAATTTTACAGTGTAAAATACATACCTGGCCTAACCGACAACAACAGTATAAAAACAACAAAAATAAAATTGACATAAGCTTTGCATACAAGCCAAACAAAACATTAAATGCAATTTTTACAAAAACAAAAACACCAATAACAAAACTACAGCAAAACAATGTAGTTTACGAAATTCAATGTAAAGGGGATGAAAATAATAACTGCAATCTTATTTACATTGGAACAACTAAGAGAAGTTTAGAGTCAAGAGTAAATGAGCACAAAGCTGATGTCAACAAAAACAGAGAAAACACAGCACTGTCTCAGCATATAACACAAACAAAACACAAGCCTGATTTTGACAATATAAAAATACTAGACAAAGTAAACAACGAGAAAAAGAGATACACCATAGAAAGCTTAAGAATACAACAAAAAATAAACAAAACAATGAACATTAAAGAGGACACAGACAATTTAAGCGCCAGTTATAAACTCGCATTAGTTTAAGGAACAGTTTAAATTAAATTTTGTGTTTGTTAATTCATGTTTAATATTGTTTTTTATTGTTAATTTTATCAAAATTCCTTAATTTATTAATGTAAACTCTACTGTCATAGTGTGAGTAAACATATTTTGTACATTTTCGCGGTAATTGTTTTTAATTGTAACTGTGTTAAATTTTCTTCTTTTTAATTAAATAGACGACCCCTTGAGAAAGTGAACAAAAAATTCACGAAACGTTGGGGAAAAATGCAATAAAAATTGTTTTTTATTTACATGGATTAATTCAGGCCTGATTAGCTTAAAATATAAGATTATACATAACAACAAATATAATTTATTCTAAAACACAATTTCTTTGAACATATCTCCGCCATTAATAGACCAATGTTGCTTGATTTTAATAGCACCTTTTTCGAAACAATGTCTGAGAGAATGGTGGTCGGAAATTTTCTTTATCTCATCTGACAACTTGGCAAAACTGATTATAACCCAATTACGGACAGACGGACATCTCTAAATCGACTGCCCTTGTGCATAAGGATTAAGAATATTTATAATTTATTTGGTCGAAAATGAATATTGTAGAAATTACAAACGGATTGACAAAATTATATGTACCGTTTAGAGTTGCCGTTTTTAGTAGCTTCCTACCAAACTTGATAGTTTTGAAATGAGTTGGTAGGTTGATAGGTTGTGTCGTGAATTTGGTAGTTTTTTTCAACTTCAGTTTTAACTTTTTTTTTACGCTAATCAGATTTCATCCATGTATGATTTTTAGTAATCAGCTTTCATCTATGATTGCTTTTGTATGCATTATAGAGGCGACAGTAATAACAAGTGGCAACTTTTCGGTCTTAATGGCCATCTTCTTACTGCAACAGTTTTTATTTTAATTTCGAGTAACTTTGTCCAAAAAAAATATATTGACAAACATTTTAATATCGATTATGAAAATAAAAATACACATTTAGAAGCTGGGAGCAAAAGCAGAAGTTTTTTTTTAAAAGATTATTTTGATAATCATGAAATACTTTGAGTTTAAATAAATATAGTGCAGTTTTAAATTGAATTTTCAATCAGCTTGAAATTTTTGGAAATTAATAACACCTCGAGAAACCTTATCTAAAAATGACAAATAAATTCTGCCTTTGTTATCAGAGTTCGATAAATTATTAGATAAAATTGTATCGCAGTGGAATTTACTAAAAGTAATGAAATGGAGAATAATGTTTTTTGGGAAAAGGTTGGCACAATTAAAAATGGGCTTAATAAATATGTTAGCGATCTAGTTAATTTGTTTTCAAGTTATTGTCTTTACTACATAGTTCAGCAGCTGCAGAAAGAAAATTTTCATCACTTGCGTTAGTAAAAACCAAACTTCGAAATAGACTTGAACTATTTTTCTTAAATAATATTATGATGTGCAAGCAAATGATAAATAAGACTGATTCGCACTATATATGGTCAGCTAAAAGGGACTTTAAAAATAAACCTTTTTCCAAATAAACACTTGAGATTTTTACTTTTACAAATGAAGTCTTATTGATTTTTTACTTAAGATTTTTTTTCTTTTACAAATTATTTGTTATTTATTTTTATAAAGATACATATTAACATTGGTATGTATAAACTTGTTTTTTTTTTTTAATAAATCTATTTCTTTTTATAACTGCTTATTTTTAATTTTTTGGTAGGTTGACATGCCATTTGGTAGTTTTTGAAATTAAATTTTGTAGGAGAAAAATTTTGAGAGGCAACCCTGGTATCCTTTCCACCAGGGGTCAAGGATATAACAAAGCGATTATTCAGTTATTTAAGTATAAATGTTTTTGTTTTATACTTGCATATTTCCTACCATATATTTATGCAAGCTCAATTTAAGCACTTGAGATATTAGTTCTTGAATTTAATTAAGAACATAAGAAAAATATGTTTACATACATTATTTCCCTTTTAAGTTCAACCGAGTTTTATACATATTTAGATATTTATATAAAGGGTAGAATATTCAAAGTTTATTTTGAATAAAACTTAATGGGAGAGGGGTAGAGGACAAAAGCCTAATGTTATCAGTCTTAAACGATGTCAACAAAAGCAGATTTTAAGATATTCGAAATATAGATATCTCCCGATCTGTAAGATCCAAACAGATCCAAACTGATTTGATCGATTTCTCATGTTTTGGGAGTAGAGCCCCATAGCAAACAAGGCCTTACTATATTATACCGTTCAATTAATCCTACGCAACGCCGGGTACAATAAAATGATTTCGACTAAGTGTAGGAACATAACACACGACGCCACAGAGGAGTATTTGACCCAAAAAGCTGGCTAAAATTATTAAGCGTGGTTTTTGTTTTAAACGTTTAACTTTTTTGATAGTTTTAGCTTTAGTTTGATAAAAAAAAGGTAGTGGCAGATTTTTATTGGGTTAGTGTTATTTTTGACACCCCCCACCCACCAACCACCCACCCAACCACTATTTAGAACTTTGTTTTTTTTTTTTTTTTCATTTTGAAGAGAATTTATTTTTATATATTTGTTGTGTATTTTTAGAAAAATTATTTATTATTACGTATGCCGTTCTCCCCCTCGCATTCCGCCAAAATTTGATTTGCAACTGTACTTTATTCTAAGAGCAAGTCAAATTAAATTTAGATAGTCGAACTATTGTAGTTATGTAGATACAGGGAAATAAAACAAAGCTTTTTATGGATGTTACAATGTCTATTTTCTCAAAATTATAATATATCCAATATTAAATATTTATAAAAATTGGTCTCGTAGCTTGGCTTTCTATAAGGAATAAACAACCAAATAAGCAAAAACATGTTCCCTTCTAATATTTATTCTATATTATTAAATACAATGGATATACAATTTTGTTGGCATTGTATAAAATTTCATATTGGTTTTTCGTGAGCATTTATAAACAATGCTAAAGCACCCGCCGTTGAAAACTTATTGACTGTGTTGACTTCGGAAGTTGTTAACGATCACTTGTAAATTTTTGCTTTTCTTGGAGATCGTGTTATATCCATTATTAATTTAGCCGCATCTGGCTCATTGATGCAGTAAATGTGATCTCCTCTGTTGTTAATTGCTGACGAATTTCTTCTCTTTCACTTGCTTCATTAAATAATTTTTTTGGTCGCCCTGAAGATGAACTGCCAAATACTGGTATTGTCACAGTTCCTTCCAGCCATTTAGCATACGTGCTTAAAAATCGGTCCTCTTTTCGTTGTGCTAAACCCCAATATCTTTTGAAACAATTTTTGAAATTTATAACACACTGCATTACTGCTTGTATATCCCCATCTCCCTGGCATTCTGAAATCGCACACAATTTACTAGCTAAAAACTGCAACTTCTCGTCAATGATTCTAGCATTAGATTCCTGTACTATTTGGAATAACTCAAATCTTGTGTAATTTTTTCCATGTTATCTCTCAAAGTTGCAAAACTCTTATAATAAGAATTTTGCGCAATAAGCCATATATGTATATTTTTCAAAGTGCATATTTCCGTTACTTAGTTAGTAACTTGATACTTGGGTGCATTTTTTATATACCTGCACCGTTTTTAAATGTAATTTTGATTTGTAACCCTTTTAAATTAGGTATGTTTATAGCTAACTATATTTTCAGAAGAAATAAAGTGTCCTGAAGACGCTGAAGTATTACATAGACCGCTGGTAAACAAAAACAGTTTAACAGGTGTGTATGCGTGGGTTGACTTACAGTTAGTAAATTTGAATTTATAAAGTAAGAACTGAATTCTAAGAAATTGCTATTTAAAGGCAGGTAATCCATCATGTTGGTAGTTGTTAAAAGTGATTAAATAATATTTCACATCAATAATTCGAAAAACACAAAAGTTTATGACTACAATAAAGTATAGGAAAAAGTGCCTTATGAGCAAAAATAGAAAAAAGTTAAAATTTTCAAAAAAAATCACCAAAAATAATGGCGCAAACTTGCGCAAACTTTTTTCCTTTTTTCTTAAATTAGAGATTTCATATTTTATTGTGGTATATAACATTATTTGTACAACAGCTACCTTCACTTTCAAAAAGCTTTTCCTTTTTTGTTTTTGGTAAGAATTAATATATTTAAATACATAGTTTTTTTTTATAATTAAAATTTTAAAAATAAATATTTAAGATAAATTTTTCTTTTTAAATATTAAAAATAGCTGCTGATGAAATCTTTCAGGCAAAAAAAAAATCAATGTAATACCTCTATTCGTTTAGCCATAAAAAAATATCATATAAATATCTTGAAATCGAAAAAATTCAATAAAAACGCATGCAATTTTCTTTACTTTCCTGACTTTAACAGTGTCCCACAACCACAAATCTTAACTTACACCCTTTAAATTGCACGATATGATGTAGAATTTTGTTCTCTATCGATCTGCGTAATTTTTTCTTAGGATTTCATCAAATTAATTTTTGCCTTTTTGGCCAGCTTTTTGGGTCAAATACTCCTCTGTGCGACGGTAACAGTACTTTCATTTTTTTTCGCCCCTCCTTCAATCTGTATGAAGGTTTTGAAAACTTCTATTAAATTCGTTTTTTTTTAATAGAATTTATGTGATTCAAATAAACGTAACAAAATATTTAAACAAAATATTTGTTTCGTCAGAGAATCGTCGTTATTTTGTCATTAACTCTCAGTAACGATAAATCGTTCTGTTACCGTCGTCTGTCGTGTTTCTACACTATATTGTTCAAAATTTAACTACAAATATCATAATTTTATTTTAATTAACTCATGATTAGATTAGTTGCCATCTTATTATATCAATTACTAAAAAAATGAAATTTGTTAATTAAAGTAGATCGCATTATCTGTTAACGAACTTTGCTTGATCGTTTCTACCTTTACTAAAATCGATTTTGTTAGTTGCGAGATGCAAAATAACTTACTCAGCACATTAATACTGACACCCATTTTTTTATTCGATTATCGTTGCAATTAAAAACATAAAATTTTTTTTTTTTTTTTTTTTTGCTATTTACAGATTTTGAGTTATTACTAAAAGTATTGCAGAAAATATTTTAAAATTATTTCGTTAAACTTATATACATTATAATACTAATTTATAATAGTGTAAGGCAAAAGGATAGATAAAAACCTTTTAGAAGTTTAAAAAAAATTCTTACATTAACCCTTCTATTAACTTCGTAAAGAAGTTGAGGAAAATGTTAATGTTACAAATTCCTTATTTAATCATAACTTCAAAACATGTTGCGATTTTTAATCTTTGTGCAATATTACTAATCACTACTGTGAACATTTCCTGTTTCAAATTTATATGTACTCTATTAGTTGAATACCGCCAAGGTTAGCTAAAAATAATCTTTAGGTTCTTGTTTTTTATCACCTGTAGATTTTTGATATACGCTTTTGCACATCTTTTTGATCACATTTGTCAACCATTAGTCACAATTGGTCGTATGCATATTTTGTAGAGTAACATCTTATTATACCCTTCACCACAAAAAGTGGAAAAAGGATAAATATAAGTTTGTCATTCGGTGTATTATTTCTACAATATCAATTTCCGACCGCATAAAGTATATATCTTCTGACTTCTTATGCATAGCGAAGTCGATTGAGCGATGTCAGTCTGTCCGTTTTATAAGTGTGCCCAGGCAAACTTGATTTCACAAGAAAAAGTATGTCAATCGATCAGATAGAGTGTCGAAAGAGGTGCTATTGGAAATTAGCATGATCGGCCTATGTCTTTCGAGGCTGCAGGCAAAACACCACGCCTACCTACATTTTTTCATGTCATTTGGGACAACTAAGTAACTTCAATCAAAAAAGACAAATATATGGGGCGATAGTAATTAAAAAATAAGAAAAAATATCAAGTGAAAAAAATGGTGCTCAGTCATATTCTCTGAGTTACGGGGCTTGAAATTTTAAAATTTTTTTAAATATCAATATAGGTGGCAATTTAAAGGTTTTGAAGAGATCTTTAAGGAGATCTAAAATTTTTTTAAAGATGTCTAACTCATTAAGACCCGATGTCATTTTTATGTAAAATTATGTATATGCAGTACCTAATTTTTTTTAATTCTCTGTTACCCCAATATTTGCTTTTTTGATTGGACTTACTTCACTGAAGTAGATTTGCATAGTTGGTGAAGGGTATATAAAATTCGGCATAACCGAATATAGCACTTAATTGTTTTTATTACAAATTAATGTCGATTTACAATTTAGTAAAGGAGCTCTACCGCATCGCACAATTTAATCACGAGCTTGAAGAATATAATCTTTAAAACTTAATTTTTTTATCTAAAACAATGCCCAGATATTTAGTGGTTTTACTAAGAGGTATTACTGAAACCCATATATTAGTATTTGGAATCATAAAAAATTGATTTTGTTATCTTTTCGAAATAAAAAAAGAAACTCATGCGTTAATACAAAATAAAATTTAAAACAATAGGCATTTTTGAACTAAACACAAAATAAAAGGAATCAAGAGAAAAGCAAGAAATCGAGTTGCACTAAGCAGACAAAGTGGCGAATGAAGCTGATTTAAATGGCACGAAATTTATATCATGTAACAAATAGTAATACGAAAACATAAAACTATTTTAATTTTCACAAATAATAAATAGCACGAAGTTTTTTGTGAAAATATAATTTAAAAAAAATATTCCCTATTTTATTTAATTAACAATTAGTCCTATCGTCAAAACTTTTCTTTTTCCTTAAATTTAGATCATTATTAAACAAAATGATCGCATTTATTTTTCCCTCGATATTTTTTTCACTTTTTCCTTTGATTTTTTAATTTTTTTTTCTTAAGATAACTTGATACAGTGTAAAGACGCTTGCCAAGATTTTGATTGCCAAGCTTTTTATAGAAATTATGGCCAGGGTTACCGTTGGGATTTTTTTCTAAGTGGCACAAAAGGTCATTTTATGTAAATGAAGTCGCACAAAACAGTCATCTTAGAAAACAAAAGTTGGTAATTCAAAAAGGTCACTTTGTCTCTTCGTCTCGCTTAAGCCTTTTGTACTTGATTGATCCCATTGTCTTGAATAATACTGCGAAATATAACGTTGCTTGGAAGTCTATGTGGCATATCAACTGTTTTGATTTGTATGTAATTTTTAATAAATAATTAATTGCTGAAATTAGTTTAATAATGATTATTTGACCCTTTTTTATTAAATTATTTTCTATTTTCTTAAGCTTTGGGTCCTTATATTTTTTAATAATATTTTATTTCAATATTTCGGTACTTTCTGCGTACCTTCTTCAGGAAACAAAATTAATATATAATATATTAATATATATATATATATATATATATATATATATATATATATATATATATATATATATATATATATATATATATATATTAATTTTGTTTCCTGAAGAAGGTACGCAGAAAGTACCGAAATATTGAAATAAAATATTATTAAAAAATATAAGGACCCAAAGCTTAAGAAAATAGAAAATAATTGCTGAAATTTTTAAAATGTTTAAAATACTTGTTACAAAAGATTTAGTACTTTATTCCTGAAGAAATATTACAAAAAGCTGTCTAGTATTTCTTCATGGCAATGTTACAAAAAATTTAACGAAGTTACAAAATAAAAAATAAATCTTGATTGCTTTTTAGCCAACATTAATGAGTTGTTAAAAAAATTTTGGGTAAACTCACAAAAAATGGGGAAAGTCACAGATCGTAAAAAAAAGGAGTCAAAAAGCGACTTCAGTCGATGAACGGTAAAGCTGGTTATGGCAGAGTATAGGAAAAAGCTTGAAAGTGTAGTTTTTTACTAGAAATATTATAAACTAAACAAAGGTTTAATTTTATTTTGATTTAAACTAGTGAGCAGATGTATCTAGAATAACTCCAAGAGATTAGATTCATCTGCTTTTTCATTTTTATATTAAAGTTATTCGTCTCTAAAAACTTTATTTATTTATTTAAAACTACAAATTAACAATTTCTACCAAGATAAATTGAATATTAGGTAAAACTATAACAGGGCAGGTTATAGAATTTGCTTTACACATTTTTTTCGAATCAACGTCCAAATTCGATTACATTTTGTTGACACGCCATTTAAAATAATGAAAAAAATTTTAATTTTAAAATCGAGAAAATATTTTTGAATAATTAATTTGTTAATAAAACAGTGAAAGAGTGCAGATAAATATAAAATAAAACAAACAAAAAACAACATTCAATAAAAAAGAAAACGATACTTTCAGAAATATATTTATAAAAAAGTTTATTTTTTTAACAAATTATACATTTAAAAAAATATTTGATAAAAACGTTATTTTGCGGTTTGCAAAAAATCAATGATGCTGACAATAAGCAACTTATCTATAAATTTTTCCAATCATTGGAGTATACAGTGTGCAAATTACTATTTACATATACAAACAATTTTTGTTAAATTTCTTTTTCTTCTCTGTTCTTTTATATATTTGATCGTACACATAAATTTACACAAACAATATGCACGCGTTTTTTTGGTTTTTTTCCTCATGCGACTATCTCTTATTATTACTAATATGCTATTTTATTTTGAACCGTTGTTCTATAAGGAAAACAAATATTTATAACAGCCATATCTAAACAAGGGCGGAAAGCGTTTTTTTGCTGTCAAAAATTCTCATTGAGCATTACCGAAATAACGCGGCGGCAACGCTTTACAATTAAAAAATCCAATTTTAACAAGGCGTTTAATAATAATTAAAAATAAAAGCAAAACAAATTTTTGTTATTTTAATAAAATTTTCAATTTACACAAAACAAACACCAGAATTGTTATTCTTTTTAAAATATTTAGGGAAGTTATAAATATTTTGCAAAAAATCTAGTTTAGAATTTAAAATAATTGGGTCCGGGGTGTAAAATTTTAAGCAAAGATTTTGAGTGACCTTTAGTTTCGGAGTTACGGACATCCAACGTTTGTATGTATAATATGGCATTATCGAGTATTTTATAGAGGAATGACGCAATATGGGAATCATTGGAAAGATAATTTTTTGCTTAGATTTCCAATTACACCCCGTAGACAACTTTTTTCGTTTTTGATCTGCGTACGTTAACTTAACTTAAGCCTTTATTTTTTAATAACTCTGTTTTTTATCATTTTGACATAGCGTTGGCGCTTATGTTTAGGTATGGCATTTCAGCGTTAATGCTATGCGGAAGAAAACGTTCCTCTTTCCGCTTTTATTTTGGTATAGCTGTAAGTTTTATTATTTCTCAGTAATAACAAAAGAAAAAGAAATAAAAAAAGATTAAAAATAAAGCTTTGAAATTGTTTAAAAATCTATGATAAGATAAATAATGAAAAAACTCAATTAGTGAATATTTTGTTCTATATATGTATATAATAATTGCACTTGTAGTTACGTACTTTCGGTTTTCGCTTATGAAATGTTTAAATTTTATTATATAAAAGTAAAAAGTGGTGGGGACATAGATGTTGACATGCATCATAACCAATCAAAAATCCGATTTCTCGTTTTTGTTAGTTACATGGTTTTGGATTTAACTAACGATTTATAAAATCAACAACAAAAAATTTAAAAACATGATTATAATTTTTTTAACACATGTACACATTTTATAAAATTACAGTTTTTTGAAATAAGAATACATCTCAAAAAAGAAAATATAATTTTTTCAGAATCTATGATTATTTAAATCCCATAAAAACATTAAGAATTTAAAGATGTTCTATATTAACCCTTTCGGGACGGAGTTTTATTTTGAAAACCAAATTATGTATGGTAAAATTTTTTTCATATTCTAAAAGGTATGATAAAAGTATTATGTTCTCCATACTTAATAATTTTAAATTCGTGCTTTTATCCTGGGATATATAATCCCAACAAGCATTTTCAGTGGACGTGGGATTCCACTCAGTGTTCTCGAAGAGCGATTCGCAATTAAAAAGATAACTAAAATATAATTATTATTAGATTTAGATAAAAGTTTACATTTATTTTTAACATTTTAGGAATGCAATTAGGTATTTATTTGTGGAATGGCCCACAACACTTGTAACATAAGGCGTTGTTACAACCTGAGCATATCATCTTTTTTCGCTTTTCTATGCCAAGTGAAGAACAGCGGACACAGCGACAACGCTTCTCTTGCTCTACTGGCAAGTGGTCTCCAATATTGAGGCTATCCGTTTTTGGACGTTTGGGAGTTCTACCTCCCTGGCGATTGCATTGAAAATAAGGAAAATACGACAGTTTGAAAATTGCTGGGACGTATTATCCCAGTCGTCCCGAAAGGATTAATGCATCTTAGCGATTTACCGTTAAACACTCAAAATGAAAAATTAAAAATTTACCTCGACTGCAGCTATACGATTGAAGTGTGAAGTTTGCGCTAGCCTTCTAAAAATATCATCCTTGTTTCGAATTTTTTCACAAAATCCCCCATCGTACTTTTAAGTTCGCAGTGAATTAAATTTAATTAAATACCGCAATAAAAAATGAAAAAAATATATGTTACAGATTAATTAAATTTTTACCATAAAAACCAATTATGCTTTTTTGGTTTTTGTTAATTTACAATATTTTTTTACCACTCTATAGAAAATATTTAAATAACTATTGTTAAATTGAAAAAAATGCATATTAAGTTATAGCATAAAAAGTTTAATTATATTTTATTAATACACATTTAGCTTTAATTTAATTATGATCAGATTCTTTTTTATTTCTGTAAAACAATATTGAAAGTAATGAAAACTTAATCAAAGGAGAATTACAGTATTTAAACCGCTGTAGCGAAACATGCGATAGATTGAAATACATCGTAACCCTCTACCCATCAAGTGGTTATATAATGTTTTTGTTTTTCTTGGGCAAACAACAGAGAGATGAATTTATAATAGATGACGGAAACAACCAGAAAAAATATTTTTTCTACATTAACATCAAAAGGTTAAGATTTTTGTTATTCTTATAAAATCTGTTGTTTACAAACAGAATACCTTATGTATTGCAGAAAATGTAAAAAAAAAACTTAAGTGTGTTCCGGAAGTGACGTAATATGCAAAAAGTAAAAATCATTTATTGTGACGGATAGACGCATCAAATTTGCATATTGTATGTAAAACTATATCCGTTATAGCAACAAGTACAAGAAAAACCTTAAATTAATGAGCGTGATAGTGAATCAATTTTTACGTCCGTATGTGTCCTTTTTTGAATCACAAAAGGCAGAAACTTAAACTTTAAACGTTTTTTATTCCCGCTACGGGATTAAATACAAGTAAATTAAAATCGAACTAATGCATATGGGTTTTGCTATAGTGATGTGACTTTAACGTATATGACTTATGTGTTTCAACCGTAGTTCGCACTTATACACAGTGTGAACGTTAAAAAAAACACTATGCAACAAATGGAAAAAAATTTTAAATCATTGAACGACCACTATATTTTTTGATACGTTATGGTTGCCTAACTGCAAAAATCATCAGTATTTCAAATTCTATGGATTCATTTTTTTTTATTTTTTTCTAAAATTGCCGATTTTTGAAGAGGGAGCTTCGCACTTATTATCATAACTTTGAAACCACGCATTCCATTTTGTTGTGCAGCACATGAAAACATTCTAAGTTATTTCAGCATTAAACGGTTTTCAGATAATGTTTTAGTATAATCATTACTTTCGCAGCTATTGGGACAGACGTTGAAAAAAAAAATTTATTTTACCTAAAAAATTTTAAATTTTAGATTTTTAAAATTCGCAAAAATTAGAAAGCCTCAAATATTTTCCACTATTTTCCTCCATCTTTAAATTTAAAGTTAAGTTTCTGAGTTAAATCTCAGCTTTAAAAAAATGTATCCATAGAATTTGAAATACTTATGATTTTTGCAGTTAGGCAACCATAACGCATCAAAAAAAATATAATCCCAATTCACGATCTTTGTGCAATATTCTTGCATCATAGCATTTGAAAAAAAGTGTAGCATATTTTTAGTCTACACCTACAAAACATACGGTAATGAGTAAAATATACTACACAATTTTGCAAATGCTATGATGCAAGATCATTAGATCAAAATTGTTCAATGTTTTATTGCTTGTTGCATAGTGTAATTGAATACACCAATACCCCGATTTGCGTCGCTTCAGTTTGCGTCGCTTCGAAGTTGCGTCTTTTTTTAAGTTTCTGGAATTTCAATGCTGCGTTGTTTTTGTTTCAGTTTGCGTCGCATGGCTTCGAAGTTGCGTCGTAAATGCTTCGATTTGCGTCGTTGATATGAAATGTTTTTACAAAGCTAAAGCAGAAAAAGGGGATTTCCCGTTTAGTAGAAAGCAAATTTGCAGGTGTGCGTTGTTTACATGTTAAGCGTAGTTATTAGTTTCGAATTACATATATGTCGTGGAGTGAAGTTCAGTCTGAAAGTTAAAAATATGAGCCAAAAAAGAAAGCAAATAACTTTAGACTAGCCCCTTCTACAATTAAATCCATTGTTATATTTTTATTTTAATAAAATCTGTTTTTCAAAAAATAATAAGAAAATATTTTGATTTAAAAACCCTTTTTCTAAGCTAAAATGTTTAAATCCTGTATTGACTAAACGAAAATCAAATACATACGTAAACAACTGAAAATTCTGCTTCAGTTTGCGTCGTTTCGATTTGCGTCTCATTTTTTCAGTCCCAATTAACGACGCAAACCGGGGTATTGGTGTAATTTCTTTTAAACGGTTATAGGTAGACATTTTAAAATTTCAACAACAAATTACAAAAGATAAGATCAAAAATTAAAACGATAAGGTGGCATTTGGCGGATTTATGATTATTATGCTATTATTTACAAAATATTTAACTAAGAGGTTTTTATATAAAAGCGAAATTTGCATTTGGTCATTCAACAGTGTTTCCTTCTTAGTTTTCAAGACTAAGCTAAGCGTATTTCTTTTGGCTTTTCTAACATTTTTTAGAATAAAAATTATCCTAAATAAGATCAATTTTTTTTCCAAACTATATATTTTATTTAGTCAGCAAAAACATTTTTAAATTTTGATCAAAAGTTCAAAGAAAAATCAATATTACCACGATTACATTATAGACCAGGAATACGAAAATGTTAATGTTGCTTTGTGCAGCAGTAAGGCAGATATCCAAAATTTTAAATCTGATATTTAAACGGATTGTTATTAATGTAGGGGGCATATCGAAGCAGATCGCTTTCAAAATATGTTCCTTTCCACATCCTTCATTACTCGATGATTACTTTTAACAGATTCAGAAGTCACGGCAACTCCCATTGAGTCAAGTGCTTAACTGGACTTTGCTATTGACCATAGTGATTTCAGACTGTCGACTGATAACTGTCGACCTTCTGCCTAAACACGAAGTCCCCAGTAATTGCAATCATTTGTCCAAGGCTTAAATAATTTATGGCATCCACTTTCAGAAAGCTTCTGCCCGTAGTCCTAAGTTATGCCAGCCAGTATCGGCCATTCCCATACAATATGCGCTATCGTGTAAAGGTTTTATAGGAACAGTCTGTAAGTATCATCATGGATGTCTAGAAATATCCATGACCTGCATCTAACAGTTAATACACTTTAGGTACTTTTATCAAATTCGTGCACCTTGCTGCTCTTCATGCCAAGAGGCTCTTTGGGTACAATTTAAGCCAGTCTATAGTGCTTCTCTGGGTTCTGGCCTACAGAATTTCACAGCAGATCCTTTCTTCCCCAGCCAGTCTGCTGCTTCGTTCCCGGCTGCATCTATTTCTCCTCTAACACACATCCACGTTATCTTTTTACGCGAGGTACATCTATCAATTTTATGGACACATTTCAGCACCAGACTAGAGTACACGTTCGTATACCTTCTGCATTTTATAACGACAAGTTAAAAAGTGCAATAAGAATCTAACTCCCATGCACTTGGCTTTGCAGCAAGTTATCAAACGCACGCACCAACCAAGCAATCCTCTCAAGGTGTAGCCACTGCAGTTCTCCAGATAATACGGCCACATAATAAACTGGCAGTACAGGGCACATTCATAAAATTAACTCTATGTGAAACCAACAAACCAGTAAAGTTGTCATATTTTAGATTTTGACAAAATTTTGTAGAATTGTTGTTTAGGTTCCCAGGGAAATTCTACGAAGTGTTAATTTTTGCACTGGCCATGTTCGGTACAGAGAAAAAGTGATAATTAAAAGAAGTATGTTTACAAATAACTAAGATTGCGTTTGAAAAGCTAAAAATAGATGTTCCTGTAGAAAAGATAAAAATTAGATTAAATCGTGACTTATACGACTTAAGACAACTAACTGTAAGCCTAAAAATATGCAAAAGTATATTTAAATACAAATACCCTGTACACTTATGAGAAAAGTACTGCATTTTAGTATAATATTTTTAACAGCATCCATTTGAACTACAAAAAAAAATAATTTAAAATTCGTTTACCAACACTCAATCAAACTCGACTCTCTTGACTAAAAATGAAGTGTTCGAAAAAAGGGAAATGTTTGACAGATATCTGTAGTTTATGTATGAATAGATGAAAAGAATAGACAAAATGGCTTGGAAGGTACAAAAATTAGAAGACATCAACACCACCCTTGTGAACTATTTAGAAAATCTTCATGCCTCATAGATAAGTAACATTGAGTAACTGTTCACCGACTAAAGTCACAATTTGACCCTTTTTTGCCGGTCTGTGACTTTTTATGAGACCTTTTTAAACTTAGATAATTTTTCGAATTTTTTAAATTGTTGAAACTTCCCCCCTTTTTGTGAATCTACCAACAAATACAAATTTTGTTATAAATGCATTGAAAATTACCTTATTATTATAATTTTTTTTTACAAAAAAGTGCGAGAACACGAATATCGATCTAGTGGTGTGACATGCTTGTCATAATATAAAAAGCAAAAAATTGTTATTTTATTTAATTTTTTTTTTTTTGAGGAGTCATTGTTTGCCTTTCAAGCTAAAAGGTTGGGTGCTAGAGTGACAAAAATACATATTAAAAACTGTAATGGAAAAAGTGGCAAGTTTTCACTATAATAGATAAAAACTTTTAGAGACGTGCCTAAAAGGCAAGCAAATGTTTTTTGTGAATTATGTATTAATTGATTTTTTTTGGCTCTTAATTGAAGATAAATTCATCCAAAATAGAGGATGATGATGATTCTTCCTCTGTTAAGAAGAGGAAGATTCTGCCGGGTGGTACAGTAGATTTGGAAAAGAAAAACCTAGAAAAAATTTTCAGGCTAAATACAGTTTTAGTGGGCAAATTGGATAATGCAGGCACAAAAGTTGGCTTGCTAGCTCATGAGAATGAAACACATAGGATAAACCTGGAAGCCTTTGTAAAAAATCAAGATGTTGAGAACTTGCTATCTATAGATATTGCAAATGATGCAAAAACTGAAAAGTTGGGTACGTTCGTAAATGCAACAGTTGCGCATCACTGCAACATAGTAAAAGTAAAACGTTCATTAATGCAACACTTGGCAGCACTGCTTAACGTCAAAAGTTCATTTATGCAAACAATTGGGAGTTGAAACCAAACTGTTGCAAATAATGCAAAAGTTTGGTTTCTGATGCAATAGTGCGCAATATACAAATTTGTTTGGATTAAAGCTACACAAAAAGTAAATTTAATAAATTTTTTTTCAAAAAGAAATTTAATATAATTTTTTCACATAAAACACGACAAAAGTTAAGTTTAAACGCAATATTTTGCAATATTCATACCTTTGTCTGGAAAGGAGCAAAAAAATAAGTTTAAATAAAAGTCACATCGCTATTACAAAGCTTTCAAAGAGAAATATATAAACACTTTTCGAGTGAAATTCCTAACCGACCACCTAGTGTTCTTGTCCAAAAATGCTTTAAGGAGTTTTGTAATTTCTATTGAGAAAATATGGATAAAATATTAATTTTATTTAAGTATTATGGAATCAAAAGTAGAACGAGACATTCGAAAATGGGTATAGAAAACATCATCTGGATACTGTTTAATAACACCAAAGTAATTTTTTATTTTAGGAATCACCCTTCTTTTAAGTCTGACTTTATTTCCTATAATCAGAAGTCGTTTCATCTTGCTTTTAATTGTTTTCTGTTAGATTTTAGAAGAAAGTTATCGCTTTTAGAATCAACATTTTCAATAATATTTGCTATTAATAATTTGGTTAACATTTTGTGTTTCTTTTGCAAAACGTTCAAAAAAGCAAACTCTTTGCAGTTATCATGCATTTGCAAAGCATCTGCAACAGCTGATCGCGCATCAGCAACAAAACTTGGCATAACTGCTGCAGTGATGCACAAATTTGCAGCATTTACGAACGTACCCGTTATTAGAAGACAGTTCAATTCAAGAGAAAAGGGTGACTGCTGCCGCTGTAAATATGCCAAAACTAAATAAATATTCAAGAGTACAATCAAAGACTAATGCAGAGGGTAAGAAGCGTTGTAAGGCTGTGCCAGTTCTTACTACGTACAATGCAAATATTAAAACTATTATTAGCGCTATTGGTAACTTGTTAGGGCACACAAAAATTATAATATTAATGTGTTAAGAAAAAGTGTAGCAAATATAGAGGTCTGCATTCTCGAGGACTATCAGAGGGTAAAGACTCTGCTCGACGAGCTCAAGGTGCATTTTAAGACCTATATGCCACGGAGTCTCCGCCCTTATACGGCGTTTATTGAGGATCTTCCTGATTCTTTTGAGTCTGAGGAGATATTGGAATACCTGAGCAATTTCCAGATTTGCGCGAACATTATTAGCTTAGTTCGATAAGGGGGTGACAAGTGGGTTGTTAGGCTGACAAAGGACTCAGACATCGAATAACTGTACGCCACCCGGTACCTATTGAGGTGTCGGGTGAATATTAGAAAGTTTGGACGCTGGGTGTTGTCTTCCATTAGAATTTTGAGAGCTATCGGCATATTGACGACATTCTTGAGGGAAGCAAGATAATATACTCTGTATATTTGCTATGCTTTTCCGGCTTGGTTCAGTATTTCATCGCACCAGATAGAAAGGCTACGGAGATGGTGGAGATTAGTTTTGGTTGCTTGTCTTGGGCTTAGGCCTTATGTAGAACCAAACGAAAAGATTCGCAGGTCGTCATGTAGATCAATCTACAGCGCAAATAATTTTGCGCGGGTGGATGTCTACACGGTAGAAATGGCTGTGAAATTTTTGGAGGGCACACGATCCTTAGAGAACTCCCTGGTGAGAGAATGCTTCTTTGCGTCAAGAAATCTGGAGGCTGTTCGGATGTCAAGGTATATGTCTCTGGTAGATCTGTTAACCACAAGAGTGCTGGGATTCTTTACGAGGATAGAAGGGTACAATCTCTCAGTATTGAGAGCACAGTTTACAATACAGCCCAATAGTTTTATATTATTTGTATTGTCATTATATTATTTTATATGTTGTAATAGTTTTAAAAGCTTCACTTTGTTTTTTTGGAAAATCAACATGAATATGAATATTTTTTATTAACTTTATATACATTTTTTCGCATCATTGATTTTAGCTTTATGCTTTTAACAATATTTTGTAGAAATCAAGTTTAGTCTTTTGTAAGAAATATTCCAAAACTTTGTGTTTTCTTAATAATTCATCAACAAAAAGCGAAGATGAAAATTAAACAAAAAATAAAATTTCAGTGTGTGGTCGGAGAAAGCTGACTGAGTTCCAGTTGCTACGCATTCTTCCAACAACGTAAGATTTCGCGGTATTATTCCAAAGAACTAGAACTCAATTATAAATAGCTTTAACAAGATGAAGAGGTACTTTTACTTAGTTATTTATTTTTTTTAACTTTATTTATGTAAAACGATTTTTGTGCCAGTTTTCGAAAATTCTCAGCGCTAACCCTGCATGTTATGAATCTTAAAACGTAATATAAGTAATATTTTATTTCTCCATTAAACGAGTTCGATGCTACTTTCTTTTTCTTTAATTTTTCTCTTTCTTAATATTTTACAATGCATTTGGTATGGTATCTTTAAGTACAAACTTTTTTGCTTGAAATAAAAAATAATCCCGCAATATAAAAGTCGCCTCGCAAATTTATTATTTTAGTTTAAAAATTTTTTTTCTGTCTATCTTAAGTTATGCGTAAACTATGCTTACAGCTACTTAAATTCTTATTGAAATATAAAAAACATACATTCATATGTATAAACTTCTTAATTACAATGAGGCGTATCTAATATACAGAATAAGTCATAACTACTCTAACCAGGCCAAAGGCTCTAGACCAATGTACCCAATTGGCTTATATCCACAGTATTCATGGCCATTATAGATGGTGATGGAGAAATTGAGGTAGGGGGATATTGGGGTTTTATTACGGATACTGTTGCTGACGATAATGGTAATGACGTTGTTGATGACAACTGCGGGGAACAGGAAGTCAAAGCAGTTGAAGGTTTTTGTACTATAACAATGTTTGTTGCTTGTATTTGGTGTGATATTTGTGGCCTTGAGGTTAGAAATGTGGATGCCATTGGCATGTGTTGTTGTATAGTTTGTTGAAATTGTCGTTTAGGGAATCCACTTGTTATTAGTGGTGTTTGTGTTGGTGGCAAAAGCTGTGTTAATGTCGTTGATGCAGATGCTGCCGCTGTTGTTTGTGTATGAAACATTTGTTTCTTAATGGTTTTGGCATTTTGTACATGTAGCGATGACAACATATTTTTATCAATAAACATACATGACGTTGACTCTGTATCGTTAGGCCTGGCTTCTTCTACTGCTGGGGGTATTGTTAATTCTTGATGATGATTATGCTGATTATTTTGTTGTTCATAGTCATCTGTAAATGTTAGTATTTCACTAGGATTTGTTGATATTGAAGTGACATTTGAAGATATGTAGCTGGTTTGAAGCGAAGTTGTTTTTGTATTATTTCTAGTTAGATAATTTGTAACAGGTTCTTCAATAGAATTAGCCTCCTTTGATTGAGTATTTTCTGGCCGCAGGTCTATATTTGGTTTTGCTATTATCTTTTCTAATTTTATTACTTCCTCTTTTGATTTAATATTGCTCAAAGAATAATTTTTCAAACCCATAGATTTTTCAAAATTACTCAATAACACATTTTTTAGCGGATTTTCTGTGCTTTGTGTTGTAGAAGTTCGTACAGATTGCTTTTCAGTATTCGCCTTTATATCATCTTCTTTTTTATGGATTTCCTTTTCCTGCTGTTCTTGCAAATATTCCATACTAAGCCGCTCTAAAATGAACAGTTTCTTTTGTAATTGTTCATTTGCTTGCATTAAGTTGGCTTCAACCTTTCGTATATCACCAAATTGTAATGCCAAACAATTATCCAGCTTATCAATTTCCATCTGAACTTCTTGCTGAGTCTGTTGGGTCTTTCTTAGCTGATGCTTTCGTACTTTGGCATATAATTTTGCTGCCTGCTCTTCTTCCTTTTGCAGCTGTTTATTCAATGTGTAAATTTTCTCTAACCAAAATGCTTGCAATTCAATTTCCTCTTTACTTCCACTCTCCTTGATGGTATTTCCATCCATAGCTTTTAATTCATGCTGATAGCGTTGTTGTTTTTCCAGCTTTTCTTTATCTTTATTTGTTTTAAAATTAAAGTCCTTTGCCTGAATGCCTTCATCCTTTGTTTGCTTCTCTTTGTGTCGTTTCTTTTTCTTTTCCTTTCTCATTTCCTTATCTTTGATTTTATGTTTTGCCATCATATTTAATGCCTCAGTTGCTAAAGGTGTTTTATCTGTAACAGCTCCAGCAGCTAACGTCACTGTTGACGGTATTATTGCTGTCTTAGGGTTTATTGTTGCACGACAGCATGGTTCATCTATGCCCAAGAAAAGAAAAAGAAATAAGGAAATTATTTAGAGTAAAACAAAAAAATAATAATAAATATGCTTAAAGTCATGATACAAAAAATCATGTACGTATCGCTCATTTACTAACAGAACGTCAAAACACAAAAAAAAAACATTTCGAGATAATCGCAGTTAAAGTTTTTGACTCGTTCTCATCACCTCCAAAAAATATCAGATGGCTTAAGTTTCCACCACAACTACGAAAATAATGCATTAATAAAAGGAAACATTAAAAAAAAAAATTCATTAATAATATAATAAAAGGGGATGTCTTGAACAAACAATGTAAAATGTTTGAATTATGATGTTATTGCCGTAAAAATATATCCACTTCGGTGTCATAAACTAAAATTTGTCATTATTTGTGAAAAGAAAAATAGAGTTTTACTTAATAAATTTTTCATCAACATAGCCATAACTCATAAAAATATCTTACAAGCAAAAATTTGATACATTTTAGAAAGATCACCTTTTCATTTATACAGTCACCAAACGAAATGTGACGATGTTTTAGAAAGGGATATGATCTTCATGTTATGGAGTTTGCTCCACTACACAAATGTGTCATTCTTATTGACAAACAAAGTTTCCAAACATTAAATGAGATAACGACTTATTCTCTTAAAACCCGCAAAGTATAAAATATATAATAAAGCAAACAATTCGGTATTATTAACTTCAAAATATGATATTTTGTATTATGACCTTGTGTTTTTTAACTTGAAATTACAAAAAATAACACTAAAAATTAAATTTTTCCTTATAATTTTCAGCAAACTCTGGCAAATCATTATGAATAGACACATAACGATAAGTTGATTTCAAAAAAAGGACCTTCAATTTGGCTCCCAAGGTCATGCGATTTGACACCTCTCGATTACTTCCTGTGGAGCCACGTTAAGTCACTGGTTTATACTGATAAACCAGCAACATTTGATGCTTTGAAGGCTAAGATTGTTCGTGTTATTTGTGACATATCGCCAGCAGTACTTAAAAAAGTGACCCAAAATTGGACGTCCAGAATGCGTTTCGTCATGAGCAGCCCCAGTGGCCATATGTCCGAAATCTTTTTTAAATAATAATGCCATACTCTGGTTTTTCGTTTAAAAAATTCTTCATTACAATTAAATTTTTTGTGTTATTTTTTACATTTTAAAGTTCTATCGGACTTAAGAAAACATTCTTTATTAGTAAATTAGCGATATGGGTATAGGCGTCAGTATTTCAAAACAAAAATGTAAATAATTGAAAAATTATTATGATATTACTCATATACAAAGGTTTTAAAACGTTAATATAAAAAAGTATTAATACTAAGTTAAATAGCAGGTAATAAATGTATATTTGTAATCGCTAAATTTATTTGCCAGATTTTAGGAAGGTATTAAAGGAGATACTCACAAAGAGTCCATACATTCAGGACACCTTAAGTATCAATATTTACATTAATATGGGTATAAAAAATATAGATTACAAAAAATATAATAAGCCTTTATAAATATTTTTATTATTCAACATTGTATGCCTTTTACAAATTTACCTTTTAGAAATTCACATCGGTTAAAAAATTTTTTAAAGAAGCAGAACTGCAAAACTGTACAGAGTTTATTGCTTAGAATTTTTTTTTATTATCCTTTGGAAAATAAAAAATAACAACAGTCTAGACCTAAGATAATGAAGTTAGGATAAGATATGTGTCCCCTGTGGAATGTTAGTAAAAAGAAAAATTTTCCACAAAAGAGCAAAACAAAGCCACATAACTGTGTGAAGCTAATAAAATAAAAACATTTAAGGTATTAATTATAGTCCTAAGAAAATGTGTAACTTTGCTTTAGTTTAATATTCAGAATGAAAATAGCCATTCTGTTAATAACAAACAGCCATCAACACAAACATTTTTTTCTATAATAAAAACAAATAATTTGGCTATGATGAATCTTGTACACCCTTCACCACCTATGCAAATCTAATTTAGTGAAGTAACTCCAATCAAAAAACTAAATACTGAGTTGACAGAGAATTAAAAAATAAAAAAAATTTGGTACTGCATAAATATAATTTTACATAAAAATTATATCGGCTCTTAATAGGTTTAGCATTTTTTTTATAAATTTTAGTATTTTCTTAAAAATCTCTTCAAAAAGCTTTAAAATGATACCCATATTGATATTTAAAAAAAAATTTGAAAATTTCAGAGCCCCGTAACTCGGATAACATGGGCGATGGCTAATTTTTTGCGTGATGGTTTTTTCTTATTTTTTAATTCTCTATTGCAAATGACATAAAAAAATTGGAGGTAAAGGCTATAAAAACAGATTATTCATATGAAACAATGAATATTAAAAAGGCTCAGGAGTCATATCAAATTGCTCTGTGAGCTTTTCTAGAAATCCAAGGGGCCTTCTTTAACACGTTATACAACGCAATTAGCAGGATAAAGAGAATTACATTGATTAAGAAGTGAAGGTTAAGGATTTTTGTATGTATGGTTGCTAGGTTAGAACTTTGTCAAACGTCAAGCGCCATAACGGCAACTAACGCCTATCCACAAGGTGGCATGTTATAGTATCGTCTGTGGTGCGTAGTGACTGACAAGTGATATATATGTATTACCACTAAGACTTTTACAAGACTAAGAATCTGCAGAGTCATAGGCCGACGCTAAACAGTGTGAATATTGAGTCTCCTGATGACGTAAAATATTTTGGTCATTCTTGATAAAACACTTACTTGAAAAAAATATATATTTCAACTTTCGATAGGCCATGCCCATCCCCACCTGTTTTAGAGAATATTTGAGCAGAATAACAAGGTTACAGGATAAGTGATTAGATTAACGTCTGTCCTGCCAGTAAGCCCTTATCAGACGGTGGCCAAACCACAATTCTGTGCTATTTTAAGACCATGGCTTGCAGGACCATTAATCTACCCCTTGCTATAGGGTCAGATCCTAATAGCACACTTCCATCTATTCCACGCCAGACCCGCAGAAATAGGCCAAAACCACCACGTGTACTTTGAAGCGACTTCACCAATTACCGGCTACAGAGATGGGCGGCTCTTAGTATGGGCTACCGATTCCCGTGGTGCCAGTTTATTTAATTTCTATTATTATTAATACGTTATTATCATTTAAGGAAACTGGTAAAATCCTTCGACAGATACCGCACTGTCTATCGAGCTTCAGTGCCTGTACACTGGGGGACTGCGTCACCCTATACCCCCGAGGACCCTCGTCTGCACCTAGGTTAGGTCAGCACAGACTTGGATACTGCATATACCATACATAACACATTTAGACAATTGGCTTCACGCCTTTGGTAGCACATACGCATTATCTTGTTGAAATTTTGCGTGGAAATATTGTACTGCTTTAACAGCTTGTTTACCTACTTTTCTGGCGCTTTATGGCCTATTCTGACTACCGAAATAAAAAATTACGCAACTAGGAAATGTCTTGTGAAATAATATGAAAAACAATAAAATAAATGAATAAATTTCAGTTAAGAAATAATCTTTTTTATAACCTGATTATGTATTAGACACCAATAAAATGTAATCAATTTTCTGAATCGTCTTAGCATTCTGCTGATTTTTTCTTATCTCTCCACAAGTTTATTGTCAATTGTCTATCTAACATACTCAAAATCGTAAAATTGTGCAAAATATCCTTAAAAGAAATACGTTTACGTTGTGGAATTTCGACGGTGGTTATTGTATGTCAAAACAAATTATCAGGATATAAATAAAGCACGTATTATAACATATCATTTATAATAGATTTAAGAATAGGAAACAATCGTTTTTTGTTTTCCTTTATTTGTTACAATGTATACGAAATTCATCGTATAGCACTTACCTATAAAAATCTCTTCACCATCTTGTATTTCTGGTTCACAGCAATCAGCTTCATCTAAACCATTCAAATAAGTTTCCAGTAAATAGTTTTTACCCAACTCACGTTCACGTTTTCGATGTTTCTCCTCTTCAATCTTGGTAATTTGACGTTCCTTTTCACTGAGGACGTGTCATTATTTGTTGGTTTTATTTATTGTTATTTTCAATGGTTGTAAAGATTGTAGTGGTAAGTCCAAAAGTACCACAAATTGTTGTTTTATTGTAAAACACATGACCAAGAGGCAGAAAACAATGCAAACACATTTATATACACATATAAATATATCGCAAGTTTCATGATATTGCAAAGAGTTAAGAGTAAATGTTATTGTAGTCCAGAGGCAGTAAGGAAATGAAAATGAATAAAAGAAAATAAAGAAATTAAAAGGAAATAAAAGATAAAAGTTAAGTAAAAAATAAAAACCCAATTAATTATACCAACGGTTTTCTTTTAATTATGGCCGCCACAATGATTGTTTGTACTATTTTTATGCAACAGTAATATCAACTTTCCGTAGCAAAATAAAAATATGCAATAGAGATGGACGAGTGGTTACATTATTTTTCGAAAACAGAAAGAAGATTTTGTTTTACACTTCCACTTTATAAGTCTAACACCTTTAGACTTTTATGTATTAGGAAAAAATTTTAAAATCTTTTAAATATTATAATTGAATTTTAGAGAATTACACAGCTACATTTGAGGTACCGGATGCATTCCTGGTTGGCTATGAAAGTGCCGAAACCGAAGGCAGGCTAAGGCATATGACGATCAAGACCAGGGCATTTCCATGTTGAAAACATAATTTTTATTCCTCTCCAAGCGTCACATACCGAAAAAAAAAAGATGATGAAATAGTACCTACGCGAGCATTTTAAAAATAACGCAACCTGTAACTGGATTCGAAATTTACATACTCAAGCCAGCTAAAGCCATCGTCGTTAAAAGCGGCAAAGATAACAGCAGGTTAAAGGAAAATGTTGGAGGTCCTAATAAAAGTTATTAATGGAGGTTAATGACAACAACCTTCTTTACAGATGCAAATCCCTTAACATGAAGGACAAAGTGAAAACAAAGAGACCACCTCTTCGTGTTAGAACAGCATATCGTATAATATTGTGACTGACTGCGCTGCTTTTACGTGGCACCAGAGCAATACAAAATGCGACAACTGACAACTTAGAAAAGTCACTTTATTCTTTAGCTATAAATAATGCAGGAAGGTGCGCAATCCCAAACTAGCAAATTCAGCAGAATACAAAAACTAGTGAAAGGTAGACAGATATGCTAATCTTAAATATCGCGAAATCGATAAATAGGCAAAGTTGATACCTTACGCAACTGCTCAAAGGCCATGGTTATTTTAGGAGCTATCTCCTTAAAATAGGTGTAAGCGATAGGAAATTCCGCTTGTAAAAGGAAGAGGAAGTACCTGATGACGTAGAAGACTTTTTTTCGCCTTCACTTAGTGGGAAAGTAAGTGATAGAGAGAGACTGGAGGCCCAAGTGGACTTGCTAATGACTTCAGCCTTGGACTGGAATACGATCTACTGTGAACGCATATTACACATACAGAATAGGGTTCTCGAGGATATTTTATATCTTAGTCTTCTATGTTATCCCGTATTTTACATCAACGTCTTCAGCATTGCAGAACCGATTTTTTTCATTGATTCATTTATTACCAGTAGTACCTACGACTTCTTAACAATAAAAGTTAAGAGGTACGGTCAGATTAGTCGAATACTTAACCAAAAAGACGTAACTACTAAATTATGAAAAATAATTTTTTGTCCTCTTTAAATACTTATTGAGAAATATAAAAAAAGTTTAGATATCACATTTATTATAATAAAAAGCGCCATTCGTGAATATAGGTAACAGGAAAGATTAAATAAACATTTGTTAAAATAGTGGTTACGCTTTTTTGGACAAATATTTGACTAATCTGCCCGTATCTCAAGAAACATTCCAAAATTATTTAAAAGCCGATACAACCTTTTAAAAATTAATCTAAGCGAGCATGCGTTCTAGTTGCTAAAAATGTGTTTGATTCAAAAAATAAGAAAAAGAAATCAAACGAAAAAATTAAATCGGTGCGTTTTAAAATAACAAGAAGAAGCATCATATGAAGCAATGTAAAAACGCTAACAGTGCCTTCTACCTAGATAATGTCTTTTGTTCAATGGTGCTGTTCAGAAGTCAAAAAGTTGACTTGTCCAATTTTAAATTGTTTAACAAGTCTTTATTTTTGGTCACATTTCAAATTATAACAATTAAATACAACTTAATACCCTGTTCAGACATGTTTCTTAATTGAGTCAATTTATTCTTAATTGCGTTCATACATTCTCAATTAAGCTTATTCAATTAGCACAAGGCATATTTATTTTACTAGATAGTGTCGTCGGCCCAGCTGATTTCTCTTTTTATTACAAAAACAACATTACTTTTTGTTGTTGCTTTGAGTTGGAAGTGTCAAAAGCAATTTTCGTATGACCCGTCATTTTCTTTTTATTTGTTTGTTTATATTTTTTACTTGCGGCTTATAAATTTTATGCATTTCTTCTTCTCACTGAACATAGTTCCCAGGGTTGCATTTCGCATTTAATTCAATTAGTGATGTAATTTAGTACTAATTGCTCAATTTATCAACTGACTTCTTATATGGCAAATTGAGCTCAATTAAAGCGTTAATTGCGCAATTAAAGCGTATGTCTGAACAGGGTATAACAAGGTATATTGAGCAACTTAAAGCCCTCAAATTAATTGAAATAAAATATTGACTTTTAATGTAGACCACTTGACTGTCTGAGAGAAATTGTACATCAAAAGTTGGAATGGAAAAAGAATTTTAAGATAAACTCCATTTAAATTAAAACTGCAATTTTTTTTAAAGATTGTAAATAATAAACATACAAGAAGATCTTATTTAAAGAACATGCTTTTAGTAAAAGGCTTCAATTCTACATCCTCTATCCGAAGATAACAGGAATATTTTTAAGACAGCTATGAATAAGAATCGTCTTTTCCTGACGACATAATTTTCTTAAGGGACCAAGGATTTGAAATAACAATACATAATCAAATACGTAAGTGTAATTTTTAATTTAGAATAATTTGTAGTAAAACGCTTTTTCGAATGCCTCTGAAGCAGCTCTTTGCTAACTGACTTAAATTTTTGAAGATAAGCTATTTAGCAATAAATTAACAATAACTTGGTATTCAAAGATTTGAGAATTACGCTTAAAATAATGGATATCAAAAAACATTTTCTTTAACGCCACAATCACGTGTCCATCTCCAATACAAAAAGTAAAATTTAAAGCACACATACACAATAATATTTTTTACTTTATCCCTGTATGTGTCATTTAAGATAAATTTATGTTCATTTTTTTGCGAAAAATTGCGAGTGTGTGTGTAAATGTATTGTTATTTATGTAGGGATTTAAAATTGTTGGTGTCTTCAACATGTACATGGAAGTTATTTATGAAATTTAATCAAAAAAACCTACCGTAACAAGGACAATTGTCGTTGTATTGTCTCATCCTGAGCTAAAATAATTTTCATCAGACGCTCATTCCCAGTACAGCGTGGTAGTTTTGGATGCAGTGTATTGGCCTGTGCCAACCATTGTGATGATTTATGTTTGCGACGACGAAATTTAGCACTACGTGCACTGCCTACCGGACTTCCCATTCCACTATCCTTATCGGTGGATATTAATGATGACAATTGTGGTGTTGTGTTATTATTGTACACGGCTGGAGCAGGCCCCAAGTGTCGCAACAACAATTCATACTGTAGTACAAATGCAGCACAGCAAAAAAAAAGAGTAAAACACGAAAAAGGAAAATATATTAATAAAGAATAAATGAATAAAAATATATATTAAACAGGATATAAGTAGTTTCGTTTTGCTTTTGAAATAAATATAAATTGAAAATATTTATTAACGTTGATATTGCGTGACTTGGTTTAATTTACTACCTCTACGTTTTTCTCCATCTTCACGGCTGTGGTTCTTTAATAATTGTTTCATTTTTTCCTTCATCAATCAAAGTAGAAAAGGCAATTTTTTCTCTTTTCGCTGTAATTTACTTTTTTATGAGTTTCATTAAATAATTTTAGGCAGGTAAAAGAAACATAATTTTTTGAAGGTAAAACATTTTTGGACATAGCTGAAGGGAAGTTAGGTTGTTAAAGTAATTTTAGAAGTAAGGATGTGTGAATTTGTAGAACCAAATATTAAGTATTATGTTAAAAAATCAGAGTTCAAAAAACACACAACATGTAGGCAAATTTCGTACATAAACAAACATAGCTCAAAGAAACATTCATTTATTTTTTTACATATCATTTATGTGTGTTTCTATATTTTGTATGTAATCGAACAAACATATATGTAAGTTTGTTTGGCTGTTATACGAGCACGTGCTTGGAAAGAAAGAACATGTGTTGGGTATGGAAAAGACAGACATTAAACATAATTTTGAAGTTCGTGTAGGTGTATCGAACATAGGATTGGGGTACGATACCTACGATTTATTTTATATAAAATTAAAACTTTTGGCGCTACAACAACCAATACATGACAATATTAATTTACAGACTACAGTTTTTATATGCCACAGTAGCGAAGGCTAAAAAAGCAATAATGTAATTTTTAAATTTTGTTATATTTTCTTAGCCATAACGTACTATAGAACATTTATACTTGAAAGCTTTAAAGCTATTATACATCATGATAGTGAACTACACTTTGAAAGCTTGCTTCATCTTAAAAACTCTTGTAATTTTCTAAAAACTCAAAAATAGCAAAATGCCAAAGGAAAAGTCGACAAAATGAAAAGAGCGCTTAACGAAAAAAAGTACCAAGATTACGAGTACTTCATATATATTATTTTACATAAAAATTTCATCAACTCTTAATGCTATTTCCTTAAAGATCTTTTCAAAAGCTTTAATATGATATCCATATTGATATTTAAAAAAATTGGAAAAATTCTAAGCTCCGTACCTCGGCAGATATGGGCGAGCTCCAATTTTTTCACTTGATGTTTTTTTTCTTATTTTTTATTTGTTATAATGGCTTAATTTTGTGGTCCAAAAGTAATAAAAATTTTTTTTTTGTTCTAAAACTATAGTTTTATTTTTGAACTCTCGCTGAAGGTCAACGAAATTCAATGCAGTTTGGTATTCTATGCGGTGGTTAGATAAAGGTGAACATAATGACGCTACGTGCTACGTGTGCCATATTAAAATTGAATAGATATAGGCGAAAGAGTTTTGTATACAAAATTGTGCCATCAGCCATGCTGCCATTTCCGCATTCTGACGAACTCCCCGTACCTGTGCTACAACTTCGAAGTCCTAGTCATTATGTTGATGGAACAATCGCTGAAACAGGAACCTTTTATTGCGTTCATATGTCAACAAAAATTCATTTTTTAAATTCCCATATGTATTACTTTGAGAACCAGTTTTCAACAGAATCTGATGAGCATGGTGAAAAATTTCATCAGACATGCGCACTCATTGAAGAACGCTATAAAGGTAAAAGCATTCATTCGCTTATCGCTGAAATATGCTGGAAATTGTATGATAATAAAGTGGAATTGCCTAGAGCTAAAAAAAATGTAATTAATGCTATCCAAATTTGATTTAAAACAAAATTCTTAATAAATGCGAAATTAACCCTAAGCTGTCTTTTGTTGGGTCTTATTTCTGACTTAATGGTTGAATTTTCGTTTTTGGTGTATTCAGGGACTTATAGTAAAATTTAACGGGTAAAATTTTTGTGGAACATTTTAACCCTCTAAAACCCTGTTTTAATATTGTTTTTTGCTATTTCTTAAAAGAAGGACAAAAAGACCCATATCTTGAGGAGTTAGAGGGTTAACATTTCTACAAAAATTTTCTCTGTAACATTTTACATAAATCTGCTGAACATATTTTTTACCTAAAATGTAAGGGTCACATGGTTTCTTATGCCGTTTAACAATAGGAATGTGCCAGAGCTGGAAAACTTTAACCCCTCTCAAATGAAATCCAGATGTAAACTTTCAAAACGCCGATACACGTATATCTTTTTTTTGTCTCCTCTATCAGAATTTATAGCCCGGACCTTGTAATTTTTTGGTGTGTTGTACAGTGTTATTGATGTTCAAGAGTGTAAATTAAAATTATATTCTTTTGAAAATATGTTGCACGAAAAAGTGTATAATATGTTACATATTTGTTGCTAAGCCCAGTGTTATATTATTTTATGTTTGAAATGCTAATTAAACACTACCAACATGTAAAGGTAGTTAGAAAAATTCAATAACAGTTTTTGTTCTATTGTGGCTAAAAAATGTGTAGCAATTTTTTGGGGGTTTAGACAACATACAAAAGATTTTATGTGGTTGTTGGGTAACATTTATTTTCAGAAAAGAGAACGCCATTAGTTTACATTACATTTTTCATAACTTCGATTTCAAAAGGCAAACGATAGCATGTGTGTACGTAGTACGTTTGTGTATATACACTTACTCATGTGTGTAGGTATGTAAGACTGCTAACCAAAGGAAAAAATTAAATTTTGTTTATTGCCGGCATTTTCATAATATTTGTCCATAATTAGTTGAAGGATATTTATGACTATACGTGATGTGTTTAGTAGGTATCTATGTCCATAATTAATCAAAGGATATTTTAGGGGCCTGTTGCATTTGTAGTCAACACAACTCAAAGCAATCAACGACACACTAATTGTAGTAATTATTGGTTATTATAAAAGCAAACACTAACACTCATGTCTACATATGTATGTACATTGTACAACTGTATGCTCAGTATATTTTATACGAGGGCTGCTATATATATTTCTGGCGTGGAAACACTGAGTGCTGCCAAGTGCAATCTGATATTTCCATTGGAAAGTTTGTCATTTTTAAGCATAATCGTACTCAAAACGTTTTGACGTACGACCATTATTTGTGTTGTTTACAGTGACTTGAAAAAATTAATATAGAAAAAAAATGGAATTAACTCGTGAACATTTTCGTGCCATCAATTTTCACAACTTTCGACGTGGATTATCACGACAAGAGTGCATTGATGAACTTAAATCTTTGTATGGCGATGAAGCACCATCCTATAGCACTGTGAAAAATTGGTATAATGAATTTAATCGTGGCCGAAGCTCGCTCAAAGACGAATTCCGTGAAGGTCGTCCAAAAACGGCTGTTGTGCCAGAGAACATTGATGGCGTGCGTGAACTCATAATGCAAGATCGACATGCGACATACCGAGAGATAGAGACATCCTTGGACATTTCTTCCACCAGCATACATTCGATACTGCATGAACAGCTGGCCGTAAAAAAGGTTTGTTCTCGTTGGATCCCGCACAATTTGAAAGTCGCTCAAAAAAGGGTCGTGTCGATTGGTGCAAAGAAATGTTGCAAAAATACGATTGCGGTGCTTCAAAAGACGTTTATAAGATCGTCACAGGTGAGGAATCATGGATCTGTGCGTATGAGCCCGAAACGAAACAACAATCGACCGTGTGGGTCTTCAAAGACGAGCAAAATCCAACGAAAGTTGTTCGTGGCAGAAGCAATTCGAAGCAAATGGTCGCCTGTTTCTTCGGCAAAACTGGTCATGTGGCGACTGATCCGCTTGAACAACGTAGGTACACTACAATTTGTTTGCCTGAAGTCATCGGAGAAATTCGAAAAACCAACAAGAGAAGACGAATCATTGTTCACCATGACAATGCGAGCTCTCACACATCGGCTCAAACCAGAGCGTTTTTGACCGGCCAAAACGTCGAATTAATGGGTCATCCGCCGTACAGCCCTGACTTGGCACATAATGACTTCTTCTTGTTTCCGCACAATTTGAAAATCGCTCAAAAAAAGGCTCGTGTAGATTGGTGCAAAGAAATGTTTCAAAAATACGATTGCGGTGCTTCAAAAGACGTTTAAAAGATCGTCACAGGTGACGAATCATGGATCTATGCGTATGAGCGCGAAACCAAACAACAATCGACCGTGTGGGTCTTTAAAGATGAGCAAAATCCAACGAAAGTTGTTCGTGGAAGAAGCACTTCGAAGCAAATGGTCGCCTGTTTCTTCGGAAAAACTGGTCATGTGGCGACTGTTCCGCTTGATCAACGTAGGACGGTCACTTCTGAGTGGTACACTACAATTTTTTTGCCTAAAGTCATCGGAGAAATTCGAAAAACAAACAAGAGAAGACGAATCATTGTTCACCATGACAATGCGAGCTCTCACACATCGGCTCAAACCAGAGCGTTTTTGACCGGCCGAAACGTCGAATTAATGGGTCATCCGCCGTACAGCACTGACTTGACACCTAATGACTTCTTCTTGTTTCCGCACATCAAGAAAAAAATGCGTGATCAACGATTTTCGTTGCCAGAAGAAGCTGTTGAAGAGTTCAAAAACCATGTTTTAGAGGTGTCTCAATCGGAGTGGAAAATGTGCTTCGACAACTGGTTTGAGCGCATGAAAAAGTGTATAAATCATGCTGGAGAATACTTTGAAAAACAATAAAACCATTTTTGATTATAAATGTTCGAATTTTCACTATTAGGCCAGAAATATATTCAGCAGCCCTCGTAGCATAGAATTTTTTCATAAACATTTAAACTAAAGAACCAAGTGAGAAACGGACAAAGAAGTTAATTAACAGTAACGCCAAAGCTTAGAAAAACTACAATTGTGACTTTTCCTGATTACATTTCCTCATTCTAGGTAGTCTATTTCTATTTCTTTTTTTTTTTTTTTTTTTGTTTTTGTTAAATTATCAAAATAATACGGTAGTAAATCTGAATATCTTAGCTGCTGATTTTATTTATTTAAAACATGGAAATTCTTTCGAGCAGGGGTCGAGACCTATAAATTCGAAAGAGTCTTAATATTGAGTTTTTCGGGCTATGCAAATTCAAAACTCTTTCCGTATAAAGTGTTAAATAGATAAAGAAATATAAAATTGTAATATTTCTCTTTTCAGGATCATACCAATGATTTGTACTTTTAAAGCATTGAAAACTAATTTATTTCCAAGTCGAAAAACACAAGAAAACATGTAATGAATTCGATAATGCTTTCTGTTTGTGCTAACCCTCTTTCAATTCAAGCCGATATTGAAAATACCTTTTTTATTTCAAAACTTTTATCTCTAATAATTTATTACCGTCTTTTTTTTTTATTTTAAAAAAAATTCTACTTTTTAAAATGTAATTTTCTGCTATTGAAACAAGTGATAAATGGACACTAGTATAACTTATTAATATCAGATCATTAACTACAATAACTTTAATTATACATAATTGTATATAATTACTATTGAATAAAAAAAATAAATAAAGTGTTAAAAAAACTGAATTTCATTTAGTGCCTGAAACAAAAAAAAAATATGTCTTGTTTTGTATCAAATAATGAACATGCAGTATATTTGTGAATCAAAATTATAAAACTGAAGCACATGTATTAAACTAAGAAGTTTTTGATTTAAGTACTTTGCGTGACCTGTCTACCGTAACAACTTAAGTACTTAAATCTTAAAATTTCAAAAACTAAATGCGCAATTTTTCTTTTTAAATTTGACTAAAGATCCCTGTGAAAAATGCAATATTATCAATCAAACATAAATAAAAACATGCAAATACAGAATGAGTTCATATATGAATACACAGAACATATGACGTATTCTGGCTAAATGTGTATAACAACCGGAAGTAAGAATAATGAAATGTTAAACAATGTAAGACAAGTTAAAGTTAAAAAAATTTTAAAACTTTTATTCCTTCAGCAAGAGCGAACATAACAAAGAAAACTTTTTACGAACAAATACATGTGTATGTTTACAAATATAAAGCAGCTCACATAAGTAATACTCGCATGATGTGTTCTTGAAAGTTTTGTACCTCAACTGTGGAAAAAGTTTCAATGCGATTTCTTTTACTTTTAAAATTTATTATTGTTTGAAGAAATATTCTTTAACAATAAAAAGAAGTTACTCTTGGAGATTTTCCTAAAAAAAAATTATAATGCAAGTAGAATAAAATTTATCACTTCTATTCGGTGCGCGGAATGCTTTAAGGAACCATTCGGTTTGTTTTCCTTGTCTTTCTTCACTTGAGATACGTAATCCTTCTCTATAGGCATTCGCCACTTTCTCAGACCCCACTAGACATAATATAAAAGTAATCTCCTTTGTACTTAGATTTTCACCGTGCACAATGTCCATCATATGGTTCTATGGTTAAACACAATTAAAGCTTTCTTTCAGTAGCTATTCCTCACTACATTTGCTAACATTTAGATTTGCAGAGCTAATCTTAAGCATGATCCAAAATTATTATTCAGTTCCATACAATTTTGGGATTTTTTGAGGCATTTTTACCTCAGAGATAATCCCTCAGGAACTGGTGAGGTTTTTAGTTCCATTTAATATCCCACAGTTTAAGAGAAAATTATGTGTTGTTATTTCAAGCGAATAAAACGTTTAAAGAAATGTGTGAAAATAAATAGTAAAACTGATTCTTTTTCCACAAATTTGCTTACCGAAATACAGAAATACACACAAAGACACAAATAAATAGCACAGAGTTTCCTATTATTCAGATCTCTTAAAACATTTAAGCTTTAGTAAAAAGAAAACATCTCTCTAAATGAACATTGATTGACTATGAATATTTCTCATACTCTAGTTTACAAAACTATTTGGTTAAATAGATAATGTTTAAAATGTATACAACTTAAGGGAGATAAATGTGCTGAATGCAGGCGAAGAAAAAACATGGTTGGGATATGGTCATAATAACCACAATATGTTCTTTTTAACATTGTAAAATTGCAGACAACAAATTGTAGTTGTTTTCAGCAATACTTCAGTCACGATAAACACGTTTTTGTTAATATTTAATCATTATATGGTTACTGTGCACAAAAAATACATGGTTCGTTGAATGTAAAAAAACTTGAACTACGACCAAAGTTTTATAAGTTATTAAAAATAATATTATATATTTAACCATTATATAGTTTTATTAATCAGAGGATGAATAAAACAAAATAATGTTTGCTTTTTTGTGAATTTATGTAACAAATCAATTACAATAATAATAATGCGCTTACATAATATGACATTTTCAACCATATTATGATGTTCTTATTTAACCATTTAATGTTTATATTTTATCATAATTATTTTTAGATTTTACCAAGTAACTGTTATGCTAGACAACAATATGGTTGCAAGACCATCTTTATTATTATTAAATGTAACAATACTAAGTTTTGTTAACAACCATATAATACAACCATTATATGTTGCTCTTAGATTATGGTTACCTTAACCATGTTTTTCTTCGCAAGTGCTGATGATTGATATAAGGACCCAGAAAATATATGCATTACTTGTAAATAATCTTTTCTCTTAATATATTTTTAAAATTAAAATAAATGTCAACTTAAGCCGAATAAATATTATAATTTTACTATAATACTTTAATCAAAAACTAAGATAACCTTATAATTTAATCTGCACTACGCTTTTTGATATTAGCTCTAGTCTTTAAATAAATACATTTTTTACAATTATTAAAAAGTGTTAACATAGAAATGATGGGCAGTCTAACTGAATTGCTTGTCCTGTTCTGGTTTTGATTCACGCAATAAAATAAAACAGTAGTCCCTCATCATGCCCTCGACCCAAAAGACTTGGTTTTTCAATTTTTGCAAATCTTGCTATAGTCGCTCTTCTTTCTCGTTGATTGTGTCAACCAAATTTTCATGAAAAGCTTCGAGATGGGAATGCAGAAAATGTATTTTGAGAGACATTCGAGCTTCAATGTTGCAGCAATTTTGCAACAAACTGTAGATTATATGCTTGAAATCTGGGGATTCGCGGTTGCCGAGAAAATTGTTAACAACATGCTGAAATGATACCCAAATCACTAAGTTTACTTTGCGAAACTAAATGTTTTTTTTCCATGTTAAAATCGCTTTAACTTTTCGCTGGTCATGAACTACTAGCCTTCATGGAATTTGCACTCGCAGCTAAACAATTGGGCAAATGATCATTTCTCACACTGATGACACTTAAGAATATTTATATTTTGCTTTTTTTTTGCATTTAAGCCGACGACGTTCATCAAAGAAAAGTAACAATCACCTACATGATTTTCCGGCCCATGTTCGGCTGAAATCAGCTGTTTACCGGTAGGCAGTTACTTCCAATGAATTTAGTAATATTGGATTTGAAGGAGCTTTTCGACGTTTTTTTTTTTAATTTTGCGTACATGTATAACTGATATGGAACAAACACCTTAATTCCAAAAAAGTGTAATGAGCCTTAAATCGAGTTAATAACAAAAGTTATGCAAAAGTGTTCTGTTATAGCACTTATAGCTTCCTGTTTTTTTCCTTATACCTTCCTTAAAACTTGTATATTCTTTTGCCTCGTGGTTCGAATTTTGGATCATGAGGATTTTTTCGAATTTTTAAATAACCATTATCAAAAACTTTTTTTACTTCAGTAGCTAACATTTTATGCTATAACTTTTTACTTAGATTGTAATAAAATATTTTGTAATTATTTTTAAAAGGTGGATAAATAAATAAATATAAAACTCAAAAAAAAATATTGCAACTTAGTTAGCTAGAAGAAGCCATCCATTTGAGGTTCCATCGTACCTAGTTTATGAGTAGAAGGGCAATAAGTAAAGCCTAATATTCGGTTTGGTGGCAATGACGATAAAATAGTATTTGTCTCGGGACTTAAACTAGCGATTAAAAAAAATTAAATTAATATAATTTATGTTTTAATTGGAAATCTGTACAACTGCTCTTATTAACTCCTTTAAAAGCAAAATTTATTGAAAAATTCGATAGTTAAATTTTTGTTGTTGTACTAAGCTGCCCAGCAAACAAAATCAAACATTACCTTAAAAAGTACTTGCCCTATAATGACATTTATGTGACTGCTATATTATGTTACTCGCTTATAAGACACATTACATTAGTACGCAAAAGGATTTGAACTAATTCTTTAAGTTCAAGGAGAATAGCTTTAATTATGTACTATTGCTCATCATTATTTTCTGCAATAATCAATGTAATTAATTCTCAGTAATTGATTATAAAAGTGTCATGCCTTGTTGAAATCATTAGGTAGGTAATCTAGTTGCAAAGTCCTACCGCCAAAAATTATTAATTCCACACTCGATTACCTTTTCTAAAACTATTTGCTGGGTGTTTTCTATAAAAATTTAATTTGTACTTAAAATTTGCTTAGAGTTACTACCTTTGTGATTAGAGTCAACAACTCTTAACTGAAAACTTTATTTACCAAAAACTTGCAAACATTCAACTATTGATTAAAACTCAATAGATACAATTATTTAAATCACAAGATGCACAAAAAAGTTTTTCTTTACATCTTAAATTTTACCTCTGGTAAACTGTATATAAAGTTGAGTATTTGTTATACCCTACACTAGAGGCGTTTTTTTAATATAGTGCTTGATACGCCTAAAATTCAGGGACCCAATAAGCCCTGTGAAAAAAATACTACTTAAAATAAAAAAAAATTAAAAAATATTCATGGAATCTCTGAACAAGGTTTTAATAACCATTCCATAATTAAATGCTGTTTCGATATCCGCTCAGTTGGTAATTCGATTCGGTGATGGATTAAGTCAGTGATAAGGCGCTGCTTTCGCTTGTGTAAAAAGTTATAAGTTTTCTTGAGCAGAATGAGTATGAGTATGGCCCTTAAAAATCCAGAAATCGTAATAATTACTCTGTGACACTGATTGTTAACAAATTAGTTATTTGACCTATGCGTGTTTACTTCTTTTTTTGGAATCTTCAATTTACCTTAGTTTTTAGTGACAATCTTAATCGCAATAAAAGTTGTCTCTCAAAGTATGGTATTTGAGTGTAATTTTGTATCCAATGTTGCTGTTAAGGACTTTTATTAGGGTCCATTGTAAGCGACACGGGTCACTCGTACATTTCGAAGCAAAAGAAAGAATGACACCTTTAAAAATAAATCAAACTTTAGCTCCCTTTGCTTTATTGGTGTCTTTTGAAGTCGCTGCTCCGTAGGATCTATTAATTAACGCCCAGTGCTAAGTGGCCGCTCACTGTGTTCCAATCTGTGCTCATAAAATTCAATTGCTTTCTCAGAAAAAAATGATTAAAAAACTAAAAAAAAACTTAAGGGAATGTTTTTATGGGTTACTTATTACTTAGGTAACAATGCCTACTACCCTCTATGGAAAGGGAGGAACTAGAGTAGACAAGTGAGAACAAGGGTAGTAGAAAAACGCTTAATTTTTCACAATGCTGCAACTGCACATCATGTTCATTTTTCGAGCAGTGTTGCAGTGCCTCTGGTGTTAGGTAGACGCATTTGAGTCTTCGAAGCAAAAAAAAAACATTAAGAAATGTACTATAGAATTGAGGATTGTGCTAATTAATTTATCAAGGTCATCTGAGGCCTTTAGAAACTCCGCTGACCAATACATAGAGATCTAATATAACAAATATCTTTTTAACTAACCTTCGTATATTCGTTTGTTTGCAAGAAGACAAATTATTGACATTATTAGTGAACGGAAAAACGTTTATACCAAAGCTCAAACATGTAATAACGCCTTCACTTGGGAAGGGTATTATGAAACAAAAAGTTTAGCAATTTCAACAAAATCTACATATACATATACTTTCCATCACTTACCTCTTTTTTATTTGAGCCATTACGTGAAGGCAAAACATCAAAAACTTTTGTACTGCCATCAAGATATTCTTCACAGTGTTGATACTGTTTAACAATGACATACTCGGTGATAAGTTGTGAAACGGTTGCTATGCCAGGTGGTAATGTTACAGGTAAAAGTGTTGGTGGTGGTGTCATTTCAGAAACAGGTGTTAATGATGATAAAATCGGTGTGGCTGATGATGACGAAGATTCTATTGCTGCCATTAAAGTTGAGCTTTGGATTTTTTTGAAATTTTCTTTGGTATTTGTTGGCATTGATTGATTAATGGAAGTGGTTGTAGTAATGTTGGTTGCAGTGGGAGTATTGTTGGTATAAGCTGTATTATGAATATTTGGTTTATTGCCTGTGGATGTATTGCTGTTGCCCTCATTTGTACTCGTTCTTAAATTTAGCTCTAAAAAATTTTTATCATATACTTTTGGTAGTTGCTGTTGTTGCCTTAACAATTCATGTTTTTCATATTGATTGCTATTTGTTTTGTTAATCACAGTCGTAGCAATATTATCCATAATTGTTGATGGATTTGTCGTGTTTGCCATTAGGGCATGTTGGTGTTTCTGTGGCAATTCTTGTTGGCTGGGCTGTTGGCCATTTTGATAATTGAGCAGTGCCCAGATTAGTTCTGAACAGGTTGTTTTAGCATCAACACCAGCCACCCAATGCTTTTCACCATCAATCCATATTGATACATTATCTGAAAGGGTTTCCATTGAAGCCAAAGAATCATCCTCATCGTCCTTTTCCGTTTCATCATCATCAACATCATTATTGTTGATATTGTCAAAGGTATTAACATGGCCATCCGTAGCAATATATTGAGCATTACCATTGGTAGTATAATTGATATTATATTTGACCACACCACGTTTGCCATCACAGATTGTTGGCTGATTTTGGAAAGTTTTCATATTTGTATTCATGAAGTTTTTTTGGGGTTCACTAGGCCGTTGCTGCTGTTGTTTTTTCAGTTCATAGCCGTCGTTGTCATCATTTTCTATATCAATAATAATAATATCGTTCCCATTATTTATAGGATTGTAGAGGGTTTGTTGATCCTTTTGAAAGTCACACACTCCCTCTGCAAGCCATACATTTTTATTACCAATATCCCTATTGTCGCTGTTGCTATTGTTGTAGTCTTGTTGTTTATTAACAATTGCATTACAATTTGCATTATTGGCTTCTTTATACCACATGCCATGTTCACCATCCCTAATTTTCCTGTTGTCATAATTGGCAATTTCAACTTTTTTGGGCTTGTCCTCATTATTGGGCGCGTTTTCCTCTTTTGTTGCTTTTGATGTCGTCGCTTTTAAGGCCGTGCTTGCTCTAGCAGTTTCATTATTATCACAAATGGCATTGATCATTATTATAATCAAAAGAAAATTTTACTAAAAGTGCCAGTGTATTATTTACATCGCATTTGTATTATGATTGTGTTTGTTGCTTGTAAATTTATTCCTGTAGTTGAGATTTTTATTTTATTTTCCATTAAAATTTGTAGATGTAGTGTTGGTTATTAACTGCAAAAAAAAAAAAAGAAATTTCAATCATAAAATTATTTGCATTGAGAAAAAGGAAACTGTATGAAAAATTTCTAGTTCCTAATATATCTTGAGCTACTTAAGTTTATTTTGAATAGACTATTGTCGATAACTTAAAACAACTTCAAATATTCAAGATATGCATTTAATTGATATTGATCGCAGTATTAAACAAGTAACAGTCCTATAATCGGCTATGCCGAATTTTATATACTCTTCACCATCTATGTAAATATAGTTTAGTGAAGTAGCTCCAATACAAGAAACAAATATTGGGGTGACATATATATATAATTTTATATTTTAATGACATCGGCCCTTAATAGGTTAAGCATTTTTAAAAACTTTTAGTATTTCCTTAAAAATCTCTTCAAAAGCTTTAAAATGATACCCATATTGATATTTTAAAATTTTTTTTAATTTCAGAGCACCGTAACTCGAAAAATATTGTCGATCGCTAATGTTTTTACTTTATGTTTTCTTTCTTATTTTTTAATTTTCTATCGTCCCAAATATTTATTTTTTTATAGGAGTTACTTTATTTTTTCAACTGATATAAAAAAATTAGAGGTAGACGTGGTTTGCCTGCTGCCGAAAAGGCAGCTGATCCTGATTTTTAATAGCAATATTTGCAAAAATATGTCTGATCGATTGGCTTATTTAGATTTTCCCCTGCCTATCCAGTGCATTGGCAAAGTTGATTTTAACCCGAACACGGAAAGACAGACCCTCAAACTAACATCGCTTAATAAATTTTGCTATGCATAATATATAATATATAATATATAATATATAATATATATATATATATATATATATATATATGTACTTTATCGAGTCGGAAATATATATTGTAGAAATTACAAACCTTTGCCACCAGAAATTAAATCAGCGCAATTAGTTTTACCTTCTCATCTACTCTTTAACAAATTTTTCATTAACTCTCGCTCAACAATGAATGTCTTATAAATCAGTGGCAGTTTGAAATATTTTTTTTTAATCATCATCTGGCATTTTTTACTGAATTCCTGTCCTTAAAACAACTTCATGTATAAAGCATTTTCAATTAATTAAAGAACTATATTGAATAAGGCATGAGTTAATAAGAAATAACTAATAAATGTTGCTTTGAACATTTCGCTTCATTTACGTAATAATATATTCAAAATATGCATTGTGGAATACTGGCTTTCTGCTAATCATTTTAAAATACTCAATGTCTTGTTTTTGTTAAAATATTAGTTTAAAAAAAGTGGCCCAAAAGTAATTTTACCTGAATAAATTGTTAGTATAAAGGAAAAATAATAATTGTAGTATTAAAAAATTAGCGAAGGGAAGTAACACCATAAAACCAGTGAACGGCAGTTGTGCGTTGCGGCTAGTAATTAAAAGGAGCTGTTTGGCTTGGATGTACAACGAAAGTGGTCTGTTGATCGTTTATTTTACTTAACAAAGCATTGAGTAATTCGTTTCTGGTCGGAGAAAGACATTAGCGTGACGTGGGATAATTGTGACCAGACCGGTTGAATCGGTTATAGCCACAGGGCAGAATAAGAAATAGAAAATTTTAATGCACCTCGGTTGTGTATTTACAATCAAAAGAACCAAAAATAAATCCAACAATATATTTATTTTGTAGCGAACGTGAAACGTTTAATTCAGCTGTGTTCACATAAAATAAAATAATAAATGTTATGTAATTAATAAATTTACGTAATAATTAATTGGGCAGACAGCAAACTTCATGCTACATCTGAAATTTTTGGTCTACGTCTTTCTAAAATGTTTTATTTAGTCCCAGATTGAAAATACATAAAAAAATTTATACTTTTTGTTATAGTGTACTTAAGGTTCAATTAGGCGTGCCATAACCATATAAACAGCTGTTCAAAACAACCTTATAGGAAACACTGTATTTCATTATTGATGACATGCCATAGCCATAACCGGAACCGTAATTATTAATTAAATTTTGATTTTTGCCATAACCATATACAGTCGACTATTAAATTTAGGTATTAACTGTTTGTTTTTTTATTTTGTTTTTATTTTTCACGTTCGCTGCCTTGCATTGGCGAGTTTTAATTAAATTGTTCATTGAGCTGCTTTCTTAACAAACAGCAAACAAGTAAGAGTTGCTTATAGCTATAGCATCAATATTCACTGGCAATAAGTATGATTATGGGTATGGCCACGGTTACAGCTATGGCGTTATGGTATTGGACGTCTACAACTGTTCAAAAGTATGGTCTTATACATCATATGAAATGAACTACTGGCGCACATTTAATTTATAATTTTTAATATTAATACTTGTTACTATAACGGCCATAGCAATCGACATTCTGTCCAATTTGCAAGCATTTGTCTATAACGTTTCAAAAGATAAGCCCATAAAGGTAAATTTACATCCATTATGAGGCGCCCTTTAATTTTCAGATTTATTTTTGAATAACTTTTTGTTATTAGGAGTGAAAGTAATACGCAGTCATTTAAAATTTTTCAGAAATGCTCTTTACAGTTCATAACACATATAAAAAATATATATGTTGTATTAGGACACCCTTTAATTTTTAAAATTATGAACTGTTTTTAAAACGGGACCAATCTGTATGCATAATCTATTACACTACCAAAAATTTTCGTAATCGCGTCAGAATTGACTTTGTTCTGCAGGCACAAACATAAAAAAAGAAACATTCAGTCATTTAGTCGTATTTAAGTTGGTTCAAAATAGCTAAATTTAAATATATAACAAAGGAAATTTTAATACGTCCCTTAAACTTAATATTTTTTGTTGTTTTATTTCACCCATTAAATATTCGTTATCTATAAGTGTAACAGTAGTTCTCATATCGCTTCACTAGCCAAAAAATTGATGCGTTTAAAAGAGGGTAAATATTTTTATATTCGCAAATAACAAGGAGGGGTTGCATTTCATTTACTTTTAAAATATTCAAACGAATAAACTTTGCATTTATACAAATGTACAGACAAACTTTTAAAATATTGCACTATAAATTAAGACAAGTTTTTTAAAACATACTCCACTTGTTGCTACTTCACGTAAAATATGTTGCTCTTTAAAATTTTCGAAATAAACATTCAAAACATCTGTTGATTTTTTCAAGATTTTATCAAAAAACAATACAACAAAAAATAAATAAAAAGTTAAAGTTTATTAAAGTTCGCTGTTTTGCTTATAAACTCCCAAAACAAATTTTTGCAAATATAAGACAAATTTTTTTCAAGCATCAAAAAAAACCAACAACAGCAGTTTATTTTTAAAGACAGACATACTAAAGTTAACAACATTCTGCTATGAAGTACAAAACTTATATACAAAATAAACAAAACATTGAATTTAAATTTAAAAGTGGAAAAGTTATAAAATTTTCGTATTTTGAACAATGCCTGGGAAACAAAAACGATTTTAATGCTCGAATAACTATGCAGTATACACTATTTGGGGTTTTTATGGTAGAATATTTTACAAACAAAAATTTTATTTGTTATGTTTTCACCTCAGAGAGATCCTTGTTGTGCATTTAATAAAAACAGTGTTGCAACAATAGTGTTTTTCGATTGTACGAATTTAAAATTTCGCTGTTAAAATTTAGTAGTTTGTGATGTATAGCTTTTATTTAGTTTTTTTAATTTAAACAAGTAAGAGTTCTACATATGGCTACGCCGAATCTTATATACCCTTCACTATACATGTATGTAAATCTAGTTTAGTGAAATAACTTCAATCAAAAAAACAAATATTGGGGTGATGGAGAATTAAAAAAAAAATAAAATAAAGTAAAAATAATATATAATTTTACATAAAAGTATTATCAGCTCTTAATGGGTTAATCGTTTTCAAAAAATTATTAATATTTCCTGAAAGATCTCCTCAAAAATTTTAAAATGATGCCCACATTGAAGTCTTAAAAATATGGTGGTTATTTTTCTTTGAAAATTTCATAGGCCCATAACTCGGAAAATATGGGCGAGCGCCAATGTTTTTTAATTAAATTTTTTTTCTTAACTTCTATTTCTCTATCGACCCATATATTTGTTTTACTGTTATAAACTAGATTTGTTCCAAATGATATGAAAAAATTAAAGGCAGGTGTGGTGTTTTGCCCGCTGCCTTAAGGAACTATGTCTGGTCGACTGCCGTGTTTAAATTTTTTCCACTCATCTAGTGCCTTGGTAAATTTGATTTTAACCCGAACACGGACGGACAGAAGGACATCGCCCAACATGTACTTTGTGGGGTCGGAAATGGATATTGTAGAAATTATAAACAGAATGTGGTGAAGCGTATAAAAAAAAATTATTGTTTTGAGTTTTTATTTTAAGTTTGTTGGGCCTAACACTGTCTATGTCAATAAAAATGCAAATTTTTCCCGACGTATTATACGTTCAGGGGATTTGTGTTGTAATTATAGCAGATATATCTATATATATATATATATATATATATATATATATATATATATATATATATGTATCTAATTAAACTTTAAACTAAAATGATTTTTATTGATTTCTAATAATAAAACTGCAAACAGCGCTTAAATAGATAATATTGAATCTTCAATACATTTTTATCAATGCATTATGAATTTATATTCGTCATCGATAACTTAACTTATTTTTAAAAACTTGCATACAGTTATCATTTTTTCGATATTGTATTTATCGACTAAGAAATAAATTTTTTATAAACGAGTACAACAGAAATTAAAAAGTTTTATTCATATTTATATTACAAAATAAAGTAATTAAGAAATTCAAGCGACGAGTTACATATATTTCGAGACACGTTATTCAAATTGCAAGTAAAGGTTGTGTAAAACAAATTAGGGCTAGTGCGAGCGATTCTTAAAATTTCAGGTAGAATAAAGGTAACCAATTTTGAAAGGGGACAGAAAAAGTTACTGAAAAAAGGGTATTGCTCTAGAAGTTTTAAAGATAGTTATGCTATCATTGCATAGCAAGTATGGTGCCGTGCATGGAAAAGAGCTCTACAAAAAAGAGAGGCGGTAGCGTGCAGATAAGTAAACCTACTGGAATTCGCCGTGGGAATAGTTCATTTGATGAAGCTGTCTAAACCATTAAAAAATCATCCATTTCTAAAGCAATTTAAAATCGTGTTACGAACGCGTAAACCACTATGCAAAGTAAATTTTTGTCTCATACTAAATACTGAATCGCATCTAATAGATGCTGCATAGACTTCTCATTTATTTCAACATAGACCAGAGGAGATATGACAAAAAATTCCGTAAATTTTTTTTAGCATTTTAATCCATTTTAATGGAATTTAAATCACAGTTGTATGCATTCAAATGAGGTGGGATGATAAGGGGGAAAGTGGCACTTTAACGAAATTCTAAAAAGAGATAGAATAGAAGGTGAAATAGGCAACGAATATTTTCAAAACTCAGACCCTGATGGAAAAAGACAAGGCCTAATATACTATGCGTGAAATACTGATTTTATGTACTAAAATATTGTATTTCCGTATCCATATTTTTTTCCCCTCTAATCGGTTTCAGTTCAATTTTTATTTTTCTTTACAGAAGGTGCTTTTTAGATTTTTTATCTATTACACCAGTACCTTAAATCACCGTTAAAGTAGATCCATGCAGTGCCGGGTGTTATAAGCCAGTAAATAAAAAAGAGTATTAAGCAAAATTAAAATTAGGAATAATATAAAATGTTTGATTATTCAAAATATTTTATAGATTCCACACAAAAACTCCGTTCTTTTCCTTAAAACTTCAATTCTCAAAAGCTATTATTTTTAGGTAACCGCCGCACAAGAGAAACTACCGCTACTAAATAACCTCCGGGTATCAGGTGATAATTTTTAACCCCCTTAGGCTGATGTCAGAGTGCGCGCTATAAACGATGCTATAATATCGCACTACAATGCGCTACAAACCTTTGCTTGTGTTTTCTTACGTCAATGCTCAAAATATGACACAAGCAGGTTGTGAAATGATTTATAGCATGGCATCGCTTCGTTATTCTTTTTGTTGTTTGTTTACGTTGTAGTTTAACATTTTTCATTTGTTTATTTTATTTGTGCGTGTTTAAATTTTCCATTAATTTTAACAGATATTTATAAAATAAGGGATATTGATATTGAAACATTTATAACAGAAGTGTTCACACTTTCTTGGTAAAAATTATGAAATTCGCCTTATTCCCTGCGAATTTTATTTATATCGTGGGTTCCTCTCTTTTTACTAGAAAACAAATTATATGTATAATTTGAAATAAAAAATTCTTCATCTGAATCTATTTTTAACAAAAAAGATTGACGGAATACAAAAAGTATTTTAAAAACACAACAAGTCGCTTTGTTCACTCTGAGATCCTGTAGTATTAGTATAGCATGAATATTATTGCTTATAGCACGCACTCTGACATCAGCCTTAAGACGTGATATCCCATATCACCTTATTTACTTCTAGCAAATAGTGATGCCATATCCATAAGCTACTCTTATTTGTGTTTTAGTTTGTTTTAAGCGTAGCGCAACGAAAAATATGAATTAAAACTCTCTAGTACAATGCAGTGAACGTAAAAACCAAGAACCTAACACAAAAAAAAAACAGTTAATTCATAAATTTAATAGTCAACTGTCTATGGTTATGGTTAAAAATCAAAATTGTGTTGATATCTATGGTTACGTTTATGGAAATGGCATTATGGCATGTCACTAATAAACAAATACACTGTTTCCCATAAGGTTGGTTTGAACAGCTGTTTTATATGGTTGTGGTTATGACACGTCTAACTGAAGCTTTAGATTCAATAACATTGTTTGTTGATTTAAAATCACTCCATAGTAGTAAGTAGGCTACAGTATAGAAAAAAGAACAAGCTCATGTTATTCAGGCGTTCTTGACACATGTTGTGTCATCATAAATTTGGGGAATTAAGAGAGTTCAATTTTACCTCTGACTTACCATATTTTACATATAAAAAACACTAACAGAAACAACATTTAAGAAGTTAATGCCAATAATTAATTAAAAAAATGTTACGTTCGTATACATAAACATAAACCCCATATTTAAATAACACATCTTACTGAAGCACGCTGTAACATATTGCACAATACCTTGCAAAAAATAGTCTCTACTTGCAGTTTAAAACTGAAAGTAAAAATAATAATAACAAAAAGTTACGAGTACCGTGAGTTTTGTAAAGAGCCACGGTATGGGAAAACATGTATTGATAGAATAAAATTAGTAACACTTTCCAAAATTGAGTTGATGTTATAATGTTCATACAGCGGTGTAGCTGTTTTTTGGGTTTTTTTTTTTTTTTGTATGTTTCGGTTTAGTGGTTTTTAATGCCATTTAGGTTGGTAGGTTGTTAGGTAAGTAGTAGCAGGATGGCTGCAGTAGTAAATAAATCGAAATTACAAGTTCAAACACAAAAACTAATGAAAAAGTTTGACTTAAAAAACAATGTATTCAGAAAAGTTGTAGGAATTTTTTTTAGTGAAAATTAATATAATCCAGGAATGTAAAGTGGAATCATTTAACCATATAAATGAGTTAAATATTATACGGTACATTGAACATTTTTGCGAAATTTAACACAGTGGTGACTATAAAAAGCAATGGGGAAAAATTAAAGGAAATCACATTAGTGCCAACAATGAACAATTCGGACCCCATTGTTTTTTTTTTTCAAATACAAAGAATTTGATATAATTAAGCATTTATTTTAATTGCACAGCAAGACTAGATATTGTTCCTAATTTTTCTGTACGATACGAGTTAATCATCTTAATACCCTAAAACGGTTGTCACTTTAATTTTTTTTTTTATAAATTATTTTGGCCATTGGTTACTACATAGCGTAGATCGATCTTTTTTCAAAAAAAAAAAATTAAAAACAAACGAAAGTCCATTTCACTTTCAACACTTTTTAAAATCTAAGTGCTCTCCAAAGTGCTAGAAAGCTTGGGCTTTTTGAAAGAAGAACCATCATAAAGAATTTTAATTTTTTATGGGATTGCATGATACTACCCTGCAGACAATATTGGGCTACGTGCTCCATTGTAACTGAAATGGACTAGCTACAACATGGTCCAATGTAATGCAGTCATGGACAGTGTTATTTCCCAACAAGAGTTTGTTGTTAAATGACAAGTGTTCGCGTTTTGACGATTTCATAAAGTGTTGCTAAGAGCTGTAAAATCACTGTTGGGTGTTCCATGGTGTAGTGACAAGAAGCAGTTTTGAAACTACTCCCATGTAATGCAAAGCTGGCTTATATGGTCCATCCCTAGGACATCGTAATGTTAAATAGATCATGTTTTCTCTATACACTTGGGTCACCTTTGAACCAGCTTTAGTCCCTTATGGAATATAAATTACATGAGTGTATGAGCTAGTCACGTTATCTTCACGGTACTGATGATACGATTTCTGATCTTAATCGTCCCTTGCGCACATTAATCATGCACTTTCAACCACATCAAGATGAATTTCTAACAACAGATTAAATAAAATTTTCTCTAGTGCCCTTGTCAATATGGCTTCTCATTTCTCTACCTAAATTAAGGCATATTTAGAGCCTTGGATGAAAGTTCATGTCACACTTCCTTTCTACTTAGAATAACAAAGCTACTGAAACATTGATAATTATTGCCATTGTGATGCATCCATATTTTTAACTTTGGATACCTATCCCTGATAAATTTTAGGATAACATCGGCATTACAGACTGATTGAGATTCTTTTTCAGTTATATACCTCAAGAAATGGTATATCAGGGTTGCCCACAATATGGGTGATATGATGTTGTTATTTTGAATCTTTTCCCAGCAAAAAATTAGAAATTACCTTAAAAAGTACTTGCCATATAATGACTTACTTTTGTGATTGTCATATTTTGTAACTCGCTTACAAAACACTTTACATTAGTTTCCAAAAAAAGGAAGTATTAATGAAACTAGTTCTTCATGTTAAAAGAGACTACCATACTAATGGTACTTATTATTTCCTACAATAATTAATGTAATCGATTCCCAGTAATTAATTATAAAAGTCTTATGCCTTGTTAAAATCATTAAGTTGGCAATCCAGTTGGAAAGTACTTCTGCCAAAAATGCTTAATTCCACACTCGATTACCTTTTCAAAAATTTATTGGCGGGTTGTAGTATCCCATCTCTAATCTTTATGTTATGCAATCAGCAGCTTATCAGCTTTTCTTTATTATTTGATAGATCTTGCATCTTTGAGCTCTTTCCGAAACGGTCTCCCAAATTCAAAGTTGACGGCAAGTGAATGGAGGTGTATTAACTAAATGACAGCACGTGCATAAAATTTTTCCATGCTGCATTAACCACAAGTCTTCCCATAATGTAGGCGTATTAATTATACTTTAGCCTGTTGCTCGGTATTGTAATTTTTATTATGATATTGGCAATCTGTTCCCTTAATTATAGCAGAAAAAAAGTTAAACAAATTGTATTAAATGACTTTAATTAATTTTCTCTAATAACAAATTAAAAAAATTGTTCACCTAGCAAACACAAAAAAAATTGGAATACTTTCTTTGCAATAGAAAATTTATAAAGAGTCTTGCAACATTTGGCCAACTTTCTTACTTAAATCAATCGGTTACAAATGTGTTGACACAATGTAATTTATCCATCTCTATTTGGAGTAGGGCTCTCAAAAGAAAACAAAAACAGTTCATTTCAGTCGTACAAATAAACGGAAATGCGTTCAAAATGTTAAATGTAAGACGAGCTAATATCAACAGCAAAAAAACCCAACAAGCTACCAAAATAACATGAAATGAAAAAAAATAAAGAGAGCTGAGCAGCAACAAAAAAAAAATTAAACAACTGGATGAATGAATGAATGAATGAATTTAAAGTAAACAATGGGAAACATGAGAATGAAACAAAAATATAAACTTAAACTTGAGAATTGGATTGTAATGCTTGAAGGTTTTGTGTTAAGCAATAAAAAGAACTACAAATTTTATGTTAAAAAAACACGCCGAAAAAGGTCAAGAACTTTAGGTTAACACATAAAACTTAAATAAGGAAAATACAATACAAGAATAAAAAGAAGTTTGATATTAAGTGTCTGTTTGTCAAAATGTATTTTATTTCAGTTGTATTTCCTTTCTGTTCGCGTATTTATTTCATGCTGTATTTACCCCTGTTTCTTAATAAACTTGTTCACATCACTTGTTACCATTGCGTTTTTATATTGATGGATAAATTGTTGTTTAGACACATGCTCGTCAACATCCTCTAACAATTATATATATATATATATATATATATATATATATATATATATATATCGAATATATTGGATTTAAATAGTAACGGAATAATTGTATATAAATTTAAATTACACTTTGTTTTACGCAAATTTACTATTCTGTTTAGATTTTTTATGGCGATTCTTTTAGAGCCCTAAAAGACTAAAAAAATTTTGTTTTAAAACCAAAAACATAGTCGTCTGTTTAATCCTACAAATTTTTAAAAAAATTAAAGAAAAAACTCTGTAACATAGTGTTACTGAATCTAAGAATACTTAAGCGAAAGTATTGCAAAAATATAAAATATATCCAGCGTGCAATTTTTTCTCTTCGGAAGATTGTGACAAAATTAAGTTTTTATTTTGCAAAAAAATCGGATCTTCAAAACAGATAAACAGTTCATTTAAAATGTTTCTGAGAAGTTTCCTGAAGAGCTAAGTAACCGGTAGCGATATGGCCATCGAGACGTGCTTTCACCTTCAATAATAATTATCCGTGATTTGTTAGTTTAATCGGGATAATTTTAAAAAATAGTGCAAAGTTTTTATGAAATTAAAGATTTTTTTAAATTTTAAACTCAAAAGATAATTCTAAATACATCATTAGCAGTCCTTACGATTTTGTTTCCGTATTATTTCTAATTTTCTGAAAATTCAAATTTAGAAAAATGTATGCTGACAACTATTTTAATACTATTGTACCGTTAAAACTGCTTGCTTTCTCATTTGTATCTCTAGTTCCTCTACGAAATTACATGTTTTTACGAAAAAAAAAAGTTTTCTACATTTGATCAAAAGTTTTAAGGGACCACCTTACAAATGCACTAGATCTAAGTAATGGGTGTGTGGTATCGCCTTATTACCCTGTAGCTAAAGAACTATAACCTACAAATTATTTTTATTATTTTTTTCACTTGGACGAATCTGCGATGGTGGGCTCAATCTCATGAACTTTGCGATCTACTGTTTTACAGAAAGTACACACATTTACAAACGCAGCTACCAGGGTCGCCCAACTTTTGCTAGATAATTCCCAGCAAGCATTTTCCATCGAATAAGTCATAACATCGTTACCTCATGGCGTAAAAATGTGTCGCAAATAAAACTGAAATTTGATCTAATTAGTATCCGTACTCAGGAAGAATCGTACCACTCTCATTAGGCAGGGACCAGAAAAAATTTTATATGTTGCTTGTAACAAAAATATTTATTATTAAAGTTGAAAAAATATTTTAAACTTTACAAAAAAAAAAAAATAATTTAAAATAAAAAACAAATTTATATATGCCGTATTCACAAGCTCTGCTAAGGTGTAGGTAGTATTGCATACTACCTTTTGTTTACTTCTTTGTGAACAACCATTGTATCAATGTGCCATTGTACATTGTACTTCATACGTCAAAAACTAAATAAGAAGAAGAAAAGTGCTATTCATCATTTGTTATTAATAAGCCAAATGGGGGAGAAAACAGAAAAAAGTAAATTAATAAATTTTTTGTGTGAAAAATATAGTTTCGATATATTAATGGTTGACTCAAGTAAGTTATAAGCGTTTCCCTTATTTTGTTTACATATTTTAAATGAAAAAAATTAATACAGGTGATGCAGAAGATGAGGATGAAATTCAAGTCATTTTTAGGATGAACCTAATGTACCTGCTCTCCAGTCGCAGAAGTATACATTTAGGGCTACCAAAATCATCATTATGGCATAATCGAGTTTTAAGATATTTTGATGAAAACAGATTTCTTCATATGAAACGACTACGGCCAGAGAAATTTGCCTATATTCAACCTTATAAAAAATGACGATGTTTTTCACACAATTGGCGAAAGGCTCCAACTACGCATTGACTTGCAGCTTAAAATTGTACTTTACTGCTTGAGATCTTCAGGAAATGGTGCTTGTGTTCGTAAGGTAGCATCTTTGTTTGGTATAGGTGATGGCGGTACTATACAAAATATTAGAAATCGAATCATTAAAGCAGTATTAAATCTTAAAGAACAGTTTTTATATTGACAGAGAACAAACTTTAACATATGTTTCCAATATACCCACTCCTACTATATACAACAGAAATAAATAAAACTAATAAAAATATCTTTTAATTCAATTTAATTTAATTTAATATAATTCACACATGAACACAAAAATAATAATTCATTTAAACATAAAACATTTAAACAAATACAACGTTTGAAAAACATATGAAAAAAAGTACTAAATGTTGTATCGCATGTTTGCATGAAAATTACCAACAACACTGCTAGCACCGTTGTATTTTGTTAGCACTTAGCACGTACTAGGGGGCTTGTGAATAGGGCAATAGTAAATATCCCGCAAGTTTGGAAAAAATAATTTTCTTGAAACAAAACGTGTTCTTAGGAAAAAAAAGATAAAAATAAGAAACGTTTTGTTTTGCTCAATGTATTTCAAATAAAAATTTTATATATATTTTAATCTTTCAAGTGATATACATATGTTGCTCTGTTTAGTAATCCATTAAAAAACTACAATATAAAAAAATAACATTCGGAAAAAATCTTTTTGTATTTTGTTAGCTAAAATTTTTAATCTTCTGTAAAATCAACAATGGCAGAAGTAGCATTAGCAGTGCCTGCAAACCAAGTATCGGCACTTTTTCTATTAATATGACGAAGAATCGCCGAAATTTAAGCGCAAAACAATCAGAAAACTTTTTATTGTTAAAACTTGATACAGGACTAATTGATAAATTGACTATTTAGTTCCTAATATCATTTATTTGTTATCACTTTAACTAAAAAAAATCTTTTAAAAAACTTGAATCTCTCAACTTTATTTTTTGCACAAAAAACGTTTTTTGTTTATTTTTTCTTGTATGTTCAAAATTATATTATTACAAATATATACATATATATTTAAAAAAAAATTTTTTTTTGTTTTTAAACTTAGTAAAAAATATATATACGAGGGCTGCTCTGTATATTTCTGCCCTAATAGTGAAAATGTGAATATTTATAATCAAAAATGGTTTTATTGTTTTTCAAAGTATTCTCCAGCATGATTTATACACTTTTGCATGCGCTCAAACAAGTTGTCGAAGCACTTTTTCCACTCCGATTGAGACACCTCTAAAACATGGTTTTTGAACACTTCAACAGCTTCTTCTGGCGACGAAAATCGTTGACCACGCATTTTTTTCTTGATGTGCGAAAACAAGAAGAAGTCATTATGTGCCAAGTCAGGGCTGTACGGCGGATGACCCATTAATTCGACGTTTTGGCCGGTCAAAAACGCTCTGGTTTGAGCCGATGTGTGAGAGCTCGCATTGTCATGGTGAACAATGATTCGTCTTCTCTTGTTGGTTTTTCGAATTTCTCCAATGACTTCAGGCAAACAAATTGTAATGTACCACTCAGAAGTGACCGTCCTACGTTGCTCAAGCGGAACAGTAACCACATGACCAGTTTTGCCGAAGAAACAGGCGACCATTTGCTTCGAAGTGCTTCTTCCACGAACAACTTTCGTTGGATTTTGCTCGTCTTTGGAGACCCACACGGTCGATTGTTGTTTCGTTTCGGGCTCATACGCATAGATTCATGATTCGTTACCTGTGACGATCTTATAAACGTCTTTTGAAACACCGCAATCGTATTTTTGCAACATATCTTTGCACCAATCGACACGAGCTTTTTTTTGAGCGACTTTCGAATTGTGCGGGATCCAACGAGAACAAACCTTTTTTACGGCCAGCTGTTCGGCCATGCAGTATCGAAGGTATGCTGGTGGAAGAAATGTCCAAGGATGTCTCTATCTCTCGGTATGTCGCATGTCGATCTTGCATTATGAGTTCACGCACGGCATCAATGTTCTCTGGCACAACAGCCGTTTTTGGACGACCTTCACGGAATTCGTCTTTGAGCGAGCTTCGGCCACGATTAAATTCATTATACCAATTTTTCTCAGTGCTACAGGATGGTGCTTCATCGCCATACAAAGATTTAAGTTCGTCAATGCACTCTTGTCGTGATAATCCACGTCGAAAGTTGTGAAAAATGATGGCAAGAAAATGTTCACGAGTTAATTCCATTTTTTTCTATATTAATTTTTTCAAGTCACTGTAAACAACACAAATAATGGTCGTACGTCAAAACGTTTTGAGTACGATTATGCTTAAAAATTACAAACTTTCCAATAGAAATGTCAGATTGCACTTGGCAGCACTCAGTGTTGCCAGGCCAGAAATATATATAGCAGCCCTCGTATATTTTTTATCCATGTGTTTTTTATTGTTTTGATAAAAACTTTTTCCGCTTTTAATTTCGGATGCCTGTTATTAGGAAACTTTTTAGCGTCTTTAAGAAGGATCAAAATTGAATATTCTAGCAGTGCCGAATATGTGTCTATTAGAAGTTTAAAAATGGTGACTTCTTAAAGTATCGAATATATAATTTCTACAAGTAACGAAATTCTATTTTATCAAAATGGTAAATTTAACATAATAGAAAGGTTTATAGAAAGAAAGAAAGGTTTAATTCAAATTTTAAGAATTTGTAATATAAAAATGCAAAATATGATGCGGAGATTTAGAAAACAAAAATATTTTATGTTCAAATTTATAAATAACTAATTTGCTTACATAAATCTTCTTACAGCTACAAATCACTTTTCACACTATTATACAAGCCTTAAGACTTGCATTATATTTTGTAAGAAAGAAATCCAATGAGAATTTTTGTAATTGTCAACAAATCCAACGTAACATACATTTTGTTTCTACACCATCACACTTCAAACCATAAGAATCCGAAAAGAAACTTTACTAACTTATTAGAGAAATGACGAATTTTTTCCGTCATTACAGAAATGACGGATTTCTTCTACTAAACTGGTTCAGCTTAATTTGTTTCAGAAACGGCAATTTTTATAGCTTTTTTATCTCTTAACGAGCTCTTAAATTTATAGCTCTAAAGATACACATATTTAGGTGTCATATAGGAGTCATGGAGTGAGCCATTTTACAATGGTTTTTTTGATTTTTTTTTTTTTGGCATAAAATCAATTTTTTTTTTTTTTGTTAAGTATTTTATAATTTTATTGATTTTTAATTTTTAAACACCCTTGTTAGATAAAAAAATTAACTTTAACATATGGGGCAACACTGTTCTGTTTGCGCGCTATTAATCTCAGCTGATTTTTCTAGTACAATATGTGTTTAGTCGTGCTGACCTGGTTGACATTTGGAGCAACAACAATCGCTCAGGAGACGCTATACAAAAGTACATATTGGAAAGCATTGCACAAAAACATTTAGATAACGAGAACATTAAGACAATAAATGAAAAAGTGAAAGCCTTCGTTAATTATACAAATAAACACTTGCCGAAATGTAATTCAACTCTAGAAATATTTAAGGGAAAGCACTCAAAATGGCTTGCCAAAAGCATATTAATAGAAATCACTGTCATTATGCGTTAGCAAATAAAGTGGGTCGCCCAAAATGTGATTACGAAAGTGCTGGTCCTCGTCTGAAAAGAAAATTAGCCGCGGAACTTTCAAAGGAGAATAACAACTTATCTCCCTTACTCATACATGCTGCCACAGTTTCAGCTAAAAAATCAAATGAAAAAGATTTGGCTGTTGTTTTGAAATCAGCTGGGAGTTGTGAGAGCATTAATGAAATAAAAAAGAAGCTTTTTGCGGATGAGCCCAAAAAAATGTCAGCTGACAGTGCACTTGCATTTATATTGGAAAATGGATTCACAAAAAGTCAGTATATAAATATACAACGAAATTCAAAAATTTACGTATGTGAGTATGAAGAACAGGATGGACTTGAGTTTATTGCTTCAGAAGATGAATATTTTGAACTAGAAGAAAATAGTAAGTAACATAGCCATACTTATTTCAGATTTTGTAAAATGTATACATATTTACTTTTAGAATGAAGGACTAATCAGCAGACAATAATAAGAGATGAATACTGAAATTTGAATTTGTATAATTATATTTTTTTTTTTTTCATCAAATATAATAGAAAATTTAAAAATAATATTTTTAATGGATACGTCAAAAACCTAGTTGCATGTCGGCCAGATCGGCTATAAGACAGCTATATGAAATAGTGCCCCAAATCATATGAAACTTGGTAAATCATCTTGGGAGCATAAAAAATGTATACAAAGTTTATGTCATGTATTATGGCTTTTATTTTTTGCAAAAACTTTAGTTTTTAATCCGGGTGAACTTTATATGCACAAAATTTTATTTTTTTCTTATAAACGAGTCCTATGGTCTGTCATTATTAGTTTAGAAACTTATTTAGTGCTGGTTGAACAGAGAAAATAAGCCTAATTTGGACAAGTTTTTGCTTGTCCAAAGAAATTGCTGATATATTATTTATTCGCAAAAACTAGAGCAAAAAGTTCTGCATGTGTCCATTAGGTAAGCCATTATTGAAACTGTGTCACAGGCTTTTATTCCATTATTGAAATGTTATTTGCCTTGGACACAAATATATAATAATTGTGAAAGTATTGAAATATGTTAAGCATATACAAACACACTAGCAAGTACATATGTATATGTATCTAACCTTGTATTCAAACATTCATTATTATTTTGCTGGCACAAATTTACTATTTTCTGCCATGAACATTATCGCCAGAAAACATTATTTTATTTCACATAATTCTATGTCTACATTAATGTATAAAAAAGAATTGGAATGTATGGCCAAAGCATTTTCTCTACTTACTAAATTATAATAACACTTACAATTCTATATTCTGGCAAATATATTTAAGCAAGAAGGAAATTAAAAGTGCCTTTGAAATGGGCAAAATGAGTTTTAAATTAGAACAATCATTTTTTAATTATTATAAATTAAAATGCAGAGACCTTTTTAAAGACATTTTAAACTGTCCTCGTTTATGAATTTAATTTCAGTATAAATAGCCAACACTTCAACACTATATTAAACAAATATTTTATGCTTTTTAAGAGATTTACACTTTCATGTACACAAACCTACAATAGTACACTACATATATATGTAAATAGGTTTGTGTTTCCACTTAAGTTCTCTTTAGCATTAATAAAATGCTGGTGAAATTTAAAACCAATCACTTAAAGTATTTTCTCATACAAACAAGCGAACTTTATTGATAGCCTTTTTACTTGTAATTTTTGCTTTTTGTATAAAACTTAATGGTTGTTTTTAATTTCATCAACAACTAACTTCTTCTAAGTGGTGGTATGCGCAATAATATTTATACAAATATTTACCAAGGTTGCCACCAAGACCATTTTCCGCACAAATGATGTGATTATATTATCAGCTTTAATTACTAAATATCAGTGTCTGTTTGATATTCAATTCCGTTCAATTTTTGTGCAACTTTCAATATTTTATTTTACTTTTACTATTAAAAAAAATTAATTAATTTAAATTGAGGTATTGCCCCTTTGTCTAATTCGCTTTTTAAATTGTAGAGTTTGCTATTCCCTTGGTAAGCAGAATGAGGAATAAATAACTAAATATAAAGTAATTGTAAAATTGAAACGTGTATATACAAATTTTTCATTTAATAAATAGAAATCGATATTTTTATGATTCCGAATTCAAGGAGTAAAAACGTAAGTCAACTGTTTTCGTTAAAATTTCTGCCCTTTATATCTTTAACTATAATTAAAAGACACTTAAAATTAAAGGTATATAACTTAAACCGCTATAACAGTAAATACTATAAATTAAAGGGCCTTGTTTTTTAAACAAAACAGGCAGAAAAATTATTTTGAAAATTTTTTATGTCTCTATAAATACAGAAATATGTGATTTACATTAACGTCTGTACCAGGTGCGAAGCCCCTTTCAGACGGTGGTCCAACCACTGTTCTGTGCAATTTTAAGACCATGACTTGCAGGACCATCAATCTAACCTTGCTAAAGGGTCGGAGCCTACCTATAAACTCCTCTGTTGAGAGTGCAACAGCACATTTCCATCTTTTCCATCTTAACCACAGCCACCACGTGTACCCCGAAAGGACCCCACCAATAACCGGCTATAGAGAGGGGCGGCTCTCTGTATGGGCTGCCGGTTCCCGTGGTTCCAGTTTATTTATTGCTATTATTCATATGTTAATTTCATTTAAGGACACTGGTGCATCCTTCTACAGCACCCTACTGTCTATCCATATTCACTGCCTGCACACCGGGGGACTGCTTCCCCCTATACCCCCGAGGACCCTCGTTTGCACCTAGGTTAGGTCAGCACAGACTCTTGGTGCCCCCGGGAGGACCTTTATAAGTAAAAGCATAAAAAATTAAAAATGTAATTTATACATAAATGATGTTTCTATAGTCATGTGATGTGAATGTGATGATATGAATATAAAAACTAAATTAAGGTTATATCCTTTAACCTTAATTTATGTAAAGGATCTTACTTTTAAGCATAATTTAAACCGTAGGAAGACTTATCAAATTATCATTAAAAATAATGACAACAACAACGAAACCCTTCCTGTATGAGTCCAGCTCGCCCTTGATGGATGTATCTTATAAGGCACTGTATTGCACGTATTTTTTACTATCATCGTTATTTTTATATGCATTTGTCTAAAATTAAATTAACTTAATATCGGCTAAAGCGTGACTATTTTCGAAATTTCTTATGAAAAAAAAAGTTATTTCTACTCATCTTCTTTTATTTATATTTTTTTTAACACTAAATGATATAATAATCCCCACGCGACATCTTACAATATTTAGTTTCTTGAGTGACCGGTGCCGTGTTATAGTCTCAATGTATTTTATTGAAACAGAACAGTTTATGTTTTTAGATTCTTTTATTGGAAGGATTGTTTAAGCGTAATTTTAAAGTACGCTTTTTGTTACAAATCTTACACGTAGAAAAAGAACATAGTTGTAATATGGTCACAATAACCGTATTATGTATAGTGGCGGTGAAAAAAATTATAGTTGTTTTAACCAAAACTTTAGTCACGATAAACATATTTTGTTAGCTTTCAACGATTATATTGTTAGTGTTCAAAAAAAAATGCAACATGGTTGGTTTTAACTTAAAACTTTCAACCACAAAGTTTTATAACTTATTAAAAATAATATAAAATATTTAATCATAATACATTATTATTAATCAAAGAATCGTTAAAAGCAACAGAATAATGTATGCGCTAAAAAATATTTTGTTCAATTTCTTGACAGTTTAGTAATTTTTCTGGAAGCTAAAATTTGAAATTGTTTTTTATTGTTAGAGAAAGCCAAAAATATAAAAATTAATGGACAAAATAAATAATTAAAAATAATATGTAAAAGTTGAAATAAATACTTATGTATGTAAGCATATAAATCATTATTATTGTGTTCGAACCACAATTGTGAAATCATTTATTTGGGTTTATAAACTATATTTTTTTTTAAACTGATTCTTGTAGCCTATGATCTAAGCGTTATTATAAGCAAATAATTGATTTTCTTGTGAATTTATATTTTTAAATAATTTTTATGATAAATCGTTATTGAATAAAACAATAAACTATGTTATAATTTAATTATATAGCATGATATTATCAGCCATATTATGATATTTTAATTTAACCATTTAATGTTAATATTTGAACATAATTATGTTTATACTTTAGAATGTTATCGTTTTGCTAGACAACAATACGATTGCAAATGTAACAATACTATCTTTTATTAGCAACCATATAATGCAATTATATCATGTTGCTCTTAGATTGTGGTTGCCTTAACCATGTTTATTATTTTCGTGTATTGAAATATTAAATACAAATTTTAAGACTTTATTCTTAGTTGAGCATGAGTGATGGGAAGCTATGTAAGATGCGTAGGTTATTTTTGAATTTAGAGAGTTAACATGCCCGGCAGAACTTTTGCTTTAATACTAATCATTAGGTTATTCAACGATATAATATGAATAAGTTAAGAACGAATATATTTCAGGATTTTGCATTTAATAAGAAATATACAGTTCACTTTTCTTCAGGATATGATATTAGAAAAATTTAAAGAAATAATGAATAATCAGTAGAACCGAATTTTGATAAAGACAAAAACAATATAAGATCAGCTCTATAAAAGAAGAAGAATGCCGTTTTGTTTAGCCTTTTCTTGCGATTATTAATTTTATCATTGAATCGTATTTTATTTCTATAGTTGAGTGCCTTGTATGTATGCCCACAATTATGCGTAAGTACATTGTTTGTTGGTCTTTTGTAGAACGGCATAAGTATTTAGAATTCAACATAAATGCAAATAATGTAAATTTAAAGTATAAAGTATACGAACAATATTGAAAAGTTTTGCGTAGCACTTTTGTATTTGTTGAAAATTGAAATTTCTTAAAAGCAATACTTTATTAAAATAAATTTCATTTTTCACTTGACCGTTCAACAAACAATGTACTTACGCATAATTGTGGGCATACATACAAGGCACTCAACTATAGAAATAAAATACGATTCAATGATAAAATTAATAATCGCAAGAAAAGGCTAAACAAAACGGCATTCTTCTTCTTTTATAGAGCTGATCTTATATTGTTTTTGTCTTTATCAAAATTCGGTTCTACTGATTATTCATTATTTCTTTAAATTTTTCTAATATCATATTCTGAAGAAAAGTGAACTGTATAATGAAATTATAAAAAATAATTTAGAATTAACTTAAATTTTATTTTGCAACTGTAATATAAGCAAGAAAAAGTACTATCCAAAAAACGAGAACAAAAGAAAAGTGTCTTCAAAAAAAAAGGAAAAGTTTCAGTTTTCAGTTTTAGCATAAAACTATAATTTTAATGTTTTTCAACCATTTTTATATGTTTTTAATTATCGATTTTTTCCAATATTGAAAGTAAAAAATAAAAATAACATCTGTACTATATTTATTTTAGTGCTGATTTTTATTGAATATGTTAGCATAAATTTATCATTTTATTGGTCGTTTTTTCAATTTAAATACAAGTATATTTAAGACCTAACAATGTTTGTATTCTGGGTCGTTAAAGACAGGTGTGTCGATTTACTCATGTCCATATATCTATTAGCTGTGTAAAATATTATTTTACTCATTCGATGGTAAAGTAAAGAACAATTTTCGCCCTTTAGGTAATAAAATATTCATTAAGCAAAAAGCACTTAAACAAGGCCTATATTATGCAACTCACTATATAAAATTTTATTGTAAGTAAAGCATAAAAAATAGCCGATCATTGCACAATTAATTAACTTCGTGAAAGCAAAAGTTAAGATATATATAAGAAGCACCATGTTCGCTTGAACGTGCGTAAATATTAAAATAAGAGGCAAGCACTTAAAATTTTTCTCAGAAAAAAAATAAAATCGTTGAGCTAAAAAATGGATCTACTTGACCTTTGAAAGTTAACAGCTGTATGGCAGAAAAATCCAATTTAAAAACAAAATCCATCACCCCTTTTTCATATACTTTATGAAGAAAAATCTGTTTCCGTACAGAATGCGCGATCAAACTTGCTGTTGCCTTAACCAAATAACGTTAGACAAAACTTTGACAGCATATCAGATAAGATGTTAATTTTTCTCAGAAAAAAAATAAAATCGTTGAGCTAAAAAATGGATCTACTTGACCTTTGAAAGTTAACAGCTGTATGGCAGAAAAATCCAATTTAAAATCAAAATCCATCACCCCTTTTTCATATACTTTATGAAGAAAAATCTGTTTCCGTACAGAATGCGCGATCAAACTTGCTGTTGCCTTAACCAAATAACGTTAGACAAAACTTTGACAGCATATCAGATAAGATGTTAATTTGGACTCTGGAATTTCTTGCCAAATAATATCCAAAAACTAGGCAATGCAAATGCGTTTAAAAAGGAATTATAAAAAATATTTTCATACCCAGTAAGAAAAGTGAGGAAAAAGATATAATTAAGAAACTTGGGGTAGTTTATGAAAAGCTGTTTGTTATTACTACCATTAAAATTGTATTATGGTCTACTGAAACTTTTGGACCTACTGTCACAAAGGCCTTATATTAATCCACGACTTCCGGCAATAGTTCCTATACAAGAACTCTAAAATAAAATTGTAAAACAAAACAAGTCCTAAAATACGTTCTTGAATTAATTTTTAGATTAAGAATAGGGAACGTTTTTATTTGCCTTTCAAAAACTTTTTAATTGTTATACTATTTTCACTGGAAACGTCTAGCACCAAAGAATTTTGACTTTTGATTTCTTAGATATGGATGGTTGGAACAAAAGCAAAAAAAAAACAAATGTACAAAACGAAATACAGAGAACAGCGAAGAAGTACTTTGGTTGTATGCTAACTTCGTCTAATCAAATTAATATTGATACGAATGCTACTCGTATTCTTATTTACAAAGTTGTTTGGTTAAATAGATGACGTTTACAATGTACACAAACTAAGGTAGATAGTTACGAAGAACGCTGGTGAAATACTCAGCGGTCCAGAAAGTGCTGGCTTACAATCTGCTGTCGTCTAATTTTTCTTGTTTTCTTTGGAAAACCATAATTTAATCTTTCTAAAAAAAGAATTTTAGATATTAAAATAAATTTACTTAAGCCAAAATCAATTTCGATTCATTAATAATAATAATGTTTTGTCACTTTAAAGCGAGAACGCCAACTTCATGTTGAACTTTTGTTCATTTATTTTTGCTATCAAAGATCTGACCTTAAGTTTTATTTAAAATTCTTGTAGTCATGCAAGGAATAATGTAAGTCTAAGAAGCAGTTCAACAAAGTTTTTTGAAAAAATATTTTAAAAATAACTTACAAAATCTAGAAAAGGTGTATTAGCTTTTTTGAATGTGAATAAGATGCCGTTCGCTAAGAATGATATACATTATTTTTTACTGGGTAGTGTTTTACTGATAATTTTAAATTAAAGTTTTTAACTTACTTTTTCACAATTTATTGTAGTTTTCTGTTTTATTCATCTTTGTGCTCGTTTTTATATTATTATTTTTACAACTATTTTTTTTTCTTCTATAAATAATAATGAACATGTAATGTCCTATATATATATATATAAACTTGTATATATATATATATATATATATATATATATATATATATACAAGTTTATACTTTTTGCTTCCGTAAATTTATTAAAAAATAAATAAATAAATTAAAATCTTAGAAAAATATTTTTCATGCATAAATCAGTAATAATCAGTAATATTGTATTTCTTTGTCAAATTAATTAATTTGTATTGAGTTCAACAAAAAAAAAATCAGACACCATGTGTTCAATCAATTAATATAAAAACCTTTAATTAACAATTTCAAAAATTTACCCATTTACACCTTTTAAACCACAAATAAAATGAATTTTGTTATTTAAATACTTTTTTAAAAATAAAAGGTTTTCCTGGGATGGAAAAAGTAGTTTAAGAGGAAAATTTACCATGGAACAACTAAAATTTTTGGAGTTAGAACTTTTAAAATTTTTAGAGATATTTTACGATATTTCACACACATTCACCCCTATCATGAATATATATTCCCTCGAAATTTTTTCCCTTTTCCCCAAATTGCAATTTCACGTAAACAAAAATTCCCCTTATCATGATTGATTTTTTCCCTCGAAATTGTTTCACTTTTCCCTTAGATTTGTTCACTTAAATTTTGCTGGGGAACTGCATACATTATGCCAGTTTTTATATGTTTTATTTAGAAAATTTACATTTATAACACATTTTTTGATTCGATATCAGTTACTGCAGTGCAGACTGACATTATGCTCATCAAGATGCATAACAAAGACATCTATTGGTTATAAATTTATAAAGATTTTTTATTAAAACCATTTTTAAATAAAAAAAAAAATTGAGATAGAAAAACTCAGATATAAAAATTTATTATATTGAAATGGGTCAGTAGCAAGGTCTAGGGTAGGTTAGGCAGGCAGCCGTATTGACACAGCCCACTTTGGTCCATTGTTTGGACCTTTTGCGTCTAGGGTAACTATAAGGACTTTTACGCGTTTTGCACGTCACGTTCTTGAAATAAAATTGTTCCCTCTTGTAGTATCTTCTCCTCTTGCAGCAATACAATAGCACAAATCACTTAACTTTAAAAAATTTGGAATATTTTTTTCCCTATTTATATTTTCTTCTTTCTAATTTGCATTCAGTACGAATTGATAGCGGGAACAAACGTTCGCATGAAATTCACGATAGCAATTTTCCCTTCATGGGGAATGAAAATTTCATGGGAACAAAAATTTCACATTTTGTTCACGATAGGGGTGATTGTGGCGGAATGTGATAATAAGGACATTATAGGAGAATTTATCAAATTTCGTGCCAAGCTTAATACGTGTGACAAACTATTTGTTAACCCATTAAAAACCAGTAGGTTCTCAAGAAACAAAACTTACACTACATAACATTATATTACATTATTGCAAAATGCTGTTATTAGAAAAACGAGTCATAAAGTATACAAAAAAGGATTAAAAATGGAAAAGCACATCAGGTTAATTGCCATCACGTCACATGTGTATTAAGAGTATTTAATATAAATAAATACATTTGACTTCCGTCTTGCTTGTAGACTTATTAGCACAGACTTTTAGAGGCAACCAAGAAAATATTCAAACGAAATATGTTGCGGCTAAAGAAATGGCTTGTGACATAAGTAACCCTTCTAACATGCGGCTATTACAAGCAACCGTAACACAATACTACCCGTAAAATAAGGCTAAGCATGCAGCCTTATTTTTTGTGAATTCGGGTTAAGTAATAAAACTTGGCAAGAAATACTGACTAAAAGCAAAATGTAGACGACGTTTTTAAAATACCATCAATGTTGTTAATTTGGACGACAAACACATTCTGTGAAACATTTTGCTTCAAAAATCTGTTTGTCGTTTCTGCTTGTTCTATTCCTGGTGCAAAAGGCGGTTACTGATGCACCGTGGTCAACGGTATATTGGGGCCTACCAGATTTGTAATTTTTTACTTAACATACAGAAATGAGGTACAATATCACCAGCGCAAATGCTCTATTTTAACAAATCGTCAGCTAAAATTTATTTTCCTTTCCTGCAAAAAACGCCAAAAAATGTTAACCTTTAACAAAAATTATCATTAAACTGTTTTTTTCTTTAAAAATTTTTTTACTGTTTTCTTTGATTTAATATAAATTGGAAAAATATTTTCATTATACATTATTAAATTAAAAAAATATACGCATGCCTGAACATACAGGAAGAATATTTTATCAAAATAAAACTACAATAAGTCTTGATAGCAGAAAAAAAAGTTAATTTAATGTAAATATTTTATTGTTTTTTTTTTTTTTACTTTTTGTATTTTATTTCTGCTTCATTATGGTCAGTTTATTTTAATGCAGACGAATAAACGTATAAACGCAACAGCAACAATAATAATAAATTAACGGCACTTTTAATCACACTACGGTCTAATAATTTTCCTCTTCTTTTATTAACCATGATATTGAAACGGAAGATAATATTGAGTTAATGGCGAAAGCATAACAAAAAAACAAACAAGAATAAATTAAGGAGTGATAAAATATTGGCGATGCCCTTTATATATTCAGCAGTTTTAGTAAAAAAAATAGATATGGAACTTAATTTTTAAAATTGGCTCACACTTTTAAAGTCATTTTTAAGGGCAATGATCAGTGTTGCCAAAACTATTGAACCTATTCCAGCTAGATGTTACTTTAAAAAACACTAGAAACCGCTAACTAGTCGAAAAAAAAAACGCTGACATAAACCGCTAAAAAATTTCATGAACAATTAATTTTTATACCCTTAACCGAGGAAAACTTGGTTTCACAAAAAAAATATATATGTTAGTCGATCGGATAAAGTGTCGAAAGAGGTGCTATTTGAAATCAGCATAATCGGTTCATGTTCTTCGAGGCAAAACTCCACGTCTACCTCTTATTCATTTGGAACAATAAAGTAACTCCAATTAAAAAAAAATAAATATGTGGGGTGATAGAGAATTAAAAAGTAAGAAAGAAACATTAAGTGAAAAAATTGGAGCTCACCCATATCTTCCGAGTTAAGGGGCTCTAGAATTTTAAATTTTTTTTAAATATCTATATGGGTATCATTTTAAAGCTTTTGAAGAGATCTTAAACCCAGTAAGAGGCGATAGCATTTTTATTCAAAATAAAATATATGCACTATCTACCATTTTTTTTTTTAATTCCCTGTCACCCCAATATTTATCTATTTGATTGGAGTTACTTCACTAAACTAAATTTACATACATGGTGAAGGGTATATAAGATTCGGCATAGCCGAAATAGCACTCTTACTTGTTTAATACTGTTTTTAAATACTAACTGCCGTATCATAAAATAAACTTATATTATTTTTTATGAATATGGCAATAATTGTTTATATCTAGTTAATATTTTGATTATATATACATATTAGTTTCGTTTTGAGAACCGGAATAAATATTAAAGGTTCCGATACAATTTAGAAATTTTTTCGGAACCTTGTAAACGTAGCAGTATTTGTTATACCGACAGAGACCATATCTCCTTCGTTAATTAATAAAATGGCTATATCTATCTCCTTTCACCATCTATCTTCTCTCTCATCTATCACGGTTACAAACTAAGTAAATATTGATGCTCTCATAAAAAAAAACAAAGTAAATATAAAGAGACAAAAAAAGTGAGGAATTGACATACTTAACGGTTAAAATAGCATCAACCATATTGGTTTGCAATCGATTTATGAGCCTTGATTTAGGTCTATTAAGTTGACTAAGAACTCGTTGCACTTCTGCACTAGACCATGGCATGCATAAAAATCGCAAGGAAAACTCAGCTAGCTCTTTGAAAATTTCAATACCAGCCGAATTTTGATATTCCATTTTAAAGCCATTAAGGTGATTTAAAATTTTTCTAGTATTTTTGGCCTATTACCCAGTTTTTCTAACCCTGGAGTTAATGTCGACGTTGAAACAGATTGAACTTTAACGGCGTTTCAACGCGTTGAGATTAACTGCTCTCATACAATCAGGGAACCAAGCCGATCGGCTCATAGCCGACTAATAGCCGCCGCCGATATATACTTAAGTCAGTGAGCCGCCGCCGAAATAGGCGGCTTACATCGGCTAAAAATGTTAGCCGACTGCGACGGCTTAGCCCCTAAGATAAAGATTTTTACTTTTTATTTTCGACTAAAACTTCATTGACTAAAATACGTGTTATTTTATTTATTTATTGTCTTTTTTCCAAAAATTATTGTAATTCTTATTCTCAAATGAATAAAATCAACGAGTAATTAGATTTAGCAATACCTTTGTGTAAGAAAAGTTTGTAGTTTTGGAAATTTCGCAGAATAAAAAAATTCAAAAATTACAATAACTTCTGCAAAAATATAGAAATTAAAAATCTAACAGTTATTTCGGCCAATTACAAATTAGATAATAATAATTTTTGTAAAACAAAAAATCGGTTTAAAATCAGAAAATGAAAGTTATTTCTGACAAACTAATTAAAAATCAATAAAAAAAAATAATAACCATTACATAAGAATCTTTCCTGCCAAAAATAATAAAAATCATGAAATATTAAATAAATAATAATTTAAAATTATTAAAAACAAAAATTTAAAAAGCGTACGATCTTTTGAAATTATAGTTGAATACGATCAAAACGGTGTGCTTGACTTGGCTCTCAGATATTTTCTTGCGGTTACTTTTTTCTTTGTAAAAATCAATAAAAATAATTTTTATTATAAATCCCTGTTTATGATAATTATAAGGGCCACGATTCACTATCATGCTCAGACGTACGATCTGTCAAAAATTGCATGTGTGCTCAAAAAGTATTATAGTGGGGAATAAAAGGGTATGTGTGTGACAGACTTTTTGACCGATCTGTGCGATTTTATAATCTTTTGAAATAATTTACGCCATCTTGAAACGGTTTTTAAAGTGATGAAAGCGTGCGATTGTGTATGATAGTGAGACCTGGCCTTGAGTATACAATGAATAAAAAATATATTCGAATATTATTATTAACAGTTGCCGGCTTAGTCGACTTTAAGCCGCCGCTGAACTTATTTTATTCTAGCCGCCGCCGCCGAAAATTTGTCGACTTTAGCCGACTTTTAGCCGCCGCCGTAAATATTTTGCTTAGCCGCCGCCGGTGGAAATTTGATATCGGCTTCGTTCCCTGCATACAATTTCATACGATTCAACTTTTTTTTGGACATTTGACGCCGTCAACGACGTCGACATTAACTCCAGGGTAAATATTAAGAGGCGTCACGATTTTCTCGTAATCTGAAATGGCAGTTTCCATTAGCTAAACAAAGTTTTTTTGGCCCAATTAAAATATATTTTAATTAACATTTAAAATAAATTAAAGATTTTTGTCCAAACAATAAAGCAAAGACAAAAATCAAAGTTTAAGCAAAAACAACAATAACCAACAGTAATTCTACGAGTATTTACCTTTCCCCGCTTTATACAGCTGAAAATTCCCGTTGTTTAATATAATTTAATATTTGCAGAGTAAGGAAAATGGAATTTTACCCTGTTCAGACATACGTTTTAATTGCGCAATAAAGGAGTTTACGCAATTAAGTCCCTAATTGAATTTAATATACCATATAAGAAATTAATTAATAAATTTTTCAATTAGTACTTAATTGAGAACTTAACTGATTAAGTTTCTTCATACAACCCTTGTGAAGTGTGTTCAGTGAGAAAAAATTTTATAAAATGACAAAACTAAATGCCATAAAAATGAAAAATAAAATATTTTCAAATTAAATGAAATGAAAAATTTTTGAAAATTTAATGGAGATTCAAAGCTAGTGTGCAGTCAGAACTTGATCGTACTGACTGGAAAGTTCCATATTCCAAATAGAAACACTCGAACTTTCTTTTAAAGCCGAACTTCTCTTCATTCTTCCAAATTTACAAACGCAAATTTCTAATGTAAAAATTAGGTCTGTTCAATAAATTTTTGGCGGAAATTAGCAACGATAGAGTAAAATAAAAATTGACAACATAACTATTCCAAATAAAAAAAAAGGAATAAACGCTTTTTTTGAAAAAATAGCAAAGTAAAGGCGAACTGACGATAATAACAAACAACCATAAAAATAAATATCTAAATCAGTAAAAAAAAGCGATGTTCGATGCTTAAAGCATTTTGTTAGCATTTACAAGAGCTTTGTCATCGATTGTGACACCTTTTTTCGAATACTTTGCAAAATTGCCAAAATTTTTCTTTCCGTCTTCTTTGTAAAACTTTTAGTTTATTTTGTTCTATTTCTTTTGTTTATTGTTTTATTATCCTGGCGTTTACTTGTACATAATTTTCTCAGATTTCTTCTAACTGTTATACAAACGTTAGCTTCAAATCAAAATATTTTGTATTTCAAACCGAAAATTATAAATGTTATGTATATTTTGTGCTATGTGGTTGCAAAAAATTTCAGCTGTAGAAAAAAAAACCACATCATTTTAGTCGAGCAACGATGTGATGTAAATATTTTCGTGGAAAGTACTAATAAACACTTTCAGTTCAAAGTATTTAATATTTATTAACTTATTTTGTAAAACAGAACAAGAGTCAGTTGTTTTGTTCCTGCCAGTAACAAAAGTAGTAACAAATTTATTAACATTCACATCTTATACTCTTTTTTACTTTTTCGCTGCTTCTTTTGAGGTACTGAAGTAAACACTTTCCAATAACAATTAGTAACAACTTCTTGTTATTGAACAGAACTATATTCTATTGTAAAATTTTAATTAAGTAAATTAAATTGGATATGTGTGAACACCAAAATTAATTACTCAATTAAAATTTTAATTGTCTAAATTTAAACGTATGTCTGAACAGGGTATTACTGTTGGTTATTGTTGTTTTTGCTTAAACTTTAATTTTTATCTTTGCTTTATTGTTTATTTAATATGTTTGTCAGAAGTTTCCTGATGAGTTAAGTAATCGGTAACGAAATGGCCATCGAGACGTGATTTGACCCTAAATAATTAAAATCGGTGATTTAGATAATTAACCGGGAAAATAGCACAAAAAAAAAGATTTTTTGAATATTAATTAATGTATTAAAAAAATACCTGTTGTTTAATATAATAAATTATATTTTGTTATTTAACTTTGGATTAATTGTTTTAACATATTTATATAAAAGTTTACAAATACATAGTTTAGTTTACTTTGTAATTAACAAAACTTTTTGTAGCTTAAAAAAATGCCAAAAACCCGCCAACTAAAATTTTCCCAGCTTAAAAAAAAACACTTAGCGGTTTTTTTTCTAACTTCCCGCTTTTAATAGCAAAAACCACAAGTTCAAGCGGGAAAACCGCCGTTTTGGCATCACTGGTAATGATACATTATTAAATTAATACTATGTTTCCACGGAGCCCAATATTCTGGCTTCGCTCTCTCATTCATGATTTACAAGCCCAAACATGAGCAAATTAACATGCATCCCCATATAAAAGATGTATTGAGCCGATTCAGTTTGAATCGGCTCAATGATGGCTTTTTGACATCTATCACGTTTAACCGAGTGGTACCTAAATACAATTGTTCTTGCAAATTTTCAAAGTAATTTTGAATTCCATCAGATTTGCTTCTAAATGAATCTTACGATCGTGTAGGCCATATCAGTCTGACAATTCTATTCAATCACGACCTATAGGATGTTCGCGGGCTTTAAAGATTTGTCGTTATTTAGAGAGCAAAGTCCACATTTACACTATGCCATTTTTTGCTGCAATTTTTTTGCAATTCTCTTTATAAGTTGCAGCGATATTCGTTATTTTAAACAAAACATACGTACATAAACATCCCGTCTAAACTGAAGCCATGCTACATTGCTTACACCTCTTGCTTCACAATCAAACAAAAACTTCATGCTAGTTTCGTGAATAATTGCATAGTGTAAAGAAAAATGCTGGATTTCGAATAAATATACTTGCATTTCAGATTTCACGAGTTGTTGTAATACAGTTATTATATTTTTCAATTTTTTTTTTTTCACTATATTTTTAAGATGGTGATCTTTTCTGCAACAAAGAAAATGCTCGATTATAAAGAACTTCCTTAAAAAAAACTTTCCCAAAGGAAATTATTGACTTTCAGCTAAAACTCACACACCCAAACTTAATCACCCGCCAACATCAACTAAGCCAAAAGATATAAGCCTTATTCTGCAAATCGCTTAAGCTAAATTTCCATCGCTAAAAATCTAAATAATTCTTATTTAGCGATTTTTGGCTACAAATGCTATTCTGTAACATTTTTACCATACTTTGTTTTAGCTTTTTAGCAACAAAGATTTAGATTTAGCTACGAGAATAACAGAATAAGACTGCAGTATTCAGTTCCTGTAGTGCTCTTTAGTCTATGCAGCCGCTAGTCGACCTGTGTTTGCAGTATCATTTCCACAGGTTATTGATCTTGGTAACATCTTCGTCTATAAGCAGTTTATAACTTGTTGCTTTAGGCCATCATATTAATTTTAAACAAAGTTTATTATTTCCTACATAATTTTAAATCATACCAATTATAAACAAAATTTCCTTGCGAGTTTTTTCTCTGTTTCCTTTTCTTCCATTATAAATTTTTGCCCCATTTATTGACTGCGAAAAGTGAAAAAAATGTGGGAAAAAGTAGGCTAATACCTAAACAATTTAGCTCTATTTAAATTACGATGGTGCCGCATTTTTGTTATTTTGTTTTCACTGAATATATAATTCGTTAGAAAGAAATTACGTGAGAAAATTCGAGATTGGGCTGAATACCAAATACAGGTCGTCGCCTGTGTCTAATCATATGATTTTTAAAAGCATGTCGACCCTCTAGTTCCACTCAAAATATAGCTATAAAAATTTTCGAAATTAAAAGAGTAAGTTTAGACACAAAGACAAAAATTGTGATTGAACTTGATTGGTCACTTGAGGAGGATAACATGTATGAACACAGTAGCCGGTGATTCTTATATATAAATTACTCGTTGTTCCCTTTTCCTTCACTGAAGATCTAAAATTTCAAATAGCACACAGTATAAAACATCTTAGAATTTAATTTAAATGGATTCAATTGTTTAAATCGTATTTGTATCATAAGCAAAAAAAAAGTTGCAATGAGTTTTATTATTTAAGTTTCGGCCTTTTCTTTTCACAGATCCTATTTTTCAAATCAGGCGTGGCATATTGCCTCGTGTAAATAAGTATATATATACGTTTCAAACTTCATTACAATTTATATAGTTCCTTGTTTTCTCTCTTCTGGAGCGAAGTTAAAAAAGACCGACATATTGCACCTTTAAAAATCAGTTGATATGCATACCACTGCCATTTTCCACCCTTGACTCCCTTCTGCTACCAATTTTAAAGAACATATCGCCTTTATAATTCTCGGGTCAAGAATTTATCTACATATGTATCAAATTTCATTAAAATTGATACGGTCCGTTTAGTCGTGAATTACCTAAAATAAATTAAAAATCTGAATCAAAAAATCCGAGAAAATTTAAATAAAAAAATCCGAAATTAATATTTGCCGAAATCTTGATTTAGAATTTATGTAACAAATAAAATTTTTCAATGTTAATACTTGAATAGAATAGTTTCTTGAAATGTGGCCCAAGCTTTTCGGTTTAGGATAACAACACGAAAAATTATAGAAAAATTAAATTCAAGTTGGATAATTTTTAATTTTTTTAAACATAAAGTGAACAATTTTATAGGGTCCGCCAAATAACTTTTTTATTTTGAAAATGCTACATATAAAAAAACTACTGAATATTTTCTCAAATTTGTTTATTTAAATGTACAATCCTTCCGAATAATAATGGAAAATAATTTTTTCAAATGGCTACCTCGGCTGGCCATGCAGTAGTCTACACGATCGGTTCAATTCTTAACCACATTTCAATAATGGCTTCACGAATATTGTCCTTTAAAGCGTCAATTGTCTCTGGCTTGTCGGCATAATACGTATCTTTGATGGCACCCCACAAATAATAGTCCAACGGTGTTAAATCGCAACTACGAGGTGGCCAAACGAGATCAGCTCTGCGGCAGATAATGCGATATTTAAAAACAGGGTGCAAAATATCGAGTGTAGCCGCGGATTCAGGCGTATAATCAGCCATATTCGTTCAGCGGAAGAATAAAACTAATTATCTGTCAAATCAGATATGAGGTAAGTGTTACTATTCACGAAATAAGCACTAGTTGAAAAAAACGTTAGTTGGCGGACTCTTTATAAAACTATAAAATTAGAAGATATTTCTTGAGTAAATATAATGTAATTGTTAACAGGTGACCTTTGCCATAATAACTTTTATGCAATGAAAAAAATAAAAAAGAGAAAAAGACAAAGTCATTATACATGATTAAATAAATACGAATACTTAAAATCGAGTAACTTCAACAAATCTGTCTTTAGAAACAAATTCATGAGCGTAAGTATTTTAGAATTTTAAAATTTACCATCTAGAATATTTTTAATATAATTCAGCAAAGTGTTTACCATTATGATAAATTTTATTCTACGAGCTTAAAAAAAACAAATCACACTTTTTTTAAAGCAAAGGGTTCAAATTCACAAAATTTATACAAAATAATTGTGTATTTTATGACAAAAATATTTATAACCTTAAAAACTTTCTTAATATATTCATAAAGTATTTGCTCGAAAACTTGTTGAAGGTTATCACACTGCAATGAAAGTACACAAAAACAAAAATATTCAAAATGATATTCTCCTACAGTTTTTTGCTTTAATGGGTTTTTGTCTGCATTTGTTGAACGACACTGAATATTTTAAAAATAAAACAATAATTGAGTACGACATCATGGAAATAATAATAATAATGAATGAATCTAAAGTCGAAGAAAATTTATGTGTTCATTTATTCATAATATCAGTCGCGTATGTGTTAAGGTACGTAGGTACAGTGGGGCAAAGATTTAAATAATTACAAAAAATTAAGTTGATAGCGGTTAACATTTTTTTTATTTATAAACTGCAGGCGATTGGATGACTTTCTTGTTTAAAGTAGTGAATTTTAAAGTATATTTATTTTTACAAACTCGTAGTTTAAACTTCTTCAAATAGAATGAATACTGCGTATGTACTCTCAGAGTTAAAAAAATTAAAATTTTTAATTTTGACTTATGAAATCAGTTAACTAGAACTAGACGACCTAAAAATGTTTTTCTACTCACTTAATAAAAATCCTGAACACGGTGGTACTCTTGTTATTTGCTAATCAAAAGAAGCCTGCTTATGGCTCTGATGCTGACAGAAACATAAAATCTTAGGCAACAAATTTAATATAATAACAAACATTAAATGGAAGCCCGTTGGCCCACTCGAGTGTTTTTCGTATGATTCTACTCATTTCAGCGATAATATTTATCACCGTGCTCTGCACCGCGCTTCAAAATCCAATTTTCGTATCTTGGAGGAAAGAAAGTATGAGAAAAGGTTTTGTAGGATGCTGCCAAAAAAACCAAGACTTTTGTAAAATATACGTCATTTAATAATAATGAATATCTTTAAGACGCCTGCAGAATATCATAATTTATGAGTGATTTGAGTCCTGTCTTGTGACAATGCGAAGTAAAACAAACGATATAATAGGGTCATGTATTTCTAATTATATCCGGTTAACAGACCAGATTGCTTATGAAAATTATATTGAACACATTAAAGAATATACAGAATCAACCAGGATTTAAAGGGGTGGCCGGAGTATTTTTTGATTTCTCACGGGCGTTTGATTTAGTACAGCACGATATTCTGCTTAAAAAACTAAGTAATGTTAGTGTATCTGAAGAAACATTATTACTTTTCGGTGAATATTTACACAACAGATATCAGTTTGTTCAGATTGGAGACTCAAAAAGCAGTCTATTGCCTGTGCAATATGGGGTTCCTCAAGGAAGTGTCCTAGGACCATTACTTTTTAAAATATATATATAAATGATTTAAAAAATATAAAGTTTAATGGCAAGTTAATTATGTTTGCAGATGATATTTGCTTATTTTATAAATATAAGGACGAAAAGGTGTTGCAAGTGGTAATAGAATATGATGCTGCAATTTTGGCTGAGTTTGCTAGACTAAATAAATTAGTGCTCAATTCAACGAAGACGAATTTCATTAGATTTCGGTCATGTATCAGAAGAAATGAAGAAGACATGATAATTAACGTGAATGGAACACCCGTTTCTGAATCAAAAGTGGTCAAATATTTAGGAATGCAATTGAGCTGTAATTTAATGTGGGATGCTCACATTGCAAAAGTAAAGGCAAAGATATCTGCGGCAACAGGAATTCTATAAAAATTTAAAAACAAATTGAACACCGAAACTAAGCTAATGATTTATCAATCTCTCGTACATTCACATTTAACATATTTGCCACAAATATATGGATGTTGTATGACAAGTTCTCTAAAAACATTGCAATCAACACAGAATAAGGTTATAAAAATAGTCTACAATTTACCAAAGCGTTATCCTACTATAAACGTATACAAAAATATAGCCCAAAATATTTTACCTATTCGAGGGTTATACAAATCAATAAGAGGTTTTAGTCCAAAATCTGTAAAATTTCATAATAATATATCAAGAACAAATAGAAATACAAGACAAGCACATAATTTACAAATTGCACGATGTCGCATAGATTTAACCAAACAGCGTATTTCATATTCTCGACCTATTGAATATAATAACTTACCAGTTAGAATAAAATATATCACAGTTATTTCAACATTTAAAAATGAAATAAAATCATATATAATAAATAATTTGGAAACACTTCTTTTTTAAAATGCTTACTTTTTTAAAAAATTCTTTTTTTTTCTATTTTTTATTAACTTTAATTAAATTTCTTCTTTTAACAACATAATAATATTGTCAATATAGGTTTATAGTATTATGTAATGCCATGCTCTAGTCTCTATAAAGCCTATAAGGCGCTGAGGCTTCAAATATGAAATCAATTCACATGTATTTAATAATAAATAAATAATAATAATAATAAAAAGAAAAAAAACATGCAATTTACAGCTACGCTGGTACGGTACGTCTTCTAGTATTTACATGAAAGAAAACTTAATTATACTGATAGCAGATAAGCAAAACAAAGGAAAGGAAAATATTCTATCCTTGACCTTGGCTCATCTTAGCCGACGGTTTCAAATTTACTTTATTTATTTTGGTTGCAATATTTAAAATATGTTTTCAAGCTGTCCAAACAACCCTGTCAGAAGCAAACGGATAACCAGTGTTGCCAGTTCCGCCTTTTTCAAGGATAAATTAAGGCTTCAAGGCTAAATTACTTAATTCACTAGTTGTGTTTTACTATTTTCTCCGAAGACATTTAATTAAAGAAAAACGGTAATGGGCAATAGTTTTATAAATTTAAAGTATTAGGCTTTCGGTCTGACAATTCGACTGAATGTTGCTTTTTTTTATTTTTTGCCCGCAGAACTCAGACATTTCTGAACTGATTAAAAAAATTTTATTTATTTGAAAGGTGATGCTTACTGATTGGTTTCGTTTTAAAAATAGTTCATAGCCTTAGAACGTGTTTTTACATGTATTATGAACCCTAAAACCTTTTAAAATTTAAATAAACTGCGTATCACTATAGCTACCAATGGCAAAAACTAATACAAAAATAAATCTAAAAATTAAGGGGTGACCCCATTAGTGACGCAAATTTACTTATATGTCGATTGCTATGACCGTTATAGTAATAAGTATTAATATTTAAAATTATGAATTAAAGGGTGCCGGAATAGTTCATTTAATTTGATGTATATGGCTGTACTTTTGAACACTTTCAGACAGACGCTTGAAATTTACAAAAAATCAGTATAGCGAACTTTGCTGTAACAACAATTTTAAAATTTGGATTTGGAAATTGTAGCGTATCTTAATAGTTAAAGTAATTTAATATATGTGGCCAAACTTTTGAGCTAGTATACACAGGCAGCAGAAACTTTTAAAACGTTATAGACAAACGCTTAAAAATTGGAAAGAATGTCGATTGTTATGACCGTTAGAGCAAACAGTATTAATATTCAAAATTATAAATTAATGCCATACTTTTGAACAGTTGTAGACATATATAACAACAAGTTTGTAATTTGAATTTATAAATGAAAGGGTGTTTTGAACCGTTATATACAAACACTTGAATCTATTTTGAAGTCGGGTTTTTTTGCAAGAATTAAATAAAAGCTGTTAAAAAAAAACAAAACTTACATTAATATTATACTGCAAAATCTCTTAAAATGTTTGAACGTATAACCAAATTAACAGCCTGTTTATAGAACACGGCAAAAGCGAAACGAAATCGCATGGTATATGGACAAATACGTAATAATTAGCATCCGTGTAACACGTTCCGGTTTCTTCGTTTAACTTACGTTGTGTTTCGTATAAATAAAATTTGTGTCAAATCGTATTATTGTCAATGGCCCAAATTCATAGTTATAGAATAAAGTAGACTCTTGCTAAAGTATACTCTAAAATAAAAAGCTCTTATTATCTTTTTTGCTTTCATAGTCAAGAATAAAGTATACTTTAAGTTTAGCCGCCTTCCACTGGGTGTCAACTGTAATTTGATAAATGTTTTCATACAATTTCTAAACAAACATTTGAAAAAAGTAACCTTGTTGTTATTTTGTTCACTTTGGTATAAAAATCAGATAAAGAGTATTGTGTTCTTAAACCAAATAAAATAATTTTGGAAAAATGAGTTAAAAACAGCTTTGGGTAGTTTTAAATTTAGAGTTGACTTTCTCGCCAAAAATATATTTTAAATTGTCTATGAATGAATTAGAGTCGACTCTAAAATAAAACCGACTTTAGTTCCCTTAAAGTATACTTTATTTTAACTATGTATTTGGGCCAATGTATTAATTAATGCTTTTTATTTACTTTTTTTTTTCCTTATACATTTTTGGTTTTTGCCTTAAATGATGGTAACCCTGCTTCGGCGCCTAAAAAGGAACAGCTGAGTTAAAGAAACAAAAAAAAAATTCTCAAACAATCAATCTGTGAACCAAAAATTTGTGAAAATAAAAAAGGTTTAAGGAATATTATATAAAAATTCTTGCGAAAATAAACCGACTTCAAAACAGATTTCATTTGTTTGCCTATAACAGCTCAAGTGTACGGCCACACACACACACTCACACTTATATTTCCAAACTTTATACTTTTTCAACTGTTCACTAGTTTGGCAATATACATCAAATCAGCAACTATAGGGTCACTCTTTAATTTCCAAATTCATATTATATACTTGCTGTTGCAGTAGATTTAGCAATCAGGTTCTGTGTAAATTTCAACCGCCTGTCTGTCACGGTTCAACAGATTGCTCATATACATCAGATTATATCAAACATTTAATTTATAATATAACATTTTTATACTTCTTATTATACCAAATAAAGTAGTGGACATTCTGACTAAAATTAAGGTGTTTGTATACAACGGTTCAAAAATACGGCCATATAGAACAAATTACATTAACTTTGGGAACACCCTTTAATTCTCAATTCAAATTATAAGCTTCTTGTTATAGCGGACTTAGCAAAACATGTCCCTTGTAAATTTCAGCTGTCTGTCTATAACGGTTCAAAAGTCCGGACACATATTGAGACACCCATTTATTTCCAAATCAAAATTTTCTAGTTGTTGTTATAGAGGAGTAAGTAATACAGGTTCTTTGAAATTTCAATCGTCTGTCTACAACTGTTTTAAAGTATGGTCACATACCAAATTAAATGAACTATTGGTGCGCCCTTTAATTTATAATTTTAAATATTATCAGCTGTTACTATAACGCCCATAGCAATCGACATTGCGTCAAATTTACAAGCGTTTGTCTATAACGGTTCATAAAATAGGCCAATATAAGTAAATCTTCATCAATTATGGGACACCCTTTAATTTCTAAATTCAAATTATAAATTCGTTGATATAACGGATTTAGCAATACAGGTCCCTTTTAAGTTTCAGCGTTCTGTCTGTAACGGTTCAAAAGTTTGGTCACATACACAAAATAACACCCTTTAACTTCCAAATCCAAATTTTATACTTGTTGTTATAGCGGACTTAGCAATACAGGTTCGTTGTAAATTTCAAGCTCAAAAGTATGGCCATATACATCAAATTTAATGAATTATTGGCGAACCCTTTAATTTATAATTTGTAATATTAATACTTGTTACTATATCGGCCATAGCAATCGACATTCTGTCCAATTTGCAAGCGTTTGACTATAACGGTTCAGAAGATAGGCCCATAGTAGTAGATGGGGGCACCCTTTAATTTTTAGATTTATTTTTGGATAATTCTTTTTTTTTTTTTTGGGAGGTATAGTAATACGCAGTCATTTTAAATTTTACAGAAGTGCCCAGAAATGACTGAGTTCTGGAGGCACAAATATAAAAAAACAACATTCAACTAATTTGTATAACCTCCTTCTTTTTTTGAAGTCGGTTAAAAAATAAACACTAATTTTTAAATTGTGATATTCTGATTATACGTATGTATAATACTAATAGATGCTTTTATTAGTGAAAGTGTTACGATGGGCAGTTGCCCAACAATATTAACTCCTGGCGAATGTTTTTTTTTTCTTCGCTCAGTTTAGACGTGTATGACACTATAATGCTCGATATATAAACCAGAAACAATTGCCATTTGTTACGTTTTTTACAAAATGACATTCGCGTTTTAAAAACCCAAACATGGGAAACGATAACGTTTTTGTGCGTCTAAACGACAAATTTTGTTCTGTAAACTGGCTGTAACACTTTTGCGTTCAGCTTAAGGTCGTTAATAGGGATGATTTCCAAAATGCATCGATGTAAATTTTGTATACAGTTGTGCTATCATATTCAAATCACATATCTATGCAAAATTATGAAACTAAACATCAACTTTAAAATTGATGCCCAGAATGCTTGTTTACGGCATTGCTAATACTTAACGAACTTCGTTTTAAAATGGTATTAAATTGTCATTGTTTTGTACTGTGGCAATATGAAATACTACACTTTGTTTCAATGGAAATTAATAGACGTTTTGGAATTCAATTTTAAGGCATATAACAAAGGTCAGATATTAACAGAATTTAATTCATTTCTCCAGCACCCTTCGTATTAATTGTGAAAAGTAATTATTTTACTAAATATATATTAAAGATTTATTTTTTTTAAAGTTTCATTTCAATTATTTAATTGGTTTTCAGTGAAGTAGAAATTTTTCAATTAATTATTCTTTATCTGAAAACAATTATTAGATTTAAATTGAAAAAATACGGAGCGCATGTACAAACAATTAATTTGTAATTACTTAGTTCACGTGTAATAACGTTAATTTAAATTCTTTAGTCTTTAGTAATATGTATGAAACCAAAAATTCTGCAATAGTAATTGATAAATAAATTGCTTTATTTTAATCGAATTCAGAGTTCAAAAAATGTATACATTCAAAATTCAAAACAACTAAGAACAGTAAGTGCTATAAAATAATATAGTATTGCAATATGATTGTGTTAAAATTTACTTTAAAAAACATATTTAAAATTTTAATGTTTAAATTTTGTTTATTAAAATATATATATTCCAGATCCTTATACATAGGCAAGTCCACTCGTTTGTCCGTAATTTGTTTAAATCAGTTTTACCACGTCCCCATGTAAGCTACAGAAAATGTATGACCACCATTCCCTCAGACACAGTTTAGAAAGAGTTGCTATTAAGAATTAGGAAAATCGGTCACTAAATGGTAGAGATGTGTGTAAGTAAAAAAAACCGGGTGTTCCTATTTTCCTTACGGTTTAAAAAACTTAATTGTGCTTTTTGGTTGGTCATTGTTGTACTAAAAACCGTAATCATAAAATATTTGGAATATTACTAACCGTCTAAATTTCACCAAAAATTGCATTTTCAAAAACATTTCACAAAAAATTAAAAACTGTGTTAACAAACCGTTTATTTTAAGCAAATAAATACAGAATTGTTTTGATGAAGTGTATGCGAGCATAAGATTCGACACAACCTAATGGTTCTTCTTTTCTACGACTGAGGGCGTGTGTGAAATGATAGCAAAGTAACATGGTTAAATAAATTTTTTCTACGGGGCAAAATATATTGCATTAGTTCCGTTTATACAAAGCGAACATTTGGAAGGAAAACATTTATTTTGACATCAGATTACGGGTGGGAAAGAAAGAATCATTTTTGTGTTCAGTACTCGACGATACGCTTTGTTGACATTTTCTATGCTAATACAAATGAAATGTTGCCGACAGCATGTTCGCCTGTGTGAATACTAATGATATAACAAAAAACAATTTAAAATGTTTTTAACCGACTTCAAAAAAGAAGGAGGTTATACAATTCGGCTGAATGTTGTTTTTTTATATTTGTGCCGCCAGAACTCAGTCATTTCTGATCTGATTTTGAAAATTTTTGGTAATAATATAGATTATGTTTACAAATTGGTTCCGTTTTAAAAACAGTTCATAATCTTAAAAATTAGGGTGTCCCCATACAACATACATATTTTTTACATGTATTATGAACTGTAAAGGGCACTTCTGTAAAATTTAAAATGACTGTGTATAATTATAGCTCCCAACAGCAAAACGTTACATAAAAATAAATCTAAAAATTAAAGGGTGCCCCCATAATTGATGTAAATTCACTTATATGTGCTATCTTTTGAACCGTTATAGACTAACGCTTGCAAATTAGACAGACTGTCAATTGCTATGGCCGTTATAGTAACAAGTATTAATATTAAAAATTATAAATTAAAGGGTGCGCCAATAGTTTACTTAATTTGATGTATATGGCCTTTCTTATGAACAGTTGTAGACAGGGACTTGAAATTTAACACGAACCTGTATTGCTAACCCCGCTATAACAACAAGTGTAAAATTTGAATTTGGAAGTTAAAGGGTGTCCTAATAATTAATATAATTTCAAGTATGTGACCAAACTTTTGAACCATTATAGACAGAACGTTGATACCTTAAAGGGACCTGTATTGCTAAGCCCGCTATATCAGCGAGTATAAAATTTGAATTTAGAATTTAAAGGGTGTCCCATAATTGATGTAGATTTTCTTATATGGGCCTATCTTTTGAACCGTAAATTGGACAGAATGTCAATTGCTGTGGCCGTTATAGTAACAAGTATTAATATTAAAAATTATAAATTAAAGGGTATGCCAATAGTTCATTTATTTTGATGTATATGGCCATACTTTTTAACAGTTGTAGACGGACGCTTGCAATTTACAACGAACCTGTACTGCTAAGTCCAAATCCAAAATTTGGATTTGGAAGTTAAAGGGTGTCCCAATAGTTGATATAATTAAACGTATGTGGCCGAACTTTTTATCCGTTATAGACAGAAGCTGAAATTTTCATGAGACCTGTTTTGCTAAGTCCGCTATAACAAGAAGCTTATAATTTGAATTTAGACATTAAAGGATATTCCCAAAATTGTTGTAATTTGTTCTAGATGTAATTTGTTATATATAAAAATTTTATAAGAAGTATAAAAATTTTAAATTAAAGTGTACGTTATATGTGGCCAAACCGTTGAACCGTTATAGACAGAACCTGTTTTGAAATCGATTTTTTTCGCAAGAATTATTCTTCCAAATGTTGGTGCGTCTCAAAATTTTAAAATTTTGTAGTTAATCATATAGAAGTGTTTGCCATTTCTTGCTTTATATTATGTATTAGTTTTATCTTTATGTCTTTTGTAGTTTCAACGTTTTGAGAGAATAAGACATTATTTCATTTCAAAACATTCTCGCATTTTTTTTTTGTGACTGTAATAATGAAAAAAAGATATTTTTCAAATGTATCAACTTTCCGCATATAATGTATTATTTTCAAATATGGCTGTGTTGATGAAAAATATTAAGTTTAACTCCGTTTTTATTTTCACAAATAATTACATATTTTACTTTGCGACACAGTATCGGATGAATTCTTACAGCAATAATGTCATAATTTAAATATACCACATAGTTTATCCAAGACCTCACCTTTAATATATAATTGATGAAAGTTTTCTTAAATGGTTTTAAATAATTGTAGTGGAAACTTAAGCAGTCTGATATTTTTATCGACGGTAAGAACGAGTCAAAAACTTAAACTGCGGTTATCTCGAAATAAATTTTTTTGAGTTATGACGTTCTTGAAGTAAATGAGCGATACATTCTATTAGTTCAGCTATCATAGTTTATGCTAAAATTTTCCGAAACTTATTAGCCTTTCATAAATTATTACGACTTTACCCCACCGTTAAATGTTTTATGCATATGGGCATTTCCTGGAGTCACGAACGTACGTTCGTACGCTTTTGATGTACAAAGAATATAGAAAACAAAACCTTTCCTAGCATTTTTTTTGGCGATTCTATAGCATTTTGGTAGCTTTATGTTCAGTGCAAAAGATGGATTTCATCGAGTTTAAGTTTTCATAATGATAGTTATAAACAATTGATCACGAACGTACGCAAAATAGAAGTCAACTTTGGCTGACAGTAGTGAAATCTAAAAATCTGCGAAATGGAACGGAATATTCAAGAACGATTAATTTATTTTAAAAGTGTATTAATGTAGGTCTCTATCCAGTAATTACACAAAAAATATCTCTATTATTTTTGGTTTAATTAGCTTAAGAACCGGTCGCGAACGTACGGGTCGCGAACGTACGATTTTTACATATAAAAAAATAAATAAATAAAAAAAAATAAAAAAACTTAATACTCAATTTATAGTGTTTAGTAACACTTATAACAAGAAATATACTATTTTATTTATTATGAAATAATGAAATTTTAACAATGCTCATGATATTTTTGTTTTTATTGTATAGGCCGTTAGAGCTGTGCTTAATTTAAAGTCCTCATCACAGAAAATCGAATGCATCATTCTGATACCTGGAATACTCGGTATATCTTTCAATTTTTCAAGTAAAGTTGGGGACATCTTATCAATTGTATCAGCTCCAATGTATATCATGTTAATTCCAGTAATGTGGTCATGGGCGCAGTTGTAAAAAGACAATGCATCACTTAATGAACGCTTACATCTTCACGCAAGTAAATGTCTTTCACCACTTTCAACTTCCTCTCCCATTCCAAATCAACTTGTGTAGATGTTGTATTTTGGTCATTTTTCGGTTCGACATACTTCTTAAATAATCCTTTAATAACTTCAATTTTTTTTTTCAAATCACTTGGTAATGCCCTTTCAGCCTTTTTCATTGCTTTTCCCAGAGTTTGTTTACACGAATACGCCTCATGTTCTTCTTCTTGTTGAGCTTCATTTTTCTTCTTTTGTCGGTATTCTTTCAACCTTGCGCGTTCTTTTTCTTGCATTTGTTCTAAGTCCTTTTTATTTTTTTTTAATGCTAAGCGTCGATTTCGCATCCTCGCAGCAGCTTTTTCACGTAAAATTTTTAGTTTTTGTGGATCGCTTTTAATTTTGTTAATATATCGCTTTTGTTTTTCATTTTGCGATTTATTACATGTTTTACCCATCTATAAAAGTATATTTGCGTGATAAAAAAATAAATGCATTGCTAATGAAAAAAATTTACTTACGGTCGCGAACGTACGAAATTTTGCAAATAAAAAAAAACTTTATTGATTTGTAACGCAGAATTTTTTTTTTAATTTCCAAATTAGTGACACCGAACTTAATTAAAATGTGTTATGTCTGACATCTGTTGACGTTTAATGCAAGGCAATTACAATAAAATTATGTTTTAGGTCGCGAACGTACGATTAAAATTTAGATAAGAAACAAAGTAAAAATTAACCGTTGTTTGAACTTTTTTGTTCTCCTTACACTTTATTCTTCTTAATTGATTGTAATAGAACGATTTTATAGAAAGAGTGCAAACACAACATAATTTTTGCATATAAAATAATTAAATATAAAAATGTCTTCAGAATTAGCTTAAAAAGAAAATATAAAATTTTCCAGTTTCCAGCCCAATTTCTTCAAGTAAAACAGCTGAGATATGCTGTGAAACCATCCTATTATTTAACATAGACCTTTTTTTATAATTATAAACAACAAACCACGATGATTATCAACATTTTGTTTTTCCATCCTGGTTGACTATTCTGAGGAAATGCCCATATATGAATAAAGGCATCAATTCATATATGTATATGTAATTTCATAGCAGCGACAGCCAACAATCATGACAACTGAATGATGTTGTATTAATAAGTACAATATCAAGCCTTTGCAAGTTGTGAACAAAAGAAACTAACAGCCAAATGAATTGCTCTAATTCTTTAATTAACGTAAAACTAACATCCACGCAAATATAGACAAACCATACCCACATTCATATAAAATACATTACATCAGTATTATTGTCGTAGTCATTTTGGCAACATTAAACGCTGTTTAATGAAACCCAAAAAAACTTTTTTGTTGCCACAGACATGCAAACGCTAGAACAAGAATATTTATTTATGCGCTACAAATATTTATAATTAGTTTATAGTCATGCTGGAAAATAAACAAAGGAATAAACGAATGAATGAACAAATACATTGTGTTTCAAATACTGATCTTTTGTTAGGCAGATTTATACGTCATTCTTTAGAAAGGATTATTATCATAAACGTAGTAACACAATAACAACGACCAGAAAAGTTAATTAGTAACCAAATGTAACAAATTATTATATTTTTGGCAAACAATTTTACAAAGAGGTCAATAGAAAAATAGTTAACAATCACACAATTGTGATTTCTTTTGAAAAGTGTATGCTTTTAGTTTCCTATTAAATGTTGCTTAAAAATGTTTTATTCAAAATCAGCACAAAGTATGAAGAAGAAGAAAAATGGATTTTTGATTTATGTGCAGTGTTGTCAGATTAAATGATTTACTCCCAAATCGGGTATGTTATTTTTAAAATGTGGATGAAAATTTCACTTTGGGGATTGAGCAATTCATTGAGGATATATTTTGCGTTTTAGGGATTTAAAGAGGTTTTTTGGGGATGTTTTTTAATTTGGTTTTTGTTATTGTATCTTTACTATTGTTAAACAAATTTAGCTTTTGTTAAAATTATAACATGTAATTTTCTCCGTAAATTTAAAAAATGAGATTGCTTTTTTGAGCAATGAACTCGCTGAAACCAAAATAAGGAATAATATGCATAACGAGCTGCTGACAGTCTGGTGTAATATTTTTTCAGGACCTTATTTCTTTGAAAACGAAAACGGCATAACGGTAAGTGTGAATGGGAGGAAATATCGAAATGTAAAATCAACAAGAGTGTGCCACATCGCATACAGCCAGGATTAAAATGAAATTGCTGCGAGACTTCTTTCTACAACAAGTTCTTTCAAGAAATGGTGATGTTGATTGGCCTCCACGGTTGACTGATTTGACTGCTTCCGACTTTTTTTTGTGGGGTTATCTGAAAAGCAAGAGCTTATGCAAACGCTTGATGAAATTAATGAAATACCGCTTGAAATGTGTAAGAATGTAATGAAAAATGTGCTTAAAAGGGGTCGCCTTTGTGAGGCTAACAGAGGCGGACTTTTATTATATTCCGTAAATAACTGCCGACATTAAATTAAACATTTATAAATGTAAGGTCCATTGCCTTTTATTAATTCAAAAAATATAAACAAAGTAGTATACCTTCTCGGCGTAGACCCTTATTATTCGAGTGTGATTGAATTTCAAAATCGGATTTTCCAATTGCTTGGCTTTAACGCCGCGCAACTATGGTTTACTTCATACGCTTTGTATATTTATAAGAATTTTTCACAAATAGGTTGCGCCTCATGCACTAATTAAGGCTTGGCTGTTAGAACATGATATCACTTGCTTCATTTGCTTGTTGGAAATTTTTGCTAAAACTGTATAATTCTGTATTGGTCTTCACCAAAAACTTTCATTTTGTCTTTGTAATTAAATTATACAATGAAATATTTTTTGTTATTATTCAGTTCGCTTAACAGTTCATGATTGAACTTATATAGTTTTCCGTCCGTGGTATATAAATTCGATGCCCGAATTACCTAGAAGTGTGGTTGACATCTAAGAGGCACTGAAGTCGTTCATGTTAGGTCCTTTTCGGTTTTTTAATTGTTGTCGTAAACTCGAAAAGGACTTAATTATCGCTTTAATAATTTATTGTTAATTTAATTTCAAAAAATAAAAATAAAACACAAATAAAGGAAGGCAGTTTCTTATCAAAAATACGTCGTTTGTGTTTTCGCTAGCAACTACCCTGGTAGGTATGTAAGCACCTACAGTTTAATCGAAAACTAAACTAAACTTGGACTCTAACCATGATGCTCTCAACTATTTAAAATAATAATTCAGTAGTCAATTTGATATTTTCATATTGCATGATTTTTATGATTTATTTTTGCCTCTCAGCTTTAGGCATTTCTATGTCCTGATGACTTTTTGACTTCAACGATACATATATTTGTCTTTCATTTTTCATTCCAAATTTCGTGTTTTTCCACTTTGAAGTGAATAAAGCATTTAAAAATATATTTTTCAAAAATATTGGAGAAATCTTTGCCACTTTCAATAAATCGTATTATTCATTTTAAAAACTTAAGTGTTGTTTAAAATTGGTTCTGACAAAAATCAGTCAGTTTTTGTGACACAAAAAAAGTAACAAGATTACATTTTATTTATAATAAAAAAAATTAACTATGACATTAAAAATCAAATTTTAAATATTTTAATAGATTTTTTGGTATGTAAAAATTATAATACTTCTTATAAAAAATTTTTCAAAAGTCACAGGTCTTAAAAATTTTCCCCAACTTACCATTAAATTATTTAAATAAAGAATCTTTAAGATCTGAAAAAAAACAACAAATAAATTTATTAGCAAATTATTAAGAGGATAATTATTACATTTGTTATTTAAAATTTTATATATCATTAATTTGAGAAATCAGTATAGTACACTGATATATTAAGTTAGTTTTTAATGTTATTTATATAAAAAATGAAAAAAATAGTTAGACTTTGGTTCATGTATTTTTTTTTTTCTTTTTTAATATTATTAAGAAATTAAATTTCTTTCAAATGATGTTTTAGTTGTTAACAGAAAACATTGAAACACTAGCAGAATATACTTTCTAGACCGCTATATCTGTTTACAGTGTAGAAAACTTAAACCTGGCTACCAATTTTTCTTTTGGTTTTATACCAAAATATTTTAACTAATGCTGCAGTATTTTGTAAGAAAGTATTGTTTTTAAATAATAGGACCAACACCTATATGATCATTCCTTATATAATATTTGATGAAATGAATTCGGAAATATTAGAAGATTGTTTAAATATAAATTCAAGTATTCAAGTAGAAAATGTTTAAATGTAATTTCCAACAATATCTGCTCTAAGGTTTTCTGACAATTATTTTTTATTGGATAATAGTGTGGTTGGGGATTATTTGAAATGGCCACTGGGCTAGAAGTCGTGCATGCATACAAGTAGCCTTTTTGCTCTACATGATGGAGGTGTGCTTTTTAGAGATGTAGGCATATTATTTTATCATAGGAGGATAAAACCTCATGACATGTCTGACTTGGCGTATAACGCCGCATAATGTAATTAATGAAGCGAAAATTACAATGAGAAATGTAGTTTAAGAAAAACTTTTCTCCCCTCCCTTGAACAATTTCGCCTGTTTCTCATGTTTTCAGGTGTGCTGAGTCCGAATCTGAACTCATAAAAATTCTATCACCCTCTGAGTTTGAGAAAAAAGAGAAGAAACTTGGAGCGAAAGCCTTGAGACTACTGATCAAAACCTAGAAGAAAATAGTGACAAGAGAGCGGCTGAGTGGAAGGGGTGATGTTGGGGTTTTGGGGGTGAAAGGGGGACAGGTAGGGATTTGAATGAAAAGGATACCACCATAAAAAAATGTAAGATTATACATACAGAAAAAAAACTTTTAGCTATATTTCACTTGCCAACTTGTAATATTCCCATCAAATTTTTTTGTTCAAATATACTTTATTGCGTTCAAAACCATGGGGATTTTGAATTTTTTTCACTACGTTTTTATGCCAAAAAAAAAAATCGTCAAATTTACAAAAAACTCACATTTTTTGATAAAAAAAAAAAAAAACTAGAATTTCTCAAGAAATCTGACAGAATCTGACTTCAAATTCGTGTTCCGCTCGTTTGAAAACAGTAAGAAAGCATATTTCAGTTTAAAGGAGGATTGTCGTGCAGAACAGTGTAATTTGGACATCAGTTTTCGAATAATCTTGTTTAAGTAACCAACTTTTCTAATGTTACGGTTAAGTTGGTTTAACAGTACACAATTTTTCGGAAAGTAAACCTCTCTGAATTTAATATTTTTGCCAGTAATTTCAATTTTGTGTTAACATTTTTTATAAATACTAACTAGTCGGTTTTAATTTATAACAAATATCCAAACCTACAAACTGTCTGTTGTCGACTATTTTAATCTACTAGTTAAGCTTTTTCAAATAATAGTCAAAAAATAAAAAATTTAAGCGTTAAAAATTAAAATATATATATATATATATATATATATATATATATATATATATATATATATATATATTTAAATTAGGGGTGGTTATATTAAGCTTTAATTTTTTTAAACAAACTTTTAATTTAATTAAGTTCCATCCCCTTAGAAACACGATGTAAAAGTATATGTTAATAGTATATGTTATAGTATGTGCCTATTGATTCCCAGTGGTATAAGTGGAAGCCATCGCCACCAGTGGCTAGCGAAGTAGTGAGTGTTTTCTCTCCATACATGTAAGGGTTAATAATCAGCTTAACAACATATGTGGCAACTCAGTCAGCTCTGTATGAAGAGATGAGGCAGTCGAAAGAAGAACGTCGGAGAATTAAGTAGTGAAAAAGTTGTACAAGTCGAAATCAAAGTTGTTTGCTTTTTTTAAAAATCTTTTCTTTTAATTACTTTTCATTAAATATATATCATGGACTTTCAAATTACTATGTGCATTTGAATTAGATACTTTTGAAATATTAAATAAACAAATAATAATTAACAAATTAATAAAATATTTTGATCATTTACATTTGGGGGCTCAACCGGTGCAATTTCTTTATAATAAGTGAAGTGCGTTTAACAAAATATTACCATTTACCATTGTTATATATATATATGTACTTATATAAAAAATAAAAGAAAATGTTAAATTCCATGAGACATAATTTTTCAATGTAGAAAAGCCGTTAGCGCAAGTACACATAAAAAATAAAAAATTTGTATGTTCATATATAAGAATAAATACATGTGCACAAACGTTACTCGTTGTAGGATAGACATAAATTCGTTAAACTCAAGTGAATATATATATATATATATATATTAGAGTAAATTTTAAAAATTTGATTTGCGGATATCATCAATTTTTTGAAGGTTTTTGGACAAATAAAAATAATGGCAGTCTTTTTTTGGGAAAATTTTCACTCCTTGGGGTGATTCAACCCACCCAAAAACGCGGAATTTGAGCTCGTTTTTCCGCAGAGCAAAAACGGTTTAATATATGTCAAATCTGATTTCAGCAACTGATTCTGCAGCAAAAATTATTACAATAAATATTTTTTGAATCCTCAAAACAGTTCCAAAAACCCTCAACAGAGGGCGTAAATGTCATTAACAAAATTTTTTTTTATGATGATTATATTTTTTTTAGGTTTTAAACATGCACGAAGAAGAGGCATTTTAAACTAGCAAAATGGTACCAATATAATATTTTTATCACAACCCGTTAAAAAGTTATGAGACTTCAAAATTATTTCATAACAAAAAACAATTAATTGTTAAAAAAAAGTTTATTTTTTTTTTAAATTTTTCTAACAACTTATTATTTAGCCTTAGCAAAAAATGTTAAAAGGCATATAACTTTTTAAGGCGTTGTGATAAAAATAAAATATTGGTACCGTTTTGCTAAGTTTTAAATGCCTTTTCATCATGCATGCTTATGAAAACCTATTTTGTTAAATGACATTTGCGCCCTCTGTTGTGGGTTTTTGGAACTTTTTTTAGGATTCAAAAATCGTTCATTGTAACAATTTTTGCTGCAGATTCGGCTGGTGAAATTAGATTTGACTTATATTTAACCGTTTTTGCTCTGCGGAAAAATGAGCTTAAAATCCGCGTTTTAAGGTGGGTTGAACCACCCCAAGGAGTGAAAATTTTCCCAAAAAAAGACCGCCATTATTTTTATTTAGGTAAAACCCTTAAAAAAAATGATAATAACCGAAAAACAAATCAGGTGACCTGGTCGCCAAACGAACTCTAATATATATATATGAATAAGAACGACAACTTAGTAAATGAAAGTGACAATTTACAAGACAAAAAATATGTAACGAGAGCGAGAATAAAACAGATGCAAGAAATAAGCAGTGACGTCATAACCAGTGAGAGTTTTAAAGATAAAAACAAGTGCCAAGAACTAAGTAACAAAACAATAACCAAAATGTCTACAGAATCAGAATTAACAGAATTAATAAAGGCATTGACTGCTAAGGTAAATGAAGAAAAAAACAATCAAAGAAGTGGTGTAACAGCTGAAACATTTGAGAAAATTAAAAGTGAATTTGACGGAAATAGTATACCAATAAAAAAGTGGTTAAACATTTTTGAAGAAAACGCAAGTGCATATGAATTAAGCGATAAGCAAATGTATGTTCATGCAAGAAATAAAATAAGTGGTGCTGCGAAAACATTTATTGAAACCGAAAGCGTGTGTAACTATGAACAACTAAAAGAAAAATTAGTTGAAGAGTTTGATCGGGAATATGATAGCTTTGAAGTGCACAAAATGTTGACAAACACAAAAAAGAAAAAGTACGAATCGTTTTATGAGTACATTTTAAATATGAAGCGTATTGCAAATTTAGCAAAAATCGATGAACGGGCGACTATTAGGTACATAGTTGACAATGTAAATATTGCGGACACTTTTAAAGTAAATTTATATAACGCAAAAACATTTAAAGAATTGCGCCAACAATTTGAAATTTATGAGCACATAATGCATCGGGAAACTGTGGTGTACAATAAAAACAAAAATAACCCAGTGCATAAAAGCTTGACAGACAAACAAATTCATTGTTTCAACTGTGGTTCAAAATCACATCAAAGAAGTGAATGTAAAGCACCACCTAAATGTTTTAAGTGCAACCAGTTTGGGCATATTTCAAAATATTGCAAAGCCGGTCCGTCATTCGAGAATGTAGAAAAAACAGTAAATACAATACAAAATCACAAACGTCTTAAAACTGTTCGTTTTAATGACATTGAAATTGAGTGTTTAATAGACACCGGCGCGGATGTGTCTTTAATAAAAGAAACTGTTTATAAACAAAAATTTGAAAATTTAAAGTTATTGAGAAGTTGTTCTATTCTTACTGGCCTTGGTGATGTTAAAACCGAGCCTAAGGGACTAATCAGTAGTGAAATTTGTGTGGATAAAGTAAAAACAATACATGAATTTTTGGTGGTAGAAGACAAAAGCATGAAGACTGAAGCAATAATCGGATATGATTTTATAAGTAAATTCGTGTTACGTTCAGACGATAACGGGTTCGTATTTCAAAATAAAAATGATGAACAAATTGAAAATGAACTGTCAATTTATAACGTAACAGAAGTGGATGTAGATTTTAAATATAAAAATAATATCGAAAAGTTGTTAAACGAATACAAATCAGCAGTGGAAGTTAGGACTTGTCCGGTAACGATGAAAATTATTCCAGATTCAAATATGAAACCATTTCGGCATTCTCCAAGTCGGCTATCGGTGGAAGAGGAGGAGATAGTGAATAACCAAGTTGAAGAATGGCGAAAAGCAGGTATTGTGCGACAATCATTTTCTGATACAGCAAGTAGAGTAGTAGTTGTTAAGAAAAAATGCGGCGAATACAGAGTATGTATCGACTATCGCCAATTAAACAAAATGGTGTTGAAAGACGCCTTCCCTGTACCAGTCATTGACGACATATTACTAAAGCTACATAAGGCGAAATTCTTTACAATCATGGACTTACGTAATGGGTTTTTTCATGTATCAGTGGAGGAAAACAGCAGAAAGTTTACAGCTTTCGTCACAAAAAGAGGCCTGTTCGAATTTAATAAAGCTCCTTTTGGTTTTTGCAATTCCCCTGCATGTTTCGTCAGGTATGTAAATCACATTTTTCAGCAGTTGATTAATGACAACGTAATGGAGTTGTATATTGACGACATTGTCGTGTTTGGCGAAACAGCTGAGGATTGTTATATAAAATTAAAACTGGTTTTACAAACGGCTGCGAAATACGGGTTAGAATTCAATTGGAAGAAGTGTGCATTTATGAAGACAAAAATAGAATTCTTAGGTCACGAAATCGAAAATGGAATCATAAGACCAGGCAAGGACAAGTGTAGGGCGGTTGCTAATTTTCCTATCCCCAAAAACGTGAAAGATGTCCAATCGTTCCTTGGATTAAGTGGTTATTTTAGAAAATTTGTTGAAGGCTATGCCCAAATCGTACGTCCGTTAACTGATTTGTTACGAAAACAAACAGTTTTTAATATTGGAGAAAAAGAAATTAATTCCATAAATATCATTAAGCAAAAATTGTGTAGTGAGCCAATCCTCAGAATCTACAATCGTGACGCGGAAACCGAATTACACACAGATGCTTCGAAGAATGGGTTTGGTGCGGCAGTTTTACAGAAATTTGGCGGCCAATTTTATCCTGTTTATTTTTGGAGCAAAAAGACGTCGATTCATGAAAGCAAATTACATAGCTATATACTCGAAGTGAAGGCAGCATATTTGGCGCTTAGAAAGTTTAGACAGTATTTATTGGGGGTTAATTTCAAATTAGTAACAGATTGTTCGGCCTTTAAACAAACCGTAGAGAAAAAAGATGTTCCTCGAGAAGTTGCCCAATGGATGATGTTTTTGCAGGAATTTTCGTATATTGTTGAGCATCGAGTATCAAGTCGTATGAGACATGTTGACAGTCTTAGCAGATATCCACTTGATATAATGGTGGTCCAATCCGAAATTACAGCTAGACTACGGAAGTTACAACAGAATGATGAAAAAATTAAAGCAATTTTAGCAGCGCTTCAGTTTGGCGTTTATGATAATTATAAAATCAAAGGTGGACTAGTGTATAGAAACGTTGAAGAAAATGATGTATTGGTAGTACCGAAATCCATGGAAAGCGAAATAATCAGAGAAGCGCACAATAAAGGTCATTTTTCAGTTGAAAAAACAGTTCATAATATAAAACAACAATATTTCATTCCGCATGTAGAAAAAAAAGTTGAACAATGCATTCAGAGTTGCATAAAATGTATTATGCACAGTAAAAAATTTGGTAAACGTGAAGGCTATTTACAATGCATAGAAAAGGGAGAAGCGCCGTTGTGTACATTGCATATTGACTATCTGGGACCAATGGACAGTACCGCAAAACAGTACAAATACATTTTTGGCATGATTGACGCATTTTCTAAATTTGCTTGGCTGTTTGCTACAAAAACAACTAATGCAGAAGAAGTAATCAAAAACATTACAATTTGGTCAGATACGTTTGGATGTCCGAGAAGGATTATAAGTGACCGCGGAGCAGCTTTTACTTCAAATTTATTTGCCGAATTTTGTAAAGAATCATGCATTGACCACGTTTTAATAACAACTGGAGTCCCACGAGTGAATGGGCAGATTGAGCGGCTTAATAGAACAATTTTAGCAGTTTTAAGCAAGATTTCATCTGATTCTCCAACTAAGTGGTATAAATATATGGGAAAAGTTCAAAAAACAATAAATTCCAGTCTTCACAGTACAACTAAGTCGACACCTTTTGAAATACTCTTTGGAACTAAAATGTTTGATAAAACCGATGAAAAACTTCTACAAATTCTGGAAGAAGAGATGGTAAACGATTTCAACTTGGAACGACAGCGTTTGCGTCTTGACGTTAAGCAGCAGATACTAAAAGCGCAAGAAAAATATAAGCAACAATACGACAAAAAATGTAAAGAGTTTACTCAATATAAAGTAGGAGATCTAGTAGCAATAAAACGCACACAATTCATTGCTGGGAAAAAATTAGCTAGTAAATACTTGGGCCCGTACAAAGTAACAAAAGTGAAAAGAGGTGGCCGATACGAGGTAGAAACACTTTAGGCAACAACAATAAAAATAATAATAAAATCATTATTAACCCACACAAATGCACCGATATCTGTGTGTATGGATCAGCGTTGCCACTGTTTGAATATTTATTTCAAAATTGTTACGTTTTTCCATTTTGAGACAAACGTACGGATTGTTTTTAATTGCAAATGTAAAGAGTTTCGAAGGTCCAAGTTCGACGTCAACAAGTTGCGACTTTATGAAACAGTGGAGACAAATGGCAGGCAATGATAAGTCATGGTCATCAGGGTCTGATGAATATCAGGATGGCCGAATGTAAGGGTTAATAATCAGCTTAACAACATATGTGGCAACTCAGTCAGCTCTGTATGAAGAGATGAGGCAGTCGAAAGAAGAACGTCGGAGAATTAAGTAGTGAAAAAGTTGTAAAAGTCGAAATTCAAAGTTGTTTGCTTTTTTTAAAAATCTTTTCTTTTAATTACTTTTCATTAAATATATATCATGGACTTTCAAATTACTATGTGCATTTGAATTAGATACTTTTGAAATATTAAATAAACAAATAATAATTAACAAATTAATAAAATATTTTGATCATTTACATACACTAAAAGCGCTAAAGAAATGGTATGTCACTAGGCTACAACACTTGTGTCTACTCACCAGTAGCTGTAACGATTGCTACCCACTATTCGGTAGCTAATTCGCTATCACTAGGTAATGCATAGCACACACATATTTCTACGAAGCATTAATGTATCCAAAGCAATTACATTTTTAGAAGAATCCCATTATTAAAGCAACAAAAAGTTTAAGAACATAATAGTGAAAGGCCAATGTAAGCGGCATGCGGACGCGGACGGCAATCAGCTGTTCTTTTTGCCACTTAAATTTATTTTACATAGGCAAATAAACACGGATTCTTAAAGTAGAAGCTTGTGTAAATTAAATAGAACATTTTTAGTTTTTTGACGCAGAGATAAATAAATTTAATTGCTTAAAATTTTAAAAGGAAAAATAAATAAAATGAAAAACGATTTAAGGAAAAAAAAAGAAACACAATAAGAAGACTATGGATTATTTGAAAAATTAAAGCGGCAAAACGAAAAGTTGAACAAAATTCAACACTGCCGCTCGGCCGCTTTTAACGGCATTGCCAAGTTTAATTAAATTGAAGGTGTTAAAAATTTTTTATGAGTATTTTTATTAACAAGCTATTTTTTTTTTCAAATAGGTAATACTGTCGCCACTTGCGTTGGCTTTTCACCATAAGATAATAAAACGAAATTATTTTAAAACAACCTTTAGTGACATCGGAAACTAAAGCGTCAACGTGCGAGGTAACATTTAGAAGACGGTAAAAGTAAAATAAAAATGAGCAAAAGAAATTTTAAAAGATTAGTGAAGGCCAAAAGCGAAAAGTTTTTGGAACAGTTAAATAAAATTTCTATTGTAAATGACGATGAAAAATTAGAAATAATCAATTTAAAATCAAGTGAAGAAAAGGAATACAATGACTTCTTGCAAGCTTACAGTAAAATTGAAGAAAAATACTGTAAAAATGATTTAGAAAATTCCAAATTGAATGATGATAGCTTAGAAGCTTTAGAAACAATTGATGAACATTAATTTAAAGAAAGTAATAATCTTAGTGTTAAATAAGAGTTTTTTTTAGTAAATGAAATATTTTCCTATTTTATTCCAAATAAATTAACTTGTTAATGCACATAATTTGGTTTTTATTTTGCAAAATTGAATTATTTTAACATGGATTGCGAAAGAACAGTATAAAGGTAGTTGCAGCATTCACTAGCGAGTAAGGGTGGTGAATGTGTTAGTTCTCTTTGTTTAGTTCTTAGGACTGGTGGTGGGTAGACCTTTTATTGGCTAAAGGATATGCAGAGACGGGCCAATCGCCACCTCTAATGACAAACCCGTGTTAAATTCGCCACTCAAATACTTGCGAGGTAGATCGCAGCGGGACTAGAGGTGCTGCGAAAGTAGCTAGCGAATCTACATGCACGGAGCTAGTCCCTGATCCCAGATCATTCTTAAACTAAACTTATATACATCAAATATGGTAGTAATTAATTAATTGAATAATAAATTACGCCAGTGATTAGTGAAGATAATGGCAATGCTTTTTAATAATAAGAAGTAAGAGTGCTTTATTCGGCTATACCAAATCTTCTATACCCTTCACCATCTATATAACTCTAGTTTGTTGTAGTCACTCTAATAAAAAAAAACAAATGTAGAGATCGGCTCTTAGTGGACTTAAAATTTTTTTAGTTTTAGTATCTCTTGAGGAATCTCTTCAATAGCTTTTAAATAATAACCATATAGATACCTCAACAAATGTGGTGCACAATCGAACTTTTCTATGAAAAGTTCAAAGGGCCATTAATCGGAAAAGATGGGCGAGCGCCAATTTTTTACCTGTGGTTTTTTTTCTTATTTTTAATTCTTTATCGCCCCATATATTTGCCGATTTGGTTGGAGTTACTTCGTTGTTCCAAATGATATGGAAAAGTAAGTGGCAGGCGTAGTGTTTGGGATATGGATAGATCCTGGTAATTTTCCAACAAAAAAAAAATAAATTCGAAACTATTTCTTGTCGAAATATCGAAATTTTCTCTAGCTCACTAAATGTCGAAGTTAATTTAATACAAAAACTGATGGACAGACGGACACCGCTCAATCAACTTCGCTATGCATAATAACTCAGAATATATGTGGTCGGAAATGGATATTGTAGAAATTTCATACACCGTTTTTCCACTTTTTGTGGTGAAGGTTTCACAAAGGTGTCATTGAAAATTACTTTAAAAAACTTATTATCATTGACTAATGATTAAATGATTTAAAAGCATTACCACTAAGAAACGTTACATAAAATAATAATCTAAGTAAGGAAATAAAAAGCATTATTTTAAAATGTATTTTTTAACATTCCTAGAAAAACTGAGACAATATAGAACCTATTTATTATTAATTACCAATAAAATCTGATAGCTGGGTGACTTTAGAACTCACACATCATGTTTGCACCTATCTCACTTAAAATTTACAAATTATTAATATTTTTAAATATAGGTCTACAAAGCATTAAGGTTTATTTGTTTTAGAAATTTTTCTGTTAAAACTATTTTTTTCCTATTGTAACTCGTAGTTAAACAGGTTCATTAGACTTCATTTAAAGCAATTAATTAAGTGATAGTTATATCTTGTTCAGTTTCAATGAAATTTCGATGGTAATAAGAGAAATGTTATACATGTTTCACTTAATTATCTTATTCAAAAAATTTCTTTTTTATTTTTTACACTGTAATTTTAAAGTAATTAAAAATAATACTTGCCTATTAAAAACTAGAAAAAAACCTTTTAATTTTTTACGCTCTAATTGTTTTTAAACCTTTTTCCAACTGGGTCTTGCCAAAATAAGATAGTTTAACTTAAATAAAATAATTGCAGCGGCTTGCTGGCTGTTGATTTCTATATTTTATAGTTTGAAATTATGCTTTATTTAGGAAGTAGTTGTTAGTTAATGTTCTGTTAAGTTTCTATTTTGTGCATGCAACACTACTTTATTATTTAAATTTATATGAAAATGATATTCTTACAATCACACTAGAAGCAAGCAGTATAGTATTTGATAAAGCGAGCGTGTGAAATTTTTCATATGTATGTATATAATTCTTTTGCCTTTTATGCTCTTTGTTTGGTTTGAAAAAAAGAAAGAAAAAGAGCTTAATATTTTTGTTAAATTTCCTATACAAATGTTTTAATGTAACTTTGCTGGTACTATTTAATTTAGTTATTTATCTATGGAATTTCTTTCTTACAGAAATTAAATAAAATAAATAAGGTTTATTAAATAAATACTTAAAGGAAAAGTATAATATGAGTTAAATATATACAAAGAGATAAGCGAAAACTTTACTATGGGCTTAAGTGCTTTATAGTTATAATTTAAAATTAAAACTTTTTCGTAGTGGAGCTGCAAACGGTCCCTAAAATAAAAAGAGGCTTCTGAGTAGGCCACTAAATTTGGGTAACTCGGGTATATAAAATTTTAAAAACTATCATAAAAAGAAAATTTTTTTCTCAAACGTTAATATTTTTTTAATTTAATTAGAATCTAAAAATATCTACAAAAAGGGTGCTTACAAACGTATGTTATCTCTTTCAGTTGCAGTTGGCTTGCACTTTTTTTGTTTTTAAACTTGACCGAATTTAACATAGTATTTTTGATGTAGTTGGTGCACTTATTAATGATCAGATTACTTCTTTAAGACCTTTGCCATATTTTTAATAAAATTTATAATAAACCAGCAGAACTCGGCGTGCTTTCATAAGCATAAATATTAACATTGAATACCGTCTGTGTGAAGGAGCCTAAGTATTTTTTTTTCTTGTTTTATTTTATATGCACAAAATCACATGTTGTCATGAAATGTCATAACTCACAAACGCATCGACCGATTTCATCCAAACTTTAAATAAACTATCCACACGACCATACGAACAAACCCAAAAATTTAATCGAGTTCGGTTTGACCGATCGTGAGTTATAAAGTTACAACACACTAGCAACAATTTTTTATATACATATATAGACTAGTTTCAAGTTTTGTTGTAATGGCTCTTTTTGTTAAAAAGTTTCAAGCCTCTAAATTAAGAAAATTTAATAAACACCGCTTTTTAAGGTGATATTCTTTTTTTGCTTATTTAATTTCAATTTATAGTAAATTTTTTAAACCATTTTATAGATACCCTATAGCAAATGCGAATAAAAGAAAATGTAGGTCAATAATTGTAACGGTTGTCGCTCCAACCCTATCCAAACATAAATGTATGAATTATTGTAAAATTTCTGCTTTGCCTTCATTATGATATCTTCAGTGGTTCGAGAGATACCGAATTATGCCCAAAATAGACCGTTTTCGTAACACTGTGTAATGTAATACACAGTCTCCTCAAAGGACTAACATTAACATAATTAGCTCTAAGAAAATTTTCTAATAATGATTAGAAATTGCAGGATAAATATTGAAAGCAATTTCAAATAAGACAAGTAAGACAAGTATCTGTTATGATAAGAAAACAAATAAGCATATGTAAATGAAAAATAATAAAACAAAATATGTTGTGAGCAAATAAGTATGAATAATTAAAAATAAAAAAGTTACATTTGTGACTATCAAATTGCTAGTACAAAAAAGCAACAACAAATGTACAAGACGAGTTACAAAGAGAATGACAAAGAAAAGCTTTAAGTTGTGTGTGAACTTCGTCTCCCCAAATTAACATTAAGATTAGTTGGTTAAATAGATGATGTTTACGATGTACATAACATAAGGTAGATAGATGCAAAGAATGCTGATGAAGGATGTGGCGGTCCAGAAAATGCTGCATTTCATTCTGCTAGCGTCTAATTTTTCTTGTTTTCTTTGGAAAACGTCCGCATACATTTGTAAATAATTTTTCTTTCTAAAAATGTTTAGAAAATTAATTAAAAAGAACCAAAAAGCCGAAAATAAAGTAAAATTTCATTAACAATATATATTTGCATACTCTGAACATATAATACATCTCTAGGATAAGACAAACTCATTAACATAAAAAACTCAGGGTCTTATAAACAACGACCAATGTTATCAAACTCTTACTTTAATGATAAAAAAGGTTACATAGAAGAAAAAGAAATCCAAAAGCATATTTTAAATCGATCAAAAGCTAAACAAAAGAACACATAGTTTACGATAGCATTTAAACTAAAATATCATTACGAAATAATAAACATAATATTTAGTATAAATAAACGAAAAGTAAGATTCTGCAGTTAGTCTTAATATAATATTAAATAAAATGCCACACATTGCAGTGTAAGATAAAAAACATACCAGATATGTTGACTCATTCCTTAATATAGAATTTAACTAGCGCTATATTCGGCTGTAAAGAATCTCATACAAACTTCACCAGAAGAATTGTGTTACTATTTTCTTAAAATATAATCTTTTACCAAAATATATTTGCCACTTAAATGTCGGTTTAGCCTTCTATGCTCACTTGAAGTTCTTTGCCTATTTCATTTTATTCCATAAACCACGCCATTATACCCAGTATGTATCATCTGTAATTTACTGTACGCCTACCGAGATCTATTACATCCTTCTCTTTATCTCTTATTTTTAAAATAAAAATAGCAGTAACTAAGTTAAATTGGCCTCAGATACCTATTAAGATCTACTGCCTCCAGTTATGTTGTTTCGAACCAGAGAAACCATTAGTTCACCAGGGGCCCATATACTACTTTGTGTGGCAAAACCGATTTCAACACGATTACGGACAGGCGGCAGGAAATCGCATAATCGACTGCCCTATGTATAGGGATCAAGAATATACACCCTGGCTGATGAAAGTCGCTACCAAATAATTACATAACTTTTTTTCTATTTAATGAATGTGGTCCATTTTTTTTATTGTGCAGATTGATTCTTAGATTTGACAAAAATGGATAACTGGGACACCGAAAAAAGAATTTGGATTGTCCGCCGTTATCACGCACTCCGTAGTTTCGGTTCAAAGAGAGTATAGGCGCACATTTGATGGCAATTATGGGAAACAGCAAGACATTACCATCGAAACCCTTCAGTTCGAACGAAAGAAATAATCGCTGCTGTAGCTGCTGCGATACAACAAAATCCAAGAGTTTCGACAAGAAGCTTATCTGCTCAAATGGGTATAAGCAGACAGTCATTACAGTCAATTATGCACAAAGATTTGGACTTATTCCCATATAAAATTCAAATGGCCAAAAAACTGAACGCTGCCCATTCGCTTGGAATTTTGCCAGAAGATGCTTCAAATGGTGGAAGAGGATGGGAACATGTTGAACTGTCTTTTCATGTCTGACGAGGCCCATTTCGATTTAAACGGCAACGTAAACAAACAAAATTGTCGAATATGGAGTGCTTCCAACCCACAGGCACTCCAGGAATCGCATCCACTTCGTGTCACAGTGTGGTGTGCATTTTCATCATGCTGCATTGTCGGGCCCTACTTCTTCGAAGAAAACGGTCACCCCGTTACGGTTGCATGTTGAGAGAGTTTTTCTATCCAGAATTACGCCGAAAGAGAATTCCTTTTAACTCTGTGTGGTTTCAGCAAGATGTGCACCTCCTCACACAGCTCAACCTGTTATGACAGAATTGCTAAAAAAAAATTAAATCTATTTTGTCGTTGATTTGGATATTCAGTAAATTTTTTAGTTAAGTTTAAGTCTTTTTATGCATTTTCGCTTTAAAAAATAAAAATTGAAAATTTTTCTTGATATAAAGTTTTTTGTAAAAATTTTGTGAAAATGTAATAATTTGGTGAGTTTGAAGTTGCAAAGTTATTGTGATTTCTTGGTAGTGTTGGGTTTAAGTTTTCTATATCACAAAACAAAAAACCAACAATAACGTAGACCGATTTTACTGGTTTTGAAAAGTGAAATTCTGATAGATTGATCGGCTTAGGTCTTGTAGATTGTAGTTGGACAGACGGACATCACTAATTCGACTTCCTTATATATAAGGATCAAGTACCTCGTTTCTATAACATAATTAAAAATAAATTTTTCGACACACATTTTCGGTGATATTTTTATTGCCTAATTTGACTAAAATTCTTAAAAGCCACGTGCCCTAAGCTTTAATACTTATCGATATAAATCATTTGCACAAAGTTGCTTAAAATAAAATAATCCATACTTTTACGTAAATTGTTAAAAAAAAGCAATATTTTAATTTTAACCTTGAATTTCTCAATAACTGCTGAAGGATTTTTTTAACATCAATGAGTTACTAGTCCGCTAAAAAATTCTCTACCGATATTATCGCTGCTTTTTGTACACCCTTTGCCCCGCATATCTACAAAACCAATTTTCAGAAATTTTAACTTTACCACTGTGAATGTTTGAACTTCCAAAGAAGTCTAACCATTAGTTTAAAAGTAGTAGCCTTTTAACCCTTTATTTTATATCAGCCCCGGTATGCATTGTAGCATGTACTTGTTGAACCTTTTCCGCAATCTTAAAATGGATAATTTAAATTATAAACAAATGAAAGTTTTTTATTTGTGCTTAAATTTAGCTTATAAACTATTTTTACCTTAATAAACCGATGTTTTTCCCTTTCGCATAACTTTTTTTCTATTTTTTACGATTTCCATTACATTTAAATGATATGTCGTTGCGTAAGCTAACATTCGCTCTGTTTTTTAATTTCGTATTACGAATTTATGCTGTTGTTGAAGGTGCTACTACTACTACTATTTTTAAGTGGAAATTTATTAAAAACTTCTTATGGAAAATGACAGTAACAAAAAAAGAAGAAACAAGAATTTATTATTTCTTAAAATTTTATTAGAGTCTTTTTATATATTTTTAACGGAAAAATGATTTAATATTCTAAGAAGTGACTGTAAGAAAAAAATATTGACATAACTTTTGCACAGAAGAAGAGTGAGTTACTTATTTCTTATTTTTACAAAAAAAAAAGAAATAAAAAATACAAAATTAACTTGTAAAAGGTTTTACAGTTCATAAGCACATCTGTTAAGAAAAAACTTTACATCTGCTTTATTGAGTTTTTTGTACTTGAAATTTTTAATATCTTGAACTGCGAAAGACCTAATATTCACTTTATTTTTCAATTACTTTTTGGCCTTGATTTACTTATGGAATTATTAATACAAAACTTATTGTGATAAACATGTGCGATTGTGTAAAGATGATTTGTATGTATATTATAACGTACACACAGTGTGTACTGCACACTGTAACATTTTTACCAAGAATATTTGCGTGAATGTATTTGTATAATAAATTAATGAAATTTTACTTTATTTTCGGCTTTTGGTTCTTTTTAATTAATTTTCTAAACATTTTTAGAAAGAAAAATTATTTACAAATGTATGCGGACGTTTTCCAAAGAAAACAAGAAAAATTAGACGCTAGCAGAATGAAATGCAGCATTTTCTGGACCGCCACATCCTTCATCAGCATTCTTTGCATCTATCTACCTTATGTTATGTACATCGTAAACATCATCTATTTAACCAACTAATCTTAATGTTAATTTGGTGAGACGAAGTTCACACACAACTTAAAGCTTTTCTTTATGAATGACACTCTTTGTAACTCGTCTTGTACATTTGTTGTTGCTTTTTTGTACTAGCAATTTGATAGTCACAAATGCAACTTTTTATTTTTAATTATTCATACTTGTTTGCTCACAACATTATAGACACTGTTTCAGTATCATATTGACTTTTATAAGTTAAGTATGAATGTAAATACGCGGTGCCTAGCGTTTGTTTTAATTTTTAATTTTTACCCTGACCAGGATTTGTATAATGTTTTTTGTAGATTTTGTTTTCTTTTCGGCTTTCTTACACAGTCGAAAAAAAACCCGCACGGAAGATCTTTCTTGCTCTTTTCAGGTGCTAGAGCAAGGACCAAACACGACCGACTCAACCGATATCTGTCAGTTCTAAGTGACCTTTTTACCATATAAAGTCTCACCTTATACATTTCGAAGACCGTCGCCGTAATGTTTAAGAGTAGACGCAAATATATTTACCCAAATTGTAGACCATACTTCGGACTTTGAACAGAATTAAGTACCTAGATTTGACTTTCCACGATAATTTCGAACTGTGGTGACAAATTAATGATATTCTCGTAAGGTCCAAGAGAATCTACTTTTCCTACCCGTGCCTACTGAAGTGTACTGGGGTCTCGACAGAAGAGTGCGTCTTTTGGTATAAAGTCAAGTCATTCGCATTTCTTCTGCTTTTCTAGCTTGGTTTGGGACATCTTCTCACTAGATTGAGAGGTTTAGGAGATGGGGGAGAATGATTTTGGTTGCTTGCCTTGGCTTGAGTATCAAGTGGCGACTTTCGCAGTCAATGTCAAAGTATCTTTCACCTGTGAAACTGTTAACTCTTAAGGGAGCTGGTCTCTTTTACGAGGATGCAGACCTCATATTCTACCACAACAGACTGCGTTCTTTTGACACAGGGAGTACTGTCTACAATACTGTACAATAATTAATTTTTTTTTTATTTTTTTTTTTTGTTATTATATAATTGTTAATGCAGGTTTTTTTCAATAATATCAACTTATTTCTAAATAATTTTTTATATTGATGGTTAATTCATGTTTTTGGCTGTTAAATGTATTTTTTTTTTTTTTTTTTAATTATCTTAAAACGTATCGTGCTAATTATTCTGAACCAATTTTTAATATCACCGATATTGATTATTGAGGGTGAAAGCACGTATCGATTCAAGATTTTTTCGTTAACTTCTTTTTATTCTTGTTATTATTATTATTTTTTTTTTTTTTGTTATTTTTTATTTTTAGGCATATTTTGTAAGCTTCTTCTCGATTAACCCCGTTTTTGGAATTTTAATAATTATTATTTAATTTTTTGAGAGATTAATAAGTATTTGAAAACTATTTTAATATGTAAGAAATTTCGTTTTTTATTTTTAATTTAAAATTAAATTAATTGTTAAAATTTTATTGAGTATTGAAAATTTATTAGAATGTACATATAATTATTTTAAAATATTTAGATTTTTTAATTTACTGTTGTGTTTAAAAAAAGTTGATATAATTTTGGTTTCCTGTTTCCTGAAGATGCCCCCAATAACGATGTGACGAAATATTAACAAATAAAAAAATATATTAAAAATTAATTACTTTCGTAAACTATTAAACGATTATTAAAAAAAAATAATCCTCTAAGGTTTTCATAGCGTAACGAGAATAAAGATATAACCTTGCCTGACAGCTTCTTCTATCTTAATTTAAATTCTTTTTAAGTGAGCAAGTGCTAGAGGTTAGGGTTGTACGTTCTCATGCATTAATGTAAGCAGAGATTTTTATGCGGAGGCTATAGCCCAAAGTGGAAAAATTCTGTAACATTTTAAAAGAAGAAAAAAATCTCAGTGGCTAAACTTTTCTATGACGAATGTTTTCATGAGACCTAAAACAGTCAAAATTGACGTATTGGAGAAAAATGATCCTACTGGATTTTTGAGAAATAATAGAAATAAATTAAAATTAAGGTTATTTATTGTTCAATGAATTTTTGAATGATTAATCACGATTTTATATCATAAGAGTCCCAAAAATTATTTTAAAATGTTAAGTAAAGACACTGTGCTGCAGCCGTTGTATTCGCCATAAGTTGGCTTCAGATATTTATAACATTAAATATTTTGAAATTTCGCAATATCATTTAAAAATTTCCTAAGCTGAGTTAGACAATACCTTTGGAATTAATAATTTAATTTAATTTGGTCACTCTTGAATGAAATAAACTTCCAGAAAAAAAGTATTTGTTACAAATTTCAAATGACCCATCTTCTTAAAAAAATTTCTATTATAGAATTCTTAAATCTTACTTTTTAGCTTGAGTATAATGAGATACTGATATCGAAATAAAATTATGCTAAATCTTTTAAGATTTTAAAAATTCTACAGAATTCCTATCATTCTGGGTGTGCAAACAAAAAGAAAACAACAAATGATTATACTAAAAATGTTAACATATATATATGTTCAGTTATTAAAAAAATACAGAATTTTTAACGAAATATAAAATCAGTAAAACCTAATAACTGCAAAGATATTTTAATATGAATCAAATTACTAAAACACATACAAGGTATATATTATAAATCCCTTTCTAAGTTTGTTTGTTTGTGCGTGCGTCAATCACGTGCGTCAAGTCTGAACCGATTTTAATGAATTTGAAACACAGGTAGATATTTGTACTCATGGTAAATAGGGTTTTGATATTTTTAAATAGAAAACCAGCAGAATTATTCTCTAAATCGCTAAAAATCTATTTGGATTTTTGGCTATTCTGTAACCATTTTTGGCGTAATTTATTTTTATCTTTTTAGCAATAGAGATTCAGATTTAGCTACGTAAATTACAGAATAAGATTGCAGAAGGTGGGAAAAATGATATGCGGGAATTTTTATGCAACTGAATAAACCTTAAGAAAGTCCCGGCTAATAGATTTCAATGAAATTCGAAACATAGATAGGTCCTCATATATGTCTGTTTCCAGAGCTAGGACCCAAATAAGATAAAAATGGGAAAAACAGGAATTTGCCCTCGTACCAAGTACAAAAAAATTTTAAATATAGTTAATCATTTATATAATGGTTAGAAGGAGGACAAATGCATCATTTAATGAATCTTAACCGATTTAAACAAAAACAGATTCTACGGATATTTTAAAAATATATATCTTTTGATATATAAGATCCAAACTGATTTGATAGATTTATCGCGTGTTCGGAGAAGATCGCCATAGCAAAAAAGGCTATAATATATTATATAGTACCTAGAAAGACCCTAAAATTAGACCTAAACAACGCCGGGTACAATAAGCTGGTAAGTAAATACATACATAAGCGTTATAATAAATTCCACATTCAATAGAATTGCAAATTGGATGATCTATTTGAATTATTTAAAATAAAATTTTAAAATAAATTTAAAATTCTTTGTTTACTATTCCAAAGAAAAGCAATAAAAATAAATACATAAAAGATGTTAATTTTATAAGCTTTCAAAAACAAAAATTATAGTTTATGATGACATAAATTTTGCCTGTCAAATATTTAAATTAGAGTTTTTACAGCTTTAAATTATTATATCAGTTTATCAATAAATTAAAAGACAGTTGACAGGTGTCTGTTATTGTTAACCCTCTATTAACGGAATAAATTAAAATATATAAATACAGCGTCATTTCTTAAATGATAATAATAAAGTAAAGAACAAAAATCTTTTAAACTGGAGTAAACTGTAAGAAAATTTTCCGCGACAACAATTTTAATTTATAATATTATTTTGCGAATTAATTGTATTATTTTTAATATAATGCCTATAATATTGGAAAATAAAAATACAATTTATTTACTGATTGAAAGGAATACATACATAAATACAGGCAAAAATAAAACCGTGGTTTTCTTTGTTAGCAATTGTTTTTTGTAGATTTAAGTTACTCCAGTAAGACTTAAGAATTAACCGGCGTCGAAAGTAAGTAAGTAAGTAAGTATATAGCCATTACAAATTAATAGATAATAGATAAATAATATTTAAAACACACACATATTTGTATACATAATCACACTAAGCTAAAACTCGTAAACTAAAGACAAACATAAAATAAACCTAAATAATAATTTTAAGAGTTTAATTTCCATTGTCTACACAAAATCATCCATAATATTATTGTAGCGAAGAATAGAGGAAAAATTTAATCTTTGGGCAATAGCTAACAAAAGACAGAGATTTATTAGCATAATACTGGCAAGCTAAATCAGATCTTGAATGGTGCTTTCGCACAGCTTTATTTGCCAGAAGGCTTGGCCTATTGCGAAATGAATATTAATGGCATATGCTACTGCCATCTGCGAAAGAAGCGTTGGAAGTCTGACATAGAAGGTCGTTAAGAAAAATAAGAAATAGGGTAGGAAAAAGGACGAAACTTGCAATTCCTGAAAAAGCTCGATATAAATCGAGAAAAGCTATCGCCGACATCAAAAGCAATAAGTTTTCATATGTGTACACCATGTCACACTTTATCTTACTTTCGCCGAAATGGTGGAAAAGGAAAGGAAGGCACCCACTTTCGTTGCATGTATGAATAATTTCATTATACGAATAAAATTCTTTTACACTAAAGCTTTAAAAATATTTCATAAAATATATGAATCACTCTTCATTAATACCACAAAACTTTTCTTTAAAACTGATTAATACAATGATTAAATTCGTTATTTCTTCTGAACATATTTAGTTCCTAGCTGTTTTTGTTCAACGATAGCTATCTACATATATATTGTATTTTTCACAAAAGATGGTTTATCTGAGCACACTTTCTCTGTTTTTGCTTTTTAAAACCTAATTATTTTGCAATTTTGGCATTAAAATTTGTATGATTTAATTTTGAACGTCATTTCAAAGTATTGTTTGCAAATTTTGAAAGCAAAACTATAAATTTAAGGGGGAATGTCCTCAGCGTCTCTTAAAAATATTAACATTATGATGACATTGTTATTTAGGAGAACCACAAATATACGCTCTAGAAATATTTCAATGCACTGTTGGTTGTGCATTCGTTAAACAGGCTGTAGGACAAGTGACCCTGTTTAGCCAAAACCGCAATTCCTCCAAATCAGTATGATCCAATAATGTCAAAAAACTTTATTAGTATATATCGAGCATATGTCACAGCTTAACTATACATACTTTCAGAGAAGTTCGGAACAAGATCTGAACCAGCTAAGAATACGCTGGATCATGATAAAAATTGGGATTCACGGCGTAAGTTTTTTATACAATAAACACTGGATATTACTCGTACATTATACCCTGTTCAGACATGTTTTCTTAATTGAATTAAATCATTTAGTTTTAATTAATTTAGTTTTAATTGCACAATTTAATTTCGTGTGCACACATGCTCAATTAAGCGTAGCCATTAATTTTTATATGTTTTTACTTAAATTTTTTCTTCTCACTGAACATAGTTCCCAGTAAATAAACTTGTTGGCAAGCGTTGAATTTCGCATCTTATTCAATTAGTGATGCAATTAAGTAGTAATTGCTGAATTTATTAATTGACTTCTTATATGGCAAGTTGAGCTCAATTAAGGCCTTAATTGCCTACGTTCCTTAATTGCGCATTTAACGCGTATCTCTGGATAGGGTAATAATAAAAAAATTTTTTTTTTTAATGTAGGGTTAGTGAGTCAATTTACGTTTGCCATAACTTTAAATTCATTAAAAGAAAAATTTAATCAACCTTGCTCTCCTTATTTAATTTCAGCTTAACTGGAAATTAAAAAATTAATTTGTAATATATAATCAAAATTAAAATACGAAATATTATTTTATAGAAAAATTCTCTATCACTTCATTTACATCTTTTGTTGAATTACAATTATTGGGTTTTGTTTTTTTTGCCGTTACAAATCATAAAAAAATTTTATTTATTGAAGTATTAATTTTTTCAGTTTAATATCTAAAATATAAATATATTTTTTGTAATATACTTTTTCATATCTAAAACACGTTTTATCAAACAAAATTTATTGCAAATATTTATTTATTTTTACTCTGAAAATTTAATCTGTCAATTAAATATGTAAAAGTTATAAAAACATTTTAAATTGTGAATTCAACGGCTAGGCATTGTTTTCATTCAAACAGAGTTTATTTAATAAATCAATTTAAAAAATAACGAACGTATGCATGAGCTTAATATAGGTGACGGATTAAGCAGAGTCTCAGCATATCGAACACTGTTCGCAAAATTATCGCATGCTACACATTTTTCATGAAAATTGATTCTTTATTAATTAATTCATCTACTGGTAAAATACTATTTTAAAATATTTTAGTTACAGTAATAACACTACGCTTATGTTATCGTATATAACTGTTATCTGCTTTTTTAGTTTTTAGTATTAATAATAAATGTGCTTTTAGACTATATAATTTTTACATATGACTTCAGATTTTTCATAACAAATTGTATAGTGTAAACGATTTAAAACAAGCCTTGTGTTAAATAGATTTGTAAAAAACATATGACAAATTTTTATTTGCAGCTTGTTCTAGAGTTAACAACTTCATTACCATTCACAGAATCGCTTACCGAAACAACTATTGTAAACAATGTTTTAAAGGTAATGTTTTATAGGTTATACCAGACGTAATTTGCATCTACGTTTAGATGCAAAATTTTAAGCCACGTCATCGTCGGCATACCATTTCGAATTTTCTTAGAATTCAAATGAAATAAATTTTTTTTTAAAATATTTGATCCAGAGTTCTGTCGACAGTGTTAAAAATTTTCCATTTACAAAAATAAAATGTGCAGACAACTGTTTTAGTACCATAATACCGATAAAATTGGGTGCTTTTACACTTGTATTTATATTTTCTCTACGAAATGACTTATCTTCAAGTAAAAAAAAAGTATTCTTTATTGGAATCAAGGTTCTAAGGTTCTTAACAAAATTTTGTTCAAATCCACGCAGTAGCTTTTAAGCGATGCGAACACAGACAGACAGACATAAATAGGTCTTTTGTATTCCATATCGATTACTATCTACACCAATATTAAAATTTTTTTAAAATATTTTATGTTACAGTTCCTATTGATAACAACTTTGACATACACCTAAAGTTAACGAACACGGGTCGGTATGTGTACGTACGGTTTGACACTAAAGGTGCAGTCATATTAGTCAAATAATTGATCATAAAATCCAAATTGTGCATAAAGAACGTAAAACTCCAAATAAATTTACTGATAAGATTTTTGTTTTATACGTGATATAGAATTTATACGAGGGCTGCTCTATATATTTCTGGCCTAATAGTGAAAATGCGAATATTTATAATCAAAAATGGTTTTATTGTTTTTCAAAGTATTCTCCAGCATGATTTATACACTTTTTCATGCGCTCAAACCAGTTGTCGAAGCACATTTTCCACTCCGATTGAGACACCTCTAAAACATGGTTTTTGAACTCTTCAACAGCTTCTTCTGGCAACGAAAATCGTTGATCACGCATTTTTTTCTTGATGTGCGGAAACAAGAAGAAGTCATTAGGTGCCAAGTCAGGCCTGTACGGCGAATAACCCATTACGTTTGGGCCGGTCAAAAACGCTCTGGTTTGAGGCGATGTGTGAGAGCTCGCATTGTCATAGTGAACAATGATTCGTCTTCTCTTGTTGGTTTTTAGAATTTCTCCGATGATTTCAGGCAAACAAATTGTAGTGTACAACTCAGAAGTGACCGTCCTACGTTGCACAAGTTGAACAGTCGCCACATGACCAGTTTTCCGAAGAAACAGGCGACCATTTGCTTCGAAGTGCTTCTTTCACGAACAACTTTCGTTGGATTTTGCTCGTCTTTGAAGACCCACACGGTCGATTGTTGTTTCGTTTCGGGCTCATACGCATAGATCCATGCTTCGTCGCCTGTGACGATCTTATAAACGTCTTTTGAAGCACCGCAATCGTATTTTTGCAACATTTCTTTGCACCAATCCACACGAGCCTTTTTTTGAGCGACTTTGGAATTGTGCGGGATCCAACGAGAACAAACCTTTTTTACGGCCAGGTGTTCATGCAGTATCGAATGTATGCTGGTGGAAGAAATGTCCAAGGATGTCTCTATCTCTCGGTATGTCGCATGTCGATCTTGCATTATGAGTTCACGCACGGCATCAATGTTCTCTGGCACAACAGCCGTTTTTGGACGACCTTCACGGAATTCGTCTTTGAGCGAGCTTCAGCCACGATTAAATTCATTATGCCAATTTTTCACAGTGCTATAGGATCGTGCTTCATCGCCATACAAAGATTTAAGTTCATCAATGCACTCTTGTCGTGATAATCCACGTCGAAAGTTGTGAAAAATGATGGCACGAAAATGTTCACGAGTTAATTCCATTTTTTCTATATTAATTTTTTCAAGTCACTGTAAACAACACAAATAATGGTCGTACGTCAAAACGTTTTGAGTACGATTATGCTTAAAAATGACAAACTTTCCAACGGAAATGCCAGATTGCACTTGGCAGAACTCAGTGTTGCCAGGCCAGAAATATATATAGCAGCCCTCGTAGCTTTGCGGAAAGCGTTTATATTTCTACCTGCTATGGAAAATTACTCGGACCTCTCTTTAAAAACAAAAGGACGACGCACTGTATCGCGATTTCAAACAACGAGTGGCCAATAATAGAAGCAACTAGAGTTAGGCGGTGAAATTTGACATAAATGTTTTTCTTAGGAAAATGTGTATTTATGCGAAATTTCGAGAAAATCTAACAAGTGCCACGCCTACCTCTCATACTACGAAAATTTTTACAAATATTTATTCATCTCTCCTGACAAGTTTCATAACGAATGCCGAATTATAATATAAGAAATGTAATATTTTACCTTTTATGTTCAGCAGGATCCTATATTTCTTAATAAGTATATAAGAAGTACAAAAATGTTTTTCAATTATTTTGTGGTGAAGTCTTTTTAGTCAAAGAATTGACTATTCTTACTATACCTTAAGAATCATTGAAAATTATAGTCGAAACTTATAACTGTATTCCGTGGCTCTTTTTGTTCGTAAATTGTGCGGGGTGCTCGCTAGGACCATCCACTATTTCGTCAGTTATGCGTCCCTTACGCTTATAGGAGATTGAGAGAAATATAAATATCTTACGTTTTTAACGAAAACACTTATAATAATAACACAATGTAATCACATCATTTTCAGTATGATCTATTTCGATTGATTGATAAAGAAAATCAAATATCAAAGGAAATGCTAGAAAAGTTATTCGTTTGGAATAATGTAAAAAAATCGCAAAAAATAAAAGTCCGTAAGTCAATATTATTTGAATGGCCAGAGCTGAGAGCATTAGTTTAGCCAATAAAACTTGGCTTAGTTTCATAATGTTGCTGTTTATTTTTTCCTTATGTTTATTTAGAAAATCTTCGCACTTCTAAGGTGAAATCAGAGGATTGTCCAATGTACTAATTTGGACCAATTTTTCGGTACTAAATTGCCGCAGCTTAACGAAGTTGTTCCAATGGTATCTTCTTCTTGACAAATTGTGTCCAAAATTTATTGCCTCAAAATAGCAAAAAAAAAAACAATTTAGCAACAATAATTGCCACAGAAAGCCACATGGTGGTGTTTTAAAAGTAAGTGCATGAAAATATTTTGATCTTTATATGTTAATTAAACATACAAAAATAATGAATAGCTGTTTTTCCACTCCTAGGATTAGTTTACTGATTTCAGTGTATAACCACGACTATGTAACACTAGGCTTCCTCCGTTTTTGGCACAGGTGTTGTGATTATAACCTCAGGATTTACTTGAACACATTCGGAGGTCATGGAGTGATCCAGGACTGTGCATATATCTTCAATAAAATGTATATTAAAACTGGAATTTATTATAATTATAATATGAAATAAAATCAAATAATTTTTATTTACAAACAAATTATGAGAACGTGCAAAAAAATTGAAATTACGGCGTGTTGTTGTTGCTGCACATGAACACAATAAGTATTGCCCCATTTTTTTCATTTTTATTGCTCACATGATTGCCGCAATGCATCATAGCCGCATCAGAGTTGCATTTTATTGGCTTAAACTGGCACAATATCGACCTCGACTGATGCATGTACTATTTGAAATCACACTATTAAGGCTTAATATAAAGCTATATTTGGTGCATGGCGGCAACCATGTTATCACACTTAAACTCAATAAGTGGCCACTTCGTGCAAGAAATCAAATTAAAAAACACTTAAAGCAACACCAAATTTAATAGCTACCAAATGTTAACTACCAGGCATGATTTTCAAATAATGCCATGAACGCATTACGGATTTGGCTTAAAGTAATAAAAAAAAAGTACACCTACATACAAATTAATAAATTTAAACGTAAATAAATCTTGTAAATAAAATCCAATAAAAAACCGAATTTATAAAAATCAACTTAAAAACAAGAACAAAATGATAAAATAAAATATAACATAAAAAATAAAAAAATACAGAGAAAAACAAATATTACCAAAGTCATAAAACAATTGACGGATTGATTAAAAATTCCAAACACACACAAGTAGCGAAAGAAGGGAAAAAAGAAACAAAACTAAATCATTCAAAGTAAAGCTGCTGTAGTTGCGGCACGAATGCAAACCATACACACACTTACACACACAGTCATACATTCAAACTCACGCAGACTGTTTCAAACTTGGACTTGTCTAAAATATAAAATTAGTATTATGTAGTGTGACTAAACTCAACTGAACAATCCAACATAAATTGAAACCCAGCCAACCAAACAAACCGCGATTTGCACTACGAGTCTATTTGCTAAAGAACCATCATCCCCATAAAAGGAGAAAGTATTGTAAGTTAATCTTGCCTTTTGTAACATAATGTAATTTTCTATGTCTTTTATTTTATATTTTGCTTTGTTTGTCTGCTTTTAATTTATGCATCCATCTGTCTGCCGGAAATATAGAAGAAAGACATATCACATGCACTTGATGACTAAATACTCCTGAAATATGTTAAACATGAGTTTATTTTTAATAAAAACAAACACAAAAAAAACAAACATTCATTGGCAATAAAGTTAATAACATAATGTTACAATATGGAATAAAATACCTGTCTCTCCTAAATCAATCGCTATTGTACGGGCATTATAAATCTAAATGAGTTTGTGTTCGTAGAAAAAATTGTGCATAAAGAACTTAAAACTCCAACTAAATTTATTGATGAGATTTTTTATTTATAGATTTGCAGAAAGCATGCATATTTCTAATTGCTATGGAAAATTACGCGGACCTTAAATTAAAATTTCACTTAAAATTGTTAATTCGCTTTAAGAACAAAAGGACGACGCACTGTAACGCGATATCATACAACGAGCGGCCAATAACAGAAGCAGCTAGAGTTAGGCAGCGAATTTTGGCATGAATTTTTTTCTTAGGAAAATAAGTACTTATGCGATATTTCGAGAAAATCTAACAAGTGCCACGCCCAACTCCCATACAATCAAAATTTCAAAATTGTCATAACTTTGAAATTAATAATCAGATAACAGCGTCAGTTTACATGTGAATATATTTAATAATATTTTAACATGTTACCAATTTTAGAAAAACCGCTCAAACGCCACGTCCACCGCCTATACATTAAGCGACAAGTTCTTCTGTTCGCCTGCTTCTTGTTCTCATTAAACCGTCCACATAAAAAACACTCTGTCGGCGTCAACCACTTGTATTTGCTTCCTAATAATACAACTTAGTTTTATTGCAAAACTAACACTTTATACGGAAACTTACATTACAAATAAATACTCCAATCAATTTGAAATCTAGCCAGTCGCTTAACACAGTTTCAAAGCTATCTCTCATATTTATGTAAATTTTTAAAGAATTTTTAAAGCGTAAGCCTTATTTTTTGTTGTTCCCATACTAATAACTTTCATTTAAATTGATTTAATTTCTTTAACATGAAGCATAACATCCCAGGGACTGTTTTGCAAAATTGGAAAAAATAGTACAAATCCCCGACGAGGTTGACACTAAAAAACAATTACAAAATAAATTCGGGCAATATCGGGCAGCTAAATTTTAAATATGTTAAAATACATGCTTATAGCTATATAATAACAAGTAAAAAAAAACAAGAAAAATTTTATTTCTACTTGCTTTTAAATTCTCTACGAAAGTTCACGTTTGCTGAAAAATCTTGACAATGCCTCACTACCTTCTCTTTTCTAACGGTATCTGACATATGATCAGTATTTTTAAGCAAAGGAGTATCAATTACTACCCTGTTACAAATTTTGATAACCATTACACTCAATTACTTAAATTTTAAGTATTATAAATAAAATAAAAATTTGGGATTTTCCTATAAATTTCGTATGCTTTACAAAAACTTAACTTTGAACCACTATAACTTTAAAATTTGTAAACATTTCAGAATGATATTTTAGATATTATCTACGCAGAGAGTTTTTTAAAAATTTTCATATTAATTTTAACTATTTTTGGCCACCTTGGTGCCACAATGCGTCGGCTGGCAGACTTGAGGGTGTAGTTCTCACTAATTTACAGTATGTTCTTGAGATGGTGGATGCTATGGAAAATTTCAGCCTTAGGGGAATGTCAACAAGCAAGATGATCGACTTTTTTAACCGACTTCAAAAAAAGAAGGACGTTATACAATTCGGCGGAATGTTGCTTTTTTAATATTTGTTGTAATATTATAGATTATGATCTAAAAAATTTGAAATGACTGCGTATTACTATAGTTCCCAACAACAAAATGTTATACAAAAATAAATTTAAAAATTAAAGGCTGCCCTCATAATTGATGTAGATTTACTTATACGGGCCTATCTTTTGAACCGTTATAGACAAACGCTTGCAAATTTGGCAGAATGTCGATTGCTATGGACGTTATAGTAACAAGTATTAATATTAAATATTATATATTAAAGGGTGCGCCAATAGTTCATTTAATTTGATGTATATGGCCATTTTTTTGAACAGTTGCAGACAGACGCTTGAAATTTACAACGAACCTGAATTGCTAAGTCCGCTATAACAACAAATATAAAATTTGGATTTGAAAGTTAAAGGTTGTCCCAATAGTTGATATAATTACAAGTATGTAGCCGAACTTTTGATTCGTTATAGGCAGAATGTTGAAACTTAAAAGGAACCTATATTATTAAGCCCGCTATATCAACGAGATTATAATTTGAATTTAGAAAGTAAAGGGTATCCCATAATTTATGTAGATTTACTTATATGGCCCTATTTTTAAACCGTTATATACAAACGCTTGCAAATTTGACATAATGTCGATTGATATGGTCGTTATAGTAACAAGTAAAAATAATTCTTAAAGGGTGCCCCAATAGTTCTTTTAATTATTTATATGGCCATAATATTAAAATGTTGTAGACAGACGACTAAAGTTTACGAAGAACCTGAACTCCGCTACAACAACAAGTATAAAATTTAGTTTATGAAATAAACGGGTGTCCCAATAGTTGATGTAGTTCGGTGTATGTGGCCGAACTTTTTAACACTTATAGACATACAGCTGAAATTTATAAGGGGCCTGTTTTGCTAAGTACACTATAACAAGAAGCTTAGAATTCAGAAATTAAAGGGTGTTCCCAAAACTAATGTAATTTGTTGTGTATGGCCTTATTTTTTACCCTTTAGATACAAAAACCTGAATTTTAGACAGAATGTCCACTACTTTGTGTCGTATAATAAGAAGTATAAAAATTTTAAATTACAAATTAAAGGGTTTTACAATAGTTGATATAATCTTATGTATATAGCCAAACCGTTGAACCGTTATAGACAGAACCTGATTGCTAAATCTACTACAGGAGCAAGTATAAAGTTTAAATTTTGAAAATAAGGGGTGACCCTATAGTTGCTGTAATTCGATGTTTATTGCCAAACTGTTGAAGGGTTGAAAAAGTATAAAGTTTGGAGATATAAGTGTGTCCCAATAGTTAATTTAATCTAATTTATGTGGCCATACTCTTGAACCGTTATCGGCAGGCAGATGGAATCTGTTTCTAAGTCGGTTTTTTTTTGCAAGAATTATTCTTTACTTTATTGAAGTCACTAGTAAACACAGAATAAATTTTGGTTAAAATTCGATCGATATATTCAAAATTTAATTCCTTATATATTTTAGTTTTATTATTAATATATTATAATCTTGACTTATTTTTTATGTTCAAATGACCGATTTGTATCTTTACTAAATTCTATGCTATTGTTACTACTCGAAAATAAACTTTGGTAGTCAGAATCAAAAAAAAAAAATGATTATGTCTTTTGAAAACGAAAAATGTTTGACATAATAAAAATAAATTTTATACATTTTTTAGTACAAAAATACATACAAACATTTATTGAAAGTGATGAATAATTTTACAATATTGTTGAATGGTAAGTTGAAATTATTTCATATAGACATTTGTAAATAAAAATAATTTTGACATATTTAATACATATTTAATACATTTCGCAGCGGCAAAACGTGCGGTATCAAATGGCAAATCGAAAAGAACAAATCATGATGTAAAGAAAAGAGAAGGCTGAATTCAATGGTTCTATTCATGAAATTTATTATAGATAGTCTTATTCCTATGTCTTATTTTTGTAATAAAATTATAAATATTAAAAATCTTATATTGTTTTATTTAATTTACAAAATTTCCTTATTTTATTACAACCGAATTAAGTACAATACACACAGCCAAAAAATTCGATTGGCAACCAATTCGGTCCTCATAATAAATTTATTTTCTCTGTGTAGTTATTTTATTATTATTTATAGACTTCTGTCAGAAATCTCTACTTGGATTTTTCTGATGCTGTTGAAATATCCTTTGTTTAACAATGAGTTTCTGCTTAACGTGAGTACTAAGTGAATTGTATTTGCGAGTGAGGTATTCGACAAAAATATATATGTCAAAAAAAATAAAAATCATTAAAACTTAAGAAGGCACGAGTGTAAAACATAAAATGTCAGTATATTATTAACAGTATTAATGAAATAATATTTTTTAATTGAAGTAAGTTTTCCATAAATAAAATAAACCGGTACAAGAAAGTCTTTCCTACCACAAAGTTTTTCTGTCCCAAAAAAAAAGCTTTTTTTGGAAAATAGTAAGTTTTGCTTAATAAACGAAAACCGATTTTGCTGACTTTTTGACGGATAGATTAACATCGCGCTAATGACTTTGCTATGCATAAGAACTTAGAATATCTAAACTTTATAGTTTCGGAAATGGATATTGTAGAAATTATAAACGGAATGACAAACTTAGTTATACCCTTTTTTCACCTTTTGTGGTGAAGGGTATAAAAATAACATTTAAAAAAATAATGAGGAGAGTAGGGACGCCTGACAGCTTTAGTTTATATATACTGTAAATGTAAACTGATTTCGCTAATTTTTAAAACAAACTTGTTTCTACTCTTATATTAATTTATTACAAATCTCCACCCCTTGTCACTAGTTAGCGAACAAATTTTTTCCACATCGACAAATTTATTGGTAGCAAAAATATGATTTATCCTACGACATACTAAAAAGACGACAAGTTTAGCACTTGAAGAGAACTACCATCTATTGCACAAATTAACAGATTAACTTATACAGATTTTAGGGTAAATCATAATCGTTCTTACCGTTTGTTTTAATTTCTTATACATTTTTAAGTTTCTTTTTCTTACAAAATTAGAAATCCTCCTAAGAAACGTTTCTTTATTTTTATTGGTTTTTCCTTCGCCTTTTATTTTAGCCATTTTACATTTAAAACATAATATCTTGAAAACATGACTACACAAAGCTTACACAACCTTATAAAAAGTAGACTCTTGTAAAAAATAAATAAACGCTTCTGTTGTCTCCAATTAAATCACTGCAAATACAAATGGCACCCATAGAAACATAGAGAAAAATAAACAAACAACTTTAGCTGTGATTTTATACAAAAACATTGTTAATTTTCTATGAAAAAATAAGAAAATAATAAAAGAAGGAATAAAAAAATAAATACTTTTAATTCTAAAACTTACACGAGTTAGGCATATTAAATATAATTTGCTATTTCTAGTACACAAGACATTTTTCGCTTTTTTATTTGGTTTTGAAATATGTACTATATAGAATAGCAAACCATAAAAATTCGTACATACACAATGACATCAGCACACCCACACTTGCACGAAAGTACTTGTAACACGTTTTAAGTAATTGCGCTTCAATAAGATAAGGTTACTAACATATATACACGTATTTATTTAATGCCTTGTATACATATTTTCAAATTTAAGCACTAATTTGGCATCATTAAATATCGTTAAATTAAGTTTTAAAATATATTAAAAATATATTCAAGATCGATAAATTAAATTATATAAAGGCAGGGATAAAGATACAGATAAAGACAAAGATAAAGCTACAGTCAAAGAAGACAACGACAGCGACATGTATAAAGCTAGAGACAAGGATAAAGATATAACTAAGGTTGAGGATAAAACGAAATATTTACAAAAATAACGACAAAGATGAAGATAAAAAAGATGAAGATAAAGATAAAAAGGTAAGGATAAATATAGTAGTGAAGGTGAAGATTAATAAAAAATATAAAAAGACACACATATATATTTAGAAAATCTGAGATAATATAGCAAATGTATATGTAGGTACGAGGTCTGATCAAAAAATCGATTTGATTTTCGCATTTTTTTCTGTTATGTTGGTACAGATGTCTGTTATATATGTTGGGCAATATCAATTTGGATTGTCAGTTTGTTTTTGACAGATAAAAAAGGTTAGTAGTGTTTTGGTGTGATCTTCGATTTTATACTATTTGAAAAAATGGATCAAAGAAACTATATTAAATTGTGTGTAAAAAATGAAATTAAATGCGCATGAACATTTAAAATGTTGACTGTAGCGTTTGGCGAGTCTTCTATGAGCAGAACACAAGTTCAATTGTGGTTTAACCGATTTAAGGAAGGCCGAGAAGATCTCAATGACGAGACGTCAATTTCGGTCAAATGAGAAGGTTTTGCTCACTGTTTTCTGCAATGGCGTGGGGCATCATGAGTTCTTGCCACAAGGTCATACGGTAAATAAAGTATACTACCTTGAAGTTATGCGTCGTTTGCGCGAAGCAATTCTTCAGAAACGCACAGAAGTTTGCACCATGAGAACGCACCAGCTAACACATCGATTTGGGCGTGTGTTTTTGTCCAAAAACAAAACCGTTATCATGCCTCAACCACCGTATTCACCGGACTTGGACCCGCTGAATTTTTTCTTTTCCCAAAACTGAAGACACCGATGAAAGGGAAGCGTTTTGCTGCGGTTTAGGAGATAAAAGAAAAATCAAAACAGGAGCTGTTGGCGATACCAAAAAGCGCATTTCAGAAGTGTTTCCAGAATTAGAAAAGAGGCTGGCATGTGTGTTATGAATAAATAAATACTTGTTGAAAAGAATGGTTATTTTTTGATCAGACCTTGTACATATCGCTCCTTTATTGCAACATAGTCATATCTCAAAAAATTAAAAATTTGTAGTTACTTAAGAAAAAATGCTCTTTTAGACCTTTTGTATATGTTGAAAAAAAAATCAGTTTTATATACCAAGCTGAACCGAAGTTATAGCAATTGCAATTGCGGCAATTAGATCATAGGACTTATGTCTTGAAAACTTAAATCGCATTTTGCCAAGTTCAAGTTTTTTTGAGATATGACTATGTTGCTATAAAGGAGCGATATATTCACAGTCAAGCAAGATTTTGATGTACTCGTATGTTGTACATCTAGGGTATTTGTGAATATGCTCTTGCTTCTCTCGTTAAAATTCTTAAGACATCCAACTATCTATAATTATAAAAAGAAGTTTTGACTTTGATTTCACCACAAACTGCAGAAATGGGTTGAGCGACTATAGCCAAAAATTTCAAAACATGTCAGGATTGTGTGTAGATGGCTTATGTAAAGTTGGTTCAGTAATTCCAAAGATATGAAGTTTACATTTTCCTATAAACACCCGTATAAAAATTGACAAAATGCCCGCCATTTTCTATTTTCCATATTCTGATATTTTATTGTTACTTAAAAAGTTATCAAACCGTGTATCGTAATGTCTTATGTGTAAACTGACATTCGGTCTTACTAATTGGAATGTTTAGCTAAATCTTTTCAGTTGTTGTTTTGATCGTCATTTTATTTGTGCGCTGACCACTCGAGTTTTCGTCTCGACTCCTATAAACACCTGCATTGTATGGTAGTTACATATGTGTTATTGTTAAAACGATACTTCTATTCCATTCTCCTGATCTATAAGGTGCTTTTGGAGCATATGTATATTGATTGTTTTTAATCTCTCGCAAAAGTATACTTTTTTCGCAAAATCCTTTAATATAAAAAAATTATAAAATCTACGAAATCTGAAAATAACTTGACAGTAAAATAGACTATTAAAGCTAAATTTAAAAGTGGAAAAAAGTAAAAGTAAAAAAAAGGTTCAGAAAGACGAAGGCACAGATTTATATCCGAAGAATAGCAACAGCAGTTGCTTTTTCAAATATATTCGCCACCCTTTTAATTAGTTGCACATTGTGTATTTAAAAATAAAGAACATTTTTTTCGTTATGTTTAACAACGGGAATTTTTTTTATATATTATATCAATTAATTTTTTAAAAATCTTTTTTTGTGCTGTTTTCCCGATTCATTATTTAAATCACCGATGTTGATTCAGGAAACTTCTGTCAAACATTTTAAATAAACTAAAGATTTTTGTGTAAACAATAAAGCAAAGACAAAAATCAAAGTTTAAGCAAAAACAACAATAACCAACAAGAATTCTATTTTTCTTTCTCCGCTGTATACGGCTGAATTTTTTTCGGCTCTTTTATGCAGTTAAAAGAGGATGAAAATAAAATATCGCAAAACACTACGATAATTTCTTTTATACACGTTCACTTTCCAAATATTAAATTATATTTAACAACGGGAATTTTTTTATATTACATCAATTAGTTTTCAAAAAAAAAATTTTTTTGGACTATTTTCCCGTTTCATTATTTAAATCACCGATATTGATTATTGAAGATCAAAACACGTCTCGATGGCCATTTCGTTTTTTTCATTCTCACTATCCAATTAAAAAGCCAAAGTTGCTTATGTGCACAGTCTTGATAGGTGACGCCCCTTCTGAGATATTTAATTTGTTATATTCAAAATGACTCCTTTTATTACAGATTTTTTTTTGTCAGAGGCATTACATTACTATACAGTGCATAGAAGAACCCTAAAACTAGACCTAGGGAACGCCGGATACAATAAGCTATTACATATACAAAAATAGGAATATTATGTTAGTGATTGATGGTCTCTGTATTACGTGAACCGATTTTTCTTTTACTTATTTTTCAAAAAATTTAACTTAATAACAGCCTTTGCATGTGTATCGCTACGGAAGTTATAGCCATTTTAGTGAACAAAATTATGCCTGACTGACTAGCGTCGGCTTCACATATCGCCACGAAAGATAGTCTACGGAGGTTAAACCGCAAAATTTTGTAGACTCTTTTACGGGTCCAAAACGAGAAACTATGCAGTATCCATACTTTTCTCTCAATAAATCAGTTAGAATACGTTGTGCCGTCTTGTTAAAACCATAGCCTCAGTATAGCATGGTTGTTGCATAAATGAGCGAAAAAGTCAGTAATCGTAGCTCTATAGCGGTCGCCATTCACTGTAACGTTCCGAACCGCATTTTTTTTGAAAGAAACACGGACCAATGACTCCACCAGCCCATAAAGCACAACAAACAGTCAGTTTTTCCTGCCGTAACGTAACGTCTCAACAAATACATGTGGAATATCGTCACTTCAAATACGCCAGTTTTGTTTATTGACGTATTCATTCAACCAAAGTGAACTTCATCGCTAAACAAAATTGGCTTATGAAATCGGAATGAACGATAATCTTGATATGGGACCATTCACAGATTCCATGTCTTGATAGATTATCGTGTAGCTTGATTTGTTGCACGAGTTGGATTCTGTAAACACGTAAGCCGGTATCTTTCCGCAAAATGTTCCATAAAGTGGATGGATATATATGCAATTCTTGTGCACAATGGCGAATAGAATAAATTGGGTTTTTCTCTACGCTACACTCTACAGCAGCATTGTTTTCTTCTGATCGTACTGAAAAATGAGATAGTAAAAATGGTGCAGAAGACAGTTACATGTAGAAAACTCTGTGGTGCTCAAGACAAAAAGACGAGAGAGGTGCCTCAATACAATCGCAGCATCTGAAAGATTCTGATATGGAAGTGCATGATATATGAATGTAAATGTAAAACACTGGTTAGCATGAGAGACGAACTCTGGATATTAAAGCGGTAAATAGAAAACAACTCAAGAGTTTATATTTTATTCAATATTCAATGATGTGTAAAGGCAACGATAACCGTAAAACACTGATTAGTAAGGTGAGCTTAGACGCGAGCCAAGAGTAGTGCCCTGCTGTATTCGCTCTTAATAAACATCATAAACATAGTTTTGTAAAACCTTATTTCTTTTCTCAAATCAGCAGATTTATTACTTTTACCTAACTATCTACCCTGATATGATTTTATTTATTGGTTATCAGTTTTTTTGGGTCTAAAATTCTGTTCATTTTGAAATCAAGGGAGTAAGTAAAGAATGTTAAGTAACATCACGATCTGCATAATCAATTAGTTTATTTCTCTTATTTTATTACACGTGACGTTTGCAAACATTTAACAAGAAGGTGCTTTTAAAAGTACTCGATCACTCAAATACAATTAAATAACTAACAAACCAACAGTATTAAAGTTTTTCCTAACTACCGTTTAAAGCTTCCGTTAACCTTATCATTTTCACGTGCAGATTTTTTCTAAATACATATAAAAAATATTGAATTGTATACTTGTGTTATTTTTGTGTTATCTTAAAAAGAAATCTTATTCATTTTCATGTTAGAAAGTATTGATACCGGCTAATGGCCGAACCCAGAAAATATTTGCAAAATATGGCATAATAGAAATTTTCATAAAATAGTTAGTTAAAATAAGAAGGATATTAATAAATTTGTTTTAGTTTGCTTCTAGAAAAATTTTCAAAAAAGCAAATTGCTTTTGTGTTTGAACTAGACAAGAAAATCTAATTGTGTAGTTACTTTGAATAAAATTACAATTTGAAATTAAAAAAATAATAAAAATATGAATAGAAAAAAGAAAGTTTTCTCAAATAAGAATGAATTTTTATGATTTATTAATAGCAGAAAAAATATTTAATTAAATTTAAGACATTTATACTGAGATATCTTTATACGTATATAAAACACAAAATGTGTTTGTTTGTTCATTTTTTTGTGCCTTGGCTTATTTGTTTGTTGGAAAGCTACAGCTGTATACAGCAGTAGACCGATCTTTTTGTAGTTTTTACTGTTTGTTGATTAAATAAACTATTTATTTTTTATTGATAATTCATGTGGGCACGGTACTTTCCATACAAAGTAAATATTTATAATTGTGTTACTTAGTAACTGTGATAGGTAGCACCTTAAAATTTTATTTAAACAACTCTCTCCGTAATATACATAACGTAGCGAAAACCTAGCTTGATTGGAATAATACAAAATAACAAATTATAAACGTTTAGCTAGAGACCTATAATAGATAGACTCTTCAATTCTCATCCCTTATATCAATTTTCATAATTTAGAGAAACGCAGACCGGATTGAAATATTGGGCGTGGTATCCTCCATACAAAGTGAATAATTATCGTGAGTCACAAGTTACTCATATATTAGTTTTTATATTCTCACGAAAAACAAACTAGACTTGAACAGTGGGTATGGCCACTCCCATATAAAGTTAAAAAAACTATAATCGTTTAGCTAGAGACATAATGCGTTCTTACTATGATGAATAATAAATTAAAAAGATGGCTAAATTGGAGGAGTGGATGTGGCATGAATTTTCCTATTTCAAACAAATACCTTATATACCCTCCACCATCCATGTAAATCTAGTTTAGTGAAGTTACTCCAATCAATCAGAGAATTAAAAAAGAAAAAAAAAATTGGTACTACGTATATAAAATTTTACATAAAAATGACATCGGCTCTTAATGTGTTAAGCATTTTTAACCAATTTTAGTATATGCTTAAAGTTCTCTTCAAAAGCTTTAAAATAATACCCATATTGTTATTTTAAGAAATTTGAAAATTTCATAGCTCCGTACTCGGAAAAAATGGGCGAGCGGTAATTTTTCACATAATGTTTTTTTCTAATTTTTTTATTCTTTATCACCCCACATATTTATTTTTTTAACTGGAGTTACTTTATTGTTCCAAATGAAGAAAAAAATATTAGAGGTAGGCGTGGTGTTTTACCTGCTGCCTCAAAGGACATGGACCGATCATGCTGATTTTTAATAGTACCTCTTTCTACACTATATCTGATCGATTGACGTGTTTATTTTTATTTTTTTTTTGTGAAATCAAGATTGCCTCGGACCGCCAGACGGACATCGCTCAATCGACTTCGCTATGCATAAGAAGTCAGAATATGTATGCTTTATAGGGTCGTAAATGGATATTGTAGAAATTTCGCACGGAATGACAAACTTATATATATCCTTTTTCCACTTTTTTGGTGAAGGGTATACAAATTTTAAATGTGATGCAGAATTCACTGAAATAAAAGGCTTCGGGTGGGCCCACCAAAATAAAAATCTAGAAGCAAAGTTGGCAAACTAAGCAAAAGAAAACTCCGTTATTTTTCCAACAGCACTTAGGAAATGACTGCGCTTTTTAGTACCAAAGTCATAAATAATACCAAACAGTCCCATAACAGCCGATTGGCTTGGCTGTCTAATATCAGACAGGTGCCCATATCCATTTTCTCAATTTTTGTTCTGTCAGTATAAGGTAATAGAAACTGTTCTCTGAAATAAGCTGCAACCTTTTGAATTTATCTTAAAATCAGCATGATAACAATAAGATCGCGATTACCATCCAATTTTTAATTTAAACAATAAATTTCAGACCTTAAGTTGAAAAGAATTCAGAAATAACAGTTATTTTTAATTTTCTAGAAAAAAAAGTTAAATACATTTTAGGTGATGGTCAGGAATCGGGGTGTTGAATACTAAATTATAGCAACGCACACCAAAAACAAACATTTTAACCTTTAAGCAAACATTTTGGGCTTATTAAAATTAATTTTTAGGCATCATGTTTAAGAACTAAATTAATATTAAAAGATTGAAATAAAGACTTTGAAAAAATAATCGTGGAAATCTTAAAATTTTCATTTTCATATATTTTTTGTTGCACAGCCAGAAATAAAATCTGATATTTAACGTTTAATTTAATAAAAACAAGAACTTTGCTTAAAGTGACCATTTTTAATCGAAATGGTTAAACAAAACCTCATTGGTTGCAAGGTTCCAGCTAACAAAGGCTTGTGGAAAATCATTGCAGTATTTTTCCCGCTGCTTTTAAGAAAAACAAACCAGGGAATTGCAAAATTTAGACTATTTGAAATTTGTCCGTCCTGGCCCTGTGGACGTAAAGTAATTTTGAGTCATGTGGTACGTTAAAGCCGACCTTGTTAGCACCACAGGAAAAGTAGAATAAGTATAAATAATTCACATATTTAACACCACATATTTCACATATTTAACAAGTGCCCTATTGCATTTGGCCAAAAGATTAAAAACCTTGCTGTTGAATCATTTAATCGATTCTACTTTGCATAAGCACAAAAGCAATAATGGAAATTAACTTTAAGTTTAGTTACGCCGTTTTTCAAACAAAAGTTAAAATTGTATTTTTAAAAAAAGATTATCTAGAAAGTTTTATAATTGTGACGCAAATAATTAGTCTATTTTTACACAAGCATTGCGTTGCTGAAAAACTGTTTAAAAAACTTACCACGAGATAATTAAAATTTGAATTTTCTTTAGCAAAAACAAAACTGAATTGTTTATCCTATTTTTAATGCATTTTTCGCGTAATTTATGCAAACCCGAAGTGATGTTTGCAATATTTTGTTTAGTTTTTCATGCAATTATACTGACCATAATAGAACAGTTTTCAGAAAATAAAATGGCAAAAGAACAGCAAGAGTAACTGTTAAATGTTATAACCGTATTTTATCCATGTCAATATTCACATTACAGTCGTGGCTTTAAAAAAAGTGTCATTAATTTAATTTTTTACTTAATTTTCTTTTATGACGAAGATAAAAAGACAAGAGAAATAAATACAGCAGAAAACAGAAAAAAACATTGAAAGAAGGTAAATAAAATGCAAAAGTTATAAAATAGTTTTTGTCGTTAAGTTATATAAAATTCTTATTGCATATTTACACATTTTAATATTATTATAGTTTTCGTTTCAAAATGAATCTACAATGCCTCAAAATAAATATTAAAAAAATAAATATTAAAAATTTAAATTTAAATATTATTTCATTATTTTACTCTTAAATATTTGGCAAATAACCTGATATTTCCGGTAGCTCATTCTCACTACCACACACACTGTAACGACGTAGTGTATTTTTACAAAAATAAAAAACATGTTCAGGTGTGGACCAAATTTTGCACAGAGTTGCCAATCAGCAGCAGTAGGAAGGTTCAGTTCCTAAACTAAAACACACTTCTATAATTTTTTTTACAACAGGTTTTTATTATTATTATTAGTGTTTTGAAACAGAAGAAAAATTTTTGTAGAAAACTTAGTTAAGTCGTGGCAAAAACTTGGACAACTTGGTGCTGCTTTGAGCAGCAAATCAAAGAAGACCAATAACAGAACGTGTTGATAAACTCTGAATGTTTCGCATAAGTAACACTCGATCAAAACTGACTCCTAGCTTCCAGTCCTAAAACGACGAGACTTTTTATACGACGATTATAGAAAGATTAAGATCTATCTTTATTACTTTCTTCGATTCTTTAGGTTAATAAAAACATATTTTGCAAAATTAATATAATTATGCTTGATAACTTCAAATATAACCATTTCATGATGTTCTCATAAAATATTTATTTATTTATATGTTTAACTATATAATATAAATTTTTCATGAGAATATCATGAGATGTCTACATTTGAAGGAATCAAGCGCTATTAACGCAGATAAACTTAAAAATGTTTCCAAATAATAAATCTCATATTGATGTATTTGCATGTGTATGTTGTTTTTTATTTCTTATTCCTTTTTTTTCGTTGAATCTTTCAAATACCAATGGATGAATAATGCATGGTTTCCAAAGTCAACCCTCAATGAAAGAAAAAGAAAAGTGGTTTCTCAATGGTTGCTGTTGTTTTCATTTTAATACAGTTCTCATTTAATCAATTTATTTTGAGATATAAGAATCTTAAATTTTGTATATAAAGTTCGGGCAAAATTAACCTTATAGATATCGTTTCCACACAGTAATACATTTTACAATTAAGTATTCATTTTTAAAGGAATCAAGCACAATTAACGTAGTTCAACTTGAAAATGGTTCCAAATAATAGATTTGATATTAACATTTTGTAAAATCATGTTTTGGAACCCAACCTTAACAGCGCTATGGAACTAACGAATCATAAGCCTGATATAACTTACGAAAGTGTTACTATCAAACGAATTGTTCTACTTCGCCTCACTTTTTTGCTTTTATAATCTGTATACTCTTGCGCACCATCTTGAATAGAATTATATTTAAACGCTACCAAATTATTCATTTTTATTTTGAAAATCAGTTATCAATTTGCACCACTTATAGGCGACTTTAAGATTTTCATGTCGCACACTTTCTTCTATGTGAACAAGCCATCCACCAAACTGGAAATTCCCTTACTTCAGCGAATATTGCTACTGTAAACGAAAGAGTGGAAGAAGAACCAAATTTATCTGTTCGTCGTCGATCGCAAGAATTGAGGATTTGTCCTTTTGTTAAGTGGAGAATTTTTGTGTGAAGATTTTTCCTACATCCATGTACGATGCAGCTGGTGTTATAATTAAAGTCACGAACCATTCATATGGAACGTTCTTTCGCAGATTGGGCTCTATATCATTAAGAGCCTGCTCCAATGTTTTATTGCAAAAATTCAGTTCAGCGATTGTACTCACCTTAATAATAAACAACATTGCCACATGTTGAATGAAACCAATTAATGACAGAGCCCAAAGGCTCCAGTACAAGACACTTTTTTTGAGTTTTCCGCGGTATGCTGTCATATGCCCTAAATACAGGTAATTTTCAAATGTTAATAATATCACATAAAAAATAACATTTAATTTTTAGTGTTCCTTTTTATAAATTAAATTTATATGAGAAAAAAACACAATCTTTATTTACAAACAAGTAAATATGATATTTTGAAAGTTCAACAATAAAATTATTTCCAGTTTTAACTAACCGCATATTTAGCAAATATTTCAAAACAAGGCGAAATAATAATTATTTAAGGTCAAATGCACCATTTTCTTAAACGGGGCAGTTGAAATAAAAATATAACGAAAAATTACGTTAATAATTTGCATATAAAATTTAAATTTGCACTGAATGCAATTAAAAAAAAAGAAGAATAATTTTTGCACATTTTGTAATTTTTTATTGTTTCTCCTCAAGTATTATTTCACTTTTACACTTGTGATGGCTTTTTCTCATGTAATTTTTATCATTTTCAACAAATCGTTGCAATTTAAAGTTGAGATATTTTCAAGTATAGTTTTTATGTAAATAAAGATATGACGTTAAAATTGTGTCTAACTGTCAAAGCGCATGCTTAACCGTAATACATAAGACGTGGAAAAATAGCGGTGGATGGATGAACGGGCAGACGGATGAATAAACTTGAAAACTCACACCCAACATTCACTTCTTTGCAAAAATTATAGAAATATGAAGAAGGGGAATTAATGGAGACTGAATGTAAAAATGCGAATATTTTTATGCGAGTTTCATCTAAAAAGTTAAAAAATAAGATTGTAGATTAAAATCATTATCTTTTTATATCCTTCACCATAGGTGGAAAAAGAGTATATCTAAGTTTGTCATTCCGTGTAAAATTTCTACAATATCCATTTCCGACCCTATAAAGCATACATATTCTGACTTATTATGCATAGCGAATTCGAAAACACCACGCCTACCTTCATGTCTTTTGTCATTTCAAACAATAAAGTAACTCCAATCAAAAAAATAAATAAATGGGGCGATAAAGAATTAAAAAATAAGAAAAAACATTAATTGAAAAAATTGGCGCTCGCCCCTATTTTCCGAGTTACGGGGCTCTGAAATTTTCAAATTTCTTAATATATCAATATGTCAGTTTAAAGCTTTTGAAGAGATTTTTAGGGAAATACTAAAAGTTTTTAAAAATGCTTAACCCATTAAGAGCCGAAGGCATTTTTATCTAAAATTACAATTATGCATATACATACGTATGTATGATTATACATACATAGTAAAGAGTACATCAGATTCGGCATAGCACTCTGACTTGTATTTATTTGTTTTTATTGTTATTACAGTAACTTAGAAAAAGAATATTTCGATTACCAAAAATTCAGAATTTCACTTAGCAATCGAATAACGTCATTATATCGCTATTTCATCACAATATCAGTAAAAAATTAAAACTGTACTCACAATTTTTAATCCCAATAATAGAATTTTTTTTTTGTTTTGTTAAATTATATTGTACTGTTTGATATTATAACCAACTTAAAATTTTTTCATAATAATGGTAATGAAATTTCAATTAAATCGTTTCATTACTAATAACAATTGAATCAAAAATAATTGCTTCTATGAAACACAAATTTTTGATCGCAGAAACTTAAAAAAACTACGCATAAATTAAATAAATTTTAACACTCTTGTACAAAGATCTGTATTTGAAAAAAAAAAAATTTTTTATGTCTGAGATATAAAGTCATTAAAACCTTAACTAGTAGCTCTTATTATTAACACGAAAACAAAAATAGGTTCTAATAGCCCCTAATTTTTCTTGAATAAGTAAAAACATAAATATTTTACAAAATTTTTCTGATCTAAATACCATTTTAAAATATTGCTCTACTATACTTTAAGATGTGTATTTAGTGTACAAAGACAAGGAACATCTTCATTAATGATACTGATTTGTAACCATTTTATCATTAGTCAATGGTAATGACTTAGTTTTTTATCTAAAAATCAATGAAACCGTTTCATTTGAAAGCATTAACATTAGTAAAAAAAAAAAATGATAATGCTAAAAAAATAATTACCATTATTTATCATTCAATGCTAATGAAATAGTCAATTAATTAGTCTATCTAACTAATTACTCCCATGTTTGATTATAACAAATGAATTAATTTAGTTTAAGTTAATTTTTATTTTCATTTCTAAAATTTTTTTAAAAATTCAAATTATCTACAATCGTCTGCGAACGTTTTCCAAAGAAAATGCGAACAAACTAGTCAGAATTTAATGCAGCATTTTTTGATCGCTACATCCATCCGCTATCTACCTAAAGTTATGTATATTGTAAAAATCATCTATTTAATCAACTCATTTTGGAAATAAGAATTCCAGGAATATCCATAATCAATAAATATAAATTTGGTAAGATGAAGGGCACAAACAACCCAAAGCTCTCTACATTGTTCTAACTACAAATCGCCTCATTCAATTGTTGTGGCTTTCAGCAAATCGTCAGGAATCTTATTTTGCTAATTCAAACCAAATTTAGACAATATTTTATTTTAAATGTTGCTGCTACTTTTGTTATCGATTTAACGCGAGATAAGTGAAACAAATAGCAGCCGTACTCATTGTTGCCAGAAGTGCAGATTTATCTGCATTTTGCAGATTTTGGCCTCTCAAATTGCCAGAATCAGATTTGTAGATTTTTTTTTTTAGACCTTTCAAATAAAAAATCCTCAAGCATAGACTTTAAAATTTATAGAAGTATTCTAATGCGACGCCTTAAACATAAAATAACATATAAACGTGTTTTATGACAAATTTTTCATACAAATTTTTTCTAAAATATGTTTCAAATCTGTTTTGATTTTGTATAAATACGGCAGTAAATATTTTATCGACAATGACGTTGACTATAAATTTGCAGCAGATGAACCTGCTGTCATGACAGGCAAAAAACATTCCGTTGCACAAATTTCAGAAAGTAAAATATCAGATTTATTTTTTATAAAATGCATATGTCACGCACTGGCATTATGTTGTTCGTATGGACAACTTAAACTTCTATCTGCTGTGGAGACGCTTGCTAGAGATGTATACAATTATTTGTGGAACAGTTTAAAACATTATAATCAATTTGATAAAATACAAAATTTATTAAATTTTAAACCTAAAAAGATTTTTCACCCATTTCAAACTCGTTGGCATTTCGTATAGTCGGTTGTAAGTCGCTTATTAGAATTATATTGTTTATAAAATTATTTTTTTTTTGTGTTGCTGTTCATCTCAATCAAATCGAAACTATAATATTCATATTTTATAACCTAAATGATACCAATAAAATATATTTATCTTTCAAAAGTACATTCTTGGTATTATTCATACTTTAAGTAAAATACTCCAAGGCGAAGCGACAAGAGCCCTTCAAATTTTTTTTTAATTATGAAAGCACATACGTACGCACTCATGCAGCTAAAATAATTTTAAACACAAGTCCTGATCAGTGCGATATAAACAAATATTACCTAAAAATTGTCCAAAGATTTTAAAAGAAAATAAAAAACAGGACTTGAACTTTAAGTTTAGAGATTAAAAAGTATTAGGTTTTAAAGATTAATAAATGAAAAATAAATGACTTTAGTTAATTTCTGCAAAAACTATTCGAGAGAATATTTAGTAAAGAAAAAATGCATTTGAAGATTTATTGTAGATTTTTTACATAAAGTGCAGATTTTGCAGATTTTTTCGCGAAATATTTTTGGATTTCGCTGATTTTATACATAAAAGTTCTGGCAACACTGGCCGTACTTCATATGCCCCAAAAATCTGTCAACAATAGAATAAAAAAGATCCCTTACTCTCCTCCACCGAATAAAGATAAAATTTGCTATTCTTTTTTTAGGAAATTTCGATTATTTGTTGGACAGTGAGCCTTTTTGTAAAATATCTGATGAAAATGTTATAATTTGTTGTTGTTTTTCTTGTACATTTTAAAATTTTTTTAACTTTTGCTTGCCAAAATTGACAAATAGGCGTTCCAAAACTTTCACAGACAATCTAAAAGCAGGGAATATATACTTAAAATTTAATTTCTTTTTGGGATTTTTGGTGATATTTTATTACATTATAAGACATTTAATGTTAGTGTAACTCACGAAAACCAAGAGGGAAAATATGACATAAGCAAGATTAGCGCAAAATGTTTTCTAGCGTCTTTACTAGCTAAACGTTATTCATCAACAATTTTTGAAAAACTTTTCAAACTTTCATCGTATTTTCTTTAACCAAATAATGATGAAAGAAATGTTCTTCTTTTAATTTCTATAACTTAATAACTTAATGGAACAAAAAAAAACAGCGTAGAGAATGTATTATTATGTTTACATTATTATCAACTTGTACACAATAAATACCAAGAAGTGCCAATAGAAAATGTGTTGAATTTTTTTTCTTTTAACTACAACAACTCAAGACTACACAAACAAAGAAAAATCTACATAAAATCTTCTTAAGTATGTGAAACATTGTTGTTGAAATCATCACCATATAGAAGAAAGGGGTATAGTAAAAATCTAACGACAAAGAAAAACAAAAACAAATGCGTTTGTCAGAAATTCTAGTGGAAAATAAGAAAGGCAAATCTGTATTAACGACATTTTCCTTTTTTTTAAACTTGTTGGCCATGGTTTCAGATCATAAAGAAAAACAAAATACACACGCACACACACACAGCAGCCAGTTAGAAAAAACAAACAATATTAGCGCCAACAATTTATTTTTTATGTTGTACGGGAATGTAGGAGAACTAAAGTATTTGCCGTTAAGTAGTTATTGTTTTTGTAGCTCAAGGTACAGAAACAAACAAATACACTACAGAGAGACCCAATTGGCCATATGATTTCTGCACGATATGTCTTCCATCGCCTAGGTTTTTTGATAGACAACGCAAACGAAATTGTCATGCACGATCTTAGAAGGCACAACCTATAATACTGTCTTCATCAAACTTCCTGCAAGAATAATGAGCGATGTTGTCGTAAATGCTGTCTGTTCTTTTACTAAATCCGCGTACTACAACAAAAGCGACATTGTCTTGTATGTTGTCCTGTATGCCTTCTTTTACTAAATTACCAAACTCTGTGTACGACAGGTTGAGGAACTTTATCTTGTATGTTGTCGTTCATAAAATGCTACTCATATGGAGTATATGCACAGCAACGGTTTGGATCTATTACTTGTTTTATTTGTTTTGAGATTGAAATATTATTAAAGTTTTAATTAAACAAATTATTTTTTTTTTAATTAGAAACGTTGAATTTGTTTTTAAATTAAATATATAATTGTGCCAATTAAAAATTTATTGAATATTAATCCGAGAACTAACAAAACCACAACGGCAAAGTAAAAACTAAAAATATTTATGGAATTGCGAAAAGTCGAAGAATACTGAATGTTTTATTTTATTGTTTCACGCTGTCGTTAAAGTGTGTTGATCTTATTTCTACGCAATCGAAATCTATTTTAAATTCATTATAATAAGTTTTTGATTTCATTGTCGTTTATGTAACTGTTGGCAAAAAATTTTAGACCCAAATAGCCGCGGGTATAGTAGTCGACATTGTAGTCGTTTTTATTGTATAAACGACATGATAAGCGATATTGTGTTTATTTGTGTCAAGCAAGATTTTCGTGACACTTGTTTAAAAATACCATTGTCGATTGCTTCTGGCATTCCCTTGAAGATGTCTTGAAGACATGGCCAAGTGGGGCTTAATAGGCATTATAATTATATAAACATACAAAACGCTATTATTTCACTCGTACCCACAAACGCTCACACACTGACGCTGTAGTATGACATCATGATTTTATATTAAATTTAAAGATTGTAATAAATTTTAAACTTAAATTTATTTGCTATTTTGCTAGAAATTAGTTTGTGATTCAAGCAAAACATTTAATAGAAAATATTACGTGTTTTCAAGCTAAAAAAATATTATTTAAATTTTTCTAATCATATTTTCTGAAAAATATGTATCTTGTTTGAATTGCAAAACAATTTTTAACAAATTTGCAAGCGTGAAGTCTTTAACAAAAATAATTTTTTTTTTACGTGTTGCTGAAGGCAATTTATATCGAAATATAATAGATGAATCTAAATATGCTGTTTGACGACTGTCACATATTGTTGTTTTTCTAGCACTACATACATATATTTTTTTGAAGTTGACTGCAGGATTAAATGTTTAGTTATGTTGGTTACAGCCTCGAAGGCAAAATAATCACAATGCTTTCACAATTGCACACTTTCAAATTCTGTAGATACTGCGAAAAATTCAGTTAAAAGAAGAGTCATGTTTATTCTTAATGTTAGTGAAAGTGTTGTATAATTTTAAAAACCAAATACTTAAATATAGGAAAGTCAATTAATGGCACCGTTCTATTTACTAGAGCACATTTAAACGTTACACGATTGTAGTAGACATGTAAACGAGCTTAAATTAAATTAAACAAAGCGAATGTTTTATTATATTAATTAATTTTCAAGTTAAAATCATTTTTTTTACTATAATCTATTATCCCGATTAATTATTTAAATCACCGATATTGATTATTGAGGGTCAAAGCACGTCTCGATGGCCATTTTGTTACCGCTTACTTAACTCTTCAGGAAACTTCTGACAAACATTTTAAATAAACTAAAAAATTTTTTCCAAACAATAAATCAAAGACAAAAATCCAAATTTAAGCAAAAACAACAATAACCAACAGTAATTCTATTTTTCTTCCTCCTAAATTACATTTGTAGTCCTTAGAAGAAAAGCGCTTATTTCCGCAGGTTTGTCAACATCGCGCATTAAGTCGAGACGAATTTTTTGTCAAACAACGGTTAAAAATGCTTCATTGTATCGTTGTTTTAATCATGTAATTCAAACTTGTCCCTTTATTTTATCAATAAAGTAAAAAACCGAAAAACAAAATTTAATGGATCTTTGGGGATTCCTTTTATACCCTTCACCACATATTTGTATCTTAAAAAAATTATTGCACAATCGTACTTTTCTATAAAAAGTTCAAAGGCCCATAACTCGGATAATACGAGTATGGGTGGCGCTAATTTTTTTATTTGATTTTATTTTTCATATCTCTATCATTCATTGGATTTACTTCACTAAACTACATTTGTTCCTAATGATATGGGAAAATTAGAGGCAGGCATGGTATTTTGTATGCTGCCTCGAAGGACATGTATCGACCTTGCTGATTTTTAATAAAAAAAAATTTACGAAACTATATCTGGTCGATTGGCGTATTTAAATTTTCTGTACTTCATCTAATGCCTTAGCGAAGTTAATTTCAACACAAAACGGGCGGACAGACGGAAATCTTTCAATTGACTTCGCTATGCACAAGAATTTAGAATATATACACTTTATGGGTTCGGAAATGGATGTTATAGAAATTACAAACGGAATAGCAAACTTTAATACATCCTTTTCCACTTGTGGTGAGGGGAATAAAAATCAGATAAAGCACGTTAACCTTTGAGATGCCAACGTTTTTTTGATAAAATCACTTACACATGACATTTTTCTGGCAAAATTGAAAAAAAAAACTTTGTCTTTTGGAGAACTTAATTTAAGCGACATATTTTTGGACTTTTTCAAACATGACACATGTTCAACCTCTTTAGCTAGAAAGATATGGTAATTAGAAAAATAATATATTGATAGAATGTCGGGTGAAGTAATACTTCCCGCTTGGGTGTTGTTCGGTATGTTTTCTTCAAGCACTCTCTATTAAAGAACATTTACTGTATTCAGCTACATTTGCGAGCGAATATCTCTTTGTTTTCAGTAGCTTTTGGAACATAATACCCAGCTGCCACTAAAAATCAAACGAAACAACAGACTCACTAACATCACGTTGTATTTTAGCTTTTGAGTAGGAAGCATAATCCAATGTCCATTCGTTACTTCTGCCGAATTCTTTTTTGTAAGAACAAAATTCTAAGTTTTAAATTAATCATTAAAAATTAGGTGCAATCACACAGACAGATGAAATTTATTAAATTTTTTTAACATTATTTTCAAAAATGGCTAGGAAGCCCAGAAATCTCTTCTTTTTCAATTGGACATCGAACAGTTTTCTTTTAAGGGAACTAAAAGTAGTATAAGTAGTAGACATGTCAAAAAATCACTTTATATTATGTTCGTATTGGAAAACGTTTAATCTTAAAAATCAAATATGTAAATTTATTATTATTTCTTATTATTTATTTCTTATCAAAATACAGAGAGCCTCCAAAGCCTTCTTCAGTATGTAGAGTGTGTGTTATGCCATTACTACCTCTCAAATAGCATTATTTTTATTTTATTTTTTTCATAATTTATTATTTTACTGCTTTTATTATGGTCGTTTATATAAACATTTTTGTTGTTGTTGTTTAACATTACTATCAAAGCTAAACGATTTTATAGTCTATTGTTACATTTGTTATTGTGCGGATTTAACCTGAAGCTATAACTGCATCATACAGCAAAACTGTTAATAGGGGAGAAATGCGGTTAAAATGTATAAGAGATAAAAATACTGTTTAACTGAATATAAATTTTTATTTTTTTATTTAAAAGTTTTTTTATTGCCAATAATATGAAAAACAAAACAAAAAGTAAATTGTATTAAAGTTATATTTCATTTGGGAAAACAGGTTGAACAATTTAATAGAATAATTTCAAGATGAAACAAATAATACCAAAGTAAGGGTAACATGTTTGTTGTACAAACAAGAACATAATATTCGCATGATGAAAAGAATAATGTACTCTAATATATATTATAAATCTTTGTCAGTTTGTTTGTTTGCTTGTGCATGCGTCAATCACGGCTTAACAACTGAATCGATTTTAATGAAATTTGAAACACCGGTATATATTTTTCCCCATGGTAAAATAGGGTACACTCAAAAAATTTAAACATTAACTGTTTGCAGTTTATTTAAGAAGTTTTCAGTAAAGTTAAAAATATAATGGACGTAGTCCTTGAAATATGCAGTAGTATTTAAGGAATTATTTTTAATGAATTGTTAGTTTTAGTTTATTTTTTATAAAGAATTTTTGGAAATAATAAATGAATTAACGAATAAATTAAGTTAAAAATAAATGAAAATATGGTTGTTTAAGGAAGAAAATTTTTATTTAGCTTTTTATGACTGTTGTTAGAGAAACAAAGGACAAAAAAATACTGATTTTCGGTGCAGTCAAAATTATCAATTAACTTTTATCTTGTTCCGAAGAAAAAATTAAACACTTTATTAAAAAAATTCGTCAATAGAAAAGCACTATTTTACAATAGTTTTAAAATATAATATAAAAAAATATTAACTGTTGGAAAATATGTCAGTTAAAAATAAAAATTGGAACAAAATAATTTATAGAAGAATAACATCAAAAATATGTTGGTAAGTATTTTACATAGTATTTGAAATTTGCAATATTAAAAAAATTGTTCCTTTCTGTAATACGGAATAAAGAAAATAATTTCTGTGGTCTTCAACATATAAAAGATTTTACTAAGGTAAGGTTATTTGAATTACAGGCATATCCCTTATTTACTAACACAACGTCACAACTCCAAATTTAAAATTTTGGTGTTAATCATAAAGAATTGTTCGCATTTACGTTTTAAGAGAGTAAGTCGTTATTTCATTTCATGTTTGGAAATTTTGTTTGTCAATAAGAACCACACATTTGAGTTGTGGAGTAAAGTTCGTAACGTGAAGTCCATATCGCTTTCTAAAATATCGTCACACTTCGTTTTGTGACTGTATATATGTATAAAAAAGGTGATATTTTGAAAATGTGTCGACTTTTTGCATATAAAGTAAAACTCGTTTTTTTTTCATAAATAACGACACATTTTAGTTTATGACACAGTTGTGGATATAACGTCATAAATCAAACATCCACTTTGTTTTTCAAAAAAACCCCTTTAATATATAGTAATTGATGAAAGTTTTCTTTAATTGATTTTTTATTTCTGAATCTCAAGAATTGTAGTGGCGACTTACGCAGTCTAATATTTTTGTAGATGGTGAGAACAAGTCAAAAATTTAACTGCGACTATCTCGAAATGATTTGTTTTTGAGTTATTGCGTTCTATTTGTAAATAAGCGACACGTACTTTAAGAATTGCTTGCGCATATACATGTAAACTGAAATCAGTTAATTATCAAGTAAAAACAAAAAGATTAAGCAAATCAAAAAGAAGAAGAAAAATAGCATTTGTGTATTTAAATAAAATAAGCAACTAATAAATAAATAGAAAATCTGTAGTTTTTATTGTTTTGGTGGTTATTTTTAGCGGGTTGGAATAAAAGAAAAAAGCAGTTAATTTTACTATTTTAGTAGGTTAAATTTTATAAATTAAAATAAATACAGAAACAGTTATTATTCATGTTTTTGTAGGTTATATTTTGTTAGTAGAAATAAATGAAAAAAAACAGTACTTTTTACTTTTCTGATAGGTTATTTTTTCGCGCGTTGGAATAAAAGAAAAAGTACTTGTTTTTACATATTTTGTTAGTAATAAAATCTACAACTGAAAAAATCAACAACAACTGAAAATTACATTTAATTCAAATAATATGTAAGTGGACCATTTTTTAAACAAAAAAGTAGTTGTTAGAAGTGTTTTTTCATTTAAATTTACCTACATCAAATATGCTACAGAATAATCGTTTTATAAATATACATTTTATCGTTTTAAAAGTCTTAAATACTAATAATAATCATTTGTAAATGAAGTTTAACCAAAATTTGCCCATTAAAACTTTTACGCTAAACAGGTAATACTCGTACTGGCATGAAATTCTTTAAGTCTATAGTGCTAACTACTTAAGTAAAATGATCTAAGTATAATAATAAAAATATCCCCACATGTATGCCTTAATAGATTATTTATATTTCTTGATCAATTTTTTTTAGAGTTATTTAAAATCTTTATGTGAAGATCGGCTTTTTCCATATTTTCAAAGGAAATGTAACTGTGATGCCTGTAAAAGAAAAAGAAGTTACATTCATGTTATATACCTTAGACGCCAATTAAAATATGACATTATTGTTTCACATAATAATAGATTCCGTACTTTGCAATCGAAGACCTTATAATCTGCGATCTGCAAATACAATGGTCGTTCTAAACTTCATTGAACACTAGCTCATTGTACCTGGCGTTGCCTGGGTCGAATTTCAGGGCCTTTATTTTTCCAGTTATTTTATATGTTATACATATTCCTTTTAATAGCAGTAAGGAATTTAAGGAAATTCATTGGTTAAATATTACAGGTTTTTATAGGAAAGTTCAGTTTTATGAAAAAGCTGCATATTGAGCAGCTTTTTAAATTAAAAATGATCCAGACAAAGGAAGTCTTTGACATCTGTTTATCTGAATTAAGTGATGCAATTTAATGCACAAAATGTAAACTCCTTCAGGTTTATGTATTTGTGGCCAGTGATCTGATTTGGTTTTCAAGTTGGGCAGCTGTAAAAAAAGCAATTCATAATACACATTAATCTCTAGACGAATTGCAAAAATTTAAATAATTTAGACTCAAAGAGTGTAACTAAATAGTTCCACACTGAAGGAGTACGTAGCTTTGAGGGAAGTAAAATGATTTTAAAAGAAACTTTTAAGTATTTCGATTTTCCACGAAGAATTGTTTATGACAAATTAGTTTGCAAAATAAATACCTTACTCGCCTACAATCGACAACAAAAAAAACGCAATACGAGTATGACTAGTATTTGTGTTTCTTGAGTTTAAGCGATTGTTGCTTGCTACAAACCACAATTACATTTACCGTTATAAAACCACTTTTCGAAGTGACCTAAAAAAACCAAAGGTATTTTCGTTTTCCATGGACTCCAACAAAACAAAATTGGTATATGAGAACCCCTGAATAATTTTGGTGTTTCACAGTTTTATTAAAGTTTAACAAACAATTACCTCTTTCGTTTCTTTCAAGCAAACATTAAAAAACCCAAATTAAATGAATTTTAATAATTAAATGTTGTCAAGTTTAACAGTTGTTTTTCTGATTTTCTAAATATGCTAAACGCTTATAAAAAATACTCCCGCTTTGCACTAAATAATATCGTACCAAATTTGAAATACTTGGAAATATGCTATCAAGAGTGAATTCTCCTAATGCTATTTGATGGAATGTAATATCCAGTTTAAAAAACTAAAACTATTTTATACTTTGTAAATTAAATCCTTAGTTATTTTTAGTATTTTAATAATTTTTTTATATACTAGCATATATATAGGCGATTCCGCAAAATGTAAAGTGCTCGAATTATTTTTCTTTTTCAATATTGAGTCTTAAATGTCTGTACTTTATTAATTAAACTTTCTAAGTATTGTTAATATTTTAAAGTTTAAAATTTGTTTTTTTTTTCAATTTACCTACTAACAATTAACTTACGCGCTAACACACGATAGGCAGTGTGGAATTCTAATAACGGAACTTTTTTAAGTTTACTTTCACTTCTATATTATTATCGCAAAAATCATTTTTAATTGCTTTAAGCCGTTAATAAGCATTTTGTTTCTGATTGTTGAGCAAGCGTTTTAGAAAAGGGAAAACTTGTTTCGAAGGTAATTATTTTATTAATTTTATTTATATTTATAAAAAAGTAATTTTGAAGGAAAAAATAGGGAACGATGAAACGTCGGGAGAAGCTGCCAGATAAGAAAAAGGAAGCTGAAAGAAAGCGAAAGTATTGAAATAAATTATCGCAAAATATTAAATCAGTACACAAGCTTCGTGAAAATTTGTATGAAACCATTTCATACTTTTGCTCTTAGCTTTTGCTTCGCCCTATTATCGATTAAAATCTTAATTTAAAATGGACTAAGAAAATCCAATTAATTATTAGCAAAATTACTATGCTTTGTTCTCTTGGAAATAACTGTCGGGTAGATCTTGTCAACCGTAGGCTTGCCAGATACCAAAAGTCAAATAACTGAAAATACACCTAAACTAAATTATTTATAAATACACTTAAAGTGCTGTTTCTGTATTACAAGCGTCTATAAAATTTGCATAAAAATCACTAAAAAAAATTGAGTGCTTTTCATACAAATTTTTTGATGAGTCGCTTGCTTGTTTTACAGAAACAGCACATTAGAGTGCATTTATTCAAATCTATATAAATTTTTCTTTACATAAATAAAAAATAATAACAACCTGAAAGTAAGGAAACGTAACAATTATTATTCAGTTTTACGTCGTATTACAAATGTATGTACATATATATTAATCTCAATCGCAAAAAATTTTTACAAATCTATTTTTGTTGCAACTATAAAATGTAATATTTTTATTAACAGCTTTAGTCGAACGGAAAATTTTTTTTGTAATTTTGACAGCCTTTATTAGGTCCTAAAACATTCTACTTCTTTCTTGTGAATGTAGATTATTTACAATAAATAGTAATTTGATAAAAAAAAAACATTGCGAATTAATATGGAAAAGATGAGATCAAATTTACTTTATTATACCCTTTACCACAAAAAGTGGAAAAAGGGTATATATAAGTTTGTCATTCCGTGTGTAATTTCTACAATATCCGTTTCCGACCCCATAAAGTATATATATTCTTCTTATGCATAGCGAAGTCGATTGAGCGATGTCCATATTTCCATCTGTCCGTCCGTATTAGTGTTGAAATTACAAAAAAAAAAAATAAATATGTCGATCGATTAGATATAGTGTCGAATGAGTTGCTATTGGAAATGAGCATGATCGAACCATGACCTTCGAGGCAGCAGGCAAAACACCATGGTTATCTCTAATTTTTTCATGTCATTTGGAAAAAAAAACAGTCAAATTTTTAAAAATATCAATAAGGATATCATTTTAAAGCTTTTGAAGAGATCTTTTAGGAAATACTTAAATTTTTCAAACTGCTAAACCCTTTAAGAGCAGATGGAATTTTTTTTATAAAATTATATATATGGAGTACCAAATCTTTTATTTTATTTATTAATTCTCTGTCACCCTAATATTTTCTTTTATGATTGCAGTTACTTCACTAAACTATATTTACATAGATGATGAAGGGGATTATAAGATTTGGCATAGCCGAATATAGAACTCTTACCTGTTTGTATTTGCATTTTTGCCAAAAGATCGACCACATCTTATCAATTGGAATATCTTTCGGCAAATGATCAAACGCTTCTCGCAGGCAAAAGAAGTCATTGTAGGAAGGTGCAGTAAATTAGTCCATGATATAAAAGATTGTTTAACATTTATTTTTTATTATAAATTGTCAGTGATTTACAAAATAAAGGTACTAATCAATTTTAGGAAAAAAATTTAACTGATTTTACATTCGCAAGCATAATTGTTTAAGTAAAAATAACACATTTTGTTTTCTTTCTATTTTGTAAATAGTTTTTTAGTAGAAAATATTAATTAAAGAAAATGGCCCAAATTCATAGTTATAGAAAAAAGTAGACTCTTGCTAAAGTATACACTAAAATAAAAGGCTCTTATTATCTTTTTTGCTTTCATAGTCAAGATTAAAGTATACTTTAAGTTTAGACGCCTTCCACTGGGTGCCAACTGTAATTTGATAAATGTTTTCATACAATTTCTACACAAACATTTGAAAAAAGTAACCTTGTTTTTATTTTGTTCACTTTGGTATAAAAATCAGATAAAGAGTATTGTGTTCTTAAACCAAATAAAATAATTTTGTAAAAATAAGTTAAAAACAGCTTTAGGTAGTTTTAAAATTTAGAGTTGACTTTCTCTCCAAAAGTATATTTTAAATTGTCTATGAATGAGTTAGAGTCGATTCTAAAGTAAAACCGACTTTAGTTCCGTTAAAGTATACTTTATTTTAACTATGAATATGGGCCAATAAATTTAACAAAAAAATTAGTTTTCCAAATTGAGGAAATTCTTTCTTTTTTAATTGTATCTTAAATGGTAACTTTTAACTCGAAAGAGAACTGGACAATACAGGCCATGTGGCGACCCTTGTCGACCAGGAGTTGCTTTTACTTTAACAAAAAGAACGAGCATAATTTTTAACTACTTTGACGCTTTTTTTTCTAAAATACTACAGTGCAATTAAGAAAATGAGGTTTTTCATGTCGAATGATTTAAAAGGTCAGTTTATTTTACCAGATTGTGTGGTTCGCACAGCTTATTTTTTTTCTTGCTATAGTCAGAAAAACAACCTGGCTCTTTGTCGTTGCTTTGTAGTTCGAAATGATATTTTTTTAAGCATCCCCGTTTATTTACGAATTTTCAAATTTAGGATCTTCAAAGCAACAATAAAAATCCATGTCATTTTTTCAATGTTATATTTGACAATATCTAGTAAAATAAAAATACCTTGTTTAAACTACTCTACAATCTTTCTGAGTTGCAAAAGTTTAGGAAAATAAATAAATTACAAATAAATTATAGTTTAGGAAAATTTTTTTTACCATATAAATCTCAACCGATTGATGGATCATTTTAGCAGAAAAAAGTGCGTTGTCTAAATCTTTTGTTTTGTGGAGGTAAAAACATGTTTTCAATACATTAAACAATGAAATTCATTAAACAATGAAGAAGAAGACCCCACTACCTTCACTTTTACTTTGTATTAAAATTTCCATTTTTTGTGATATTAATTAACTACGATCAGTACAGCAATTTTTTAAATCGATACCCTAACATTAAAAACTATTTAGTTTTAAACTTTAAACTTTTTCTTTGAACACAAATTTATCTAACGATAAACAAACAACAAACTTAAATTTCCAAGGCAGGCCTTTTAGCTGGTGTCATGAAACCTTTTAGATGTAAAATTATATAATGGTCTAGTATTATTGCAGGATGCTAAGAGATGAATTTGACCACTTTGATTTGCCATTGTCTTTCTTATATTAAAAATTGACATACTGCACTTGAAAGATGTTACCGTCATTATCAAGTGATAAGCTCTAATGTGTTTTGTAACTTTTCTGATTGTCATCAGATGACTTCAAAATATGCTTTTCTCCTATATCCATTATTGTTGTTAGAAAAAAAGAATTATAAATCTAAAGAAAACAAGTACCTGGACAGCCGCTTAAGAGAGCTGTGATGCATTTTGCCTGTGACTTCAGCATTGTTGACATGCAATTTCCATGTCACTTGGAAGTCTTAGTTGCGCAGCGAGTAAAATTGCTAAAAACAATAGACCTGTTACAACACCTATTTGAAAGATTTATACAGGGTTCCAAGATCTTTTTTAAATCATAATCAAGTTTTAGTTTAACGTTTTGATACCCAGTAACCGAGTTATTTTTTCTCCAAAAATCCTCCTGCATAAAGTATTTAGTTTTATTAAAAATCCATTTAATTAATAACAGAGGTATATTTTACTTGTATTTTTTACAAAAATATGCTACATTTATATATGGTGATCTTGATCAAGAATTTGTTGTTTGGATCGAACCTTTTATTAATAGAAAATTGTTTGCATAAATATTTCTTAGTTGTTACAATTCTTTCTCAAAAATTATCTGAATTGTTAGGCAAACTAAAAAAAAATAATTTTAGAATGGTGCTCATTTTCAGAACCCATTAAAAAATGTATATTTAAAACTTTAAAGAGCTCAAAGAGTTAAACGTTTTTTTCATTTCCGTATTCTAACCTAAATTTTTACACGACTAAAACGTAACGAGATACCATTGTCACTGATAGCTTAAGCGCATAACAATCAAGTGCCTAATGAATATACTTTGCTATTATATTTTATTATTAAACTCTCAGGTTAATTTTTAGCTTTTTATTTTTATAATAATTTCTCTAAAATGTACTTGATTTAAAATGTCAGCTTTATAACTTTTTTAGTTTTTTTTTTTTTTGTGTAATTTCAAAGTATTTATTTAACTTTTTTTCTATGAATTAATGGATTTCCATCTAAACCAAACCGCCAACGAGCAGTTGTCACTCAGACACACCATCAAATGTATAAAAGGACAGACAAAGCCAAATACTTATTTAATAATCATGAATAGACTTTATAAGCAGTAGTCAGCATACTTTAACTATATTTGTTTAAATACAAATAAAAATGCAGAAATAATTCAAAAAATGTAAAACGAAAAAACAAAAAAAAACGCAATAATAACAAACTCAGTAATAAAACACTGAAAGAAAAAATTGTAAAGATAAGCAAGCAACCATTTGAATGACAAAATTCATTACAACATTTGTTGATAAAAACGACATTTAGTAATCATCATCATTACCATCATGAGGTTTACAATTATAGTTAAGTTGTTTAATGGTTGGTTGCTTTTCTGGTGAGTTAAATGCGGTTTATGTTTATTTCAATGAATATTAACTTTTTCTTTTTCTTTCTCTTTAATTTTATTTACTTTTTTATTTATTTTTATACAACAAAGCAATGTTGTTTGACTTTTACAAACTATATTAAAACAAAAATACATACATATTTTAAATACTTGGTTAAACAATAGAATCATTTTTATTTCGCTTCATTCGTAATCATCAACAACATCAACACAATTAAATAATCAACATGATTATTACCATATTTTTTCCCTTTGTTAAATTTAAATGGAAGATAATTTACCATTAACCTTTACGTATACTATGGCTTCTTATTTTAATTCATTCGCTTATGTTTTTGCAACAGCTTTAAAAAATGAACCACTTTGTTGTGTTGCTTTTAACAAAAAATTTTAATGAAAAATTTTTCAGCAATATTGAAATGTGCCTAAAATACTGTAGTACGATTGGCTACTATTTTTTTACGACTTTTAATTTGTTAAATTGACTTAACAAGAAAACAGCTAATTTTTATAGACCTGTTCAATTTTTTTATTCATTCACACGGCCTCTACATCAAGGTAATTCCTCTTATTAACCGTATGGCCATCTGAGCGCACAAAACCGTAGGTCAAGTTGAAGCCACACATATATTATTTTCAGAAATTTCTTGACAAAGGATCATCTACGAAAGAAAAGACAAAAGTCTGTTTAGATGGACTAATTAATTGACGATTTCATTAGCATTGCATAATGAATAATGCTAATGATTTAATTAGCATTATCATTATTTTTATTAATGGTAATACTTTCTAATGAAAATCAATAAAATTAATTAATGATAAATTAAATATCAAATCAATACTGTTAATGAATGAGTTCCTTGGTTTTGTGCTCTAAATACACATTTTAAAGTACAGTGGAGCAATATTATTAAATGGCATTTAGATCAGAAAAATTTGGTATAATAATTATGTTTTAACTTTCTCAAGAGAAATCAGATACTACGGGAATCTATTTTTGTTTTCGTGTAATTGTGCTAATTGTGGTGTTAGGTTATTTTAGTTCTCAGACATTAAGTTTTATAGATATCTCACTTAAAAATGATAAATCATTAAAATTTTTATATATAGATTTATGTACAAGAGTGTTATGATTTATCTATTTTATGCATACTTTGTTTAAGTTTCTGCCATCAAAAATTTGTGTTTCATAGAAACAATTATTTTTGATTCAATTTTAATTAGTAATGAAACGATTTCATTAAAATTTCAATACCCTTAGTAAAAACAATTATAATTAAAATAAATTCATTAGTATTTAATGGCAGTTAAATTTTTTAATTGTTATTATTTCAAACAATGCCAATGAAATTTCAATGGTAATGAAAAAATTTCAAGTATTGATTCACGTGAAATAAATATGAAATAGAATATGTTTTTTTAAATAGATGAACAGAATTTTTCATAAAAAACATAAACTTACTTTTTCGCTCAACATCAAAAAAAATTCTATGCAATTAATTTCTAAGCGGTTTTACATTTTTGTCTACATTGAAACTCTTAAAAACATTGAAATAAACAGCTTGTTTTCCAATAAAATAAAAATTTTCTAAATGAATAGAAATTATTTTGGCTTAAGTTCTTTTATTTTTTAATTTCTAAAAATCTTTTTTAAGAAGGAAAATTTATTTTACAAATGTATGCGGACGTTTTCCAATTTTCTTTCTCAACTGTATACGGCTGACTTTTTTTTGGCACTTTTATACAGTTAAAAGAGGATGAAAAATGAAATATCAAAAACACTACGATAATTTATTTCTATGCACAGGCACTTTGCAAATTATTTAATTAAAGATACGGGAATATTTTTTTATATTATTTAATTTAATCGGTATAGTTAGACTAAGAAAGGTATGTCTGGTCAACAGCTGCCGCTAACTTAAAAAGCAAACGAAAAACAGGAGGTGGCCTAAACTTAAAGTTTGTCAGTCATGAACTCAAAGGAATGAAAGAGTCGTAAATATTCATATTTATTTATTGGAGGATTAGAGGCATCTCGTGCGATGAGCTATTCTCTGTTGCAGATAAACTCCTCTTGGAACAATATAATGGCAGCAATTCTTAATATTTATACCACAGATATGACATTTATACATTTTTATAACTTTTAAAAAGTTCGAATATTTTTTTTCCTATTTATATTTTCTCCTTCTTTTCATTACGAATTGAAAGCGGGCACAAACGTTCCCATGAAATTCACGATAGCAATTTTCCCTTTATGGGGAATAAAAATTTCATGGGAACAAAAATTTCACATTTTATTTACAATAGAGGTGATTATTTTTATTTTATTTTTAATATAAGCCGGACGGATTTCGAATCATTGGTCCTTTATCGATCCCTTGTCATCTCCAATGATTATAGGCAACCCATTCCCCAGTTATGGTAACCTTGTCATCATTGAGTCAGGTGTTGTTTGTCATCAGCCTTTACTCTAGACATTAGAGATTCCAAACTGTTGACTTGTAACTGTCTATCTTCTTTCCTATCAGTGAGTTTCTACACATGTCATCCTAAGTCTGATGCTAGTCAGCGCCAGACATTCACACAATATATTCGCTACCGTCTCAGACTATTTCATCTACAAATATCTTAGTAATCTTAATAAATAATGCTGATAAAACCTTACAAATTTTTTGCTGAATTAAATTGTGACTTTATTAAGTTATTTATCTATCTACCATGTCTAAATTAACAGTTTTTAATTTACATTTTAATTGTTTTTGACTTTTGGATTAGCTGCTTCAATATTTTCTTATTTAGTCGTGAACAATATTATAATACTTACAGCTGTAAATTTTTTGTAAACAGAATTTTTACTCCATAGTTTTATGTAAATTTATTTGTAAATCAATTACTTCATAAAACCGTTATCATCAATTTGTTTATCAACACTTAAGGCCTGAACCAGTTATTTATTTATTTCTTATTTAAATATTCTTTATTTATTTTTCTATTTTGGTTGTTAACAAAAGACAGAATCATTCAATCTTGTTTTTTATATAATAACTCTTTAATTATTCATTTTTTTTTTTTTGTTAAATTCAAATATTTTACATAAATAATGATCAACACAAACGTTTATTATTTTTTTTTTCTTTTGAAATCTTTACAAAAATGGTTTTGGTGTTTCTTAAGGAAAAATATATGGTGTATTATTGAATTATTACGGTTTCTTTATTTTTGGCCAAAGGTAAACAAAAAATACTGGCTCGATTACATACACACATACATACTTAGTATACAACAAAACCAAAAACTACATAAAAAGCCAAAATAATCATAAAAAAGTATAAAACAAAAATCTACATTACAATAGTGGCTGAGAGGTTTCCATACAAATGAACAATAACAACATCAAGAAAAAACTTTTTATAATTTTATTTTATATTTTTTATAGAAGTATTAATATCAATATGTGTAACCGACCATCCGACTGACTCGTCGTATAAAACGTTTTGTTATGGTAACACGTTCATATGCGCCTGCGCAATAAACGATTATTATTTATTCTTTTTTTTAATAACCTCATGCACATTTTATCTTTTTTTTTTTAAACTCAGTTAAAAGATATTTAAACTTTTTTAGCGAATAATTATGAAGGAAAACAAAAACTTCAAATCTGTGAATTTTAAAGCTAGGTTTTTTTTAGTTTTTAATTTTAATCCAAATTGCCTTTTTTTAAATTAGATACAAATTATTTCTCAAGCTCACTGAAAAAAAAAACAAAAACACACACAAAACACCTGTTGAACGATATTTATGATTTTTCTTCTTCTTAAACAAATTTCATGCGAAAACTCGGCTTTGATGGTACCGTAACGTTTCAAGTCTCATTTGTTACTGAAGAAACATAATGCCGCATGGTCAACAGGCACGTTATTAGCACCACTAACAGCAACATTAATGGCAGCAGCAGCAGCTTAAGATTGGTAATTGATAAAGGTAGCAACAGAAGCACGACCGAATACTCTCTGCATACATAATATAAACAGTGCAAACAGGGGTACTACCTTGTTTGGTAACAGTAACATAAAGTTAACTACTCTTTACAAGCGCGTTTATACGCTCTGGCAAATTACCACACACAATAACAACATATTGGTTTGGCAAAAATAGCAATTGAGACTTTTTCATGGTACAGTGTGTATAATATGTTTAAGGGAGGCTTTAAAAACGTATTTATGGTAAAACTAAATTTTTTTTTTTTTGCAAATTTAAATCTTTATTTTTTTTAATTTTAAATTTCTTAAAGCGACAAAACAGACACGAATTTTGTTTTTATTGGTCGTATTTTATTCGTGAAGCTTAACTCTAAAATAAAATTAAACAACAAAAAATATAAATAAAAATAAAAATTGTAATGATTTGTGATGTTTTTGTAGCAGCTTTGATTCTACAAAAGTAAAAGTAAATAAAAAGGAAAAGGAAATATGTTGCCAGATAGTTGACCACGCTTGCATGAGTGCGTTTAGCACCTTCTAGGGCTCGCCATCTTAGGATGGTTTTTTGCCAACAAACTTTAATACCTGGGCTGCTTCTAAAGATCAAAATCATATTAGCTAAAAAAATTAAATATGAAAAACTTAATAAAATGAGGGCCAAAGAAATCCCTGTCTGCTCCTTTCTATACACATTTTTATTAACTTGACTGGTGTTCTGCCAGATTTATGGCCCTTTCATTTAAGGGCTTGTCGGTAAGACCGTTCCATTTAATTCCTAGCGTTTTTGTAGTGCTGGTTTCTAGAAGCCGCAGAAGATCTAATTCATATAGATCTTCTCTAGAGATATGAGAGAGCAGTCGATCAACATTGATTGTAATCTTTTTTAAGGAAAATTCTGCTGATTTAAGGGCTGTTACAATTTCGGACTAAAATTGTTGTGATTCTTCGATAGTGTGTCCACAAGATAAAATATTAGTTACGTAAGTTTCTTGGCGCAAAATACATTTTTTTAATGTCACCATTGAAAATGAATTGATATATACGCCATTTGAGAATAATAATAATCAAATCGAAATGCAACGTTGGATCGGTCTATAAAATATCATTAATGTACAAGATGCAATGAATACTATTCTAATCTTTTTAGTTTTTTGTTCAGGGCGAACTGTGCATGGTGAGGTAAGTAGAATAAGGATGGTTCCATGTGATCCTGTGTTAAACACTTGTTTAGTACCGAGTCAATTATTTTTAGTTCTGGAGTTTTTGGAGTTTACAAGACTAGAGAAGTTTTAGGTTTAGAAATTTCTTTCTTATTGGAAGTCTTACCATTTATCTTCATTTGGTTCTCTCATTATAGTTTCTTTACTGTACTGATCAGTTTTCGATATGATAGGAATGGTTGGGGTTTCCTTTTGCTCCCAATATTTTCTAAGAATTAAATCTATTTAAGAATATTTATTGAAGTAGCAACAAGATCCGGCTCGAAGAACTACCCCTTTCAGGATATATTCTAATAATAGCAGGAATTTCGTGGGGGCAAACTGACAGATAAAGCGAGGATTCAAAATTTTTAATTAACCCTGCGTCAACAGACATAGCCTAAAAATACATAATCCATGGAATTATATGGGTGTTTATTCCACCCTACGCTTCTTATATGGGTGGTTTGTGAGAAGCATCGGTGAAGAGCTTTAAGTTTTATTTAAAATGTGCAAAAATCAACTTTAAGGAATTTACAACAATATAAAGTTAAATCGAAAGATTCTTAACACTCGCCCTATCTCAACAATGTGTAAAGAACCTAATGACACCTCAATTATAAGCTTTCCTTATCAAAATGTCCAAGAAATAGAACTGGTTAATCGTTGGTAAAGGCTCAAGGCAATACATCAACAATTACAATACAGGACTATTTAAAGTCCCTACATAAATGCCATGAATTAAAAAATGCTTCCAAAAATCTTAAAGCCGGCGACTAAGAGTCGACATGATTTATCTACTAGCCCCATCAGAATGACGAATAGGTAGAATCGAACAAACTTTGGTTGGCACAGATGACAGCGTGCGAGTTGCTAACGTGAAAACTGTTCATGGTATATTTAAAAGACCAATAGTAAAACTCTGCTATCTACCAATAGCAAGCGAAAAACAATTCAAGTATCTCATTCTATTCCTCATTTATTTAGCTTATACCAACAATACATTTTCTGCTCATAGCTTTACTTTCTATTCATGTGGCTCTTATAGGATTGCTATATTACATAATAATCAAAATTTTTACTTACAACTACTTTTCTTTTTTCTTAATTTCATTTATTTACAGCGTTAAATGCAGTGGAAATAGACATCATCGAATCAAACGATATCCTGAGATCAATCAGTGCATGTTGTGTACCAAGTATCACTTGAGCTGGTTGTACAAAAGATTATAAAATATGAATGTTCAAAGAAAAAATTACGCGGTAAGCATATCGCACAAATAGTTCAAAAGTGACTGAACTCAAAATTTAATTAAATTGTTCCATATCTAGTGTATAAATATAAAACAAATAAAAAGAACTTTTGACATCATAATCGGTGTGGATTTTCTACTAAATAGTCCAAAGTTTTTGTTTTTACCCATTTTTATTTAGGTCAAAAACTGTTTTTTCGATTTCTAAAAAGTTAAAAATTGGGTTGTGTCACTTTTAAACTAGGTGCGTGCTGGCTCCTTGCAGATAATGCGTAAAGTATCATCATACAGTTTTGCATCCTGAAATCCGTAGGCGACTTCACAGCCGCAAAAATCCTGACGTCAACATCAAATACAAAAAAGCATCACAGTCTTAAAACAAGACTGTCAACCTTCACCAACTTCCGGATCAACACATCATCTTGTGGGCCATCAAATCATTGGCGCAAGTTTTGTGTGCTCAATCTGAAACAACATTTTTCAAATCTTCACCTAAAAAAAGTATTAATAAAGATTTATAAAATAATAATTATTACATAATTATTTATTAAGAAAATTTAGTATTTGGAATTTTTTTTATATTAATTTACTTTAACTGTGCTTCATACCTTCAAATATAAATATTTCATGATATTCTCATGAAATATGATATTCTCATGAAATATTTGTTATTTTAAATAAAAAAGTGAAATGTATAACTACGGTGAAAGCATATCCATATGGCCATTTGGCTACTGCTCATATAGATCGTCAGTGGACTTTACCCAAATTTTGTAAAGAAAACCTCAGAGTCTTATACCAAAGGCCAAATTGATTAAATGAGAATTCAATTGAATCAATAAGGCAAACAGCCATAAAAAAAAACTCAAATATTTTTTGCAATATTATATAGTGGCACTACCACTAAATAATATTTCAGTCAGAACTTAGTGCACTACTTTGATAAATACATTAAATTGAATCAGTTATTCTGAACTAAAGATACAATAATTAAGTTAATATCATTTAATACACTTATATTTCTAACCATAGTTACCAACATTGAATTTCTAAAACAAAAAATCAATATTTAAAATTCTACTTTACATTCGTTAAGTAATTGTAAAATACTCACTATGGTGAAATAAAGATTGCCGCCTTAACATGTATTCTCATATAAGCAAATAGTTAAGTAGCTCCACTAAAAAAATAGCATAACTACACGCAGAAAAAAATGATTGTTATATGGTCGCAACTACCATTCTTTGCTCTCTGTAACAAAATATGCTGTTAACAAATTTGTGTTGTGCTTGGTTAAGATAAAAAAAGTTTTCGTTAACATTTAATCACTGAATGATTACAGCGCACAAAAAGGCGACATGGTTGATTTGAACAATATTTAAATTCTTACCACCAAAGTTTTACAAATATTCAAAAAGTATATATTAATTAAAACCATAACATATTATTTTAAAACAAAATATGTTCAGTTTGTTTGTATGTAAACAAAGTATAATTAATTTTGGTTTTCAAAATATTATAGTTTTGCTCCGAAGCCGAGGACATTTTTGTCAGTTCAGTATTTTGTGCTGTCTGCAAGCAATTTTTAAACAATATACATATGTATACTAAAAAGTGTTAAAATATTTTATAGAAATTACGTGTCAAAAATAAAATATTTGTTTTTGTTTAAGTACTAAGAAAAACAAAAGTTTTTTTATAGATGACAGTTCAAAATATATACATATACACATGGCGAAATAATACAGGTGGTCTCGATGGCGAATTTATCACTTTTGCCGTAAACGCTGAATGTCAAACTCCATACATAAAAAAATGTGTATATATTTTTTTTATATGGTGTTTGACATTTCACGTTTGCGGAGAAAATTATGAATTCGCCATTGCGACCACCTAGTATATTTTCGCCATGCATATACATATATACAAAAAGAAAAGCAAACTTGTTATCCAAAATTTTTAAACAAATTTCGAAATATACATACATAAAAAAATTACGAGACCATAATATTGTTAATAATTTTTTATTAATAATGTTATTTAATAATATTAATATTTAATAATAATAACATTATTTATATAAACTTATTAGATAATTTGGTGACTCTTAAAACTCTGCACTTAACAGTTTTAAATAAATATGGAGTCAATTCTTTATTATCTTTACATAGTCTGTCTTATCTTAAATTTGAGAGTATAATATTTAACCCACAAATGGTCGGCCACATAGAAACATATGATGATAATATACTTTTATTCGGGATAAGCAAATATAAATATTGTATTAAAGATCTTTTGCTTGTGTAAACCAAGGCTTTTAAATTATGGAGTTATTGAATAAGAAGAAGTTTATTTATATATATATATATATATATATATATATATATATATATACATATGTATTTCAGAAGTAAAAAAACGCTATTTAAACTAAATTTTTTTGAATTTATATTCGTATTTGACAAATTTGTATAAATAAATTAAATAAATCTTATTTTTGTATTTAAATATTGTAATAAAAAATTGTAAATAAATATAACATTAAAAAACTATGTCCTTCATTATAAAGTAAGTTTATACTAGCAGACAATACCATAATTTTGTAAGTAACTTTTATTATATATATATATTTTTTTTACTATATTATGGCGAATTTATTTCACCATATAATGTTTTGACCATAATATAATAATTTTTATATTATGATGATATTATAATATGTTTATACTTTAATCATAGTTATGGTTACTATTTAAAATATTACTTTCCTAAATATTTAATCTTTATAAACAATATTACATGTTTCAATAACAACAATATTATTATTGTTTTCATAAATAATATAATTTTACAACAACCATATAATTTTACCATAACATGTTGCTCTTAGATTATGGTTACGTCAACCATGTTTTTTGCGTGTACAGTTTATTAAAAATAAAAAAGTATAAAAGGTATTCATGCCCGGCAAAAATTTTTTAAAAAAGTAACCGAGTGTGGAATTAAGCATTTTTGGCAGAAGTACTTCCCAACTAGATTGCCAACTTAATGATTTTAACAAGGCATGAGACTTTTATAATCAATTACTGGGAATCGATTACATTAATAATTGTAGGAAATAATGAGTACCATTACTACGGTAGTCTCTTTTAATATAAAGAACTAGTTCCATTACGACTTCCTCTTTTGGAAACTAATGTAATGTGCTTTGTAAGCGAGTAACAAAACATGGCAACCACAAAAGTAAGTCATTATATGGCAAGTACTTTTAAAGGTAATGTCTAATTTTTTGCTGGGTGTTAACTTTTTCATCATCAGTCACTTTTCTTACGTAATACAAATAAACTCACAAATCAACTAAGTGTAAAATTTTCTAAATAAAACTTATAATTATAAAAGTTTTAATTGTTTTAATTACAAATTAATTCCACACTATAAAATTAGAAATTTTCTAAGGTACATTAATATTCAGTATATCTTCATCATTAACTGGATTTAATATGTGTGCATTCCTTTATAAATGAAAGTTATATTCATTGAATCGTATTAATTTATCCTACATATATACGACAAGTGAGCTCACAATCACACTATTAATATCTCATATCACTCAATTTAAACTTTCGTATACGTTTTCTTCTGGTCGATAAATTATATATTTTCGAGAAAATTGCTGTCTTAACATTTACTACAGTCCACTCAATTTTTATGAAATTATTAGCTGAACTGTTTGAAATTATAACAAATGAATTAAAATTGATCTTCGGCTTTCTTTGATAAACACGGTACTCTCATTAACATGATTGAGTTAAAAATGGCTTTGGAGAAGTTATAAGAAAAAGCCCAGGATTCAATCGTATATCTTATCCACTAAATATAGATAAAATATCTATCCCTTTAGGGTCAACTAACACTAATCCAGTTTTACAACAATATTCTTAGCAATAATCTTTCACAAATCTATAAAACCAGTCTAATTCTTATCGACCTATTACACTTAACTATTGTCGTGCGAAGGAACTAGACAAAGTCATTGCATAGAACATAGCGTCAGAACAAAGAATCTGATTAATCTTTATCAATACGGCTTTATTAAAGTTAAAGCTATTTCGAACCTACTTCTTTATTTGGATTTTAAAACGATTCATAATTTAAAAAACAAAGGTCATTTATCAATCATACTTCTGGACTTCGCAAAGGCCTTTGATAAAATCAATTCACACCCAATCTTAAACCACCTTAAAGAATGGAAAATTGGCCCAATAATATATAATTGTATAAAAAATTATTGTGAGACCTAATTTTTCATATTTCCTAACTCGACCATTATCAGGGATCGCAACTACCAGTAAATTTATTTTTTATTGCATCCTAATTAAGAATCCTGTGATTTCGGATATTCTAAAACAAAATTCATTCAAGCATCCATTTCTTAAAGATATCTCTTAATAAAAGACTTAATCTTATTAAATGCCTTTCCTCAAAATGATTAAGCTACAATACTACCATCTTTACCCAAATTTTTAATTCAATAATAGTTTTAAATACTACTTATGCTCTCTATCTTTACGGCTACTCTCCAAGAAGCACAATGAATAAGTTAAGAACCATTTTTAACTCAGCTCTACGCGCCTTCTACCCTAATTCATGTAATTAATTTTTACATGAGTGAAAACATAACATGTAGTAATAAACAATTTCACATAACAAATATGACTAAGTGGAATATTGATCCGCTCAGTATGGATATGTGCCTCAGTAATACTACAAACACGGTGTTAAACAAACAACGATTTTCTGAAATTAGAGAGCAAATTAATGATATTATTTTTCCGTCAGTATGGTTCCAAAACTATTAATGGAACTAGATATGAAGTTGTTGACAATAACGGAGAAACTTTTATAAGTGAAATTCTACTCGAATATAATATAAACTTCTCTGCGAATTTATGATTGGGCAATAATTTTTGCAAAAAAAAACCCGCCGACTTTAAAATAGATCTGTATGTCTATAACGGTTCAAAAGTATGCACACACTTATTATAGCCGACTTAGCACTGAAGCTCCTTGTTCATTTCAACCGCCTGTCTGCAACTGTTAAAGAGTTTGGCAATGTACATGAAATTACACTAACTTAAAGGGCACCCTTTAATTTACAAATTCAAATTTGCTGTTGTAGTAGACTTAGCAATCACGTTATTTGTAAATTTCAGCCGTCTGTCTATAACAGTTCAACAATTTTACCATATACATCGAATTTCATAAACTATTGCAACAACCTTTATTTTATAATTTAAAATTTTTATACTTCTTATGATACCAAACAAAGTAGTAGAAAATCTGCCTAAATTTTAAAAGATTGTATATAATGGTTCGAACATTACGGCCATATATACATTAATTTTGGGAACACCCAAAATTTACAAATTAAAATTTTATACTTGTTCTTACAGCGGAGTAATCAAGACGGATTCTTTGTAAATTTAAACCATCTGTATAGAACTATATGAAAAACAGTGGCCGTACGGCACATTATTAATACTTGTTGCTATAAAACGGTTATAACCATCGACGAAATTCTCTCCATATAGGTCAATTAACGTCATCTATGAGGACACCCTTTAATTTTTAGATTTGTTTTTGTATTAATTTTTGGCATTGGGAGTTTAATGTTACGCAGTTTTTTTAATTTAAAGTGGTGCGCTTTACGGTTTATAATACATGTACAGGGACACCCCTTAAATTTTAAGATTATAAACTGTTTTTAAAGCATCACCTTTCAAATAAAGAAAAATTATCAAAATCGTTTCAGTAAGGACGTTTCAATAAGGACTGATTAAATTCACGAAAAAAACAATTCTTTGCTTATTATATATAATTATTTGTTTTATTTATTTTCATATTTTGTATATTATTTTCAATTTGTTGTTTGTATAAACATAAATTTGTATTTTTTAAGAGAACACGAAAAAATAAAACAATTTCTACTTTAAGCTAACAAAAAATTACTAAACTGACAGAAAAGCATTCTGTCATTATAAAACTTTGGTCGTAGTTTCTTGTGTACAGTAACCATACAATGATTAAATGTCAACAAAAACGTGTTTATCGTGACTGAAGTATTGCTGAAAACAACTATAATTTGTTGTCTGCAACTTTACAATGTTACAAAGAACATACTATGGTTAATGTTTTTTTTTTGCGTGAAAAAGCAACATTCAGACGAATTGAAAACCGCCTTCATTTTCGAAGTCGGTTTAAAACTAATAGAAAAATATTAAAAAATATTAAAATTTTATAGTTGCCAGCAGGTTAGTCTGGAATTATAGGTAATATTGCATCTAATAAATGTGAAAAAGCGGCACTGACTGCCGCCTCAAAAGAAATCAAAAAAATCCTAAAACAAAAACTGTCGTATGACAAAAAAAAGATAAATGGAATATGAAGACTAAGTGGCATAGAAATAATAATTTTAAAGAAACAACTGCATATGACATTTTCAAAGGCTCTGCCCATAATACACTTTCAAGATCCACATAAAAATTATTCGTCTAAGACTTGACCAATGTTTCCTTCCTCACTCACATAGACTAGATAAAAATTTATCAAAACATTGTATGCTTTTGCGGATTTTGTCTTATCACTTTTAAGCATTTACTTTATGATTGCTTTCACAGAAATAACTTCGCTTTCACAGAAATAAAACAATAATCGATTTCATAAAATGCGCTAGCCTTTCTTTATTATTATACTAATAATTTATTATAAGTATAATTTGTTAATAAAAAAATATAATCCAATATTTTTTTACTTCAAAACTTAGTATGAATATTTTTTTTTTTTTTGGTTTATAAACACATAACAGGCTGCTCATGTTTTTCTTCTCCTTTACATCCATTCAGAATGGATTCTAACATGTCTTTATTAATACAAATGTATTTAAACTTTTCTTATATAATTAATTATTTAAGTCTTAACTTCCTATTTTGACTAAGAAGTGAGCCAAAAGTCTAAAATTAATTAAGCTGTCAACACAGCGTTAAGCCACAAAATTCTTATATATTATTTATGCATAAATATACACCAGCATATAATTATGTATATACATATTTCAGCTAAGAATTTTAATACTAGAATTCGTTTAATTTTAATCCGCGTTACACAGAATTTTTAAATCCATATCAGAGTGTTTTGTATAAGTACCACTTTACTCTTTAATCTTGTTTTATCGTTTCTAAGTGTTCTTCTTTCTTTGCCTTCTTTTATAAATTTATTGTAATTATCTTGGATGCAAAAACAACAACCGCAACAAAAAGTTTTATATTAAAAAAAAAGATACACTAACTGTTATTTTACCAAGCAATCTTTTAAAGAAAAGAAGATTCATTTTTTCAAAGCTACAATTTAAGTATATGGAAATTAATATGTGTAATTATTATATTAGAACGGTCCAAATTGAAAGGATGTAAATTAATAGGATTAATTTTGCAATTAAATTTTAAATTCAATTTTTTTATTACACTCTTTAATTTTAAAAATAATGAAGTAAGAGTGAAATATTCGGCTATGTTAAATCTTATATACCCTTCACCATATATGTAAATCTAGTTAGTGAAGTAACTCCAATTAAAAAGACAAACATTGCGGTGATAGAGAATTAAAAATTGGAAAAAAAAATTTGGTACAGCACTTATATAATTTTACATATAAATTACATCGGCTCTTAATGAGTTAAGCAAGTTTAAAAAATTTTAATATTTCCTCAGAGATATCTCTTCAAAAGCTTTAAAATGATACCCATGTTGATATTTTAAAAAATTTTAAAATTTCAGATCCCCGTAGTTCGGAAAATATGGGAGAGCGCCAATATTTTCACTTGATGTTTTTTTTTTAATTCTCTTTTGCCCCATATTTTTATTTTTTTTTTATTAAAGTTACTAATTATTTACAAATTTTTGTTTTAATTTTGAAATCAAAACAATAAAGACCCTAGCAGAATGTAATACATTTTTTAATCGCTACATGGAAAGGATTCTTCGCATCTATTTACCTTAGGTTGTGTTATTGCTCAAAATACCTTTGAAAAACTTTTCTGGGCCATCCTAATATTTCAATGTAAAAAAAAAAATAAATAATCTTCTTTTTTAATGCCCTTTAATATCTGCCGTGTTTCTTGTTGAAACTACAAGAAATTCATAAAAAAAGATACCAGATGAAACAAACAATGAAGGAAAAAGAAAAATTTTACTTCCTATGTTTCAATGGTAGTTGTATTAAAAAACTAACAGAATTGTAAGGAATGCATTCATTAATGCGCAATATAAAAAATATTTTATATTCATATTTGACTTCTTGGTGATTCTATTATGGTACGGTTAGTTTTGAAATTACTGCACAGATCTAATCATCAATTAGCCGCCTGATTCCACTGATAAAACCGACAACATATTGTAGTTTTCAGAGATATCGCAGGAAATTGTTTATATAATTTAGGTTTAATTTTTGATTTTTGAGACCATCTGTGTTAAGAAAATTTATAAAAAAGTAAAAATAAATTTCTGTAGCTAACAAGGGTCTCGTCATTTTGATTTACTCACACCATATGGTTGTAATTCTTATGCGTTTTTGCGACATTGAATGTACACTTATGCTCATATAATTAAGTTACTCACGTAGTGATACTAAAGATTGCTTTAAAAGAAAATTTTATTAACTTTAGCCAAAAATTTTATAACAAAATTAAAGAAATATTAATTCATTATAAAACTACAAAATTATTTTTCATTTAGATTTAACTATATACAAAATATTGTGGTTTTTTCTTTTTTACTGATATATTTTCTGCTCATATAATTAAGTCATCTGAAAAAAAAAATAGTTAACACTTGAATATGAAATCTGTACTTAATATTACCTTAATTAAGGCTAATATTTAGTTGGAAAACCTCTATTTCGTAGCACTTCAGCACATCGTTTTGGCATAGTTTCGACTAATGCAGCACATTGGGTAGGGCTTATTTTTCTCCATTCCTCCTCTATTTTTTGCCATAAAATAGCCTTGTTTTTTGGTTTTCGCTTAGCAACTGCCCTTTAACTGCTAAAGTAACGATACCTCGCGATCATAAAATATCATGAATGTAAAAAAAAGTAAGTACTTGTTTCTTATGGAATTAAAGAAAAACTTTGTTGATGACTTAATTATATGAGCACAAGTGTATCTTTAGCATTTGTTTTGTACGGCATTTACACTATGCAATTTTGTATGACTCCAGCATGGAATTTTTGTTTGTTGGTGAAGCATGAACAGTAAGCAATATTGTATTGCTTGATTTTTGATGAGATGTAACTTAAAAAGAAAATTGATTAAAAAATGCCTCAACGAACTGCATAGTGTAAAACTGGACTTGTTTGTCTTTTTATTGCACAGCTAACAAATCAATATTATTCATTCCATCCACTCGTTTCGTATACTGTCTAACAAACCTTGCTTGCTTAGGAAATTTTTAATTTTTGGCATTGTGCAGCTCTTATTAAAGAAAATGTCACAAATTTAATTTCAGTAAAATTACATTTCTATCTGTTTTTAAGTATAATTTATAAAGATCAACAGTTAAATATCTTTATGTATTCTTTTTTCCTTTATTTAAGAATGTAAAGTTTTGCAAAAAACAAATGCCTAAAGTTTGCTTATTCCGAATTCTTTACGAGAATCCTTGCTTAAAACACATTATTTGCGTCTATCAAGTAATTCAAGGATTTTCCCCGCTTCAATTAAAATTTAGACAGTAAATAATTGGCATTCCTTCACCACCATATGCAAAAGAATTGCAACAACTGGATATAATTGTTAACCTTTCACCATAAAAAGTGGAAAAAGGGTATATCTAAGTTTGTCATTCCGTTTGTAATTTCTACAATATCCATTTCCGACCCAATTATGTATATGTGTTCAAAGTTTTTATGCATAGCGAAATCTATTGCGCGATGTCTGTCCGTCCGTCCGTGTTCGGGTTGAAATCAACTTTGCTGAGTCACTAGATAAGCTAGAGAATGTTTAAATACGCCAGTCGAGCAGACTTGGTTTTGAAAATCAACAATATCGCTTCATATCCTTGAAGGCAGCGATATCATTTGGAACAAATCTTGTTTGGTCAAGTAACTTCAATCAAAAAACAAAAATATGGGGCGATAGAGAATTAAAAATAAAAAAAAAACATCAAGTGAAAAAATTTGCGCCCCCAATATTTGCGAAGTTATGGGCCTCTGAACTTTTTACAGAAAAGTACAAGAACATATTTTGTATGATATAAATATGGGTATCAGCTATAAGCTTTTAAAAAGATCTTCAGGATTACTAAAATTTTTTAGAAATGTATAACCTATTTTTAAGCAAACAAAATTTTGTTCCTTATTTTTTAATTCTCTGGCACCCCAATATTTTTTTTTTATTGGAGTTACTTTACTAAACAAGATCCACATATATGGTAAAGGGCATATAAAATTCGGAATAGCCGATTATGGTACTCGTACTTCTTTTATTTATGCTTAGTATCATTTTAAAAATCAAAAATTGTTTTAAATGCGCACAAAATTTTCATTTAATGTAATGTGCTTTCTGGCCCGCCCGCTATGCTCTTCAGAAGAACTAGTTGCAGTCATAAATTAATACACTTTGTAATAATAGCGCCAAAATAAATTGTAAAAATTAAATTAAATAATAAATTATGAAAATTTATTATTAGGAATCTTTTTATATTAATCCACCTTTAAATTCAATTGTGATTCCTTTAAAGATAAATATTTCATAAAAATATAATTAATTAAATTTAAATCAATAGTACAACAAATACAACATACATTCCAACGGCTCAAAAGTTATCGGGTCAAATGGTGCTGAAAAGTTATAAGAACGATATACGTAGATAAGTAGATTTTTGCAAATAAATTTGCTTCTTGATAAGTTTTTTCATATCCAGAAATAAAGCACTAAAACTAACCAACACTATTTAGACGCCTGCATTTTCATTTGTCTCCCAATTACTTTGCCTCGTTTCTGCATTAGAGCGTTTACCATACAGTGCATCCTGTCAGCATACGACGGGTGGACGCAAAAATGTTAACAATAACATTTGCAAAAACATATATTTAAGGTGAAAAATATTTGTTTTATTCTGTTTACATTTACATAATTGTTTTATTCATTGATATTATACTAACACATATTCTTTCAAATCTCTGCCAATATTTACGGTAACGTAAACAGCAAACAGTAAGCGAACATTACGTGCATTATACATTCATGGAAAAAATAATCAACTTTACGAAACGTTTAACTGGGCTGCTTGTCTGCCTGCCATTACGGTATGCAAATGTTGAAAAATAAAATTAAACCACAAAATATTAAAAAAAAACAACAAAAAAAAACACACACGTGAAAAAACGTGTGTTAGCTAATTTAAGTTTACAAAGCTCTACGAGATGGCAAGTTTTATTTGAATAAATCAATTCTTAATTTCTGATTTTGCTTCTGTATATTTTTCAAGCATTTTTCAGAGCAAAATCAAAAATGTTCATAAAGTATTAGAGAGTTTGGAAATAAAAATCACCAGATAATTAATGTAAATACTTTTAATTTCAAAAGTGTTGAAGAGATAATATGTACAAATAAAATGACCGTAATATAACTTAAGTTTAAATGACATTCTGTCATTCATTACAACTTGAGTATGTATGTATAAGTTGAATCTTCTATTAAAATATAAATATATTGGGGAAAGATATACATTGGGTCAATTTTTCGGTTAGGAATAAACAGGCGTATAACAAAATCGAAAACTACACAAATTCTAAAAAAAACTTACCCAGAGTAGTATGGATCTATGATGAAGTTAACAGCTAGCTTCCACCGAACTCCCGGTAAATTTAGATCTTTCGTAAGGGTCCGACTTTTAAAAAATGGACGTCGCTTTTGAAATCGAATTTGCAATGCCAGCTGTATTGGATCCGATTATGCTTAAAAGGGAATTTTACGCTGAGATATATGATGCAATTAATTTCGCTATGATGTGTGATAGATTCGGCATTTTAGACAGAGTAGCCTGGTTTTAACCGACTTTAAAACAGCCATTCTATCTATTTTTCAAAAGATAATGCCATATAGCTCAAATAACATCAACTATAGGGACGCCCTTTAATTTCAAAATTCATATTTTATACTTGCTTTTATAGCGGACTTAGCAAAACAGGTTCCTTGTAAATTTCAACCGTCTGCCTAAAACTGTTCAAAAGTGTGGCCATATACATCAAATTAACTGAACTATTGGGGCACCCTTTAACTTGTAATTTTGAATATTTATGTTTATTATTATAACGTCCAACTAATCGACATTCTGTCTAATTTTAAATTGTTTTTCTATAACGGTTCTAAATATAGATCCAGATGGGTCAGTTTAAGTCACCTATGGGAACATTCGGCAATTTTTAGTTTTACTTTTGTATTACTTTTTGCTATAAGCAGCTATAGTAATAAGCAGCTTTTTTTAATTATATGGTTAATGATACATGTAAAAACATATCGCTCATTTATTTCAAGAGCATCATAACTCAAATTTCAAATTTTCGAGTTGATCATACAGAATTGTTTACCATATTGTGTATAAGTTTCATCTTAATGTCTTTTGTACTTTCCATGTCTTAAGCAAATAGGTCTTTATTTCTTATTTGTTTGTCAATAAGAACGACACATTTTCAGTTGTGGAGTAAAGTTCATAACGTAAAGATTATATCGCTTTCTAAGCCATTCTCACATTTCGTTTTGTGACTGTATATATGAAAAAAAGATATTTTTAAAATGTATCGACTTTTCGCATATAATGTATTATTTTAATATATGGCTGTGCTGATTAAAAAATATTAAGTGAAACTCCGTTTTTCTTTTCACAAATAACGACATATTTTAGTTTACGACACAGTATCGGATATATTTTTACAGCAATAACGTCATAATTCAAACATCCGAAATAGTTTGTCCAAGACCTCCCATTTAATATATAATCGATGAAAGTTTTCGTAAATGTTTTTTTTTAATTATGAATCATTTTACTAATAGTAGCGAGAACTTAAGCAGTCTGATATTTTTATCGACGGTGAGAACGTGTCAAAAACTTAAACTGCGATTATCTCGAAATGATTTTTTTTAGTTATGACGTTATTGAAGTAAATGAGCGATACATGTGTAAATAAATAAAAAACTTGCTTAACTCAAAACAATCAATATGATAATGAAACAGCATCTATAATGTTGTGAGAAAATAAGTAGGAATGATTATAAATAAAGATTGCATTCGTGACCAACCAGTTTATACCCAAATCGGGATTTAATTTCTTAAATGAGGATGAAAATTACAGTTTGGGGATTAAAGAATTCCTAAAGGATACATTATGGATTTTTTAGTTATTGTAATTTTACTATTATTATAAATTTGATTTTTTGCTACTTACAAGTTTCTTTGTATGATAAAACAAAACAGTGTTACATATTTAAAAAGTGAACTCACCTTTTTTCTACAATGAACTCAATGAAAACCAAAATAAGAAATAAAATGCATTGCGAGCTGCTCGAATCTTTATCGACAATTAATACACATTTTAAAAACAATAAAATTTGTTGTAACATTTTTGTTCCATTTTCGTAAATGCTTCAAACACTTAACTCCAAAAATATGGACCAAAAATTCATTTAGACAACAAGATAGAACATTTTGAATCAGAACTTTGTGATTTTGTTAATCAACCCAACCAATATGTATACATATAATGTATATAGCTTGTTCAAATACAATTCTAATAAACGTATGCCAATACTTAAATAAAATTTAAAAATATATACTATTATTTGAAGCGGGGATTTTTGGGAAATTTTGGGAATTAAATTTATCTAATTGAAAATACGAATCGAAAAAAGTCTGGAAACAAATCAAAAACCAATGTACAAGACCAGTTACACAGAGAACATTGAAAAAATACTTTGGTTTGTGTGTGGACTTCGTCTAACCAAATAAATAGTGATAGGAATACTCCTTGTGTTCTTATTTACAAATTAAGTTGGTTAAATAGATGATGTTTACAATGTATACAACCTAAGATAGATAGATCCGCTAGCGAAAGACGTAGAGATCCAGAAAATGAAGCATTACATTCTGATGGAATATAATTTTTCTTGTTTTTTTTTTTTTTTTTTTTTTTTTTGAAAATCGTCCGCAGACATTTGTAAACTAATTTTTCTTTCTATAAAAGGTTTTGAGAAAAAAATTAATTTAAGCCCAAAATCTATTTTAATTCATTAATTATATTCATAGTTTAAATCCTAATTTCATAAAAAACATAAAAAATATATCTCAAATCACTAACGTGGTGAACATATAAAACTCTACAGAACCGATTATAGCACTAAAACTTGTTTATGTTGCAAATTTCGCTTTATTTTTATACTCACTTGTTTGTTTTAGACATGAAAATGAAAGCTAAAAAATTATTTCACATTTTTAAAACCACAAAATCTAAAAAAAAATCACATTATTTGTTATGAAAAGGATTAAAAGTAAACAATAACCAATAAGCCACAAAAAATAATAAACCCAATACAAAATTTCATACCAGAAAAAATGTTAATGTTACAACAACATGATACTAAAAATTGATTTGAGTTTACGATGAAAAATAAAAAGATGCAACAATGAAAGTTTGTGCAAAAAAGTTTCGTCCCGCTTTTTTGCATAAATTTTTTAAGAATGTTGTTATTAAATTATTATAAATAAAAGTACAACTTTTTTCATACAAAATATCTTGAATAAAAAAAATTAATTGTAGATACAGAATATGATTTTAATTCAAAAATCTAAAAATTAGAACTTTTGAGCCTAGAGAAAATTTAACAAAATTCCTTTTCTATTTATGCTATTATAAGTTGAACTCTGTTGTGGTAGACTCATATCAATTGGATCACTTCTTCAATTGAGTTTTATTGCTAATATTTATTCTGTTTATACAAGTGGGATTTAAGTTTCCTAAAATATGTTGCCACATTTTAGCTTTAACCACGGCGAAAACGATATAATAACATATCGGCTATATATATATATATATATATATATAATCAGAGCAATATTTTATATTGTTGCCTCAACCTTTTTTTTTTTTTATTTCTAACTAAGGCAGTATTTAATTGAATTCTACTTAACATCATTTTCATGTGTGGCTCCTGGCATAACCCATTAAAAAATGTTAGGAAAGGTAATCGAGTGTGGAAGTAAGCATTTATGGCGGAAGGACTTCCAAAATAGATTACCAACCTAATGATTTTAACGTCATGAGACTTTTGCTGGTAATATTTACACTAAGACATTTTGTAGTTATCCACTTTAATTAAAGATATGATTTTCTTAGTACACAATCAGTTAAACTAAAGATAGCGGATTATCAATTCCTTGACTTTTAGCTCAGGTTTATTTTATAGTTTGGTAAAAACAGATTATTTATCCCAACAAAAATATATGTGTCTATGCATACATATAATAAAACAGTAACGGGATCATTTTTGTACATGAAATATCTTTTTTTAATTTTGTTGGAATTTTTGTCTGTCTATGTTCGTATCACGTAAAAACTACTAGATGTATTTGAACAAAATTTTGTAAGGAGATCCCTTAGAACCTTGGTTCAAATATAGAATATTTTTTGTAAAAAGATAAAATTGTGTATCAATATAATGGTACTAAATCAGTTGTCAGCACTTTTTATTTTTGTAAATGGAAAAGTTTTAACACTGTCGACAGAACTCTGAAATAAATAGTTAAATTTATATTTTAAGAAAATTATAAATGAAAATTAGAAAGTCGTGGGCACTGCTTGTTTTTATAATAAAGCTAAAAACGTATTATTTTAAACTTTTATCTTTCTGTTAATTTTTATGGAACTGAGCTATTTGATATTACTATATAACAAATGAATTAAGATTGATTTTTGGATTAAGTTCGTGTTTTATTTTAATTTAAAAAAAAAAAAATTAGAAAGAAACATTATTAACAACTATGCATTACGTGATTGATTATCAATAATCCTTGTATTCTTATATACAAAGTTAGTCGGCTTAATTTAATAGACGATGTTTACAATAAACACAACCATATATAGAAATTTGCGAAGAATGCTGATAATGGGTGTAGCTAGCTAGAAAATGCAGCGTTATATTCTGCTGGTGTCTAATCTTTTCCTGTTTTCTTTGGAAAACAATTTTTTAGGAAATTAAAATAAAAAATTAACTTAAGCCAAATTTAATTTTTATTCAATTATTTTGTTTTTACCTTAAAAATAAGATTTATCTTATGAATTTTATTTATTATCGGAATTTTATTTATTAACGGAATTGGTTCCATATACATAATTAATCAATATTTTCTTCGGAAAATGTCTGCGTACATTTGTATCTAATTTTTCCTTTTAAAAAAATTAGAAAGTAAAAAAAGTAAACTTTAGAAAAAGTAATTTAATTCATTTATTTATAATTACAATTAACAATTCGCCCTAAAACGTACATAAGTCCAAAAGTATCATTTAGAATTTCCGAACTAAACTTATAATATAAGTCTAAATAAACCACGTATATGGTATAAAAAAATTTTAGTTTATTTTAAGCTTAAAATTGCTTATTAAATTGAAAACTCAGCAATAAGTAAATACAATTTTTAAATTAATAAGCTGTTGTAAGTTTGTAGTCGGATTAAGCAAAGCTTTACACAATAAGTACATACAACTTAATGTCGTAGGAGGGATGTAAAGACAGTTTTCTCATCTTGCTACGTATATAATTCTGTTTTGAATTTTAACATTTTTTAACTGTGAAATTTAATAACAGAAACTTTCATAACCACGCCATACAGCCTATAACTTTTTGTTATGAATTAAGTAAATATTTCCAAATCATATAATAATGAAAGTTTTGAAATGTTCTACATAAATATATATACATGTCTTATTATACGAAAAAAAAACTAGAAGCAGAACAAATTTAACCTGGAAGTACTAAGTTAGATGGACTGACTAATCCACAATTTTATTAGCATTAAATTGTAAATAATTCTACTGACTTTTAGCATTACCATTTTTTCACTAACGGTAATGCTTTTTAGTAAAAAGGTTACATTAAAAGCATTATCATTACAAAGGTTACATTAAAAACATTATCATTAACTAATAATGAAATTACTTTAAACCCTGTTCAGACATACGCTTTAATTGTGCAATTAAAGAATTTACGCAATTAAGGCCTCAATTGAGCTCAATTTTCCATATAAGAAGTCAATAAATAAATTGGGCAATTACTACTTAATTGCATTACTAGGAACTATCAGTGAAAATAACAAATTCATAATATTGACAAGCCGCAAGTAAATAATATAAACAAACAAATAAATAAATATGCCTTGTGCTATTGAACAAGCTTAATTGAGCATGTGTGAACACCAAATTAAATTGCGCAATTAAAATTAAATTAACTCAATTAAGAAAACATGTCTGAACAGGGTATTAAAGCATTACCATTAATAAACGTAATTCCTATTCTTTGCACATGAAATAAGCATCCAAAAGTATAAAAGAGCATTGTTTTTAACGACTATTCTCATAACAAAAATTTGTTGTATGTTTAGATCACTTTAGATTTCAGATATAAGGTTTTACATCTGTCTTACTTAAAATTTGTTTATGCATTAATCTTTTTTAAGGTTTTGCTATCATTAAATTATTATTTATAAATACAATTATTCTTTTAGTTATACACTTTTGTTAAAATGTCGTTACTATTGGTTAAACGATAATCATTAAATGGTAGTTAAGTTTATTTCATTGTCTTGCTAATGAAATTTCTATGATAATGAAAAAATACCAAGTATAATTTATAAAAAAAAAATTTTTTAATTATTTTTTGTTTTTTCATCTAAAGCATGATAAGTCGTTTAGCATTTCGTGTAAAATGTTGTCAAAAGCCCACATAAAAAATTAATGCGAAATAAACAAAACTAATCTTGCTGAAGTTGCAAGCCCGTCATATCATGTGAAAGCCACTAATTGTTTCTGGCTTCATGTTTAAACATAGCAAAATGTTTCTGTCAACATTTGTTTCCAACTGCAAAATAATATGATATGTTGAATACATAAAAGCAATAAATATTGGTACCACTTGCTAGTTGTAAAAGTTTTTTAAGCGAAATAAATAAAGTTGCTAAATAATTTTCGATAACTTGAGTACTTAGCTTAAATCTCGGCAATATGATAACAGGTGTAAATATTTATCTTGCAGTTTAGTTCCTTTTGGTCTAAAAAGGACAAAATTTATTTAAAGTTATTTAGAAAAAAAATAACGGTATAAAGTTGAAAAGCCCACAAATGAATGGGAATTTTTTCCAAAAAATTTTCCTATAAAACCCAAATTTCTTTTTTATAAAACAAGTATCAGACGTGTATTGTTGTATGCCTTTCTAATTTGGTTTAATATTTTTCCTACTGCCATTAAAGAGTTTGAGATTTTTGAAAAGAAGATTTTAAGATGTTGTATCGGGAAATACTACATTTCGCCAAATAAAAAGTACTCTAATGTATTTTTTTATTCAAAATTAAAAATTTGTTCCCGTCGGTTTATATGTTTGTGATTTAATAAAACGATTCGCGCTTAGGGTCTTGAACCATGATAATGTTTGCATAAAAACAACAAACAGCACCCAATTCCAGTTTTAATTGGTCTAATGTTAATTATTTATCAACTTTAGGCGACACACTCAGACCAGCAAGAACCAATGAATTCGCCTTGCATACACATTATTAAATATGCCTTGTCTTAACGGATGATTTTAATTTCTGATCATTTTGTAAAAATTAAAAAAAAATTTGTCGCCGGTAAACGTTTTTAGTTTAACAGGTTCCCTGTCCCCATACAAAAATTATTTTTTAACGGTATACGTCCCACATATGCTTTTGTAATTTAATGTTGTAGGTATTTTTCGAGGTTACTAATGTGTTTTTTAATTAGCCATACGCATCTTTAATGGATTTATAACGGTAAAAATATATGTATTAAAAATGCTACATGAACGTTTTGAAATTAGATCACATACGTTGCTTGTATCATATGTGGTGTGTATCACTAATGATTCATTGAGCGTATTATGTATCATATATGATACATGGACTTTATAATCATGTTACAAAAAAATATTTTTGTATCACATGTGGAACCTGTTAAAATAGTACTGCCTACTTAAGGACCAGTAAAAACTAAAGCGTAGTATTGGCGCCATTAGCTAGTTGTAAAATTTTCAAGTTGCTAAACAACTTTCGCAAATGTTAACTGAAATCCATGTAAAACACTGCTGTTTCATGCGTAGGATTAAGATTAAGTTTCCTAAATTTTTGTATCAGAACTTTTCATCTACAAAGAGTTAGATTTGTCAAACATGGCACCTCACAAACAAATCCATAAGATTATATGCAGACTTGAAACCTTAAAAATACAGACCAACATTTTTGATAAATCTTATTTGAATTTTTCATTATTTAAATTTAAGAAAATCTTTCTCATAATCCAAGTATTATGTTTCTATAGAAAAAATTTTCGAAAAAGCTTCTTCTTAAAAAAACCATTATATACAAACATTTCGTCTCTTCAATGACTCTTGACCATTTTAAATAATCTCACTCTTTAGAATTAATGCATAGTAAGTCTTTTGCTCGCATATCTTTTGTTTTCATAAATAATTTCGATTTCTAAAACAAATATTTTGAGTTTTAACTTGAAGTCCATACCAGGCGTAACTGTCTGTTTAGCAAAGCAGTTATTGTGGCAGCAACTAAAGCTTGTGCAAGAAAATTTTACAACAAAAAACAGCAATTGAATTGAAGCAGAGGCAACAACTGTTTAAATCAGACAAGCGTTAAATGTTAAAGTGTAAAAATCCAACTCAGTCAACCAAAACAATAAGAAAAAAGGAAAAAACAGTTTAATATCAGAGAATTAAGTTGGTGTTAGTTGATTTTTTTTCTTTACTGTCAGTTCTTTTGGTGGCCCGTTTGATGGTTTTTGTATGAATGGATGAATAGAATGAATGGTATAAAAACTGTTCTTTTTAAAAGTTGTTTCATTTACTTATTTTATTGTAATATTTTAATTAATAAAAAATACAACGCCATATTTTATGCTGTGGGCGAATTGAAATTCAGTGTTTCTTAGTTGAAGTTGAAAATCTTTAAGCATTTGACCTAATAATAATTGTTTAGTACACTAGCTCCCTTGTATCGTTTATTGTTTATTAAAATAATAAAATAAATACAAGGTATGGGAACTTGGAGCTTATTACTACGCGCTAATGTTTTGTACAACAAATACAATTTAACTTAAAACTACTGCTGCCAACACATTATACTGGCTTAATATTGAGCTTTTAAATAAGTCCAGATTTACACTATGAAATTTTTTGAGGCATTTTTTTCTCAATTTTCTATTTAAAATACAGCGTTATGCGTTGTCTTAAAGTAAACATTAGGAGCAGTAACATTCCCTCAACACTCAAGCACTACCATATTGCTTACTCCTCCTTCTGCACAAACAAACAAATTTTTCATGCTACTTTCATGAAAAATTGCATAGTGTAAATGCCGTATTAGTCAGATAAGTCCCAGATATAGTCTTGATACAATATTTTTAGAACATATGAAATTATATTATGAATTTATGACAATTTTGTCAATTGCCGATAAACCCTATAACATGATAACAGGGACGTGTGAATTGAACATACCCTTTACCATAAGTAAAAAGAATATATAAACGTTAATCATTCCCTTTGTGATTTCTACAATATTCACTTCCGAACCCATAGAGTATATATATATGACCTATACTCATATGAACGTTTATTTTAAAAATGACATAAGTCTCTTTTTCACAAAATAAATCCTAGCTTTAACTAAAGGCAAGTTTAGTAATGGCATATTATATTTAAGATAATATTTTACAGTTACAACATATCTAAAGTTTTGGTTAGGATATTGGCAAAAATCATTTTATTAAGCACAAAAATAGTTTTCAAGTCTGTTACTCCTACAGTTTTAAGATGTTACCCACAAAACAATTATAGGGACAACAGAAGTGATTTGTTTGACACGATTATACATATCGCACATTTACTTCAAGAACGTCATAACTCAAAAGAATCATTTCAAGATAATCGCAGTTTAAGCTTTCGACTTGTTCTCACCATCAATAAAAATATCAGACTGCTTAAGTTTCCACTACAATTAGTAAAATGATTGATAATTAAAAAAAAACGTGTAAGAAAACTTTCATCAATTATATATTAAAGAGGAGGTCTTGGACGCACTATGTGGGATGTTTGAATTCGGACATTATTGCTGTTAAAATATATCCGATACTGTGTCGTAAACTAAAATATGTCATTATTTGTGAAAAAAAAAACGTAGTTTCACTTAATATTTTTCAACAGCCATATATTAAAATAATACATTATATGCGAAAAGTCGATACATTTTAAAAATATCTCTTTTTTATATATACAGACACAAAACGAAATGAGACAATGGCTTAGAAAGCGATATGATCTTTACGTTATGAAATTTATTTCACAACTCCAAATGTGTCGTTCCTATTGACAAACAAAGTTTTCAAACATCAAACGAAATAATGACTTATTCTCTTAAAACGTGGAAAGTACGAAAGAAAAAAAGATGAAACTTATACACAATATAAAGCATTAAATGGTGAACAATTCTGTATGATTAACTCGAAAATTTGAAATTTTGAGTTATGACGTTCTTGAAGTAAATGAGCGATATTCTGCTACAGCGATTACTCGTATAATGCTGTTTCTTTATACTTCATGTTTTGAGTTAAGATATAACCTAAAATTTTCTATGTTTCTAACCTCATTTATACTTAATTATATAAAAAATACTTCAATAATAAATTGCTTTTTACACTTTTTAATTTTTTGATAATTTTCGGCTTATAGTTAAATTTGGTTATGAAATTTAAAATAAATTCTAAACATTGCCTACATGCCTTGAAAAGGAACGTGAGATAAACAAAATGCAGTAAAGGCCACTACAGACTATCCTATTTAGTCGTACGATATGTCAAAAAAATCATGTGTGTTCATAAAGTATGATAGTGTGGCCTAAAAATTTAAATAAATAACAGATTTTTTTGACAAGTCTGTCCGACTTGCAAAAGTTTTTAAAAATTTTCATAAAATGATAGTTTCTATGCGATCAGAGTTGTATTTTCTAATACAGCTGATAAGAAAACAACAATGTCGGCTTCATTGATCTAAAGCACAAATTATAATTTATAGGACGGACATTTAAGATTTTTTAGTTGTTTATATAGTTTATACAATTTATTGTACATATTATACAAAATACAATGAATAAAAGTATCAAGGTAAGTACAATGTAAACTAAATGCAATCAAAGTATGCATTACCAAATCTTCGCTGAAAAATGCCGCTCTATCTTTATACATACAGATTGAGTGGCCAAAGGAGGCTGTTTTAATGCTTATCCAAGCTTGGGAACGGTATGAATGCCTTTATAATCCGAAGAACGAGCATTATCATAATAAGCACGCTAGAAATGACGCTTTGGAAAAAATTGTAAAAAACGTGGAAAGCTGTGTCTCAAATATAACTGCCAATGATATAAAGGTAAGGTTCCACCGTAAATAATTTGCGTGTTGTTAATTTGTTTTCTATTTATTTTTGCTTTTTAGACGAAACTAAATTATTTAAGAACACAATATTGTAGAGAATTGGCTAAAATTAAAGACAGCTACAGGAGTGGTTCGGGATATGACGATATTTATATACCAACAGCTTATTGGTTCGACGACCTTAGTTTTCTTAAAGGATATGTAAATATTAAGAAAGGAGTTTCTTCGGTTTCCATAGTATGTAGCAATATGTTTTAAAAATAATGTATGTAATTAATAAATAATCCCAGGTTTCAGATGCTGACGTATTCGATGTATTTGAAGATTCAGAACCTGTTGCAATAACATCCTCTGCAAAGAAAAAGAAAAAAAACTATTCTTCAGATGGCATCGCTCCGGAGGATGACATACTAGTACAGGCCAAAAATCTGTTAGAAAAAGTCGTTCAACCCTGCTCAAAAAATAATAAATACGACGAGAGTTTATTATTATTTTTGCAAGAAAATTTGTGTGATATCACAAACAAATCTCTAAAAGATGAGCTTAGCGAAGAAATAATTACGCTTGTAATGCAGTACAAAAGGAAGCAGCGTTCACTAGACGATAGCCCTTAGGCCAGTACTTCAATTTATATGACAAAGTTGCCTTACATATACATATATTTTAACGTTAATTTTGATTTTTAGTTTACCGTACATACATATGTACATATATATACATTACTACGTTACCTTGGATTTTTGTTTTTGTTTTTTAGTTACATTTTTATAAAAAGACTGAATTTTTGCATATGAATAAATGCGTTTATTTTACATAAAATGACTTTTTTAAATACATTAAAAAATTATTTATTTACAAAAGAAAAATTTACATATAGAATAGTAATATACATACATATATTTTTTCAGTTAATTCAGATTCTGAAGATGAACTTTATGTTCGAAATATATTGATCAAAAATACAATTAGGTTTTTATATTTTCTGAAAAGTATGAGGACTTTAAAAATTTGCTATTTAAAAATTGAATTTTTGGATGGCATCGTTTTGCCATGGTAGTATATCCGTATTGTTGAAATAAAATGAAAATGTTTCCCTTATATCTTTAGCATCTTCCGAACTTTTGTTACCAAGTCATTTTTGAAGTGAAGCAATTCTCACAGTTTCTTCTATATACGGGTTGATATCTTCTCCTTCACTTATTAAAAAGTTGTGAAGAACACAGGAAGCAAGAGTTATCATTTCAGCTTTTTCTGGAGACAGATTAATTTGCTTTTGAAATATTTGAAACCTGTTCGATAATATTCCGAAAGCATTTTCTACAACACGGCGGGCTCGAGACAGCCTGTAATTAAATATTTTATTCTCGACTCGTCTCCGATCACTAAATGGTTTTAAAATGCGTGGGGTTAAACGGAAAGCTTCATCAGAAATAAATACATAAGGAACCTGCAAAAAGTTATTAATAGATAATTACATAAAGGGCAATGAAATGGACGGAATGATATAAGATTTTTTACACATTACCTTTGAATTTGTTCCAGGGAGTACGTCGTCATCAGGGAAATTAAATACGTTGCTTGTAATACCCTTCCCAATACAGGAGTTGTTTAAAGCAGCTGCGTCGTTAGCTCTGCCATTGGTGCCGACATCGATCATTATAAATTTATATTTTGCATCCACCACAGCCAAAAGTATTATACTGTTAAACCCCTTGTAATTATAGTAGTACGATCCATCTGTAGTTAGAGCTCTAATGGCAATATGCTTACCATCTGGAATAAAAAAAATATTAAAATTTTCATTATTAATGAACATACTATTCTTACCTATAGCCCCGAGGCACATTGAAAAATTCCAAAAAGTTTTAAATTCACTAGCAATAGACTCCCATTCTCTAGCAGATTTACATCCCTGATAAAAGGAGCGAACGTTGATTAATTTAACAAAAACATTAATGTGAATTGTTTATATCGAGCTAAGAAATGTTAACAAACCTTCATATAATTTATCGACAATGTGGTATATATTGCCTCCAAAGTTTCTGGAACAATTTCAGAAATAGCTTGACGGGAGACTCTAAACGCGTATGACAAATCGTTAAATGAATTTCCAGTCGCTAAGTACCGCAAAGTTATCATTAGTCTTAAATTAAATTTGTCAATATATGTATTTATTCTTTATTTTAGTGTCTATATACTTCTCTACCTCGTAGTTGGGGAAATTGCTTCCCTCAAAACAGTGTTTTCTTTTTTTATTATTGGTCCCACAACAAATATTAATTTCTCAAAACATTCTCTAGTAAGTCTTGTAAAATTTTTAAAACATTCTGGATCTTCCAACCGCAGCTCGTTGTCCACAAAATGTGTAAAATCTTTTCCACTATATCGTCTTAGTAACCACTCCCTGCACCAAAATCTTTTACTCTTTTTCTTCAGTTTTTCTTTCTTATATTTATTAACTTTACACATCACTAGCAATAACGACACTATTTTAACTTTTTCCTGTTTAGAGAGAAACATTTTGCTTTGCTTTTACTTTTTTTAAATGCAAAATAAATAATTGAACACAAATATTAATTTAAATGGCGGAAAACTGCGTTTGTTTACATTAGGAAAAACATATGTTTTTGCATCTTTTTTGTGTAATAGTGTGGCACCTATGACATACTTTGATGCGATTTTCTTTTGAGTGTGATAGAAAACGGTCAGATTTTCCAGTGAATGAATCGTACGATTGTGTAGGATAGTGTATCACGACCTTAATTTGAAGAGAAATACATGGAATAGTTCCAAAAAAATGTGCGTTTATAATTATAGAATTGGTTTCGTTAAAAATGGCTTAGAATTGGAATGATGGGTAAGCAGTACTTACATACACTGAATTAAGTAAAGTGCAATAGTATGGACTCAGATTTTTGACAGCGCACCTAGATACAACTCTTGCAAAAAAGACATCATGAAACCTTAAAAAAGATTTAAGAATCATCATATTTAACCGACTTTAAAAACAGAAGGAGGTTATCAATTCGTCTGAATGTTGTTTTTTTAATGTTTGTGCCTGCAAAACTTAGTCAATTCTGGATCGATTTCGAATTTTTTTTTGTCTGAAAGGTTGTACTTACAGATTGGTCTAGTTTTAAAAACAGGTCCTTATTGTAAAAATTTAAAGGTGTTCCTAATTAAGCGCAAAGGATGCCGCTCTAAAATTAAAAACAAGCAACGTATCACTATAGATCCCAATAGCACAAAGTAATACAAGGTGAAGTTAATTGACCTATGTGGGCCTATCTTTAGAAGCGTTATAAATAAACGATTGAAAATTGCACAAAGTATTGATCGCTATGGAAACAAGTATAAATATTCAAAATTATAAATTAAAGGGTGCCTCAATAGTTTATTCAATTTGATATATGTGGACGAACTTTTGAACCGTTATGCACAGACAGCTGAAATTTACAAGGAACATGCATTGCATAGTCCGCTACAAGTCATTAATTTTAATTTGGAAATTAAAGGGTGTTTCCATAGTTGATATAATTTGACTTAAATATAGAGGAATGGTTTATATTTATATACATAGGACTTGATTGCTAAGGCCGCTACAACAGCAAGTATAAATTCTGAATTTGAAAGTTAAAGGGTGATGTAATTTAATGTATATTCCAAACTGTTTTAGATAGACGGTTGAAATTTACAAGGGCCATAGTGTTAAGTCCGCTATAACAACAAGTTTGAAATTTGGAATTTGATTTATGTGGCCAAAGCTTTGAACCTTTTTAAAGTCGGTTTTTTTTGTGTGAATATACATTGTTTTCGTTTTCAAATTACGAAATTTTAGATAAGTATTAACTTTCTGTAAAAATTTTAGTAAAGACGCAATATTTTGAGTGTATTTTCAATATTTTTATTCAACTTGTTGGCTTTTAAATTATCGGTATCACAAAGAGACAAAGAATTAAACAACAACAACGTAGGAAACATACTTCACCCACATCATATTTACAGAAATTTAAGGACAATATTTTTGAGACAATATCCAACCGGACAAAAATATAGCAATAAAAATTTCTATTATTTCATGTACAGCAAATAAATCAGTTTTGAGTAATTTTTAGTTCAAAATAACTTTGAGAAACATTTATTAGGTTTTAGTTTAAGTTTTCTTTTGATTTTTTTACTTTTTTTTTAATTTTTAACGTTTATTAACAATTAAATTTCATGAATTACATGTGCTCTCAAGTTTTTTTTCCTTCATTACATCCATGAGCAAGATCTGTCCATGTTCTTAGAGGCAGCGGGTAAACTAACACGCCTGCCTATAATTTTTTCCACCTCATTTAAAATAAACCTAGTGAGGTAACTCCAATCGATAAAACATATATATTGAAAAAAAACATTAAGTAAAAAAATTTCGACTCGTCCGTACGATTGTGGAACATATTTTTAACATATCACTATGGGTCATCATTTAAAAGCCTTTGGAGAGTTCTTCAAGAAAATACTAAAAAAAATTTAATACTAAACCCATTAAGAGCCCAAATCTCTTTTATGTAAAATTATATATAGAATTATTTCTTTTTTCCTTTTTTAACTCTGTCTGTCTTGTTTTTTTTTTTCATTGAAGTTACGTCACCAAACTAAATTGTCATACATGATGAAGGGTACCTTTTTTATACTCTAAAAATCCTTCTGCCATATTCCCATATTTAATTTTAAACTGTATCTACCTGTTCTTTATTAAAAATAAATAATTATTCTAATTGCATAATGTTTCCTTTTGTAATTTGTATTCGTACTCATAACCAGTTTTAAATTCTTGAGTATTTTAATGTTTTTCCTTAATCCGACTATGTAATTTTAATGTCATGCTTTGCTGCAACATCTTGCACTGGCTTTTGTTGTATATTTTTTAAGCTGCTAAATTTGGTTTCAAACACTTTGAAATTGCAAGACACCACAACACAATATATAATTATTTTAAAGTTAAGATTTCTGATATTTTTAAAGTGAATTTAACAACTCTTCTGTTTAGAGCCTAGACCAATTATATTAAAAGGCAGCTCAATATTAACTCACCGTTTTAAATTAAGTAAATAGTACACACTCATATTTCTATTTAAATGCCGTTTTATTAACGTAACAAAATAATAATTTATTAAGCAGTTGTATTGGTAAGAAATACTTTCTTAGGCACAGTGTAACAATTTAAGTATTAAGGGTGTGGTGGCTTGATTTTATTTCACAATAGTAAACATTTTTTCAGGTGATATTTTAAAACTGAAGAAGTCTGAAAAAAAAACTAGGGATTCTCTAGAGATTTAAAGCACTCCGCTCAAAATACAAGCAGACTAAGAAACCACATTGAGTAAAATTATTTTCATACTGCGGTATTCATAATATATTAAAATAGATTTGAAAAGTATTTTAATATAAATTTGTATGGAAAATTTGTCATAAAACACATTTCAAAGTTATTTAATTTTTTTAAGTACACACATCACAAAACACGTATGTAAGAACACATATGTAAAGTTAACAAACCTGAAAATACAATGTGCAAAAATCTGTCTGTCTTGTTTACGTTTCAATGTCTGCCACCGGCCTCTATATCGGATTTTTCACAGAAGTTGTATAACTATGGCTACTACATATTAAAATACTAACATGAAATTAAAAATTGAATTTTTTTCACCGTTAAAGGCAGACTCTGCAAATTTACTTCAAATATGCCATAAGCATAAATTTTAAAAATAAACTTATATAAAGTAAATCAAATATAAGGTTGATACCTTACATTTTCTTAGGCAGATACTTTAAACTTGTATCAGCAAATACTAAAAATATAAAATTTTATATTAAATTGCCACCCATACATACGAAACTTTTCGCACTTGCATGATTTTTATTATTTATTTTAATTTTAGAGTTGAAATGAAATATTTATTTTTAGTGTGTTTACGTGTGTTAAGTTTTAAACTTGCGAAGTGCCCTAAAATTTGAATAAATTTTTAAATAATAATTTTTTTATCCATAGTTTGTTTGGTGGCATGTCCTAGTGTCGCTATTCGGCCGGGCGCAAGAATTCTTTTCTCTATGGTCTAACCAACACTGGCTTTGCTTACCAAAGATCTTCTGCAAGAAAGTTTAAAAACGTTACATTTCTCTTGCATAGAATACTACAAATTTTACCTATTATATCAATGAGCATTATGACTACGACGATGGAAATTATGTCCTTCGACGTTATGACATGCCTATGACACCTATTGTTTTTAAATAGAAACTCACTGAAACTAACTGCTTGTTCTGCGGTTTTTAAGTTGTATAATTAATGAAAAAAAAGAAAAAACATGAAGAGTCTTATTCATAGGATCTTATGTAAATCCATTGCAATTGGAATCATGTCATTCTGTGAAAAAAATATCTTAATACTCCTAACTAAACTATTTATTTGTAATTAAATTACACATTTTAATATTGTAACATTTAAAAAATTTTTTGGGATTAAAAAAAATTATTAAAATTCCACCTAACGTTCCACTGTGCATGAAAGGTTATTTCATTTGAAAATTGCCATACAAACACCGACTTAAATATTTATATATGAGTAATGAACATTGTATTTCTCTAATATAATTCGACAAAGAGGTTTGTTTATTGGTTGCATATAAACAACTTGCAACATAATCATTTATTATTATTGTTGAAATTGAGAGGCATAATACAAACGGCTTACGCCTTGCAGTCAAACGTTGCAAACATATTACACTAAGCCACATATTGCAATGCTCTACAAATACTTTTTTAACAAATTCAACGCAACATATGAGAGTATTTACAGCACATAAATGAATACGATGCAAAATAAGTGGTTCAGAATAAAATAAGAAAAGAAACACTGAAGACTGGCATACAAATCGTTTGAAGATTATTTCATATCCACATGCTTAAGTGTTGGAAGTCAGAAAAGAAAAAAAAAGAGTTCAGCCCATACAAAGTGTTAGCTTAAATGCTGTTTAGTTTTGAGTGGGAGCTTAAAAGTTTTTACTTTAAAAAAACGTTTTGATCTAATGTAATATAAACAATATAAATATTTATTAATTCATATCTTGTTTAACAAACTGCATAAATTATTTAGCACAAGACATTTGCAGTTTTTATGGCAAATTATCATAGTGTTAAGACTTATAAGAGATATCGCAACGCAGACTGAAAAATTCGGCAATTCGGTAATCACTACAGTCTTTTCTTTTTATAATTCCTACATCAAGTTTGTTTTAAAGTCTGCATTTTAATAGGCTTCAAAGATTGTCTTTGCAAAATTAATTAAAAAACAAGTCAGAGTGCTATATTCGGCTATGCCGAATCTTATATACCCTTCATTATATATGTAAATCTAGTTAAGTAAAGTAACTTCAATCTAAAAACTAATATTGGAGTAACAGAGATTAAAAAAAATAAGAAAAAATTAAGAACTATATGTCATCGGCTCTTAATGGGTTAAGCATTTTTAAAAAGTCTTAGTATTTCCTAAAAAATCTCTTTAGAAGCATTTTAAATGATACCCAAATTGATATCTTAAAAAATAGGATGCACAATCGTATGAAAAGTTGATGATTTATACACTTTTGCATGCGCTCAAAGCAGTTGTCGAAGCACTTTTCCCACTCCGATTGAGATTCCTCTAAAACATGGTTTTTGAACACTTCAACAGCTTCTTCTGGCGACGAAAATCGTTGACCACGCATTTTTTTCTTGATGTGCGGAAACAAGAAGAAGTCATTAGGTGCCAAGTCAGGGCTGTACGGCGGATGACCCATTAATTCGACGTTTTGGCCGGTCAAAAACGCTCTGGTTTAAACCGATGTGTGAGAGCTCGCATTGTCATGGTAAACAATGATTCGTCTTCTCTTGTTGGTTTTTCGAATTTCTCCGATGACTTCAAGCAAACAAATTGTAGTGTACCACTCAGAAGTGACCGTCCTACGTTGCTCAAGCGAAACAGTCTCCACATGACCAGTTTTGCCGGAGAAACAGGCGACCATTTGCTTCGAAGTGGATTTTGCTCGTCTTTGAAGACCCACACGGTCGATTGTTGTTTCGTTTCGGGCTCATACGCATAGATCCATGATTCGTCACCAGTGACGATCTTATAAACGTCTTTTGAAGCACCGCAATCGTATTTTTGCAACATTTCTTTGCACCAATCGACACAAGCCTTTTTTTGAGCGACTTTCAAATTGTGCGGATTCCAACGAGAACAAACCTTTTTTACGGCCAGGTGTTCATGCAGTATCGAATGTATGCTGGTGGAAGAAATGTCCAAGGATGTCTCTATCTCTCGGTATGACGCATGTCGATCTTGCATTATGAGTTCACGCACGGCATCAATGTTCTCTGGCACAACAGCCGTTTTTGGACGACCTTCACGGAATTCGTCTTTGAGCGAGCTTCGGCCACGATTAAATTCATTATACCAATTTTTCACAGTGCTATAGGATGGTGCTTCATCGCCATACAAAGATTTAAGTTCATCAATGCACTCTTGTCGTGATAATCCACGTCGAAAGTTGTAAAAAATGATGGCACGAAAATGTTCACGAGTTAATTCCATTTTTTTTCCATATTAATTTTTTCAAGTCACTGTAAACAACACAAATAATGGTCGTACGTCAAAACGTTTTGAGTACGATTTTGCTTAAAAATTTTTTTGCTCCAATGGAAATGTCAGATTGCACTTGGCAGCACTCAGTGTTGCCAGGCCAGAAATATATGTAGCAGCCCTCGTAGCGCAAATTTATTATTTTAATCTCTACCGCCCCATGTATTTGTTTTTTTGATTGGAGTTACATCACTTAACTAGATTTGTTTCAAATTTTTTAAACTACGCCTGATCGATTGGAACATTTTAATTTTCGCTAGCTCAAGGCATTAGGACTTGGCAAAGTTGATTTTAACCCAAACAAGGACGGACATTACTCAATCGACTTCGTTCTGCATAAGAACTTGGAATATATACTTTATGGGGTAGAATATGTATATTGTAGAAATTACAAACGAAATAATAAACTTATACTTCCACTCATCGTGTAAAAGGTATAACAGGTAAGTGTCCTATAACGGTTGAGCCGAATCTTATATACCCTTCACCAAAAAAATTTTGTATTTATATATATATATATATATATGTATATACCTTTGATATATTTAAGATGTTTGGTAAATGTTGTTTTTAAGAAAACTTTTAAATTGTTGATAGCTTTTAGTTATTTTTGTGCATTTTCTCTTTCGAATGAAATTTTTTCGAGAAAAATTGAAATTTGTGGTTTATTATTATTTAAAGCATTTTTCCGGTTTTTATTGAAATATTCAAGTTTTTATCGAAAAAACAGTTTTTGGCAAAATTTCATATTTTTGGTGGAATGTTTGGGAAAACGTAATATTTTGGTAAAATTAGTGGTATTTCAATTACCTGGAAATTTCTAGGTTTTTTTTAATGTTGTTTTTCAATACAACAAAAAGAAAAAAAAGCAAGATAGTAAATAAAAAAGAACAAATTAAACCGAAACACGTACGGAGAATAAACTTGCACGCTTTTGTTAACATATATGCACTATTTATAGACCGACGTTGCTAAATTTAAAAAGCACCATTTGTGAAATTATGTCTGAGAGGATGGTGGTCATAAATTTGCTGTCATAAGGGTATAAGATTTGAGATCAATTACGAACAGGTGTACATCGCTCAATCGACTCCCCTATGTAGAAGAATCAAAAATATACATACCTTATAAGGTCGGAAATGAATATATTAGAAACTACAAACGGAATGACACACTGATATGTACCATATGTTATATGTTCCACCTGTGCACACTGAGGTAAATCACAAATTCAGCTGGACAAAATTTAAAAAAAATGTCTGACAACATTCATTCTGATAATTTAACGAGCTTCTCAATTCAATAGGTAACTGTTTTTTCAAATTAATTAAAAAAGTATTTTTTATTGAGAAGTTCAGAAAAAAAAATTTTTCTTTGTTTTTAAGTAGTTGTTTATTTCGGATATTTCAGGCGAAATAATAAAAGGTGGTCGCTAAATTTCAAGATCCATACATAAAAAATATATAAAATTTTTTTTATATGGTGTTTGAGATTTAGAATTCGCCATCGAGACCACCAGTATTTATCTTGACCATTTTTGCAAACAGGCAAAGGCAAACATAATTATAAATAAAAATTAAATTTTTTATCCTTAACTTTTTTTTACGGTGAGAAATGTTTACTTTTTTCTTATTTTATTTAAAACTAAAAACTTATTTAAAAACTAAACTATTTTGATTTAATTTATAGGTGAAAAGTGAACCCAACGCGATTTATTAATTTTGTCAAATTAGATTTGTAATCTACTACACTGTGCTGTGGTGAATATTAAAAAAAATACAATTTTATATTGTGGATCAATACAAATTTCCTACTACACACTTATTTTTTTTCCTTCACTTTAATATATGGTACTATTTTTATTGATTCTTAAAATGTATAAGGGGTAAAGAAAGGCTCTTGCAACCATTCCTCATTCATTAATTTTTATTGTGAAAAAATTTTAAATAAAAATAAATAATAATAATAAAATGTTTAAGTCCTACGAAAGGTCTTCTAGATAATCAATTTCTTCCACTAAAATACCTTTCAAAGTATTCATTCCATATATTTAGAAAGGGTAAAAAATCGATATGATATATATCTAAAGTATGATATACAAGCGGTAACAATTTAAGAAATCCAATTATATTTTCTAGCCACCGAAACTGCAACAGTTTGAATCGTGTATTATATAAATGGGCCACGGATTATCGGCACGCCCTTAAAATTATTGACAGTGGTCTTAGTGCGAGGTAAAAACAAAACTTGTATTTAAGTATTTGGAGATCATCTAAACTTCATTGTAATACACATTTCCCGCAGCTCAGCTGGCAGATCAACGCCTTCGAAAGTAATACTTTAATGAACGATCAGATACTCGATATTTTCCTTGTCAGATGGCCAGCTTCTCCATTAACACAGCAGTCTCATGTCCATTGGTATTATGCCCCGCCGATAACGTTTTACGAGCGTGGGTGATTTTTTGAATGAAACATTGTTTTTTTAGATAAAAATCATTTTATTATTGTTGTTATTTTTGCCCACCAAATTTCTATTTATGTATAATCTTATATTTTAAGCTAATCAGGCCTGAATTAATCCATGTAAATAAAAAACAATTTTTATTACATTTTTCCCCAACGTTTCGTGAATTTTTTGTTCACTTTCTCAAGGGGTCGTCTATTTAATTAAAAAGAAGAAAATTTAACACAGTTTCAATTAAAAACAATTACCGCGAAAATGTACAAAATATGTTTACTTACACTATGACAGTAGAGTTTACATTAATAAATTAAGGAATTTTGATAAAATTAACAATAAAAAACAATATTAAACATGAATTAACAAACACAAAATTTAATTTAAACTGTTCCTTAAACTAATGCGAGTTTATAACTGGCGCTTATTTTGTGTTAAATTTCGTTAATCTTTTTTTTACAATGCTGCACTGGTCGATCTCATGGCCAAACAACTGACCATGAACTCGGCGGTTAGACTGAATGCAGCGGTGACGTGGTGGTCAGGGCTGTTCTCGGCGGGTCAAAGTCGGACACAGTGGTCGGGGGGGCGTCCTCATTCCTAGATTTCGGATCAGGATGAAGTTTAATCTTCATGATCAATGTAGCGTGGTACAGGCTGAGATCTCCGCCATTGGAAGGGCGGCTTGCTGGATGAGGTACTACAGGATATACGGAGAAGATATCTGGATCTGTAGTGACAGCAAGGCCGCGACTAACTCCTTATCGGGTGTCTTTACGACATCCAGATTGGTTCGTGAATGCCGGACATCTCTTAACGAGATGGCGAGACATTCCAACCTGGAACTATTTTAGGTGCCGGCTTACTCGGGCATACCCGGCAACAGTCGCGGACGAACTCGCCAGATTTTGAACCCGGTTGGAAGACCGGGAGATAGATCCACTAGTTTCCTCGAGGGCAGCTGGGAACACTGGTGGCTGTGCTGACGGGGCACTGTATCATTGGTACCCATGCTAGGAGACTGAATCTTGCGCCGCATGACTACTGTAGAAGTTGTCAAGATGAGGAAGAAGAGGAAACGGTGGAGCATCTGCTCTGCCACTTTCCAGCTCTTTTTGGGAATAGAGCGGCCATTTTCGGCAATACGAGACTGCATGGTCTTGCAGACTTATCTGTCTGCGATGTTGCTAGAATAAACTTGTGTATCCGGTCCTCGGGGTGGTTTAGATTTGGATTTTTGATGGTGCCATAGGCACCTGAATCTGATCCTTGCACATCCTGTTTCCAGGTGACACAACGGGACCTTTGGGACCCATGTGAGTCGGTCTTATTACGCCGACAGCCTGTGCAACCTAACCTAACCTTCAAAGAAATAATACTTATCACGGTCGTCAACATTGATGTTTACTTGTGAGCTAGTTTCGATAAAAACTTTTTCTTCAGGTGAGGAAACAAGTTAAGAGATAATTTCATAGTCTAACTCAAAGGATTTTTGCCATGTAAACTGTACATATGCGCATCCTTACATTGTCATTATCTCTTGTTCAAATGCGGTCGTTTCTTTTCATGACCGCATTAAATTGAAAAAAAAAGTACGTAGGCATAACATTCACCATGGTAATCAATGGGTTCTCAAGGACTTTATTGACTGCAAAATTCTCCTTTTCTTTCTTCAAAACCAATTTACCATGAGAATCTCATATTTTTGACTGCTATTACACCTGTGATATGTTGGGGTGGATCCATGTTTCGTCCACAGTTACGTAGAGTTCGTTTTATATATTATTATTCAATGTATTCGCTTTATAAAACTCAATGCCGTGATCACAACAATAATATTATTTACTAGTAAATTTTTACTGAAAATTAGTAAAAAAAAATTTCGCTCATTATATTCAAGATTAAAAAAAGGTAATTTATAATATACATTTTATATGCAGCATGCTAGACACCACGTCTGCCTCTAATTTTTCCATATTTGGAACAAATCTAGTTTCGTGAAGTAAGTAAGTAGTAGAAAATTAAAAAATAAAAATAAAACACCAAGTGAAAAAATTGTAGCTCGCCTATATTTTCCGAGTTACAGGGCTCAGAAATGTTCAAATTTTTTAAAATATCAATATGGTTATCTTTAAGGAAATAGTAATTTTTTTTTAATGCTTAACCCATTAAAAGCCGATGTCATTTTTATATAAAATTATATATATGAGTCCCAACATTTTTATTTATTTTTTAATTCTCTGTCACCTCAATATTTGCTTTTTTGATTGGAGTTACTTCACTAAACTAGATTTACATAGATGGTGAAAGGTATATAAGATGAGGCATAGCCGCGTATAGCACTCTAATTTGTTTTATTAATTTGTTAAATAACATATTTTTCTAGATGTGTATGAGCTAGTTTACAGTAAGTGCATTGTAGATGACTTTATTATTGTGTTCTCTTTTGAAGTATCTCCCGAAGTCGTTACTCGTTTACATTATGACTTTTTTGTAACAAGTAAGAGAATTTTGTGATGTTTATTCAACCAATCTTTCTACTTATTTTTATGTAACAAGTGCTGCCGTATACTAAACATATTAATTTATCAGCAATTTTTAAAGAAGTAAAAACGATAAACATAAATATAAATATAAATAAGAAAAAACTGATAGAAAAAACTGAAAACAGTCACAAAAAACTGAAAACACATATTTATTTTGTGCTTTTTTTTTTTTGCTACACCGTAAGCTTAACTACACCTCTTGCCAACAAACTTATGAATCATGATATCATGTAGCTGATACAATGTCTTCAATGTAAACTGGCTCTTTATACGTCGTGATTTACATTTACCTTTTATCAAAATATATATTGAATATTTAATAAATTTAACTTTTTCACGTTTATTTTTAATGCCTCATTCACCCCAGTCTACACCATCAATTAACAAAAGACAAATTTAAATTAAATGGCCGTTTAATAAACTGATTAATTATTGAAGTCTTAAATAGATAAGAGCAATAAATTAATATTTATATTGTAAAATTAAGCACTTCAAAAGCTTTTTGTTTTCTATTATTTGTTATTAATCAACTAAAATTTGAATTATATTAGATTTCGTAAAGTTGATATTGTTAAGACATGTAGGAAGCATATTTTTCTCTTCAGCAGGGTTGTGCTTTGTATCATGAGCAGGTTTTTGGGAAGCTTTATAAAATACTAAACATACTGACATTTATGATTTAAATTGAGAGGTGTGCCATTTTGATTTGCCTGATTATTTCAAATGATAGTAAATTGTGTCGGCGGCATATTTTATAAGTATTGGCGGTTAGGATAATAAACATGTGATAGAATCAACATTAATTAAACCTCCTAGTGAACGAAAAGGTACAAAACATTCTCTTCGAATTTTTAAAAAACAAAAAAATATTTTTTTTCCAGTCGATTGTTAGAAGAAACTAAGAGCAGAATGTTCCTTGAGTCAAACAATATACTAAAATGATATTCACTTGATCGATCATTTGATAATCATTGATGGTATAAATAGCCATAATTGCGTAGAAGAAAGGTCATGTTTTTAATGGAAGAACTAAAAATGTGATGGAAACTTTTGTACACTAGTGATGTCTACAGACAACAGCCTTGCCAGATTCTTTTTATACCCTACACCACAAAAATTGGTAAAAGGGTATATCTAAGTTTGTCATTTTGTGTGTCATTTCTACATCAATCATCTGCGACCCCATCAAGTATATTTATTCTGACTTCTTACGCGTAGCGAAGTCGATTGTGCAATGTCCTTCTGTCCGTCCGTGTTAGTGTTGCCTCGGTAAATTGATCAATCGATAAGATATAGTGTCGAAAGAGGTGCTATTGGAAATCAGCATGATCGGTCCATGTCCTTCGAGACAGCACGCAAAACACCACGCCTACCTCTAATTTTTTCATGTCTTTTGGAAGAATAGAATAACTCCAATCAAAAAAAATAAATATATGGAGCAGTAGAGAATACAAAAACAAGAAAAAAACAACAAGTGAAAAAATTGATGCTCGCCCATGTTTTCCGAGTTACGGGGCCTGAAATTTTCAAATGTGTTTATCAATATGAGTATCATTTTAAAGCTTTTGACGAGATTTTTTAGAAAATACAAAATAATTTAATTTTTTTTAATTATTATTTGAACTGTTAATATTATAAATGAATAGAAATTATTTTGGCTTAAGTTCATTTATTTTTAATTTCTAAATTTTTTTTTTAGAAAGAAAATTTATTTTACAAAGAAAACAAGAAAAATTAGACGCTAACCAATTTAATATTAATATGAATATATCTCGTATTCTTATTTACAAAGTTAGTTGGTTAAATAGATGATGTTTACAATGTACACAACCTAAACTAGATAGATGCGAAGAATGCTGATGAATGTCGTAACGGCCTAGAAAGTGCAGCATTTCATTCTGCTAGCATCTAATTTTTCTTGTTTTCTTTGGAAAACGTCCGCATACATTTGTAAAATAAATTTTCTTTCTAAAAAAGATTTTTAGAAATTAAAAATAAATGAACTTAAGTCTTTAAAAAACGCTGAACTCATTAAGAGTCGTTGTCATTTTCAATTATATATACGCTGTACGAAATTCTTTTTTTTTCATTCTCTGTCACCCCAATATTTGCTTTTCTGATTGGAGTTGCTTCACTAAACTAGATTTACATGAATTCAAATGTTGCCTGATATTTGGGACAGATTTAGTTACAAAAGGTTTAAGTGCAAAATTGAGTAGGTAATAGTTTCGTTCATTTATTTTTTTCTGGGGAATTAACAAAACCATTTACAAATAATGTGTAAAACGCTACCAATCTTTTAAGGTTTTTATTATTTTCGACAATTAGGCAACCCTATAAACATGTTTATGAAAATTAATAAATGAAAAAATTAAAAAAAATATATATTATTAAAAATTTAGACGACCAAATAGTATATCATATGATTTCTTATGATAAATCCAGCAACAGTGTGCATTACAAAAACTTTTTTAGGTTAAATTGATCTTCTAAGGTCAAATTAGTATTAAATTTCAACCAAAAATTATTGCAGTTTCAGTTATCTTATATTTTGTCAAATATACATACATATATATTTTTAGTTCATGAAGCTGTGGTTTTCATTGTGGTTTAATAACGAAAAAACAAATCAAAACATCAGAGTAAAAAATGTGAAATTAAAACACGTCGCCACTTTACAAACTCATTCAACTATTTGTATGAGATGGCATTAAAAGGTGACATGTACTTCGTGTTATTGTACACAATCGTTTGCATTACCCAGTTAGCATTTGGAAGATTGTTTTTACAAAAATACCAAAGTGAGTCTTTTAAGACTACCCAAGATGACTTAAAACTGATTAATCAGTTGTGCGTTTAAAAACAGACTCGAATAAAATTCCGACAAACCAAAAGAAAGCGACTTGTTTAAAAAACAAAAAGTACAAAAAGCAAATGATCGAAATGTGACTGTTATTAGAATTATTTAACAGTCATACCAAGGTACATTCATTATACTAGGTAGTAGCGGCTCTACAACAAATACAATATTGACAAAACCAAAATGACTTTTTATTGTTGTTTTGTGCGTTGGAAACGTCAAAAACAGAAAGAGAAATAAAAGATAATTGCTCTCAATAAAAATGCTTGCTTTGTTTTGGAAACGTTTGTTGTTAGTGTTTTTTGAAATTCGTGAAATACAAGCAACTTTTGACATTTCCAACTACAAACCAGCTGAGAGGACGACACTACCTAATAAAATAACGAAGAACATATGATTCAAATATTTTATTTTTATTTTTTAATTTAAAAAAAATACATGCATATGTCAATTCGTAAAGAAAATAGAAATACAAATGTGAAATAAATTTTTGTAAATAAAATTTTTTTTCCAAATTTAAAGAAATGAATTTTAAGAAAATTGGAAATAACACGCTATCGAATGTAATAAAACAATCAAACTGTTGTATGATAGGAAAACGACTCGCATACGCCTAGCAATATCATCGAAAAATGACTCGAAAAAGTTTCGTATTTGATTAAAAGTACGATTGAAAACCGTTTCGAAAATGAGTCAAAAACTCGAGTCATAAGGGACTCGTTCAGAAGAGTCGCGACTAGGGTACCACTATCTCCTAACAAAACAACCATTTTCGACTCTAAAATGAGCGCATAAGCGCTTATATTAATCGTGCAGAAGAGCCAAAAAAGACTCGATTATGATCAATAATTTAAAAAAAATGCTAACTGGGTATACACATGATTGTAAAAGTTTACTACATGTGTATTAATATGTGTGGATATAATATGAGTGTATTTTTATAGTCGGCTAGTGTCAAAACAATTTTTTTTATGGCCTATAATTAAAACCTTGTTTTAATAAAATGAAATAATAATATAAAAGATTTTTTTAAATAAAAAAATAAAGTCTTTTGATACTGTGATTGTCAACAAGTATAAATTGAGTAAATGAATAAAATTTAATTAAATGAATTAAAAAACAAACGTATAAGAAAAACAAGCATTCACGTTTTTATTTAAAGTTCATATTTTAAATTCATACAAATTGTGCTTTCGCATGCTGTAACATTTTATCGAAACAGATTTTTTCAGCAAAATGAATATGTATGGATGTTTGAATTTGCAACATATCTAAAGCACTTGCGGATAGAATTAGTCTTACATAAAAATATTCATTTTATTGTCTCTGCAGCAACAAAAAAAAACAGATATAAAGTTGTTATCTGACTTGAAAACATTCACTTTTCATGGTGATTTTTCTATAAACTGCCGGTTTGTTGGTTTTTCTCTGGGGCTGCATGTGTGTATTTGGGATTAAAAAATATTATTTAAGTTTGTTTCAAACACTTAAGATCTCTTGATTTAGTTTTTAATCTTTTTTCAAAGACGTAACACAGCTCAAGTTAGTTAGTTGATGGTTTTTTGATATTAATAAAATGTTAACTTGGATAATTACAAAAAAAAAAGTACTTGTCACGAATTCATTAAGAGTTTTGTTTATTAGATTTATAAAAATAAATGAAAAACTGACTATAACAATCATTTAAAATTTTAAAATTTATATAACTTGTTGTACATTTTAATTTGAAAATAGCCCATTTTTCCGACACTATCAAATTGCATTTTTAATAGTGACATAGTTTTTAAAAACTAGTTTTATTAATAGAATTGATTAAATGAAATAATTATACTTAGTTATTTGCTATAAATAACAAAAATATGTTCAAAATTAACAAGATAGAGATTGAGCAATAATTTAATTTAACAAAAACTTATTTAAAAACTTTAACTAAAGTTAACTATAAAATAAAGTTTTTATATTTTTTTCATTTTTCACAAAGTGCTGGTAAATTAAATTTTGTAATGTGAAAATTATGGCAATGCCTAAGGTATTTCAAACAACAAGAAAACTGATACGTGCTTTTTAACAGTCGAAATTTTGCACACAATTTCAGTTTCATCAAAATAAACAAAGCAGTCCACTTCATTAATCACTTTGTTTTGATGCTGTAAACACATTCGCCACAGCAAGATACACGAACACACGACAGCAAATGACGCTGGCAACATTTGTCGGCTTGTACGCAGCTACATAATTATTTTGAAGGCAGCAGCTACATAATAAAAATATGATTTTATTGTATTCCAGTGATGTCACTTTAGCAGTTTTTAGAGAAGCAAATTTGATTTGAAGTTAAAATATATTTCAACTATAATTATTAGAAGAGTAAAATAATACTTTTAAGGGTTACGTCGATTTTTCGCTTGGATTGTCTTTAAAATTGAAAATATATTGAAGTATTTCTCAGAAGCAATAATAATTTCATTATAAATAAGACGTGGTTGCTTGTCCACTTAAATAAAAAATACTAAAACAACAGTTCTATTATATCTATTAAAACCAATCGTGTTAAATATTTACAGATGTCCTATACGACAATTGAAATTAATATAAGTACTTCAACCAGCAAGTACTAAGAACAGAAGTAAATTTTTAACTAAATGTTGTCCACACAAAAAGAAATTTTAGTTTTATATACATCTTAAAACATTCCTTTGAAATTTTTACAATTATTCTTCGTATACTTTCGCCATGACAATTCGTCGGTGTGGCATTTCTAATTTTTATTATCGAAAAGTATGTAAAAAGTGTTAAAATTTTTCTCAATACAAAACTAAAATATGCTGACAACTGTTTAAGTAACATTATACCGATAAAATTTTTCAACGAAAAAAATTCAAGTTTGAACCAAGGTTCTCCTCACAAAATTTTACTCAAATCTATCCAACAGCACTTACGTGAGACAGATAAGAATTCAATAAATAGGTATTTTGTATTCCAAATCAATTATTTTTTTCACCAGCGACAATATTTTTTTCTTAAATTATCCTGTTACAGTTTTATTATAGATTTACACTAAAATCTTTAAATAAATAATTTTTATTTTTAATTTTTATTGTTCTTTTCTTTTTTCATAATAAGAGATTTTAATCACTTATTATTTTACATGTCTTATAGTACTGAAATCACTTAACTGCTTATTGTCGCCAATAAAATAAACATATGCATTCTAATTTTGACATTTTGCAGTCGGTAGCTGGTGTCTCGAATATGTTTACAGCATGAGGCTGAATATAACAGATAACTTTAAGCTTGTTGGCAATTTTGTTCATTAGTATCTCTATTTTCATAATGTATGGCCATTTTGAGCGAGAGTATAATAGTTTCCATAGGAAAAGTTGCAACGGTTTTTTGTGATCATTAAAAACGCTTTTTTATAGTTATTTTCTAAATACACAAATGTTTTGTTTATTTATTAATAATTTTTATCAATTTTTCTTCTTCTTGATGCCAAAATTTATTCTAATTTTCTTTTTTAATTTAAAATACCTAATCCCGGGAAATTTTACTTCCCGGTTTTTTTCCCCGGTTTTTAATTCCCAAAATCGACGCTATCTTGGCGCACGTAAAAACAAGTATATAATATGAATTTAGAAATTAATAGAAATTAAATTTGACTTATATGGACCTATCTTCTGATTCGTTATATACTATTACTTGAAAATTAGAAAAAAAATATCCGCTACTTTGTATGGTATAATAAGAATTATAAATATTTAACATTATTAATTAAAGTTTGTTACATTAATTGATATTATTTGATGTGTATGGCCAAATTGTTAAACAATTGTAGAAAGATGGTTGAAATTTACAAAGGAACTGTTTTGCTTAGTCCGCTATAACAACAAGTATAAAATTTGGATTTGGAAAATGATAAATAAATTAATAAATAAATAATAAACAATAGATTTTCTAACCACAAACAAACGTTAGAAAATAAACGGCACAAAGGATTACATTGCTAACATAGCTAATCAGTGGCCGTCATCCAAATAGTGTTTAGAAATCCGTAGATATATCGGGTGTTTTTTTGAGCCCGATTGAACTTTAAATTATTAAAAATAGCACTAAAAATTAAATTTTGATGAACAATTGTTCTTATTATTTTCATTACACTCTAGTAAATCATTGTGAATAGACTCACGCTTAAACAACGCTATTAAATAATCCAAGTTTACTTTGAAAATCAGTCATCAATTCGAGCAATTGATTCGTCGTCCGCCTACATCTACATAAGATCCAGCTGATACAGGAAATAAAGCCACGTGACTATTATGTGAGTCGTTTTTACGCCGATTGGGCTCTAAAGCAGTTAGTAACAGACCCTTTGTTTTATCGCCAAATTGCTTTCAGCGATAAAGCTCATTTTTTGCTTACCGGGTTTGTTAGTAAGCTAAATTGCCACGTATGGAGTGAGACCAATTCACAACAAACCCTAGAGACACCATTGGATCTAGAAAAATGCGCCGTTTGGTGTGGTTTACACGCAGATCGCATCATCCGAACTTATTTCTTTGAAAATGAGGCCAGATCTCACATTACGGTCAATAGTGATCGTTACTGCACCATCATTAATGATCTTTTGTTTAAAAATATGGCTGAAGTTGATCCGGACAAAATTTGGATTCAACAAGATGGCGCTACGTGCTATACGGCGATCGCAACCATAGAGATATTGCAATCAAAATTTGGCAATTAGTTGATTTCGAGAAATTAACCTGTCAATTATTTCCTGTGGAGACACGTGCAGTCATTGACGGACTTCTTAAGAAGATTGATGGAAGATGAGAACTTGAATCAGGATGACAAGCCATGTAACAATGCCCCTCAAACAAACTAAATCATCTTATGAACCATCTTGACGATGCCTTTAAAGACCGGAGCTAAGCCAATAATCCAGAAACGATCCGATTTTTTTTATTGATTATCCGTATATTTTGTTTGGTTTATTTTTTTATCTACAATGTTAAATAGTGAATATTTTTTCTGCGCTAAAAAACAAAGATGATGAAATATTTTTTCAAGATTTCTTTAATTTTTATTTTTAACATAATTTACCTGGTAAATGACTAAAAAAACTCAATTAAAACAACATTAAGAAAATCAAACTGCAAGAAAAAATTTTCAACTTTAAGCTGAAGATGGAAATGACTAAAAGCCAACATTAGAAAAGGCGTTAATAACCCAACAACCTACAATTAAATATAACAAATATCACAACATGATAGAGATGCACTTTTTTATTTGTAGAGGAAAATAAAACTATAAATAAGAATATGGTGGTGAGGTCGACATTTATAATCCGCTACTATGCGTAGAGATTCGCAATAAATTTACACAATATGTTTATTTATCAGAGATAGTAATATATATGTTTCCCTAAACAACTGTTTTAAACTCTCTGAAAAGAATTTATTGGTGACTAGATGGGGTGCAACAAATGTCTGGCTATACGTTTTACATCAAGTCCGGCAAGTTGCAGCCGGATTACTCCGACTTCATCAGCAGGGAAAGACACGCCTTATGAGATTAACGACAGAATTATGCTCACAAGAAAAACTACATTGATACCATTGCATAGGCGAAAATGAGTTAGTAAAAAGTTTGTAACGAATTTGTACTGGCGGAATTGTAATGATTGGCTGGCGACTACCAGCTCAGTTTAAACTCTTCTGTATTAAACATTTTGAGTAAAGCTTGCCTATACAGCAGGAAAATATTTTTGTAGAGGAAAGAATCTGTCATTGAATGAACACTAAGACATAGATTATTGACTCAACAGAACAAAAAATTATAGACAGATGTAGTGTGATTTTTTCGAGCCTGAACTCTTAAAAGCAGAAACTGAAATAAAATTATATATACAAGCCTTATAGCAATCGTATCATAAAATTTAATTTTAAAATTCATATTAACCATTTTAAATGTCTTTCTTATTTAGTGTTTTGTAATTGCAATTTGGTAAACATCAATCGCTAGTGTATAATACAATAAATCCAATTCTGTTTACATTAAACGTACCTCAAGTTATTACCACCATAATTCTCTTCATCTAATACAAAAAGAACAATGTACTATTTATAATTTTGAACCAACGAAACGTTTTCTTATTTATGCGACCTTATCATTTTTAAGAGCACTTTTTTACTGTTTTCGATTTAGATGTTGGTTATTGTCAAAATCTTTAATAAAAAAAATAATTGCAATTTTGTTCGGCCCAAATATGACAAAGTATTTCCTTAAAGTTTAAAAACAAAAAATAAGGCCAGGTGGCTTAATTTAGAAATTTCACTATGTTGAGAAGCATTTCGTAGGCCAAAATATGAATGATTGTATAAGCAACTAAACAGGTTCGTTATCATGCTGTAAGAGTGCTTTACACTGCAATCGACTTAAGTTTAGATTATGCACTTTCGAAACTGTCCCCAACTATCGTTGTTCTGCACAGTAAAAAAAGATAGACATTACCTTCAAAAATACTTGCCATATAATGACTTACTTTTATGATTGCCATACTCGCTTACAATAGTTTGCAAAAAAGGAAGTAGTGATTGAACTAGTTCTTTATGTTAAAAGAGAACACCTTGAAATAGGTCCTTCGATAACCTTTTTAAATAGTATTTGCTGGGTGTCCAGCGTTCTTTTTATTGTATGTTCATCAAGAAGAATCATTCTCTCTTGGTCTATTATTAATACAATAACTAAAATGAATACAGTTGCTATTGCTTTGCCGAAAGACGTCTTTTGAAGCTTGCCATATAAATACGAGAAAATTTCTTAATTTAACAATAAAAATTTTTAGTCAGTTTATAGTTCATTAATTTATTGGCTTTTATTTTCTTAAGAAAAAAATACAAATTAACACATCCCTTAACACTGCCTTCTTTTCTTAATAATATTAAATATAAGAAACCAGTGAGAGTGCTATATTCGGCTAAGTCGAATCTTATATACCCTTCACCATATATGAAAATCAAGTTTGGTGAAAGAAAATTAAAAAATAAGAAAATAAAATTAAGTACTGTATACAATTTTACATCAAAATGTCATCGGCTCTTAATAGGTTAAGCATTATTAAAAATTTTAGTATTTTCTTAAAATTCTCGTCGAAAGCTTTTAAATGACATCCATATTGATGTCATAAAAAATATGGTGCACAATCGTACTTTTCTATGAAAAGTTCAGAGGCCCATAACTCGGCAAATAAGGGCGAGCGCCAATTTTTTCACTTGATGTTTCTGTCTTATTTTACATTTTTCTATAGCTCCATTAGTTTGTCTTTTTGATTGGAGTTACTTCACTAAACTGGATTTGTTCTAAATAATATGAAAATAAGAGGCAGGTGTGGTGTTTTATCTGCTGCCTCAAAGGACATGGACCGATCTTGCTGATTTTCAATAGCAAAATTTTCGAAGTTATGCCTGATGCATATGAACTCAGAACTTTATGGGGTAAGAAATGTATATTTTAGAAATTTCAAACGGAATGACAAACTTAGATATACCCTTTTTCTACTTTTTGTGGTGAAGGGTATAACTAAAAAACTATAGCCTGACCAAAAGTTGATATTTGATTTTAAGACTTCACACTTTAAATGAAATTATATAAAAATTTCCGAAAAAAATATTTCTTAAAGCACTTTTGTTATCGCTGCAGACTCATATTTTCAGTTTCTCTTTTTTCGTTTTCGTTTTAAACATTTAAATTAAAGCAAAAACAAGTAAAGAAATTTAGATTTATTATAGAAATCTTACAAACAGTAAAATGACCTAGAACTTTTTTCCGACATCATCATTTAATCTTAATGATTTCTTCTTTCTTGGCATTTTACATTAAGCCAAACAAATTGATCAATAATTTTTTTCTAAAGCAATTTTCAAGCATCTGAGAGCATAAAAACGTTAAAATATTAAAACAAACAGCAAATATGGAAAAAAATTTAGCTTCTTAATTTGTGATGATTAATGGATCTAAAAGCCTAATTTGTCGTAGTGAACAATTTGTATCAAATTCAAGGGCCAGTTAAGAAAGTAAAATCAGGCAACAGCAAATGAAAAGACTATTAAACGGAATGAAAAATAATGAACATGTAAAAACCGTTTGTTTTCATAGGTTCAAAAGTTTTTTATGTCTGTTTTTCTGTTTTTATGGATATCCGTGAAATATGATAATTAGAGCTAAACTGACAGTAAAACAAGTTCTATATTCGGTCGAGACGAATGAAATGCATACGCCTTAAAATATAAAATTTGCTCTTAACATTTTAACTTCATTCGTAAAGGTATAAAATAAACATTTACAAAAAACTATTTTGCATTTTCGATTATTTATTATACCCTTAACCGCAGGTGGAAAAGGTTAATATAAGTTTGTTATTCCGTTTGCAATTTCTACAATTTTCATTTCCGATTCTCTAAAGTATATATTTTATTGATTTTTTTTATACAGCGAAGTCGACTTAATAATGTCCATCTGTTGTGTCACGTATCATAGGAAAGATTTTAAAATAAACTATTAGGATCAAGGCGAATTACCAGGTGGCAGCGGTAGCGAATTTATTATTTGTTGCTGGTAGAAACGAATGTCAAACTTCATATATAAAAAATAGTACACAGATTTTTTATACATGGAGTTTGACAGTAGTGTTCACGGCGAAAATTAATGAATTCGCCTACGCTGCCACCTGGTAATTGATTCGCCTTGATTAGGATCGTTACAAAAGTATGTCGAAAAAATGTTAACCTACAACAAACCATTTAAATGTTATTTAACTTTTTGTTATTAATTTTGCGAATATTTTGACAGATGGGTCAAAGTCAGACACGGGAGTCAAGGGAGGCGTATTTATTCCTAGGTTTTAGATCAGGGTGAAGTTTAGGCTACAGGACCAATGTAGCGTGACTCAGGCTGAGATCTCAGCCATTAGAAGGGCGTTTTACTGGATGAGGTATGACAGGATATATGGAGAGGATATCCGGATCTGTACTGACAGCAAGACCGCGAAAAACTCCTTATCGGGTGTCTTCACTGCATCCAGATTGGTCCGTGAATGCCGGACATCTCTTTACGAGATGGCGAGGAATTCCAACTAGGAACTATTTTGGGTGCCGGGTCATTCGGGCATACCCGAGAAAAAAGTCACCTCGCCAGATCTGGACTCGGCTGAGGGACTGGAAAATAGATCCACTTGTGGGAGTCCCGTTATCGTAGTGTTTTGGGTTATTTTTTTTCATCATATTTTAACTGAATAAAAAAGTCAGCAGTCTATAACGGATGAAGAAAAACAAAATCATTGTTGATTATTGTTGTTTTTCGCTTACACTTTAAAGGTAAAGGCAGGCAGCCGTGTTACCAAAGCCCACTTGAGTCCATTGATTGGCCCCTTTGTGTTACCTGCTGTTAGAAGGGAGAAAAAAGAAGAAACAAAAAGAGAAGATTAAAGACAGAGAGGGAAGGACAGAAAGAACCGCGGGTATGAGAATACGGAGAAGGTCCGAAAAAAATGCAGAGAAGAATCCGTTAAATGAGGTGACAGTTAACCACCCACTGTACCTTAAGAAGGAACTAATCCTACACAGAGAAAAGAAATTCATTGTAAGAACCGAATTTGTTGCCAATCGAATTTTGTCGGTTGTGGTTATTATCTTGAATTCGGTTGTATTAACTGAATGAATATAGCACAACTATTTAAAAAAATGATTCTGGGGTGACTATTATTGTATTATTGTGAAATAAAAAAACATTAATATATCTTAATATTTGCTTTTATTTTAAAAATAAATTATAGGAATGAGATTATACATCATAAGTTTAATGTTTCGACCCTTTGAATTAAGCCTCTCCTTTCTGTACTTCATGATTCTTCTTTTCCACATAGTTTCTCCAACTTTCCATCTCATAACTCACGTTTGGTTGCTGCAAAGTGTATTAAACATTTTAGATTTTTTTTTATGTACAAACGTTCTTTTGAAATTGATTTTGTACTTATCTTTGAACAATACTGGAAAACTTTTCACCACTAACAACATATCTTTGCATTTTTAAACTCAAATATTGAATTTTTTTTTTGTAATATGTACAAATTTATTTTTATTATGTCATACTTTCTTCGATTTTAGAAGACATAATCGATTTTTATGACTATTACTACCAAAATTTGGTTATCAGTAGAAATGTGCTGAATAAATTTAATTGCAGCATCCATTTAATAGAATAGATTTTAGTAAAGACACAAATCGGTCAGGATAACTGTTTTAAGAGGTGTTACAACCAACATTTAGACGCAAATATCATTTATTAGCTTTTAAGATTAAAAATAAGTTAAAATTATAATTTATATATATTAAAAATCAAATAATTATATTAGTAATTAAATTTTGAATATATCATTCGAATTTTTACCAATCCTTTTTCTGTGTGTACCTGTACCCATTGACGATATATTAGATAAGCCCTCATAGTACCGCTGACCGAGATATCTCAGCCGTATACACCCCAGCGCGGTTCATTGACAGAGGAGGTGTTCCACCGTCTCTTCTTCCTCCTCGTTCTAACAACTTCTGCAGAAGTCGTTCTAGCGGTCGAACATACTGACTCGTTACTCCATCTGGTCTGGGCCAGTTCGTAGAAAGCAGCGTCGATGCGCTGTCCGCAAGCAGAGAGGGTATGCCGCAGAAGATGTCAATGGCACCCTCGTCAAGCATTGTCCCCCTCTTCACCAGTTCATCAGCAATGAGGTTGTCCAAAACGGTCCATGTCCCCTTTGAGGGACGTAATTGCGGCTTTGCTGCCGGTACAGATGAATATATCCCTATTGGATATGTTATAGTATCTCAACCAGCACACCGCATTTCTTATAGCAGATATTTCCACCTGTAAAATACTACAGTCATTTGGGAGTCTGAAAATCATCCTTATCTCAAATTCCTCAATGTATACCCCACCCCCAACTCTCGTCCCTCTCTTGGAGCCATCCGTTTATACATAAAGTGCTCGAGATAGAAGATAACGCTACGTCAGGTCAAAGAGAAATCTTCTTGTGATGGAGGGTTCTTGGGTGTAGTAATCCACAAGATCAGAAATAACATCCGTGATCCGTAGTACGCTGGCATGTCCCCATGATCTATGGTTCCATGCGCCTATAACATTCCGTCTGACTGCCGTCCTCAGTGCCGCCCTCTTGGCATGAAGATCCACGGGCAGCCAGTTGAGCATGGCGAAAAGCGCCTTTCTGGACCCAAAAATTTTGCGCTGTTGGATAAATCAAGTGGAACCCCATTCAATGTAAGTAAACCAAAAAAATTAAGTTTATATTTAGTATAGAAAAAGAACAAGTTCCGTTTTGGTGGGATTGACACTCAGTTGTTTATGAATTTAAAAATAACGAACATAATGTTAGGGGATATAAATAAAATAATAGTGCTTTTACATAACACCGAAATCTAGTACATACGAGGATTCTCAAAATTACTAAATTTCCCATACAACAAAAATCTATTTCACCACTAGATTTTGACCCAACCAAAACGCTTACATTTCTGACATTTTTGTTTTCTGAGGTGTAAAGAGGCAAGCAGGGTAAACAAAATGGCATGGCTTAAATTTTGAGGCGATTTTTTGACACTTGCTTTGTATATATTTCGTTCAGAGATTTCAACAGAAGTTTATATAGTTTTTACGATATATGCAAACAACTACAGTAAGGAATATCAAATCAAAAGCAAAATTTCAAAAAGCCGATGGCATCAATAACTTTATATTTAAAAATACTATTAAAAAAAAGTGGATGCAAAATGCATCGTATAAACACGGTGTTTTGCATAATCTACTCAAAATTAAAAAAAAAAAAAAAACGTTTTGAGTCACAAAAATAAAGTTATACTCGTATAATTTAAACGAAATATTTTTTTTAAGACACGAGTGGTTCAATAGAATGAATGCAAGAAAACCATGTTGTTGTTATTTCACGTTACATTATCTAATTTTATTATTTTTTTATAAACAAATCGGAAATTTCATGCAACTAGTTTCATGGACAATTTTATGGTTTAAGTTGGCTTTTAACTCTTCGATAACCAGACATTTTGTCAGCGGTCAATGACCAACAAGGTCCCTGTGGACCTAACATATTATTTTAGCCAATTTGAGGTTTTTTCTTATTTTTACGTTTACCTAGTGATTTCAGAATGCATAAAACACAAATAGTACTTCATTTAACAAAATTAATAAAATCCAGGAATTATAGTTGAAAGGCAAAGGTAAATATAAATTGCAAAAGCATATGGCCTATGGTCTATAGTTGTGCTGGCTTATTACAGGTATTTCAATTTTTTAAGTGTGTTGAAGTCATCCTATTCAGGTTCTGTACGGTACAATCCATAAGAGTATCGATTAAAGCGCGGTGCTATTGGTGGCATGGCCACTTCATATGTTGGTTGTTTAGTCTTCAAAGTAAACAGAGAGAAAAAGTATTACACCTAATTCATTTATTTTTTCCCATAACAAGTTATCACAACTCTGAAGTCCTCCATAGCCATAAGTATATTCAATATAGATTATTAAGTTTAATTGAAAGTAAATTTCAGTGTATTCTGTTTAAGGAACCTGTAGATAATATATGGAATACAACATTGGACAAGCGGTATCTATGTACGTCTTTACTGGTATATACGCATAGTGAGGTCAGCTTAATCATCATTGTATAGGAAAAACAGTAAAAATAGCAAGAACAGTTTACAAAGATAATTTTAAGCATCAATATATAATTAGAGTTAATCATAACTGAACAAAACAAAATCATCAAAGCCTTGCAAATTTGTTAAAAATATGGCTTTAAATGTTGAAACTGTATTAGAAAATCTTCTCTCCTGATAGGGAATTGTATTATTCCATAAACGAGCTATGTTAACGCCAAACGACCTGTGCATTACCAAGAAAGAATGCATAGGACAAAGAGTGTGTTCTATTGGATATTGAGAAATTGAATTTATTCAGTAAGTACCTTGATGCACCAAATTTAATAATTTTATAAAAAAATATAATTTGCCTCAAACGAACGTACTGATAAAAAGTACATCCTAAAAGCTCCTCATAATAATGCGAAACATGGTCGTTAATATGAAGTCTATAAATGTAACGCAAGACTTTATTAAAGCATACCTTCAACCTGTTCATATTCATGAGAAATGTACCTGAGTAAACTTCAATTCCATATATTAGTAATGGCAGTCATAATGACAAGGCAATACGACGCTTTATTGACAGTGGCAAATAGTAAGCAATACTATACAATATTCGCAACGTCCAGGAGATGCGTGATATAACAGAGTTAATCTGCAAGTCAAAAGTTAATTTATCATCCAATGTAATAATTAAAATTAATTAATTAATAATACCATGAATTTACTTTAAAAAGATAAATATATTTGATAAGTATCATTTCATCATATTTAATATGAATTTTGCATTGTCGATTTAATTGATATTAACAGCAACTGAATAATAAATTTTTAAGCACTTATATAATTCTAATAAGCGACTTACAACCGACTCTACGGAAAGCCAACGCGATTAGGATGAGTGTAAAATATTTTATATTTTATCAAATTGGTTCATAAATCTCTTGCTAGCGTCTCCATAGCAGATAAAAATTTGATTTATGCATACGACAAACATAATACTCGTGAGTGACATATTTATGAATTTTATAATAAATAAATCTGATATTTGACTTTTTTGAATTTAATTATTGTTGTTTTTTTATGAAAATTAGGAGTTGACTTGTGGCTATTATAAATGACTGAAAATTGGTTTTGGATTAAGTTAATTTTTTTTTAATTTTTAAAAACCTTTTTTAGGAAGAACAATTATTTTACAAGTGTTTGCGGACGTTTTCCAAAGAAAGCAAGAAAAATTAGTCAACATAATAGAAGTTGCCACACAGATTTTAAAAAATCTTCGATTGTAGACCAAAAATCTTCAAATCTGGTTTTTGGCAATTTGAGAGGCCAAAATCTGAAAAATGCAGATAAATCTGCACTTCTGGCAACAGTGGGCCACATACATCAAATTACATCAACTATTGGGACACCTATATAATTTTGAATATTAATACTTGTTAATATAACGGTCATAGCAATCAACATTCTGTTCAATTTGCATGCGTTTGTCTATAACATTTTAATTTACGTCCCTTTGGGGACACCCTTTAATTTTTAGATTTATTTTTGTATTACTTTTAGCCAATGCGATCTATAGTAATATGCAATTTTTTTAATTTTAAAGTGCTGCCCTTTCATAATGCATGTAAAAACATGTATGTTATATTGAGACACGCTTTAATTTTAATATTGTGAACTGTTTTTAAAACGGGCCAATCTATACACCACCTTTCAAATAAAAAAGAAATTTTCGAAATCGATTTAGAAATGACTGAGTTTTGAAGTCGGTTAAAAAACGGTTTTTGATGACGATTACATTTTACGCACTTGGTTCTAGGTAGTGTGAAATGCAAAAGTTAGTGCGAAATGTTATCTATGTGATTGTTGTTATGGTTGAATAAAATTTTGCTCTTTCGAAAGAGTAAAATTTTTATACCCTTCATTACATTTACATTTTAAGTTTTTTTTCCACATGCAAGTAAAAACAAGTTATCTTTCGATCGCTGTAGAGCTGACGGATGAAATTTAACAGCTGACACTCGATTGCATACTCGTTATCGTAAGCTATCATCCAAAATTACGATTGCACTTGTACGATAACTAATGCGATAATCTCAAAAAGAAAAATTTCGAACAATTTTTTTCGATCACGTATGCGGTATTACGGCCACTGGATTTTGGGAATTTTAGAAGACACTACTTAAAAAGAAGCAGAGAACCCTTTATATGTATACACTAGGGCGGATCGATTTGTGGGGAGGCAAAAAACCGCCCATGGCTCAGTGAAAATCGTATTCTAGGGATCAAAATAAGAAACTTTGCGCGAGAAACTATACCTCTAAAACGAATTTTACTACCCCTAAACTGTTGACTTTTGTCCCGTAGGGTCAAGTTTTGAAAAGTAACACTTTGACCCATTTAGAGTTCCCCAATCGAGTCCAAATGTATGACCAACCCTACTAACTTTGGAGGGCTGATCCACCCATGCCAGTGGCACAACCCCTGGAACTCCCCTGGGGAGGTTCCCCATACAAACATTTCCAAAAAATCACCATTTTTGGCACTTTATTTTATCATTTTTTATTTATTTTTATTATTTTATTTATTTTTTCTCTTTAGAAATTTATTTAGTCAGAACATATGTAAATGAAAAAATTATGTGCTGTTTCTGTATTACAGGCGATCAACTCGTCTTGAAATTTTATATGAAAATAACTCAAAAAATTGAGTGCTTTTCATACAAAATTTTCATACGAGTAGACCGCCTGTAATACAGAAACAGCACATTAATTTATCTTAGTAATAAAAAAGAAAATAAAAAAATAACTGTTTGAAGTCTTTTTTGCTTTCAAGTCTGGGCAATTTCAAACGGCTGTCTAATGTCGTCGCCATAACAGCCTCTTCATTTTCCGGAATAACTCGTTTGGAAACGCTAGCTAGCAATTGAACGTGTCGTTCTGTTCCTTGTATGTGTGATGAAATTTTTGGATCATTAAACGGTGGATCACACTGATTTAATATTCTTTCAAAGTATCGTATGGAATGCTTCGCGTGAATGGTGGTTCAAATACGTCATTTATGTCATTCATTTTGATCATTTCCGTGTAACTATACACTCTTCCTTTTTTAACTTATCATGACTATTTTCAAGATTGGCTTGAATAAACCAATGTTTGTTAGCTCTAAGTAGCGGCATAGCCAGGTAATGAGGAATACAAAAACTTAAAACTACCCGACCATTAAATTTTCATGCCGTCTTGTTCACTCTAAATGTCGTTCATTCAATTTTTATGTACTTAAAGCGAATTGCAAAGCGTCAATTTTGAAAAAGCACTACCTAATGATGCCTCTTGTTTGAAATACATTACAAGCATTGATCGAAATATAAATATAAGTATGTTGTGGTATTTAGCTGCTATAGTAGACACAATGGTTGATTCATAGGCTACCCCACTGTATACCTTACTATCCTTATACTCATAACTCATATTAAAGCAAATAAATACTATTTTTTACATAATTATTGTCTTTTATTGAAAAATATACATAACAAATATTTTAATAGCTATTTTGAACAATTTATTTTTACAAATTTAATAACTGATATTTGGTTGTTCTCTTTTTAACAATTCAATGTAAATTAGTTAATAAATTAAATGCTACAACAATATCAAAAACAGCAAGCGAGTTTAATTGTTTATTAGTTACATATATATAACTATAATTGCCTTGCTTTGTAATTACATTAATTTGCTTTTAATACATCTTTATAAATACATAAACACATATAGAAAATCCTATTAAGATATTCAATTCAAAAGGTTTTTAGGATAACTTCATCGTAATTGTTTTCAATAAGAAAAACATTTTCACAATGTTAAATTCGCTGTTGTTCTTTGGTTCGAATAGAAATATGTTAAATTAAAACAAAAAACAGTTTTAATAATTTCTATCTTTTATTTTTTGGTTTTTTCATGTTGTAGTAAATAGTTTTGCCTTTTTTCTATGTTATTTTTTATAAATTCTTTAGTTTCTAAGATTTTTAATTTGTTACAAGTTGTGTTCCATTTTCTATAAGAATATCAGTGGGTTTAAGTTTGAGTTTATATTAAGCATTCATTATAAGCATATTTTAATGTTATATTTAAGAAAAATTGCTTTTTCTATTTTATATTATTTGCAAAAAATAATGAAACCTTTTACTATTGTATGTGCGTTTGCGTTCAATTTTGTGCTGATAAACTTAACGTATATATTTTTCAAAATTTTTCTACCTTAAAACTAATTTTGACTTCCGGTTACAGCAGCATGTATAGCTTTGGCTACATAATCCACGTTATTTTCATTTAGCCCACACATATTAATTCGTCCTGTTTTCAGTAGATAAATATGGTAGTCATCTATCAATACTCGTACTTGTTTTTCTAAAAAAAAATTAATACACAATTAGATAATTTTGAAACTAAAACTTTTTAAAGTTAATACGAACCATTTAATCCGGTATATGAAAACATGCCAATTTGTTTAGTTATGTGCTCCCAGGTACCAGGTGTTTGAAGTTCTTCCAAACGACTTCTCAATGCCTGACGCATTTTAATTATACGACTTGACATGATTTTAATGCAATCCATCCTAAAACAGAAACAAAACGTAAATTTATTATTACGAAAGTAGATTTAATTCCTTTACATAACTGAAATAAAATTACTCTATAACGTTATTTACGGAAATTGTGAGAAGCATAGACACACATACATCCAATAAAGTTTAACAAACACGCTATAAGTTTCTCCTCCTAGTTGTTATGTTGCAGCAGCCTTTGGACTTATACTTTGACATATTCAACTTTAAACAAAGTAACGATAGATGAGGTTGACACAATGAGTACTTTGTTGACGGAGAGCAAGAGCGAAAACAAAACCAGAAGCAGCAAATGATAGCTGTCAAAGTACTCGTATGAAACGTACGTCTTAAGTTAAAAGTTGCTCAACTTTCGTACTTTATGTTGACGGAGACGAACTGATTATGACAACGTTCATGTTAACATGTATTTTGACTTACTTGTCAGTTGAAAAAGACAAAGTATAACGTATGACGGATTCTATGCGTTACGGCCTTTACTTAGAGCCAGTTTACAATTAAGGGCATTGTAGCTGGATTTTTTATGGTTTTCTCTTTTGGAGAATCTCCGTAAGTCATCACGCGTTTACAATATGACTCTTTTGTAGCAAGTGAGAGAATTTTATAATGTTTTATCAACCCATTTTTCAAGTGTTCTCATAAACTAAACGTAATTATTTTTAACAATTTTTGAATAATATTGAAAAAAACAGCCATTTTGGTAACACCGCTCAAGCATTTTTTTTTATAAAAAAAATAATTTAATAAATAATGGCAGTTTCTTTTAAAGTTTTTATTTCACATTATTTTATATAATTTGTGCAGAGATAAATATTTTTAGATTCATGTCTATGTCTGTATTGAAAAGCGAGAGTTATTTTATTAATTTTAATTGACAAACAAGAAAACTAATAACATATCGTGTTTTTAAGTAAAAGATAAGAAATTCAATAATTTACTAGCGGACCCGGCAAACTTCGCCTCGCCCCAATTTTAAGCCTTCAGACGAACTTTAGAGTAATAATACAACACAATTATCATCAAATATTGTCATAAAAAAGGCCCGATTAATAAAATTTCATAAAAAAATCAATTTTCGATTTTTCTAACTTTCCGCATTTTCCGCAATTTTTCATGTTTTACACCAAAAACTTTCTATTTTTTCATTTGGAAAGCCATAAAGGAATAATTTCACACAAAATTTCGTAAAAACAATTTCCGATTTTTCCAATTTTCCGACTTTTCCGGAGGGATTTTCCAAAATTTTCTTCCGTAAAAACCTTCTCCTCGAAGATACGAACATTTTATGAATTACTATACATTTTTTACACCATTTTTATATATATATAGATTCATTGTATATTTGTGCCATTTCAAAACCTTTGCACTTCTACAGAGTATCCGCCGGGAAGGTATACTACGTTGTTTCCATTGTAATCCCGACTGTATGTGATATTGCACCGTTTTGTTGATAACACATGTTAAGCCCAAAGCACGCAGTTGTAGTGCTAAAAAGTTTACAATCATATCACGATATCGTCGATTTCATTTTCCAAAAAGTAAGGTCCAGTGATTCCCCCTGACCAAATTGTACACCAGACTGTCACTTTTAATGATGAATAATCTGAACGGTTTCCATTTCCCATAACCGACTATTCTGCTTATTCACTTATCCATTCAAATGAAAATGTGCCTCATCACTCACTATGACGGCGGCATAAATGGTCTTGTAGAGGAAGCTCTTGTGTCAACTTGATATTAAATGGAAACAAATGCAAATCCTTGTGCACATTTGTGGCCAAAGTTGTTCTTTGAAAACCAAGCTCCTGAGTTCGGTGTCAAATTGAGGTTTATGGATAGTTTTTAACACTTTCTTGAGCAACATTAATGTTTTTCAGTCACTCTTGCAGTACGTTGTGGTACATGCTTAGACCTATCACCGAAGACCGTCTTTCTTCGAAATCACTCACTGCACGATAATTAGTGCGTTTTACTGGCACGTAACTTTTTCATCGTCACAGTAATCGATGATTGATTTTGGTTAAATGATTTAATGATTAAGACACGTTGGTTTATCGAATATTTTCCCATTATAGATTTGTCTTGTGTCTACTTCACGACTGCCAAATATGAACTGTCAAGACTAATGTTTACTAAAATGGCTCCAAAACAAAGTAGTATACCTTTTTGGAGGACACCCTATACAACATTTTAAATAAAATTATAACCCATATTCTGTATGGCGTCGGCAATACAAGGCGACTCCAATTTCAATCGTTTTTGGAAAATCGGTATTCTCGTTGTCAATTTTGCCATTTATCGATGACTGGCAATATGAATTTGGTATTTTTTTGGGAAAGGTGACGTTAATATTCAACAACACAAGAAGACGTCGTTTTTCTTCGTTTGTTGTAAATCGGTATTCCCGTTGTCAGTATTGTCATTAATCGATGATTGTCGACATATGTTTGGTATTTTCTAAGAACGATTGATGTTGCCGTTAAGTTTGTCGTCGCCATTTTTGATATTGAGTTGTGTTGTGTGCAAAGGAAAATTTAAAAAACATGAGAAAGTATACAGCAATATTTAAAATAACAAAATAAGGAATATACAAAATAACAAAAAGGAAATGGATAAATGTAAACTTCTGCCAATTTGAAAAATTAGTGATAGAGTTGGAAAGAATCCATCTCAATAAAAAAAAGGTAGTTAGGTAGTTAAAGGCAAGATTTTGACGGACAAAAAAATGAATTTGCATTATAAAAATTTCACTTATTATTTTTTTTATACATTAAATATTATTATTATTAATAATAATAACAATAAAAATTGAAAGTTTTAATAATACAAAGCTATTTATCAGACAGACAAAATCCTACCTTTAACTAACAGCAAGTTGTAATAATGGCCCTTATTTTAATTGTTTGTTTTTTATTGCTTGCTTTATTTTATTGCTTATATTTTATTTTTTTAACAAAATTTAAATTTTCAACAACACTTACTTAACACAATAGAAAACAAATTGAATCAACTGACTAAAATATTAGATATGTGTATTTTATTTTATTTATATACTCGATAAACAGTCAACATCGTCATTAGACTGTTAGGGTATAGCAAATTAATATTTATGTTGTGTTAAATTTGTGTTGTCTCAAAATTGACGACGATGTTGACGACGCCAAACAAAATATGGGTGATTATTTTCTCAAATTGCCGTTAATATTGACATCCTTGATTTTGGTGTCGTGTACAAACAAAAAAAATTAAATAAACTATTAGAATAGTAGAAATAAAATTGAAAATGGAGAAACTGAAGATTACCAACCCACTCCAAGTCGAAGATTTGGAAAAAAATTCCTTCACTTTTGAAAGAGCTACTGTTCCTCCTATTTTTAAGGAATAGTGGGAAATTACTGCGAACGCTCTAAACGCCCTTGGTCCACCAAAAAGAATTAGTGATGGATGGCAAAAAAGCACTATGATTTACAAATTCATATTTTACAAAATTCTTTTTAAAGGTAGTTACAAATAAAAAAGAATCTAAAGCTACTGAAGACAGTATATTTAAACAGCTGGTTCTAAGCGCCTTTGAAGAAAATATGAGAAATACGCTCCAGTTCTAACAGCAAGTCAACCCTAAGGGTATGGTTCAGGGAGTACCAAGTAAATGGAAAATCTTGAAAGACAAGGCCTATTTGAACGTGCTTAAATCATTTCAAATCGTATGCCATGTTCCCCCTAAAGGTCCACTTGCATTTGATGATTGCTGTGTTATTTAGCCGGAAATAACTTTCGAACCTTAAATGAAAACAAAACATAGCACTAGTTTGAAATGGATAACTTTAAATGTATCGCTCACTTTTAGATTTCTGTCTTCTTTGCTCCTTTTTTTTTTTTTTTTTTTTTGCTTTCCTTATCAATCAGTGTCGGAAGGAAAGTATATTTTTTTAATTTTTGCAAAATTGATATTTTGAAGACAATTTAAAATAGTAAACAAATAAATCAACTGACTCAAATATTAGATATGTGTGTTATTTCTTATTGACATAACAGATAAATAGGTAACGTCGACATTAAACTGTTAAGGAATACCAAATATGTATTGATGTTGTGTTGAATGAATTGATGACGATGTTGCCGACGCCAAACAGAATAAGGGTGAAATTATTTGTGTAATATTTATTAACAGTGGGTGAAATATTACTGGAAACTTTCGCAAACATTGCAATTATTTATTGAAGACTACTCAAGTTTAGTTTCCAAAATGTTTTAATTGATGGACAAAATATATCAATGCATTTGCTGAACAACTTAAAGTCTAACTGCCAAGAATATTCATAGCGACAAGATTGTACAGGGTTAATCAAACCAAATTTATTACTGAAATTGGAAACTCCATCGAATCTTACACTTCATTAGAAGTAAGATTTTCTTTAACAATTCTGATATGCACTTTAAGTCACTGTCTCGATGCCGAAACCTTACTATCAGAGGCATATGCTACTTTCAAAAGGTATGTTTGTTTGAATATTTGCTAAAAATACAGTTTTGAAAAAAGAGCTTTAAAATCGTGGATGGATTTTTTTAATTTTTATCATTTAGTGTGAAGTTAAAATTTTAAGTAACAACACTAAATTCAAGCGGTGAATTATTTTTTAAGAAGTTATAACTTCACACCAATTTTAGATACATAAATTTAGAAAATTAGTAAAAGTTTAAAAAAAAAGTTTTTGGAATGACAGCAAAAATTAAGTCTAGTTCGCTTTCAAAAATCCCTAAAAAAATAAATATATAAGAAATAGGAAATATAATTAAAGGATTTTAAAAATTTTCAAAGCGTTTTTATTCATACGTCGACAACGGTTATAAAACAGATATACCAAAATGCAATTTCCCATCTTCTCCGACAATTTTACAAGACACTGACATGATTTTAACAGACAGACGGAGAAACATTAATAGATGTTCTTAAAACGAAAAATAAAACACCTTGAATTTGTTCCCATCATTTTACTTACCACTCCTTTCTTAAGCTGTCATTGTTTAAGATTGTAGATACGATGCGACTTCCATAAGCGGGTGGATTCGAATACATGCCACGAACCAATAAAGTAAATTGTGACAGCACAGCCTCTTTGCAAGCCGGATTATTTGAGACAACGGTTAAATTACCCACACGTTCGCAATAAAGTCCGAAATTTTTAGCAAACGACTGCGAACAAAACAATTCAAAACCACGTTTTACGAAATATCTAACAGCCCAGGCATCATAGTCAGGATCACCGCTAGCAAAACCTTGATAGGCTGAATCGAAGAAAGGGAACAGTCTCTTGCGTTCCATAAGATCAGCAATTTGGACCCATTGTTCTTGTGAAGGGTCACAACCGGTGGGATTGTGAGCACAGGCATGTAAAATAATAACAGCTCCCTCAGGTGCCTTTTCCAAATCAGCCAATAAACTGTCAATGTCAAGAACACGTTTACTTTGGTCCCAATAGCGATATGTGTTCGGCTGCTCGAAACCCGCATCCATAAAAACCTTGTGATGATTTTCCCAAGTAGGATCAGAATAATAAAATACTTTACGATTCATTTGGCGACGCAAAAATTCTGCGCCAATACGCAAGGCACCTGTACCTGACAAAGTTTGTACGCCAAAGCCCTAAAATAATACAAAAAAAAATTAAGAAAACACTTAACCGCGTATAAACTTAATTACATACCCTGTTATCTTTTAATGCTGGCGAATCTTCTCCCAATAGCAAAACAGTTGCTGCTTTCGTAAAAGCTTCATTACCTGTTAATACAATTATAATGTTTGTAAGTTGATAACTCTCTAAACAATTTGTTTAACTAATTATCGCAAACATCAACAAGAACAACAAATACTACTCAAGCTAATAATGTTTGCACAGCTAAATTATTTGTAAATTAATAACAAATCTCAATACCCAAGGATACGACTACATGCTTTTATTGAGTGTACATTGAATAAACATCTGTAGAAACACTTACCTAAAACAGGTAAATATTCATGATTTATCGTTTCATCGCTAGCAATTTGAATCTCTGTTTTGCGAACCACAGGCAATACCCATGGCTTTCCTTCACTAGTTCGATAGGCTGCAAGTTAAAAAAAATATATCAACAAATAATTAGATAAGGGAATTAATAATTGAGTTAAAGTAATCTACTCAACGATAATATTGAAATAAAATAAAGTGTGTTACTAAAAGCTTATTTTTAACGTTACGAGGGCAAATCATTAATGGTTTTCAAAACTAAATATTCAATGATAACAAGTAAAAGTGCCTATATTCGGGTGTAGCGAATCTCATACTTGGGATTTTTTCATTACGATTACAATTTCAATGGCATTTTGTGAAATAATGACAATGAAAAAAAATTAACTACCATTTAATGCTAATGATGTTTTTTAATTATAATTTTTTAATGGCAATAAAATATTAATGAAAAGTTTTAATTATTAACTACAATTGTATAATTAAATAATTGTTTTGATGAATTACAAATTTATGATAGCAGAACCTGCAAAAATCACTATGCATAAAATAAATAATTATGGAGCGATTTTAAGTGAGACAAGTCTTAGAATTTATGTCTGAGATCTAAAGTCACCTAAGACTCCAGCTGCTTATTACTTTCAAGAAAACATAAATATGTTCCTACTATAGGGTTTCATTTATCCTGAAAATGTTAAAATAGATATATTTCTCCAAACTTTTATGATTAAAATGCAAAATAATACTCTATTATACTTTAACGTGTTTACTTAATATACACAGACAAGGAGTACCGTTTATTAATGCCAATGCTTTGCAACTATTTAATCATTAGTCAATGATAATGACTTTGTTGTTAAACTTATTATCAACGAAACCTTTTCATTAAAAAGCATTAGCATTAGTAAAAATAATTGTAATGCTAATGAAATTGACAATTATTTTTTTAAATTATTAATTACTCATATGTATGCCGAATCTTATATTTTCTTATTTTCTTAAAATATAAGGTGATTAAAAGACTTATTTATAAATTAGTTAAGCATTTTAGGTTTTGAAAGAAATTTTTAATTTTCTTTATTTTAAGTACAATTTTTTGGGAAAATTTAAATTTGTGGTGCACTTTTCGTGAATTTAAATATTTTGGTAAAATTGTAATTGTTTAATGAATTTCCATTTTTTTGCTAATCTAGAGTTTTTGCTGTATTTTCGGTTTTAAACAAAATTTATAATTTTTTATTGCAAAAATAATTTTTTTTAGCAAAGATTAATAATTTTGGTAAAATGTTGGTGAGTATGTAATATTTCGGTAAATTTTAACTCGTTTAGTTATATTTCAATTACCTGGTAAATTATAGTTTTTGCTTTCAATAAAACAAAGCAAAAAACAACAATAACGAACATAAAAGCATAATACATTTTTAAAAACGTAAGGAAAATAGAGACGCTCGTTCTCCTTTTTTTTGTTTTGTCATATCTCTACCACTTATGGACCGGCGTTGTTAATTTAAATAACACCTCTTTCGAAACTATGTCTTTAGCTTATCTGGAGAAGTTGCAAAACTAATTGAAAGCCGATTAGGGACCGACGGACGGATATCACTGAATCGACTCCCCCATGTATAAGGATCAATAATATACATATTTTATGGGGTTTGAAATAAATATTGTAAAAATTACAAACAAAATGACCAACTTAGTAATTGGCCTTTAAATATTCACGATACTAAACATTTCTAAAAATGGCGCTGAAGAAATCAAATAAGAGGTCATCTCTGCTATAAAAACTAGTTGAAGAAAGAAAAGCATCAACAGAATTAGGCCATACCGGTTGTTTTGTCATTTTAAAGACTTTAGGCAGAGCTAAGATGTTTTTGGGTTTTTTTTGTGTCGACTCGATGTTGTTTTCGTTCCGTCGAAAAGTAGCAAGCTTTTGATTGGCACCATCAAGTCCTTAATTTTCTGGAATAAATTGTTTTCAGTTCAATTGTATGAAATTTCGTTTCTGACGACCATTACGCGGCGGCGGAAACGCGGCTATACATGATTATTCATTAAGACAACAGAAATGTTGTTAAGTTGTGAATCGCCTAACTTAAGGAAGCCAAAATTTTAATCTGATAATTTAGCCCCTTGTACAGGATGTCTGCCGGTAAGGTATACTACTTTGTTTGTTTATAATGTAATCCTGGATGTATGCGATGTCGCATACCACATGCTAATCAATCCCAAAGCATGCAGTTGTGGCGTTAAAAAGTTTTCTATAATATCACGTTATCGCTCTCCATTCACCATTACCGTTACGCTGTTTTCATTTTCAAAAAAGTAAGGTCCAATGATTTCTCCTGACCAAATTCCACTCCAGACTATGATTTTTAATGGATGCAAAGGTGACTGGTGAATAATATGAGTGTTTTCCATTGCCCAGAAAAGTGGGTACTATTCTGTTTATACAAATATCCATCCATCCATCACTCATTATGATTTTTTCATGAAAATCTTATTGGCATGAATATCTTATTGGCATATATACGGCGGCGTAAACGGTCTTGTGAAAGAAGCGCTTGTGTCAACTGAATCTTAAATGGAAACAAACAAATCGAATTGAAAAGTCGAATTGAGGTTAACGGATTATTTTGAACACTTTCTTCTGCAGCAGTAATGTTTTCAGCCGATCTTGCGGTACGTTCGTTCTTGGGACTATCACCCACAGACCGTATTTTGAGTCATTCTTTATAGTTGTACAAGTGAAGCTGAAAACCAAATATCTTCTTTCAGCGAAAGCTCTCCTTACTAATAAAAAAGATTGCAGAGCAGACTCCAAGGAGAAAAATAAACAACTCAAACTGACCCCAAATATCTTCATTACATCAAAGATATACATATTCCGACAAAAACTCTATTTTAAGAAAATAAACACACAATTCCTTTGGTAAAGGGCACAGCCAAATATAGCACTCTTACTTGTTAATGCTTATATTGTTTATAATGTTTACAAAAAAATTATTTTCTCAGCATGAGCGCGCATAAAATTATTAATTGGACTCAATTATGTGTGCATTTTATTTTAAAGGTTGAACAAATGGAATTTATTTTAAAAAAATATATGGTGGGTATTGTTGCATACACAAATTATAGTATAACGCGTTGCATTTACCAACGCAGCTGCGCTTTTATTGTCGTTGTCATTAAAGATTTTAATCTCGTTCGTCTGCAAAATATTGTCCACTTACTAGAAACAAATCGTATATGTAACTTATTAAAGTGCATTTGTTTTTTTTTTAATTTCGAATTAATAAATAAATTACTTTAATTTTTCATGAGGTAGCATTTTTTAAATAAGTTGTATTAAAAAAGCAAGCAAAAGCAGTTGGAAAATACTGCGAAAAAGAAACGTTTTTGTTCAGCTTGTTCTTTGCAAAACGTTTCAAATTGGTATTTTATTTCTCTTTAAATTTTATTACCCCAATTAATTTCAATATAAAAAAACTCTTTTTTATAATATAAATCAATAAATCAAACGCTGAAAAAATAACTGTTATTTATTGTCATGATAATTTAGCAAAAGAGAAAATATTTTTTTGCTAGCGAGAAAAAACACGTTTTACGGACGGTTATCTGCACGTCTCTCCACTTTGAAAAGATAAGAAAAATGAAATTTTACAACACTATTTTATTTCGTTTTTAGCATAGTTCAGCTCACCGGACTGAGCTCACTTTAGCGACGAATTTCTTGTTCCTTTACCATTCAAAATGCTTAGGTAACTTATTAAAGAAATGTATGTGGCTACAATGTACTTACATAAATTTAGTAACTTATTTGCCACAGTTGCACATTTATGTTTAATTCGTACTTTTGCCAAAAATAATTTCTATATAAATAAACAAAATTTTAAAACGTTTAAAGAAGATATTTTATATATTTAATAACATTTACATATACATTTACATATTTTGGTTCATGTTATAAGAAAAGGTAAAAAAATTTATTACAAGTTATATTCTGTTTTGTGTTTGTGGCCAACCGTACTAAAAAATGCAACGATTTTTATCGCTTATATCGTATACATATGTGTGTATATATACAAATTTAATTTAAATATATTATATATGTAAAAAATTGGGCATAAAGAAAAATATTGTTTTTTCTACATTTTAAATTAAATTAGAAACTAAAAATTTAGCAATTTAGGTCTTAATAAAAATTTTTCCTTATCAATGTATAACACAAAGCACAATCAGCTGTTTCCGTACGGAAAGTGCGATCAGTTTCCTACTTTCGTCTAACCAAATTAATGTTGATATGAGTTATAAGTATTCTAGTATTCTTATTTACAAAGTTAGTTGGTTAAATAGATGATGTTTATAAAAATACACAACTAAGGTAGATAGATGCGAAGAATGCTGATGAAGGTCGTAGCGGTTCAGAAAGTGCAGCATTTCATTCTGCTAGCGTCTAATTTTTCTTGTTTTCTTTGGAAAACGTCCCCACACATTTGTAAAATAAATTTTCTTTCTAAAAAAAGATTTTTAGAAATTAAAAATAAATGAACTTAAGCCAAAATAATTTCTATTCATTTATAATATTCACAGTTCAAAAAATAATTCAAAAATTAAATTATTTTTAATTTTTTTGCAAATCTGAAAAAATTCAAAATGGTAAGATTTCTCAGGTGTCAAAATAAATATGCCGACCACTATAGTTTCAAAAAAAATGGGGTTTACTACTGAGTAAATGAACTAAAGGTCAGAGTTGTTTCACAAAGAGTGAACTGAACTACTAAGCAAACGAACATTAAGGCCACCTTAGTTGAATAAAGTGATTTGAACTGAAAAAAGTAAAAGTGATATCCTTGATTAGGCCGAATCTTATATACCCTTTACCACATATGTATGTATAACCACATGTACCATACTGCAGATTTAATAGTTTAAATAAAAATCGGCATAAATTTTTTTCTCAACAATTATGTTTTTTAAATACGCATTATTTTCGAAAAGTTTTGCTTAGGTTTGTTTTCCAAGTTTAGTAAATGAAAAGGTTACTGTATCAGATCCTAGTTTATTTAAGTGGTGAATAAGTAGTATGTGGTGAAAAGGGCACCAACCTTTCTTACCTTTTTCATTAACTTTTTATTAAAAACACAATCACCCGTAGGAATACAAATAAAATTTGAAAAAAAGGTATAAAAAACTGGAGGAGGCCATGGTGTTTTGCCTGCTGCCTCGAAGAACTCGGACCGATCTTGTTTTTGTTTGATTTTTCAATAGCAAAATTTTCGAAACTACGGCTGATCGATTGGCGTATTTAAATTTTCTGTAGCTCATCTAGTGTGTTGGCAAAATTGATTTTAACATGAACACGGACGGACGGATAATATAAAGGGATCATTACGTTTTGGTAACGACAGTAGCTTGAGTTTTAAGGCAGTAAGCGGGTACCAAAAAGCAATAAGTTTTTTATAGAAAATCATACAGTGCTATCTTCGAATGTTAGTAAGATAAAAACTTTTTATTTTACTTTTTTATTTTTTGTTAGTAACATTCCATATTTAGATTTAATATATCAGATTTGCAATTAAAAAAATGGAACAAAGTGTGCAAAAAATCGCCTCTCATATAACCAGCTTTTTCATACAAACTCTTACGTAAGCAAATCAAATTCGATTTCTGGAAACAACATTTTTCTTTTTTACTTCAAGGTCATATATAAAGTATTTTTATACATCACTTTCCTTGCAAATTTTTCACCTGCACTAAAGGATATAAAAAATCCAAGTTTATTAGTGTGTCCGCCAGCCGCTTAAAAGTTTAAAAAGTACGAGGGAGGTCTTACATTCGACTACGGTTAAATCCGGTTAGTATGAATGTTAGAGGCATTTAGAACCTATTAGATTCAACTATACTTATGAACAAAAGAACAATCGTGTATTATTTAAATGCGTTTTTGTTTTAGTGTTTATAATGGAACGTTACAACCCATGAATCGTAATGTTTTAGGTTTGTTGTAATCGTTCCATTATCGGGATAAGTTAATAGTTGTAGAGTTTGAAAAAGTTTATATTAAATCAAAAGAGCAAATGAAATGATGTGTTTTGTAGTGAATAACCGGAATAAAGCGGTTCATGAAGATAAGTATTAAAAAATAAATTGCTCATTTGAAATCAAAAGCAGTGTTCTATGACGCAAAGTGAAAACAAGATGATAAAGTTAAACAAAAATAACAAAAAATAAGTAAGAGTGCTATATTCGGCTATGCCGAATCATATATACCCTTCACCATCTATGTAAATCTAGCTTATTGAAGTATCACCAATCAAAAAAGCAAATATTGCGGTGACAGAGAATTAAAAAATAAAAATTCGATATTGCATATATATAATTTTACATAAAAATGACATCGGCTCTTTAGGGGTTAAGCATTTTTAAATAATTTTAGTATTTCCTTAAACATCTCTTCAAAACACTTAAAATGATACCTATATTGATATTTACAAATATTTTAAAAATTCAGACCTCCGTAATTAGCGAGCGCCAATTTTTTCACTTGATGTTTTTATTTTATTTTCAATTCTGTATCGCCCCATTTATTTATTTTTTTGATTGGCGTTAATTTATTTATAACATGAAAAAATAACATGAAAAAATTAGGGGTAGGCATGCTGTTTTGCCTGCTGCTTCGAAGGAAATGGACCGACCGATCATGCTAATTTCCAATAGCACCTCTTTCGACACTATATCTGATCAATTGTTTTTTTTTTTGTGAAATCAAGTTTGCCGAGGCAAACGGACGAACAGACAGACATAGCTCCATTGACTTGGCTATGCATAAGAAGTCAGAATATATATAGACTTTATGGGGTCGGAAATGGATATTGAAGAAATTACACATGGAATGGCAAACTTATATTTACCCTTTTTCCACTTTTTGTGGTGAAGGGTATAAAAAAATAAATTTACAAAAAATTCTATTATACGTTAAATTGAAAAATTGAGCCTTGAAAACAATTAATATATTAAACTGAAAAACATGCACTTTGAGTATGTATGTATATGTGATGTTGTAAATGTGAATCAATCAATATTTTAATTTCAGTAAAAAACGATAAATCACGGATAAGATAATAAAGAAATATGATTAAATTGATTCTTTTTTAATTTTGTTCAGCTTTAATAAAAAATTGCAGAACAAAATTCAATTTATAAAAAAATTTATTTAAATTTAAAAATAATGAATTTATTGCCGATTAATAATGCAATATGCGTTCGTCCATCGTTTAGAAGAGTATATGTTAGACATGAAAAAGCTACTGATGTTGCAACATTTGAATTACAATCATAATATTGCTCGTTAAAAAAAACTCACAAAGAGATTTAGAACATACATATATTAGATTTTTTGTGCAAGCATCTTTGCAATACAGAGAGGCTTAATCATTCATTCAATTAAGCGAATTTCGCTGATAAGATTTCATAACATTTAATAATTGGACGTACAATATCACATTTTGCACTCATGCATGTCATTTTTATTTTATATTTTAATTTTTAATTATTTATTTAACATTTGTATGTGTTCTTGCAGAGTGTAACGTAATTAAAACAAATTTGTCATTAAAATAAGTTTAAGATTAAAAAGTTTCTTATTAGCAAATGTTAAGCAGCTATAAATAGGAATTTATTGTTCGTGAAATTTTTGATAATTAAAGTAATTACACTGTACAACACACCAAAAAATTACAAGGTCCGGGCTATAAATTCTGATAGAGGAGACTAAAAAAAGATATACGTGTATCGGCGTTTTGAAAGTTTACATCTGGATTTCATTTGAGAGGGGGTTAAAGTTTCCCAGCTCTGGCACATTCTTATTGTTAAACGGCATAAGAAACCATGTGACCCTTACATTTTAGGTAAAAAATGTTTTCAGCAAATTTATGTAAAATGTTACGGAGAACATTTTTGTAGAAATGTTAACCCTCTAACTCCTCAAGATTTGGGTCTTTTTTGTCCTTCTTTTAAAAAAGAGCAAAAAACACCATTAAAACAGAGTTTTAGAGGCTTAAATGTTCTACAAAAATGTTACCCGTTAAATTTTACTATAAGTCCCTGAATACACCAAAAAGGAAAATTCAACCATAAAGTCAGAAATAAGACGCAACAAAAGCGAGCTTAGGGTTAATTTCGCATTTATTAAGAATTTTGTTGTAAATCAAATTTGGATAGCATTAATTACATTTTTTTTTAGCTCTAGGCAATTCCACTTCATTATCATACAATATCCAACATATTTCAGCGATAAGCGAATGAATGCTTTTACCTTTATAGCGTTCTTCAATGGGTGCGCATGTCTGATGAAATTTTTCATCATGCTCATCAGATTCTGTTGACAACTGGTTCTCAAAGTAATCCATATGGGAATTTAAAAAATGAATTTTTGTTGACATATGAACGCAATAAAAGGTTCCTGTTTCAGCGATGGTTCCATCAACATAATGACTAGGACTTCGAAGTTGTAGCACAGGTACTGGGAGTTCGTCAGAATGCGGAAATGGCAGCATGGCTGATGGCACAGTTTTGTATACAAAACTCTTTCGCCTATATCTATTCAATTTTAATATGGAAATATTTTGGAACACGTAGCACGTAGCGTCATTATGTTCACCTGGATTTAACCACCGCATAGGAATACCAAACTGCATTTTTAAAAATAAGAAAAAAAACATCAAGTGAAAAAATTGGCGCTCGCCCATATCTACCGGGGTACGGAGCTTAAAAATTTTCCAATTTTTTTAAATATCAATATGGATATCATTTTAAAGCTTTTGAAAAGATCTTTAAGGAAATAGCATTAAGAGCTGATGAAATTTTTATGTAAAATAATATATATGCAGTACCAATTTTTTTTTTAAATCTCTGTCACCCCAATATTTGCTTTTTTATTGGAATTACTTCACTGAACTAGATTTACATATACTATATGGTCAAGGGTATATAAGATTCGGCATAGCCGAATATAGCGCTCTTACTTGTTATTAACAATCTTTAAGGGGAGAAATAATTTTGCGAAGTAATTGAAAATGTATTTATGGCCTCAATAAGGTGTTGTTTTATCATTATTCTGGCTGAAAACAATTATTTTACGATTATAAAAAATACAGATTCAAGGGGAATACATACTCATATAATAAATGCCTAGGACCACTACTTCATAGAATTAAGTATTCTTCACATAATTTATATCCAAAACGGGAACTGAAAACAAATTTTTTTGGTTTTTGTTTTAAATGTAAATTGTATGTAGAAATTATCGTTACTAATCTGTTAGTAAAAAAAGCCTTTGCTGAATATGGTTAACACCATCGTTAATCGTTCTAGTTGCCAATAATGGAAGGAATGGCCCCGTTGATGGAACACTAAAATAATTTATAGAAAATATTTTAAAGCTTTTTCAAGTTTTAACAGTTTGTTATTCTAGTACCCAAAATTGTGGAATTTTAACAACCACAATTACTAATTACATTATTTTGTACATCCAAATTAACCTGGGGTGGAATCGTTACATCCGTGAACGTACAACACGTATCGTAAAAATACTTTTTTCGGATTATGACATACGTTAACGAATGGTAATTAACAATAACGCAGATTATAACATACGTTATCGTATACATACATAAAAATTTCATCAGCTCTTAATGCTATTTCCTTAAAGATCTTTTCAAAAGCTTTAAAATGATATCCATATTGATATTTCAAAAAATTGGAAAATTTTTAAGCTCCGTACCCCGGAAGATATGGGCGAGCGCCAATTTTTTCCCTTGATGTTTTTTTTCTTATTTTTAAAAATGCAGTTTGGTATTCCTATGCGGTGGTAAGATCCAGGTGAACATAATGACGCTACGTGCTACGTGTTCCAAAATATTTCCATATTAAAATTGAATAGATATAGGTGAAAGAGTTTTGTATACAAAACTGTGCCATCAGCCATGCTGCCATTTCCGCATTCTGACGAACTCCCAGTACCTGTGCTACAACTTCGAAGTCCTAGTCATTATGTTGATGGAACCATCGCTGAAACAGGAACCTTTTATTGCGTTCATATGTCAACAAAAATTCATTTTTTAAATTCCCATATGGATTACTTTGAGAACCAGTTGTCAACAGAATCTGATGAGCATGGTGAAAAATTTCATCAGACATGCGCACCCATTGAAGAACGCTATAAAGGTAAAAGCATTCATTCGCTTATCGCTGAAATATGCTGGACATTGTATGATAATGAAGTGGAATTGCCTAGAGCTAAAAAAAAATGTAATTAATGCTATCCAAATTTGCTTTACAACAAAATTCTTAATAAATGCGAAATTAACCCTAAGCTCTCTTTTGTTGCGTCTTATTTCTGACTTTATGGTTGAATTTTCCTTTTTGGTGTATTCAGGGACTTATAGTAAAATTTAACGGGTAACATTTTTGTGGAACATTTTAAGCCTCTAAAACTCTGTTTTAATGGTGTTTTTTGCTCTTTTTTAAAAGAAGGACAAAAAAGACCCATATCTTGAGGAGTTAGAGGGTTAACATTTCCGCAAAAATGTTCTCCGTAACATTTTACATAAATTTGCTGAAAACATTTTTTACCTAAAATGTAAGGGTCACATGGTTTCTTATGCCGTTTAACAATAAGAATGTGCCAGAGCTGGGAAACTTTAACCCCCTCTCAAATGAAATCCAGATGTAAACTTTCAAAACGCCGATACACGTATATCTTTTTTTGTCTCCTCTATCAGAATTTATAGACCGGACCTTGTAATTTTTGAAAAAATTTGATTTTGTTGTACAGTGTTATTTGTCAAATATAATGTTGAAATATATTGATAGAATAATTTCCTTATCTATATTCAGGCTAGCTTTATAATTTAAATATAAATTCTGGCTTATGGCCACTACGGCTAGCTCGGACGTAGTCTTAACTGGAGGTCCATTTTTTGATGACTTTTTCCAACATTTGTAGCCGTATATCGGCAATAACGCAACGAATGTTATCCTTCAAGTGGTCTATCGTTTTGGACTTATCGGCATAGACTAGGGACTTTACATATTACGTCTAGCGGAGTTAAACCCTTGGAAATATGAAACTATGGCGTAACAAAAAGTTTCTTGAAATAAATCAATTGTAGCACAAGCTATGTGACAAGTTGCGCCGTCTGCGCACCATGGTTGTTCAATTCATGAAGGAAGAAGTCAGTAATCACGGCTCTATAGCGTTTACCATTGACTGTAACGTTCTGACTAACATCTGTTTTAAAGAAGTACGGACCAATGATTCCACCAACCAATAACGGTATAGCAACAAACACTTGAAGCAAAGACAATAAACTTATAAACATGTTGCACTTCCATAAATTGTTGTGGCAGTAGTAAGTTTTGTTGTGGATTTTTCTTAAATCCACTTGTATTTTACAAAAGAGATAATTTAACTTATTGGGGATAAGATAAAAAAATGAGAACACTTATTATTTATGTTTGTTTGCAATGCAAACAGGCAGTTTAAATTTATATTGTTAATAGTGATAATATAAAATAAATCTTTTTTTAATTAGCTGGAATTTTATCTCAGCAAAAGTGAGCTATTTTTAAATCTAAGCTTTTGTATGCAAACAAAAGTTTACACAGTAGTTTGAAAACGATTTATTTTGGACAAAATTCGTTTACAAATATAGGATTAGGCTCTCTCAAGTATTGGCTGTGCTCACAGAATATTTTCCCTTATATTTTCCCTCTTGTCTCTTACCGCTGCTTTCATGAAACATCTAATAATTTCTGCTTTTTTAAAGGTTCAGAGTGCTACATCTTATTAAATTTATTGTCTTTCCAAAAACAGCAGTTTTGTTTATTAACGTAATCATTTTACCAAAAGAGAGCTTGACCGTTAAAAAAAATTCGTTTCTGAACATCAGGATCAACGGTCATCTTGTCTTGGGGCCGTTCTCCGAATCTACGCCTTGCTAGGTGATCGTAAGACTTCAATTCTTGCACGAGTTGGATTTTGTAAGCACTCAAACCAAGTTCTTTCCGCAAATCTTTCATAAAGTGGATGGACACATATCCAACTATTGTGAACAATGGCGGATACAGCAGCAATGACTTCTTCTGTACGCACTGTACGACGTCTCTGTGGGTGGGAAAACGTTCTATAGTTAATCGATAGATAATAGTTTGGCAAAATACAACAAATTACATCAACTGTAGGAACACCCTTTAATTTCCAAATCCTCAATTTTATACTTATTGTTATTCAGGTTCTTTGCAAATTTCAAGCGTCTGGGTAAAAGTGTTTAAAAGAATGGCCATGAACTTTTGGAGCACCCTTTAATTTATAATTTTGAAAATTTATGCCTGTTATTATAACGGTCATAGTAATCGGCATTTTGTCCACTTTTCAAGCGTTTTCTATAACGGTTCAAATGATAGGCCCACATAGGTCAATTTGCGTCACCTATGTGGACACTCTTCAATTTTTATATTTATTTTTTTATTACTTTTTGCTATTGGCAGCTATAGTGAAACTCAATTTTTTTTTAATTTTCAATTTTAGAACATGTATGTTGTATGGGGACACCGTTTTTCAAACGGGTCCAATCTGTAACGGGTCCAATGCATAACCTTTCAAATAAGGAAAAAAAAACTTCAAAATCGGTTTAGAAATGACTGAGTTATGCAGGCACAAACATAAAAGGACAACATTCAGTCGACTTAAAAACTTCATCCTTTTTTTCGATTAATAAACAAAAGCGTCTCCTCAATGGAAATACTTTTGCACTAACGAACAATTGGTTTAACTGTCATGGTGCCTTGGCATGAATAAATAATATGTAACAGATGTTATTAAAAAAACATCGTTGCGCTTGTTGTAAAACCTGATAGTATTCAGTATTTTAAATATAAAATATGTATTTTATTTGATCTATGTTTATTTCAAATTTTTTTTTTTTTTTTTTTTTTTGGCTTGAGGTCGTTTGTGTGCAAAACAATTAGAAATTAATAGAAATCATCTAACGTTCGTTTGTTACTTTTAATATGTTACAAATATTTGTGTGACTTTTAATTGTGTTGTTTATTATTATAGTATTTAAGAACCCCTGAACTTGATTATCAAAGCTAATAGGAATATTAAGTAAATAAAAAAAATCAATTTGATATAATTGTGGTTTTAATATATTTTAAATATTGCAACTGACCTCAAGACAAACTAAAACAAAACAAGTAAGAGTGCTATATTCGGCTATCCGAATCTTATATACCCTCCACCGTATATGAAAATCTCTATAACATTTTCTATATCTTTAAAGCTTTAAAATGATACCCATATTGATATGTTAAAAAATATGGTGCATAATAGTACTTTTCTTTGAAAAGTTAAGAAGCCCATAACTCGGAAAATACGTGCTTACCCCAATTTTATAAATTGTTGTTTTGTTTTTCTTATTTTTTAATTCCTTATCGCCCATTATATATTTATTTATTTTTTTATTTTATTTTTTTTTTTTTTTGATTGGAGTTATTTTACTAAACTAGATTTTTCCAAATGGTATTTAAAATTTAGGTTTTACCCGCTGCATCGAAGGACATGGACCGATCTTGCTGAATTTTCGAAAGTATCGAAAATACGACTGGCGTATTCAAAATTTCTCTAGCTCATGTAAAGGGTGTGAAGATAGCTCCGTCAGTTAGCTTCGTTTTAGACAACCCTGTTATTGTTTACATACATCTCACTCAGAAAATGTTAAGTTAACAGAGTTGAATTTTTCTTAATTTTATTACTAAAAACCTATACAAATTCTGAATATAACCTTTACAGTTCTGAAATCTATCATGTCGAGGCTTTCTCCCCCAGTAGTCCGCTAAGCCGCACCTTTTCAATTTTGACCCATTTTTGGGCATTTGATAAATACCTGTTTAAAAAAAAAATAAATTTTTCGACCTCTTTTTAAAAATCCTTATATTTTGACTTTGTATATTTTGCTATTAATATATAAACTTAATTTTATATGCATTTATATTCTTTTTAATTAATATTTTTATTTTTCAAACGCATTTGTTAACATAATTCAACTCTGTTAACTTAACATTTTTTGAGTGAGATGTATGTAAACAATAACAGGGTTGTCTAAAACGAAGCTAACTGACGGAGCTATCTTCACACCCTTGCTCATGTAGTGCCTTGGCAAAATATATTTCATCATAAACGCGGACGGGTAGACGGCCATCGACTTGGCTATGCATAAGAACTCAAAATATACATATATACTTTATGAGGTCAGAAATGGATATTGCAGAAATAACAAAAGAAGGACAAACTTAGATATACCCTTTTTTCACCTGTGTTTTTTTTAATTCTTACTAAATCATATTGGGATATAATATTCCGAACTTTAAATATTCCGAACTTTAAATATGTAAAGTTTTGATCTACTTTTATTTTGATGTCACAGATCTATTTTTTAAATAAAGATTTTTTCCATTATAGTGTCGCTTTAAGTAGTTTAATGGATTTTTATAAAATGTAGTGAAAAAAACAATATCACATAAAATAAAATAAAAAACAATTGAATAAACTGATAGTGGAAATATAAACTGATAACCCTAAATAATTTCACATTTTCTAAAAAAAATATTATTTTCAACAAACGTATTTTTTAATACTAAAAAACTATGTATTTCTATGAAGTAATATGTATTATGATTGTGATCATGGCCACCTTACAGCACGATGTGAAATTATATGACGAAAAAAAAACAAAAATATCACGAGATTTTTAAATAACTAATATTGTTTTGATCTTTAATTTATAGTATTGCTTTTAAGTTTGTAGTTAAGCTTGTGTGTATGGAGAACAATAATTAATTATCTACAACAGTGAGACTTTGTTTTATACCATAGCATGCGATTTCCAGATAAATATTTGGAATGGATATTTACTGCCGTTGAGGAACAAGTCGAACTTATAGCTGAAGTGTGCATCTTACAGGTTGAGCAAACCGGTTGTTGTTATTTTTAATTCTTACCTATCCCCTAACCTCTTAGTTGATAAATTCATGTCTATAAAAAAACAAATAAGAGTGCTATATTCGGCTATACCGTACCTTATATAGCCTTCACCTTATATGTAAATCTAGTATAAGATTCGGATAAAGCACTCTTATTTGTTTGAACTGTAATTGGCAGACACGTCAAATTTGTACAGTGTCAGTAATGTATTAACATCTGTTACTGCTGTTACATAGAGGTTTTGAAGCCCGTTTTGCTATAGCAAACAACGAAAACATTTCACATAAAGTGAGTTCTATCCAAAAAAGCTTTTCAAAGCTTCAATCTACTCTACTTCTGATTTACATATTCAGATCTCAATTCCTTGCTTTTGGCAAACTAAACGAAATACGCAGTGTAATAGCACTCGGTATTTTCAAAGAAGCGCGTATACAGAAGTTATGAAATGAAATTGTTGTATATTTCTACTCTGACGCCTCCACATAATAAATTATACGTTTATTTTAATAATTTGTTTCAAAGTTTGTGCTTTGAAAAAATCTTCAAAATAAAAACGTAGTTAATTTTCCATCTCCGTTTATACACAAAACTAGAACAAGATGATTCTCTTCGTCAATCAGTGTTGCCGTTTGGTTGCATTTTTTGTAACTTTTAAAGGCTTCACGTAACATGTATAATTTTTGTTATATTTGGCCAAATTTTCCTAACTTTTGGTACAGGCAAAAAATAAAGTAATAACCCTGTTCAATTAGAGAGAAATCGCCAAATGTTTTTTGTTTCAAGTGAGAAATTATATGGACTGTACTTAATTCGTGGGGTACGTACTATGTTCGTACTTTCGCAAATTGTTTGCAACTTTAGTTATTCCGCTTAAAAAATTTGATGTAAAAGAAAGTTTTTATTTAATTGCGTTGAAGAAGTACCAAATTATATTATGAAAAAATTGTAAGTTATTTTATGTTGAAGTTTTTAGCAAATAAAACTCTAATTTGTCTTTGATAACGGTTAAACGGATTTATTAACAAAAATCCTGCTTTAAATAATTTTGAAGTTTTCTTCAATACTGATTTAAATAGTCTTGAGAATCATCAGGCAGAAATTTTTTTTCATAGGTTTTACTCCTTTTTTATTTTGTTTGTAGCCTTATATTCCATGAAATATGGAATAAGACTTTTTACTATATTTAATATAAATACCATTAAATTATTTACGTAAAATTTCAGCATGTAAATTTAATGAAAAAATATAACTTTTTTTGTAGGATAAGCGTAACTTTTTTCTGTCTTGTGCTGGCAACACTGCTGTTAATATTTTTAAGCACGCTTTTGAACGAGTTTAAAAAAAATGTCATAATTAATTCTTTAAAGTAGATTTAATAAATCAAATAAAATCATTTTAATTTAAAAATCGAAACAGATAATAATTTCACACACAAAAAGATGTTATTTTTGATTATTGTTTTGTGATACTATAAATTATGAACTGGATTATTTGGGTATATTTGCGGTATATAAATATTATAATTTTTCTATTTTAAAAATAATTTTTTCTCAATCTAAATATTAAAATCTTTAATACATTCACTTTTCAACAAATTTAATAAAGCACGGATCTCAAAAAATTTGTTAAGTGTAATAACCCTTTGCCTTTGTTGTTAGAATGTTATTTTCCTGAAGTTAAAAAAATAGAAAGTAAATTACTTTGATGATGTTTAATTACAAATAATTTACGACCGTCGATATTTAAATCATGTTAATAAAACAGAAAACAGAATTAAAAAACTTGATGCGATGTTAACATTTAAAAATATTTACACATTCCAAATACATAACTTCAAAAAAACTTGTTTATATAGATATACAATTAAAGCTTTGTTTCCATATATAATTTAAGGTTAGATTTACAGATCCATACATACATATCTTCTTAAGGTATGAAGGTTTCTTTATGTTAGCCGCAGGGTAACAAAGAAACGTAGAATAAGGGAAGACTACGAGTTATAAAAAAGAACGATTTTACGGAGTTTGCGGGCACCGCTCCAAAATAAAAAAAGTTGCCTACGGGGTGCAAAATACAATTCTAAGCAAAAAATGTAAAGTGAAAAAATTGGCGGCAATCCTTGGTTTCGGAGTTACGGACCTGTGAAGTTTTTGTATCTAATAAGGCATATATCGAGTATTCGATGGTAGAATGGGACAATATGGGTATCATTGAAAAGGAAATTTAAGGGCCTATTCAATTAAATAGGAAAAAAGTAAAAATAAAATAAAAAATCAGTTATGGCTCCAAAAAACGATTTTTTTCATATAAACATAACTTTACTCAAAAACGAAAGAATTTTCTCCTCTATGGTATAACTAACAGCGGCCTCGCTTTCTAGAGGTTTCTTGTGTAGCCGGCCTTCGGCCGGACGAAAGGATTTTCTCCTCTATGGTATAACCAACACCGGCTTTGCTTTCTAAAGGTTTCCTGCGTAGCGGGCCTTTGGCCGGGCGAAAGGATTTTCTCTTCTATGGTATAACCTATAGCGGCTTCGCTTTCTAAAGGTTTTCTGAGTAGCCAATATATTAAAATCATGGCGAAACACCATAGCATTCGCAAAATAATTCTAATCACCTTACCAATACTACCCATATTGTCTCATTCCACCATAAAATATTCGTTATATACCACATTATACATAAAAATTTTCGAGGTTCGTAACTAGGAAACAAAGGGTTTCCCAAGATATTATCTGTTTACATTTTTTACTTAAAATTATATTTTGCACCTTTATAAACCATTTTTAATGAAGTATTCCGAATAACTTAATTTATTTTTTTTTTTAATTTTCCTGCTTCAATAAATAGGCTCTTAAATTCCCTTTCCAATGATACCTATATTGTGCCATTCCGCCATCAACTACTCGATATATGCCATATTATATATAAAAACTTTGGAGGGCCGTAGCTCCGAAACTAAGGGTTGCCGCCAAATTTTTCACTTTACATTTTTTGCTTAAAATTGCATTTTGCACCCTGTAGGCAACTTTTTATTTTGGAGCCGTGCCCGTAAACTAGATTTAAGCCAAAAAATATATATATTAGGGTTACGGCTCTTAATGGGTTAAGCATTTTTTTAAATGTTAGTATTTCCTGAGAGATCACTTCAAAAGCTAATCATGCCGATATTGATATTGCGATTTTCTCCGAATGGTCGAACGGGATGAAAAAATTAAATGTTGATAATAATCATGATTTATTGTTTATAATTAGTATACGTCTATCAGGCATGTTCTGAATTCCACATAAAATTTTCACTTTGTATTTACCAAAGTATTGTTGCTAAAAAGTAATTTTTTACAAAAACAATGCCTTGAAAAAAACGAAAGTGAAAATTTCGTATGAATTTCAGAACGTGCCTGTATATCTACGTTTTACAATAGAATAGTTTTATAGCATTTCCCAGAAGTTTTACTTGAGGAAATTGGGCTGGAAACTGGAAAATTTTATATTTTCTATTTAGGCTACTTTTAAAGACACTTTTATTTGTCCGGAACGATAAATAGGCGTTTTCTGTAAAAGCTCTAATCGTTTGTTTGAGTGAATCATTCACTGGATTTTGCTTGTTTTGGAATCATACAAGAGAATTATAAGACACGTGACAAGGAATTATGTAACGGGATCTCTGGCGTCACTATCTACATTTTTTTCTTTCATGGACTTAGGCTTGAGGAATTCTGTGGTTAAATTAAATTTTTAAAATGCCGACAATAAAAATTTGACTTTTTTGAATCACGAAATCTTTAAACAAAGATAAACAATCTAATCACAATGGCCCTTTATTTTTAAAAATATCATCTAAATACCTAATAATAATATTGTAATTGAATGTCTGTTTTTATAAAACACATCTTATAATGAAACTTAACCTACAAATAACCTTTGAAGGTTAGATTTAAAGTTAAATAAACAAAAGCAGAGAGAACTTGAGAAAATGTAACAATGTGTTAAAATTATCAAACAAGTAATTGTTTCCTTTTTAGTTTTAAATAGAGAATTAATATGTATGTTTAAATATACCGTTTCATATAAAATAAAAATATTTTTAAAAAGAAAATATATACATTTATATTTAGACACTTTTTCCTCAAATAATAACTGCATAAGAACCAAACACATCAAACATATTTTTGTACATAGATATCAATGCACAAAGATGTATACATATGTTTTAACATATATGCAAGTTTGCGTTTGTAGTAAGATAAATTAAGATATCCATTCTATTTAATATTAATTTTGCATTCATTGAAACTATTACTAATAACGGAAAGGAATACAATATTGGTAGAGAGAAAATGTAACCACGTCAGACTTACCTCCCACACCCAAGTTTGCTTTTTTGGCATGAGTATCCTCTTGAAAGGCACGATTCAAGGCAAACACTTCAATTGCTGGCCCTTTTTCTACACAATCATAAATGGAACAAGACATTTTTTGTAACTGAAACAATAGGCACTAACGAACCAAAATGTATTAACGTGTTACTAAAAGTTCGCCAAACTAGGACTAAGAGTAGCGAATTTTGAAAGGAACTAATTAATGGGTTGAAATTAGTAGTGGGGTGTTCTTTTTTAACTTTGTTGTAATAAACCGGCGAAAAAACACAAATAAAAAAATGTATAAGCGAAATTAAATGACCGTAAGAATTCCAAACACTGCGCTTGCAAACAAATTGTGTGACCGACTGACTGGGTTAGAAAAAAAGGTTTGACAGAACATGAAGAAAAAATAAACGAAAAATAACAAAATAAAACCAACAGAGATAAATAAAAACAATCTGTAATCAGTGTTGCCAGAACATTTCCGTACAAAATCAGTATAATTTAGCAATATTTCTTTGAAAATACCTGTAAAATATACACTTTATTTCAAATATATTCAGTAAATCTTCAAATAAATTTTTCCTTTTTATAAATGCTCGAATGTTTGTAAAAAAAAAAATAAAAATGATATTTGCTTGTAGAATTAAAAAAATCTGTTAAAGTTACGTACTTACTTACTTAAAAGTTCTATCAGATAGAAACTTTTTATAATTATTATTTTTTTAGTTTTGCTAATAAATATCAGATAACAACAGTATTAGCCAATCTATAGATATTACTTTGTCTTAACATTGAAAAATTTTACTGTCATAAACGTAAATCAAAATAACTGCAATATATTTTATGACAATTTGTCAATATAAATTTGTCGTAATATACATATAAAATATATTTCAATATTTTATGAAGTTAAGTTTTAAATAAACTTTAGAAGCAAATTTCCTGGAAAGATATTTGCGATTGCAAATTTTTGTTTCATTTAAAGTCATTATTTTTCGTATGAACTCTTAAAGAGTTGGAGAAGCGTAATAAGAACCAGCATGTTTTATTTTTGATATTTTATTCAAAAACTAACTGGTGATTTTTTTTTTTTTTTTTTTTTTGCTTCTATGTCTTTACTATCACATTCATAAAAAATTAAATAGCTTTGAAATGCGTTTTATGATAACTTTACCATACAAACTTGTCCTAAAATAAATGTCAAATCTAGTTTAATATTTTGTAAATACGATAGTAAAAATTTAAAAATTGTAACTCTTTAAACTCAGAGTCCAATTCCTAGTTTTTTTTTAATCTTGGAAATTTTTTAAGTCGCAAACTGATTTCGTGGCAACAATTATTAATAAATTTTGACTAATTACGCCTGGAAATTAAATATTATTATCAAAATCAACACTTTTAAAAAACCTGATCCAATATTCAAAATTAAAATTTAATACAATCATCAACTATTTTTTTAATTTTTGTTTTATTGCATATCGCATTGGTCTAAAAATTATTTAAGCTGCATAAATGTTTTTGTAATCTATTGTAAAACACTGCGATTTTATGCTAAAAAAATTAAGTCTGTTTTTTGCAATTTGAGAAGTTTTTGTAATCTATTGTAAAACACTGCGATTTTATGCTAAAAAAATTAAGTCTGTTTTTTGCAATTTGAGAAGTTAAAAGCTACAAAATGTACTTCTGGCAACAGTGTCTGTACTAAATGAGAAAGCGAGTAATCAAAACAATATTTATGTCTCCCAAGGATGGGAGTTTTTCACTATATATCTTATCATAGCTTTATAATATATGTACTTCGAAAGCTCTCTTTTTAATCTGGTATTTTTTTATTGTTTTTCAATAAAAATGTTAGTTACAGTGTGTACATAATTGAAATGTACCAACTTGCCGTCCCTGTGAACATTTTCATACTCCAGTGTTGCCAGGAAAAAGTTACGGTTTTCTTTAAAAAAAGGTACATTTTTTTTATTAAAAGTTACATTTGAAATTTTTCTTAAATAAATAGTTATTTAATTTATATCTAATAAAGTAAAAAGTTCCTTCCTTATTTAAATTAACAAGGCAACAAATTAATTTACTAAACAGAAACAACACGAAAATAAATAATAAGTTGTATATACTCCTGAGGATTTAAATTACGACTCAATACTAATATTTCGGTATGGAAAAGTACACGCTATCTCCACTCAATAAAACTAGTTAAAGTATGATTTTTTAATAAATGCAAGTGTGTTATCCAGCGTTGCCAGAAGTTTTGAGAAGAAAATCATCATATACAGAAAAAAAAAATAATATTTTATGGAAACAAATCATAATTTTTCAATACAAAATTTTATACATATCAACATTCATTGTATATATATATAAATTATTATTATTAAGAGTGTACGAAGTTTTACGAAGAACTTTTACTATAATAAATACAGACTTTCATATTTTTAATAATATCTTCGTTAATTTCTAAATTATAGCAGGAATAGTTTCTAATTGCTAAGTAATCGTTTGCGTATAAGATAACTTTGAGAGTGCTGTTGTCTAATCTATTTCTATATTTAGTTTTGTTTAAATTAACTGTTGAGAATATTCGTTTGGCATTTGCTGAAGAAATGAGAAGACTTATTAAGTTTTGAACAAATTTTTACAACACCGGAAAATCTGGAATGTTGTCAGCACGACTTATTTTTGAAACTTTTGACCAAAATTCTTCACAGCTAAGATTATCTAGAATTGTAAAATGATCACTGAATTTTATAAAACGGAGTTCTCTAAATTCGATATCTAAATTTTGAATATACTTTTCACTAACTAAATTTAGAAAATTGTCAGACAATTTTCTATTATAATTTTCTATTTATAATTTTCGAAGGATCAAGACAAGAGAGCTGTTTTAAAAACGTATCCGTAAAATCAAGTCAAAGTCAAGGTCGTTATTGAGACTCATGCTCACATACTCTGTTTGTATAAAATTGTCTAAAATTTCGTGATAATTATATATATTTGCCAGAATGAGCTTTGAAAAATTTTGTTTTGTTTACAACAAGCTGATACAAAACTTATCTTCACTAGGTCTGTTTCTTTACATTTTGGGCAAAGTTCGTGAAAATGAGCGCAAGCATTGTTTTCTCTCAAAAAGAGAAAAAATTATATAAAAATACGGAAACACAAAATCTAAATTTTAAACACAAAATAAAAACTCAAAGTATTTTGAATGTTTTAATAAAAAAAATAAATTTCAACAAATCAACAAAAAGAAATAATAATTTTAATTTGTTTGTGTTTTAAGGCTGTTGCTCAAGTTCAAATAACTTGCACGAAGAAGAAGTTTGAGCTGTTTCGTGCAAGAAGAAGAAGAAGAACTTTATTCTCTCATACCGCTCTCATTTACCCAATTTTGAAGTAAGAAAACAATTTTCGTGCAAGTAGGGATTCCACGGGATCTCAAAGTAGAGCAAAAAAACATAGCTACTATGTAGCACAATTACAATGAAAGTACCACACACTTGAAATTAGAAATCATAATTTAGGAAAAAAAATCATCAAATCATATTATGGTTAAAAAATCATCAAAAATATGATAAAATCATCATTTTGGCAACGCTGGTGTTATCCTTTATATTAAAATCGAATTGATATTTTAAGAACAAGGGCTATCAGAGAGGTATTTGCCTCAAGTAATTAAACAAGTACTTTTACCTTAATATTACTTTATTTGGTGTATGTACCAAAGTTAAGAAAATTTGGTCATATATTACGTGGAGCCTTTAAAAGATACACAAATTTAAAAAATGTAACCAAACGGCAACACTGTCCTACTCTTAAGAAAATAAAATACAAAAAAATTAATTATGACCTTCAGTATCACGAATGGAGATACATCTTGTTTGGAATTTGTTGTAATTGTATCTAAAATTAAATAAATGATAAATAGAAGTTGCCAGATAATCAGGCATTTTCTGACAATAGCAAATCACTTAAAACTTGCGATGCAAGTTGAAATCGCTTGATAGGTTTTCTGCAGTTCGCAATCGTAATGCAAGCCATACACGTTGCGACCTGTTGTACAACTTTGCTGGTAATCAAGTTGGGTGTTTTGTCTAAAAATTATACAACTTGCGTACAATCGCGCAGCCCAACTTCATTTTTAACCGACTTCAAAAAAAGGAGGTTATCAATTCGACTGAATGTTGCTTTTTTAATGTTTGTGCCTCCAGAACTCACTCATTTCTAAACCGATGTTGAAAATTTTTTGAATTTTGATAGATTAAACTTACCAGATTAGTTCCGTTTTAAAAACAGGTCATAATCTTAAGAATTGAAAGGTGTCTCCCTACAACATACAAAGGGCACCACTCGAAAATTAAAAAAAAACTGAGTATCACCATGGCTCCTAATAGCAAAAAGGTCTAAAAACTACAGGGTGTCCCCATAGGTGATGTAAATTGACATATATGGGCCTGTCTTTTTAACGCTTGAAAGTTGGTTAAAATGCCGATTACTATGACCGTTATAATAACAAGTACAAATTTTCAAAGTTTTAAACTAAAGGGTGCCCCAATAATTCATTTAATTTTATCAGGAACCTGTATTGCTAAGTCCGCTATAAAAAAACTTTTATTTTTATAATATTCATTTCTGCAGTTCTACAGTTCAGGCATACATTTGTACAATTCTATAAATGCACGCATTTCACCTGAATCATTCATCCTTATTCAAATATTAATTTTCTTTGAATGTATAGAATACTTTTGTGCTGTGTTTTGCTATGGTGCCACTACGAAAATGAAAAGTAAAATAGAATAATGTTGTGCGACATGTCCACTAACTTTGCAATCCAGTTGTACAACTTGCCAAAAAATCAAAACTTTTTGATCTTTCGTACACCCAACACGCAACTTAATACAACTACACCACAAACATTGCAATTTGTTGTACAACTAACAAGTCGCAACGTGTATGGCTCGCATAAGAAATTTGGCGACTTCAAATCGCAAGCACATACTGAAGTGAAGTTATGAATTTTACCTAAAATAAAGTTTAAAACAATTGCTAGCCAAAATAATGCTTGCTATGTGATATTTTTTTTAACAAACCAATATCCATCGGAAGAGATTATCCATTGGATTGAAATAACGTCTAAGCGTCCGCTTTTTTATTGTTTCTTTTTGAATTGTACGTGTTTTTAAGAAATTAAACTAATCAAAAAAACTGCTTGCATTTTATTTTCTATAGTTTGCTTATGCTTTGCAAAGCAAAATCATAAGTTTTTGTTTTTCGAACATAAGTTTGAAAAAAACAAATGCTTGGGTTTTAAAACACGTAAAACAAAAGTTGACGTTTTTGAAATCACATGCGAGTTTCAGAACATGCCTGAATAACAGTATGTAAAACCGTCAAAAAGAAACAACCTGAAACACTTTTCGATACCAAATTAACACAAATTAGAGAATATATAATTTAATTTCAAGGAATCAATTATCGAATTATGGAAAAAATTTTGTCCTTCTCCAATACTTATAAAGATATATAAGATTCTACTAAGATGTCACATTTATTATATTATAAATCGTCATTCGTAATGATAAGATTCAGGAAAGATCGAAAAAACATTTGTAAAAAAAGTGGTTAATTTTTTGGTCAAATATTTTACTAATCTGACCGCTCTTTCAGTCCATTTTATCCGCCATTATTCTATGATCAATTTAATAGCTTTTGAAACGTCATATAATTTAATTGAACACACCTTTCTTGTATTATGCTTTCAAAATCATGAATGTACCATTATCTGGGCAATGACCGAAAATACAAACTTTTTTTCATGTTTAACAACCGCTACTTAGGCAAACCAAGTTCTTCAGCTTACACTGAACGAATTCTTAGTTAGGTAAATTTATATAAGACCAAAATTCAAAAAGGTTATAGCAATTCAGAAAATGCATTTTGCAATAAATCACATTTAATAACAAAGGATTAACAGAATTCTTCATAAGTAAAAAGTATTCCAAATTAACACAGTTTAAAAATTAGGTAAGTCATAATAAGTAATAATTGCCTTCTTGGACTCCACTAAACAAAGGCTTATAAAGCTTAAAGAAAAAAAAAAACAATTGTTCAACTAATTTAAATTGAAAAATAGTAATACTTTGTTTCGTATGATTGTTTTTAATTGAATACGAAAATCAATTTCAGATTAAGTTACACTTTTGTATATGCCCGGTGTAAATTCAAGTAATAGATATAATGAGTGATCTTTGGTTTTATGTCGAATAGATTATAATAAATATATTTTACTTGGTATTCATTTCGTACAATTATTATGAGACTAAAGAAAAATATTTTGAAGAAATACGTTTATGTTATTTAATTACTAAAAGCCGTTAAGGGCTTGTGTTAATTATAACTTTGTAATAAGCGGTTGACTAAACTTTTTAGTTTAACTAAAATCACGATTGGTTAAAATTGCGGGAGCTATTAAGCTCCAACCATAGAGTAATACACCCAGCCAGCTGGATATAATTTTAATCCACATGGAAGCTGCATTAGCATTAAATAATTCGATATCCGAATTAGGCCTGTAAAAAAGCATTGAAATAGGGATAATCTCCTTGAGTAACTAATTAACTTCATAATTTTAACTTACTTGTACCAATTTGTTAGAGTCATCATAACATATAACGAAGCACAAACAAATACAATATGAAACATAGACCAGGAGTAAGTGACACCTTCAGCTTCGTTATCGCCATTGGCATTCGTTTCACCCGAACCTTTTTCTGCATCTGATAAAACTTCTGTTAAAACTATTTTTCATTAGATTTTATTTGTTTTACAGGTTATTGATATACATTTAATTTGTTAGTTTGTTGGTTGTTGTTATTAGTTTTGTTTGAGAGTGAGTAATCACATTAAGGCCATAATTGTATATTTACATAAGAGTATACCAAGTCACAGAAAAAAGTAAAATGGTGTTAGTTGTTAGTTATTAATTTAAAAAAAAATATTTGATATTTTAAAAATGAAGATGAAATTGACTTGTTGTATTGAGAAGGTGAAGAAATGGTGAAGTGGTCAATAGTGGCATATTACATATAAAATATCAAATTATTTTTTCTGATACAAAATGATAACTACGTTAGATGCTTCTAGTGTGCTCTATATCTTTAAAAACATAAAACTTACCATGCTTTTCCTCAGTATTATTAATTTTGGATACTTCAACAGCCGAACTGACACAATTGTATAAAATACACAGCATCCATACTACTAAACCAATTATATTAGTAGTGTCAAACGTAACTTTCGAATTGGGTGTGGGAGGAGCAACGGTAGTAATACTAGTGTTGCCTTCAATAATGCCAAACATGCCAGGATTACATATTTTTTCTATGAAAAGAATTTTACCTAAGTTATAAATATTATTTAATGTAAAACATTATTCTTACCAGGATTATTAGCCACTGCCGACCAAGTCAAATAAACTGTATACAATGTAACTAGCGAGCTTTGTAACAAGCCAGATTGGGGTAAACGTTCTTGGACAGCTGGTAAAATCGATATAATGCTGATCAAAACACATAAAATCATATTAATGGTAATGAAAAATTTATTGAGGCCACATTCCGAACTCTTTAAAGAAAAAAAGTCAAATATAAATTATCAATGCTAAACAAAACGCTGTTCAAAATACCTGTGTAAAATATATATAGAGAAGAGAAATTCCAGCAAGAGATAAACCATAACTTATAAGTGTCACAAATACCAAAGCGTAAAAATATCCCCGATTATTTTCAGCGTTGTCTAAAAAAATTTCAAGTAAATATATTTTATTTTTAAAGTTTCAAATCTTTACATATATTATAAAACCGTAACAGAGTCATTTTTGTACATGAAATATTTTTTGAAAATTTTGATGTTGGTGACGTAACGATCGCTATTTGGCTATCGCTTTCACCATCAATAATCAATATCGATGAATTTCATAATTATGATCCTGATAATAGCACCATATAATTGAAGTTTTAATTAATTTAATAGGAATTCCCGTATATAATTCTAATTATTTACTATTTGCAATTCTTTTATTCTTATTTTTAATAAAATAAATGAAAGCCACAAATATGCAAAACAATTCAATATTTTTTAATTATTATTATTTTAGAAATTGTGTGAACACTTACCAATCCAGTTTTCTGCTACTGAATGAGCAAAATCCACTATTATTATTAATTGAACCAATATAAAAGCGAGGCCTCCAATCAATCCAATCCACATCATGGCCGGACCAAATGAACCATCTGGTATGAAAATGGCTCCAATTGCGGCACCAAAGCAGATTAAAAATTTAAGAGGCCAAAATTCATTTTGTATATGCGAACGTGGATCTCGAGAGGTTTTTACACCCAGCATAATTAATGCCATTAAAGTAAAGAAACATGCCAGACCAAAGCATATACGATAAACAGCCATGTAACCCAAAGCATAATCACAGTCAACTTGTAACGAACCACCCGAAAAGGAATCCAATGCTTTCGAACTTATTGTAGAAGTCGAGTTTATACAAAAAGGTAGCTTTTTTAAGGTGCCTTGAAGACCGGGCGACAGGGCAATAGCTCCTAATATGGTACCCACCAGTAACATGAAAGCATACATAAAACGGGATGAGGTGGAATTTTTGCATGTAGGACAAGCGCTGCAGCACATGCTGGCTGCTGTCCCAGTACAACACAGGGCGCACTAAAAAAATTTAACAATAAAATAATTAACTTGATAAATACTTTACAACCTGTGAGTCATTGTAATTAAATTAAATTGTAAAGAGAAAGAAATAAGGTCCGAAGAACAGATATGTAAATAGATATTTACATATGTATATACAAATGCTGTATATAAAATCCTGTTATTGATTTTTCTTTACATATGGATCTGTTTAATTTTTATTTTGAAAGTATTCATACCTGAGCTGCTGAACACAGTCCTAGAACTGCTCCCATTTCGATTTTTATAAATTTATTTAATTCTTATTACTTAAATGGAATATGTGAGTAAATAATTCAGAAATAATTTTTTCAATATGCGTTGTTCTGTGTTTTGACCACTAAATAAATTTTTGTTTTGCTACAAAGAAAATTTTTAAACTATTCACAATAGCGTTTATTTTTATTAGGTATTAGGAACTGTTGTTGCCAGATAGGGAAATTATGCCCTATATAATTTTTGGCGTTTTTGGGTAACAAATAATGTTTTGTGAGTTTTTATTTAACATCATTTCAGATTGACAACAAAAAAGTGTATATGATAATGAATAATGTTTTAGTTATTTTACCCTTCACCACAAAAAGTGGATAAAGGGTATATATATCTAAGTTTGTCATTCCCTCTGTAATTTCTACAGTATCCTCTTTCGACCGCATAAAGTATATATTCTGACTTCTTATACATAGCGAAATCAATTGAGCGATGTCCGTCTGTCCGTCTGTGTTAGTGTTGAAATCAAGTTTGCCGAGGCACTAGATCTGCTAGATAAAAATTTAATACGACAATCGATCAGACATAAGATCGAAAAAGGTGCTATTGGAAATCAGCATAATCGGTCTATGTCCTTCAAGGCAGCGAGTGAAACACTACGCCTACGTCTAATTTATTCATATCATTTGGAACAATAAAGTAACACCAATCAAAATAAGGTCTATGGGGCAATGGAAAATTAAAAAACAAGAAAAACATCAAGTGAACAAATTGGCGCTCGCCCATATTTTTCGGGTTACGGGGCTCTGAAATTTTCAAATTAAAGTAAATGCGTAACCCGTTAACAGCCGATGGCATTTTTATGTAAATTTATATATGTATATGCAGTACCTAATTTTTAAACCCTTTATTACAAAAAGTTGAAAAAGGGTATAACAAAGTTTTCCATTCCGTTGGAAATCAGCAGGATCGGTCCCTGTCCTTTGAGGCAGCAGGCAAAACATCACGCCTACCTCAAATTTTTTTATATCACTTCGAACAATGAAGTAACTTCAATCAAAAATAAATATATGGGGCAATAGAGAATTAAAAAAAAAACATCACGTGGAAAAATTGGCGATCGCCCATATTTTCCGAATTACGGGCCTTTAAAATTTTCAACCTTTTTAAAATATAAATATGGGTATCATTTAAAAGCTTTTGAAGAGATCTTTAAGGAAATACTAAAATTTTTAAAAAATCACGATTACATTTTTGTGTAAAATTATATTACATAAAAATGTAATTATATTACATAACAATTTAATTAATTCTCTGTCACCACAATATTTGCTTTTTTGATTGGAGTTACTTCACTAAACTAGATCTAGTGAAGGGTATATAAAATTCAGCATAGCCGAGTATATTACTTCTACTTGTTGATTTGGATCTTTTTGCTTAATTTTATTACTATTGTATCGGTTTTCGTTTTCAATATTACGGCTGGGGAGTCTTTCGAGGTTGTTAGGATTTTTTATTTTTTTTTCTCTCAATATTATTTTTTTTTTACCTTTACTTTTCTTTGTTAAGACAAGTTAATTTATGACATTAAAGCATACCGGATATCTTTAAGAATACTGCTTTTCCCATATTTGTTCTATTTGTTTCCGGGTTTTCCACTTGTTTCATAAGTTATCATAACTCAACTTGTCTCTCTGTTAACTAGTTGTAAGTTATTTATGCATTTTTATGCTCAGGAAACTTTTTTCTTTGTAATAAGAATTTTATAAGGCCTTTGTAGGCTTATTATTACATGAAATAATAAAATTAAATAAATAAATAAAAATAAATAAATACAGGACCACTTTTTCAAGCACTGTGATAATTTAAAGTATCTAAAATAATATTTCAAAAAGCATGGATATAGTTAATCTAAATCAGCTATAGGGACATTCTTTAATTTTATAAGTTTCGTTATATCAGAGATAGAAATACAAATTTTGTGTATATTTCAAGTGTCTGTATATGATCATACACTTCCAATAACATCATCCTATCACCCTCTATTTTATAATTTTAAATATTGTACTTCTTTTTTAGTTTAGCTAAAGCGTGGTGTGTATATTTGAAAAGATAATGAATGATATATATTAAATTGCATGACCTACAGGAAACTCTTTAATTTATAATTTTAAATCAGAGTAAGTAAATGCGCAGCACACAGCAGCTCTTTTTTGCTCTTTTGGCGCATTGCTCTGCGCCAATATGTTCGCTCTGCGCAATGAAAGAGCTGCGATTTAAAAAAAAACAATGCCCTTGGCTCTTTTCTTGCGCTGCTCCTTTTTTGTGCGCAAAAAAAAAACAAAAATGCACATGGCTCTTTTACTGTGGTACAAAACATATTTTTTAACGTCAAGGTTATAATATAAAAATCAATTCAATAAATAAATTAATTGAGAAGATTGTTTATCGTTTTTTAAATATAGCTATTATTAAACAAAAAAAAAAAAAACCCAAAAATAATTATTTTATGATACCAGTAAACATTAAAAATTCCTTCTGTATAATTGCAATAGTGTTAAAGATAAGCAAATTATTACCCTTAATCCTTACTTTTTATAAGAGCACTTATTGCACGTTTTTATTAATGAGCCATTCATATGACCCTCGCTTGAATTTACAAGAAACTCCACTACTTACCAATGATCAAAAGCAATCTGCAATGGTAGACTTAAATTTTAACTAAAAAAACCAATAATAATAACAATAAAAAATGTTATTATATTTGGTCTATCGTAAACTGTACTATTTGCCGCCCGTAAACGCAATTATTTCATTTTTCCATGACCTTTTTTTCCAACCACGAAGTTGTTTTAATTTTTCAAACGAACCACTGTTACTATCAAAAGGAGCACGAGCAAAAGAGCTGCTCTTTTGGCTCAAGTGCGCATAAATGGAGCAGAAGAGCAAAAGAGCCTGTTTTAAATATTTATAGTTGTTGTGATAGCGAAGATATTAATACAACTTCTCGGTAAATTTCAATTGTTTGTCAATGACGGTTCAAAAGATAAGGCCATATACGTCAAATTACGTTAACTATGTGGACACCCTTTAATTTTTTATACTTATAATAGCATACTTTTGGATATAGTAATACACACTTTATTTAAATTTTAAGTGTCAGTCTAAAACAGTTTATAAGATAACGCTATTCAGATCAAATAACATCACAGTATATAGGAGGTGGGAATACTGCAACACATGTTGAAAAGCCATTAAAAAGCCATTAAAAAGCAAAGGTCAAAGCAAAGGTCAAAGATAATGATCATTTAAACGTATGGGAATACTGTAACACATGTGGAAAAGCCATTAAAAAGCCATTAAAAAGCAAAGGTCAAGAATGAGGGTCATTAAAGTAATAAACAAGTGTGAGTGTAATAAAAGTCAAAGATAATGATCATTAAAACGTCATAAAAAAAGGGATTGACAAGTTGAGTAAGAATTTATGAGTGTAATGATCTTATGTGTGTGTGGAAAGAAATGTAGGTCAGCATTTCTAATAATGCACTGTGTAGATAGAGACTAAGAAGTGGACGAATATATGTGTGTGAGATGAAATTTTTTAAGGGTAATAAATTCTTGAAGTGTGTAGATCGGTTGTGTTTTTATGCATGTGGTAATGTTCTTAATTATTAAAATGAAAATGTGAAGTGTTAGTTGATATGGGTTGACATATTGATGAGCGTGATATTCAGATTAAGGTTTAGTGTAATGTACAAGCTCATGTACATATATAAACACAGCAGACACACATATTGATAAGTGTTAAAACATGCTAACAAGTGGAGTTACAGATAGAAATATAAATATTTTACACATTAGGAAAAAATAAACAATCTAGGAGAAGATCATTGAATTTAGATTTTTGGTTTTTGTTAAACAAAAGCGATATGTGATAAGAATGCTAAAGAAGAATTTTGTTTTTTTTTATTTTTATTTAATACTTTTGTATATTTATTTATATTTATGTAAATGTTTTACATTAGAGTGGTTCTGATGCTATAAATACTTTATTGGTATTTTTATTCATTATAATTATTCAATAATTTATATTTGTAAAATTTTTTTAAGATTTTTAAGAAGAATAAAGTACAGTTGCAGTCAAATACTTGAATTGTGTAATAATTGTATGAGTATAGAAAGAATATAGGTCAAGGGATTTTTTTTTCAAAGAGTAGGTAATGATTTGTGTGTGTGTGTGTGTGTGTGTGTGTTTGGTAAATATACGTTTTAGGTTTGTTCACATTAGAAAAAATGAGCAATCTATGTAAAGGTCATTGACCTTTGATTTTTTTTTTTGTTTTCAAGAATAAGAAAATACAAGTATTTTACACATTAGGCAATATAAGCAATCTAGGTAAAGGTCATTGTACTTTGATTTTTTGAAGCAGAAGTAAGAATTTGGCTGTATTCCATTTTCTAATGAAACTGCAGAGATAGATACTGAGTAAAGGTAATGATCTTGTGTGTGCGTACGTGTATGTGTGTGTGAATGTGTGTGTGTGTGTGTGTGTGTGTGTGTTTATGGTCAATTTAAGTTTTAAGATTGATTGAAATGATCGTGATTAAAATATTTAAGAAAGGGTTAATAGTAATATTAGGGAATAGAAAATCTTTGTTGAATAATTAATAATTAAAGGTGTTCTTTTCAAATATATTTTTAGTTTTTGTTCTATACTCTTTATTTAAATTATTGTTTGTTATCACCCATGTTTAGTTTAATATTCATTATCATTTACGTATATGAAAAGAATTAAACGGATAGGTGTATAGAGACAGACAGATAAATTTATAATATATTCTAGTTGTGCTTCAATATTAACAAGCCTATTTTTATCCTCTTCACTCATGATATTACTGAATGGTTTTAAAAATTTATAGATTTCTTTGATCATTTTACAAGGATTACTATATACTCATGTGAAGTTTTTGTGATTAGTCTTTAATATTGTTAATATTAATTTCTTTTTCGAAATACTTCAATGAAATCATCTATAGTAAAATGTTGTTGATCATCGTTGAATTTCGGTTTAGCGAGGGGAGAGGTTGTTGTTGTTGTTGGTCTATCGTTTTCTGATAGATTAACTGTATTCCTCCCACAGTCAGAGTTTGGTTTGGAAGTTTATATATAAAATTAATATATTTGTTTGTTTTACCATCTAATAAAATGGTTTCGTTTTAAATTTCTCCTTGATATTGTTGTTCTTGTTGATATGTTGAACCATAATAGGCTTGAATACTACTTCTTTCAATATTAAACATCAGGGCAAACAACAACTATGAAAATATAATAAAAGATTTAAACATTCTTAACACAAAATTATATACTGCGCAAGTATTCCTATTGAGTTTTACAACGATACACGATTTTTGAAAGAAATTAACCACCAATACAACACAAGAAGATAGATAGAAGGCTGTTTTAAAGTCGGAAGCCTTAAAAATAAATACGGAACACCCTAGAAGTATCTTTACCTACAATTTTTAACATGTTGCCAAAAAATATGCTATATATTTCAAAGAAAAACACGAGGAAAAAATTAATCAAGCGATATTTTATAAGTTCTTAATGAAATCTCTTATTTTTTTATGTATTTTATTTATTAAGATACGAGCGAATTTTTACTAATAATATGAAACTGTACATGTATTAAGTATATTTTTCTGCAGGCAAACAATTCAGCTTCGCGGAATTAATAATATATATTTTTAAATTTTTCTGTTAGATTAATTAAAATAAAGTAAGATAATAATATCGTGTAATTTAAGGTATAAGTCTGGTAAAAGAATTTTCTCAATTTAACCATTATTATGAATTCTTTCTGTTCAATTTCATGATATTCAAAACAATTTATTTTCAAGTATTGTATTTTTTTTTTATCTACTTTCATTTTTATAATTAAATATTTGTGGTTTTTATTATTTGGTTAGAATTTACAGCTGAAGCAAATGTTGGCGTTTACCTTAAAAACGAAATAAAAACAACAGTGTGGCATTACCGTTGTCGTTATCGAGATCAGTCATAAATATAACGGTATTCACCATTTTGAAATGAAGATAGTAACAACAATAAAACATTATTTCTCTGTCGACATCAGTACCCAGCAAAAAATTAGAAATTACCTTAAAAAGTACTTACCATATTGACTTACTTACAAAAGACATCACATTAGTTCGCAAAAAGGAAGTTGTTATTGAACTAGTTATTTAAATACAAGCTAAGCTTATGATCATCATTATTTCCTACAATAATTAATGTAATTAATTCTCAGTAATTGATTATAAAGTCTCATGCCTTGTTTAAATCATTAGGTTGGTAGTCTAGTTGAAAAGTCCTTCCGCCAAAAATGCTTAATTCTACACTTGATTACCTTTTCTAAAATTGTTTGCTGGGTATTAGCTACGAAGACCAAACGAACACAATAAATAAATTCAAAATAAAAAAACAAGCTTATCACGGCAGTACGAAAATTTAGTTTCTGAAATGTAACAAAAAATCCCACTTACACTAAGCGTATTAATATCATTACCAACGCTTAGTTGTAGGATACTTGTGCAAAAAATCGCAAAATACTTGCTAGTTTACTGTTAGCGTAACTGCAGACTTTCGCATGTTACATTTCAGTTAAGGAGTAATATTCCAACACGTATTGGAAGGTAGTTTTATTAAGTCTGAATATTCTTACAAATATTAAGAAATAAAAATTTTGATGTATACATACATTTTAAAATTGTTTTATAAATAAACCGTTTCTAACAAAGAATAAGGTATTGCAAAATATGCATCTTCACTTGAACTTGAAGAACAACCATTAAATGGAATCTTTATTCATATTTATAAAAACTTCTACCTGATGAAGATCGTGTAGCTGATCATTGTCATTTAACGGGTGAATGTAGCGAGCCCGCGCATAACATACTTATGTAATTTAGAGTATCAAACTGCAAACTTCATTCTTATATTTTTTCATAACTTTTCGGCATATTATTGTCATTTCTTAATTAGAGAACTTTTATCTATTGAAGGTGATATAAATATAATTACTTCAACTGAAGAATTATATATATTTACATATATAAAAAAAATTTAGTTAATGATAATGGTGATGAAAATCAAAGTTAATAGAACTACCACGAATACTACTACTACTACTAAAAAAATCGTAAAAAATTCAGTTAATTGAAGCGTAATTGTGTCTTTCCATATGACTAACTAGATTCAGTAAATTGTCTCGAGGAAACACAGCTACCACCTCATTCATATATCTTCAATAGCATTACTAATGAGTAGTGCAGTGAAGATGATTATGAACACGCTTAAATCATTGGCAAACATTCAAATGTAACACACTTTTTGGGCTATCTTTTATTATATTTAAAAGTAGATATTTTATTGCTTTTTCATGTATTTTAAAGTTTTAGTAAGGTTTGTAAAGACATTTACAATTTAGATCCATATCAATATTATTATAATATTCCGAGGCTATCTTGGGATGCAATGTTAAAACCAACTGAAATAGAGTTGCAATTATTGACTGATATTGACATACACAGTTTTACTGTGCGGGGGGATACGGGGAGGTGTTTTACAATGTTAGAGATTATGATTTTACGAAAGATTCAAATTATCTAATGTATTTTGATGTAAATAATTTTTATGGATATGCATTTTCGCAATACCTACCCTATAGAAATTTTAAGCGGCTTGAAAACTTTAAGGACTTTAATATGGATAAATATAGATGAAGATTCTGAAATTGGATATATACTTGTATATTAGAGGTTGATTTAGAATATCCAATCGCACAGCACGATTATCAGAAGAACTTGTTATTTTGTGCACAAAATAAGACAAAGAAATAAATGTAGAGCATGAAACAGCGAAAGTTAATTTCAAATTTAAATAATAAAACCAATTATTTAATACATTATAGCAACCTTCTACAATGTCTTAAACACGGATTGATTTTGAAGAAAATTCATAAAAAAAATTTTATTTTATTTTAATCTATACATATAATAAAACAGTAACGAGGTCATTTCTGTACATAATATATATTTTTTGAAAATTATGTAGTTGGTAATCGATACAGAATGCAAAACACCTACTCTTCGAATTTTTATCTGTCTGTGTGTCTGTCTGTCTATATGTCTGTCTGTCTGTCTTTCTGTCTATCTGTCTGTCTGTCTGTCTATCTGTCTATCTATCCGTTTCCCTGTCTGCTGTATTCGCATCGTGTAAAAACCATTGAATGGATTTGAAAAAAAAAAAATTTTGTAAGGAGGCTCTTAGAACCTTGGTTTCAATATAGAATACTTTTTCTTCGCAATATTATGTCATTTCATAGACAAAATAGAGAAACAAATGTGAAAGCATCCAATTTTACGGGTATAATGATACTAACACAGTTGTCACCACTTTTTATTGTTGTAAATGGAAAACTTTTAACACTATCTATAGAACTCTGGAATGTACGTATAGTTAAATTTTAATTTTTAATAAAATTAAAAATTACACGCAGACGATGTGAGCATTGCTAGTAATCATAATAAAAAATTGGCTAAAAATTCATTTGAACAAAAATGTCTTTAAATTATTGAACAACCCTGTGTATGGTAAGATTATGGAAAATTTTAATAAAAGAAAGGATATTAAAATAGTATGTGAGTGGGAGAGTAAAAGTAAGCGATTAGAAGCTAGAACTCTTGTTGCAAGACCTAACTTTCATAGTTGTGTCAAAATTCAAAACGAAATGATAGTCGTTGAAATGAGTAAAGTGTGGACTGAATATAATACAGCCATTTATATTTGGTTTTCTGTTTTAGAGCTATCGAAATGGAAAATGTATAATTTTTATTACGATTACGTGTAACCTAAATACAAAGAAAATATTTACTCAATTATATGGGTACTGATTCCTTCATATATGATATAAGAACAAATGATTTATATATTGAAATTCGTTATGATATTATACATCATTTTGACACATCCACATATCAGAAAGAAATCCCTTATAATTTCCTACTCATAAATAAAAAAAGTTTTTGGAGTGATGAAAGATGAGTGTAATGGTCGAATTACTAAGGAATTTATTGGTTTACGATCTTAAATGTATTCTGTTAAAATAGACAAAGTTGATAAGCAAATGAAGAAAATAAAAGGAGTAAAACAACGTATAACCAACGAACTAGCAATAATAAATAATTTTAGGAAATGTTTGTTGAATAAAAAAAAAGCTTTACTCTAATGCAATGTATATATAGATCTAAGGTACATCAAATCTATACACAATATACAAAAAAGCTATCATTAAGTTGTTTATATGATAAGAAATTTATCAAAGAAAATAAATTATAATTAAAACTTGCAATAAGATTAAAAAACTTGTTTTTTTTTTATTTCAAATTATATTTATTGTATAGAAATTGTAAGCACAAGTGACCGCATTTAAATGTATTGAATTTTTGTTTTCGCTAATAATTATACTTTATAGGCGATTTGAAATAGTTGGTGACTTCCAATGGTGGTTGTTAATCTCCAAATCTGTTAAACTATTCCTTATAGTTATAGTGCTTATAATGTGATACCTAATGTGTTGCAAGACCATTTGAATTATTAAAATGAACAATATTACATTCTTGTGCTAGAGTTTCTTAGTTAAATTGCTCCGCATTAAAGCACCTCTAAAATGTTCAAGTTCCAGGTCTTATACCCGACGATTAGGTAAATTTAAAAAGAATTGTTTGGAGGTGTTCTATAAAAGAGGCCATATGCAGTTTTATATGGTGTAACATATAGTCACTTTTAATATCATTGATTGCCATAACAATGGCAGATCCACGGTTGCTAAACCTTCAAGTTCTGATAATACTGTAAGAATAGAAACAAGTGGAAGAAATCCGCCTGCTATTTGTTTAACACAAATTAAGGGTTATTTTACTGTTAATATAATCTGTTAACTGTTTAAAGAAGCAGTTTAGCTGTTCAAAGAAGCTGTTTAGCTGTTTTTAGATGCTGTTTATAGATCTCATACATTTTTTTAATAATTAATAGTCTTATACACAAACATATCTTAAAAAATATGGTACACAACATTTTTTTCTATATGTAACTCAATTTTAAGATATGGCAACACCCTACCATCGGTCATGGTCGCATAATATAATATATAACACGTTACATTCTGCATCAAACAAACCAATTAACCAATAAAATAAACTGACCGGCGTAGCGTCTGATATAGACGTTTCCATTCAAAAACTTTTTGTATGGAAATGGCTGATACAGAAACCCCACAAATATACTATTATATACATAATAGTATATTGGTTTCTTTATCAGCCATTTCCATACAAAAAGCTGTTCATGCCTACGCTACAGTCGGTCAGTTTATTTTATTGGTTAATTGGTTTGTTTGATGCAGAATGTAACGTGTTATATATTATATTATGCGACCATGACCGATGGTAGGGTGTTGCCATATCTTAAAATTGAGTTACATATAGAAAAAAATGTTGTGTACCATATTTTTTAAGATATGTTTGTGTATAAGACTATTAATTATTAAAAAAATGTATGAGATCTATAAACAGCATCTAAAAACAGCTAAACAGCTTCTTTGAACAGCTAAACTGCTTCTTTAAACAGTTAACAGATTATATTAACAGTAAAATAACCCTTAATTTGTGTTAAACAAATAGCAGGCGGATTTCTTCCACTTGTTTCTATTCTTACAGTATTATCAGAACTTGAAGGTTTAGCAACCGTGGATCTGCCATTGTTATGGCAATCAATGATATTAAAAGTGACTATATGTTACACCATATAAAACTGCATATGGCCTCTTTTATAGAACACCTCCAAACAATTCTTTTTAAATTTACCTAATCGTCGGGTATAAGACCTGGAACTTGAACATTTTAGAGGTGCTTTAATGCGGAGCAATTTAACTAAGAAACTCTAGCACAAGAATGTAATATTGTTCATTTTAATAATTCAAATGGTCTTGCAACACATTAGGTATCACATTATAAGCACTATAACTATAAGGAATAGTTTAACAGATTTGGAGATTAACAACCACCATTGGAAGTCACCAACTATTTCAAATCGCCTATAAAGTATAATTATTAGCGAAAACAAAAATTCAATACATTTAAATGCGGTCACTTGTGCTTACAATTTCTATACAATAAATATAATTTGAAATAAAAAAAAAACAAGTTTTTTAATCTTATTGCAAGTTTTAATTATAATTTATTTTCTTTGATAAATTTCTTATCATATAAACAACTTAATGATAGCTTTTTTGTATATTGTGTATAGATTTGATGTACCTTAGATCTATATATACATTGCATTAGAGTAAAGCTTTTTTTTTATTCAACAAACATTTCCTAAAATTATTTATTATTGCTAGTTCGTTGGTTATACGTTGTTTTACTCCTTTTATTTTCTTCATTTGCTTATCAACTTTGTCTATTTTAACAGAATACATTTAAGATCGTAAACCAATAAATTCCTTAGTAATTCGACCATTACACTCATCTTTCATCACTCCAAAAACTTTTTTTATTTATGAGTAGGAAATTATAAGGGATTTCTTTCTGATATGTGGATGTGTCAAAATGATGTATAATATCATAACGAATTTCAATATATAAATCATTTGTTCTTATATCATATATGAAGGAATCAGTACCCATATAATTGAGTAAATATTTTCTTTGTATTTAGGTTACACGTAATCGTAATAAAAATTATACATTTTCCATTTCGATAGCTCTAAAACAGAAAACCAAATATAAATGGCTGTATTATATTCAGTCCACACTTTACTCATTTCAACGACTATCATTTCGTTTTGAATTTTGACACAACTATGAAAGTTAGGTCTTGCAACAAGAGTTCTAGCTTCTAATCGCTTACTTTTACTCTCCCACTCACATACTATTTTAATATCCTTTCTTTTATTAAAATTTTCCATAATCTTACCATACACAGGGTTGTTCAATAATTTAAAGACATTTTTGTTCAAATGAATTTTTAGCCAATTTTTTATTATGATTACTAGCAATGCTCACATCGTCTGCGTGTAATTTTTAATTTTATTAAAAATTAAAATTTAACTATACGTACATTCCAGAGTTCTATAGATAGTGTTAAAAGTTTTCCATTTACAACAATAAAAAGTGGTGACAACTGTGTTAGTATCATTATACCCGTAAAATTGGATGCTTTCACATTTGTTTCTCTATTTTGTCTATGAAATGACATAATATTGCGAAGAAAAAGTATTCTATATTGAAACCAAGGTTCTAAGAGCCTCCTTACAAAATTTTTTTTTTTTCAAATCCATTCAATGGTTTTTACACGATGCGAATACAGCAGACAGGGAAACGGATAGATAGACAGATAGACAGACAGACAGACAGATAGACAGACAGACAGAAAGACAGACAGACAGACATATAGACAGACAGACACACAGACAGATAAAAATTCAAAGAGTAGGTGTTTTGCATTCTGTATCGATTACCAACTACATAATTTTCAAAAAATATATATTATGTACAGAAATGACCTCGTTACTGTTTTATTATATGTATAGATTAAAATAAAATAAAATTTTTTTTATGAATTTTCTTCAAAATCAATCCGTGTTTAAGACATTGTAGAAGGTTGCTATAATGTATTAAATAATTGGTTTTATTATTTAAATTTGAAATTAACTTTCGCTGTTTCATGCTCTACATTTATTTCTTTGTCTTATTTTGTGCACAAAATAACAAGTTCTTCTGATAATCGTGCTGTGCGATTGGATATTCTAAATCAACCTCTAATATACAAGTATATATCCAATTTCAGAATCTTCATCTATATTTATCCATATTAAAGTCCTTAAAGTTTTCAAGCCGCTTAAAATTTCTATAGGGTAGGTATTGCGAAAATGCATATCCATAAAAATTATTTACATCAAAATACATTAGATAATTTGAATCTTTCGTAAAATCATAATCTCTAACATTGTAAAACACCTCCCCGTATCCCCCCGCACAGTAAAACTGTGTATGTCAATATCAGTCAATAATTGCAACTCTATTTCAGTTGGTTTTAACATTGCATCCCAAGATAGCCTCGGAATATTATAATAATATTGATATGGATCTAAATTGTAAATGTCTTTACAAACCTTACTAAAACTTTAAAATACATGAAAAAGCAATAAAATATCTACTTTTAAATATAATAAAAGATAGCCCAAAAAGTGTGTTACATTTGAATGTTTGCCAATGATTTAAGCGTGTTCATAATCATCTTCACTGCACTACTCATTAGTAATGCTATTGAAGATATATGAATGAGGTGGTAGCTGTGTTTCCTCGAGACAATTTACTGAATCTAGTTAGTCATATGGAAAGACACAATTACGCTTCAATTAACTGAATTTTTTACGATTTTTTTAGTAGTAGTAGTAGTATTCGTGGTAGTTCTATTAACTTTGATTTTCATCACCATTATCATTAACTAAATTTTTTTTATATATGTAAATATATATAATTCTTCAGTTGAAGTAATTATATTTATATCACCTTCAATAGATAAAAGTTCTCTAATTAAGAAATGACAATAATATGCCGAAAAGTTATGAAAAAATATAAGAATGAAGTTTGCAGTTTGATACTCTAAATTACATAAGTATGTTATGCGCGGGCTCGCTACATTCACCCGTTAAATGACAATGATCAGCTACACGATCTTCATCAGGTAGAAGTTTTTATAAATATGAATAAAGATTCCATTTAATGGTTGTTCTTCAAGTTCAAGTGAAGATGCATATTTTGCAATACCTTATTCTTTGTTAGAAACGGTTTATTTATAAAACAATTTTAAAATGTATGTATACATCAAAATTTTTATTTCTTAATATTTGTAAGAATATTCAGACTTAATAAAACTACCTTCCAATACGTGTTGGAATATTACTCCTTAACTGAAATGTAACATGCGAAAGTCTGCAGTTACGCTAACAGTAAACTAGCAAGTATTTTGCGATTTTTTGCACAAGTATCCTACAACTAAGCGTTGGTAATGATATTAATACGCTTAGTGTAAGTGGGATTTTTTGTTACATTTCAGAAACTAAATTTTCGTACTGCCGTGATAAGCTTGTTTTTTATTTTGAATTTATTTATTGTGTTCGTTTGGTCTTCGTAGCTAATACCCAGCAAACAATTTTAGAAAAGGTAATCAAGTGTAGAATTAAGCATTTTTGGCGGAAGGACTTTTCAACTAGACTACCAACCTAATGATTTAAACAAGGCATGAGACTTTATAATCAATTACTGAGAATTAATTACATTAATTATTGTAGGAAATAATGATGATCATAAGCTTAGCTTGTATTTAAATAACTAGTTCAATAACAACTTCCTTTTTGCGAACTAATGTGATGTCTTTTGTAAGTAAGTCAATATGGTAAGTACTTTTTAAGGTAATTTCTAATTTTTTGCTGGGTACTGATGTCGACAGAGAAATAATGTTTTATTGTTGTTACTATCTTCATTTCAAAATGGTGAATACCGTTATATTTATGACTGATCTCGATAACGACAACGGTAATGCCACACTGTTGTTTTTATTTCGTTTTTAAGGTAAACGCCAACATTTGCTTCAGCTGTAAATTCTAACCAAATAATAAAAACCACAAATATTTAATTATAAAAATGAAAGTAGATAAAAAAAAAATACAATACTTGAAAATAAATTGTTTTGAATATCATGAAATTGAACAGAAAGAATTCATAATAATGGTTAAATTGAGAAAATTCTTTTACCAGACTTATACCTTAAATTACACGATATTATTATCTTACTTTATTTTAATTAATCTAACAGAAAAATTTAAAAATATATATTATTAATTCCGCGAAGCTGAATTGTTTGCCTGCAGAAAAATATACTTAATACATGTACAGTTTCATATTATTAGTAAAAATTCGCTCGTATCTTAATAAATAAAATACATAAAAAAATAAGAGATTTCATTAAGAACTTATAAAATATCGCTTGATTAATTTTTTCCTCGTGTTTTTCTTTGAAATATATAGCATATTTTTTGGCAACATGTTAAAAATTGTAGGTAAAGATACTTCTAGGGTGTTCCGTATTTATTTTTAAGGCTTCCGACTTTAAAACAGCCTTCTATCTATCTTCTTGTGTTGTATTGGTGGTTAATTTCTTTCAAAAATCCTGTATCGTTGTAAAACTCAATAGGAATACTTGCGCAGTATATAATTTTGTGTTAAGAATGTTTAAATCTTTTATTATATTTTCATAGTTGTTGTTTGCCCTGATGTTTAATATTGAAAGAAGTAGTATTCAAGCCTATTATGGTTCAACATATCAACAAGAACAACAATATCAAGGAGAAATTTAAAACGAAACCATTTTATTAGATGGTAAAACAAACAAATATATTAATTTTATATATAAACTTCCAAACCAAACTCTGACTGTGGGAGGAATACAGTTAATCTATCAGAAAACGATAGACCAACAACAACAACAACCTCTCCCCTCGCTAAACCGAAATTCAACGATGATCAACAACATTTTACTATAGATGATTTCATTGAAGTATTTCGAAAAAGAAATTAATATTAACAATATTAAAGACTAATCACAAAAACTTCACATGAGTATATAGTAATCCTTGTAAAATGATCAAAGAAATCTATAAATTTTTAAAACCATTCAGTAATATCATGAGTGAAGAGGATAAAAATAGGCTTGTTAATATTGAAGCACAACTAGAATATATTATAAATTTATCTGTCTGTCTCTATACACCTATCCGTTTAATTCTTTTCATATACGTAAATGATAATGAATATTAAACTAAACATGGGTGATAACAAACAATAATTTAAATAAAGAGTATAGAACAAAAACTAAAAATATATTTAAAAAGAACACCTTTAATTATTAATTATTCAACAAAGATTTTCTATTCCCTAATATTACTATTAACCCTTTCTTAAATATTTTAATCACGATCATTTCAATCAATCTTAAAACTTAAATTGACCATAAACACACACACACACACACACACACACACACACACACACACACACACATTCACACACACATACACGTACGCACACACAAGATCATTACCTTTACTCAGTATCTATCTCTGCAGTTTCATTAGAAAATGGAATACAGCCAAATTCTTACTTCTGCTTCAAAAAATCAAAGTACAATGACCTTTACCTAGATTGCTTATATTGCCTAATGTGTAAAATACTTGTATTTTCTTATTCTTGAAAACAAAAAAAAAATCAAAGGTCAATGACCTTTACATAGATTGCTCATTTTTTCTAATGTGAACAAACCTAAAACGTATGTTTACCAAACACACACACACACACAAATCATTACCTACTCTTTGAAAAAAAAATCCCTTGACCTATATTCTTTCTATACTCATACAATTATTACACAATTCAAGTATTTGACTGCAACTGTACTTTATTCTTCTTAAAAATCTTAAAAAAATTTTACAAATATAAATTATTGAATAATTATAATGAATAAAAATACCAATAAAGTATTTATAGCATCAGAACCACTCTAATGTAAAACATTTACATAAATATAAATAAATATACAAAAGTATTAAATAAAAATAAAAAAAAACAAAATTCTTCTTTAGCATTCTTATCACATATCGCTTTTGTTTAACAAAAACCAAAAATCTAAATTCAATGATCTTCTCCTAGATTGTTTATTTTTTCCTAATGTGTAAAATATTTATATTTCTATCTGTAACTCCACTTGTTAGCATGTTTTAACACTTATCAATATGTGTGTCTGCTGTGTTTATATATGTACATGAGCTTGTACATTACACTAAACCTTAATCTGAATATCACGCTCATCAATATGTCAACCCATATCAACTAACACTTCACATTTTCATTTTAATAATTAAGAACATTACCACATGCATAAAAACACAACCGATCTTCACACTTCAAGAATTTATTACCCTTAAAAAATTTCATCTCACACACATATATTCGTCCACTTCTTAGTCTCTATCTACACAGTGCATTATTAGAAATGCTGACCTACATTTCTTTCCACACACACATAAGATCATTACACTCATAAATTCTTACTCAACTTGTCAATCCCTTTTTTTATGACGTTTTAATGATCATTATCTTTGACTTTTATTACACTCACACTTGTTTATTACTTTAATGACCCTCATTCTTGACCTTTGCTTTTTAATGGCTTTTCCACATGTGTTACAGTATTCCCATACGTTTAAATGATCATTATCTTTGACCTTTGCTTTGACCTTTGCTTTTTAATGGCTTTTCAACATGTGTTGCAGTATTCCCACCTCCTATATACTCATCACCTGTAGGAAAGGACACTTACCTTTTATACTGATTGTTATAAATAACTTACATACACCTATTCATGTTGCAACTTTTATACGTACATCTTTTAATTTGTAATTTTAAATACTTATAGTTGTTGTTATAACGAATGTAGAAGTACACATTCTGTGTAATTTTCAAGTGTTTGACTATAACGATTTAAGAGATTACATCTCCTATGTGGAGGGGTATCCTTATTTTTTTTTTATTAATTTATAGCTTTGTTAAAATTTTATATAATAGATATATAAATCATGTTGTTGTTTTTTAAAAATTATGAAGTTTTTTGAAATGGGACCAATCTGTTAGCACCACCTATTGCAAAATAGGTTTAAAAATGATTGATTTCTGCGTGAAGAAATAAAAATAAATTAGACGACTTTAAAACCTTCTTTTTTTAAGTCGATTAAGACCATTTGAATTTTCTATTTTTTAGAACTAAAAATATCTAGAATTAGTCATGGAGAAAAGTCTTAGAACTGCTTGAAGTTTTTAGAAAATGCTGTTCAATGGACTTCTAGGGATGAAATTGGAGGCAGAAAACCAATAATTATGTCTGCGCTTAAGAAAACTAATTTGAAAAAGAATTTATTTATCCAAACTAAAAATTGTTTAGCATTGTAGCTTCAACAAGGGCTAGCAGCTCGAAAAGTTCCACTGTTGTCCACAAAACTGGCCATATAGGTCTAATGAGAAATATGTCCAACCCAGATAGGGGTACCGAAAGATGCGATGGAGTAACATTACATTTTTGACCCATTTTTTTTATTATGGATTAGAAATTCCGTATCGCATTGAAGGCATCACGAAATCAATTTGTTAAATTATAATTCTTTCGAGATTGTATATGCTAAAAAATTCACAAGAAAATATGTGACTCAAATGCATCCTCCAACAGGATAATGACCAGCGTTGTCAACTTTGAAATTTCAAAACGCACCAAAGTGGAGAAAAAACACACCATTTAAGAGAAAACGCACCAAGTTTTAGAATTTCTTTTTTATTTAAAGTCTTTAATTATTTAGTTTTTCAAAAAAAGTGTATTTTTTTGTATTAAAAATATAACAATAAAGCAGTCTTAAAGTTCAAGGTTTCTACAAACAAACAAAATTAAAAAATAAAATTTAACAAAAATGAAAGAATAAACATAAGCAAAAAATAAAATACAAATGTGTTAATTTGTACTAGATAATACATTGTTTTCATATATTGCATAGCAAAAACAGCGATCATTCATAAAAAATTATTTCTGTATAATTACATACATACAGTTTAATAAGTAAAATTCCCTACAAAATTCATTTTAATAAAGGCTTAAAATGCAAAAAAATTATATATAATTTGAAATTAAATCAACTATTGGCACACCCTTTAACTTCCAAATCCAAATTTTATACTTGTTGTTATAGCGGAATCAGCAATTCAGGTTCGTTGTAAATTTCAGGCGTCTGTCTACAACTGTTAAAAAGTATGGCCATATACATAAAATTAAGTGAACTATAGGCGCACCCTTTAGTTTATAATTTTTAGTATTAATACTTGTTACTATATCGGCCATAGCAACCGACATTCTGTCCAATTTACAAGCGTTTATCTATAACGGTTTAAAACATAGGCCAATATAAGTAAATTTTCATCAATTATGTGGGCACCCTTTAATTTTTAGATTTATTTTTGTATAAATTTTTGTTATTGGGAGCCATAGTAATACACAGTCATTTTATATTTTACATAATCGTCCTTTACAGTTCATAATACACGTAAAAAATATGTATGGGGACACCCTTTAATTTTTAAGATTATGAACTGTTTATTAAACGGGACCAATATAAGCATAATCTATCATATTACCAACAATTTTCAAAATCGGTTCAGAAATTACTGGGTTCTGCACGCACAAACATAAAAAAGCAACATTCAGTCGAATTGTATAACCTCCTTCTTTTTTTGAAGTCGGTTAAAAGTTAGCTGATCACGCCAAAACTCTGCTTTTGCTAAGCTGTTTAACAGATATGACAGCAGCCTTTACTACAAAAACAATGACCATGAAAATCTAAAAGGGATGGTATATTCCATACAGTGAAATGTTTCCTTTTTAACATAACAAAAGTTAATACAACAACAATACCGTTTCATTTTGTGCTTATGATTTGGTACGTCTTAAACGAAATGGTATTAGAACAGGTGTATTTTTTCTACAAAAATTCTTTTCTCACACTAAAAAAGTGGTGTTAAATTTGCTTTGGTGCCACCACAAATTAAAAAAAGCACCAAGATTAAAAAAAACGCACCACGCACCATCACGTGAAATTTGGGCACAACAAATTTGAAAAAGCACCCAAAATGGTGCGAAACGCACCAAGTTGACAACGCTGATAATGACCCTTAACACAAAGGCAAACTTATAAAAGTTTAATTTGCGAACAACAAAATAAATGTTATGGATTGAGCAGCCCATCCTCCATATGTACCCACATTATTAAAACAAATATTATTAAGGGGAGAGAATCCATTTAATTGCCAAGAGCTGTGAACTCTTATATACCCGTCGCCATACATGTAAATCTTGTTAAGTGAAGTAACTACAGTCAAAAAACAAATATTGGGGTAGCAGAGAATTAAAAAATAAGAAAAAAAAATTGAGTTAACATAAATATAATTTTACATAAAAAGGCTCTCCATCGGCTCTTAAAGATCTCTTCAAAAGCTTTTAAATAATACCCACAAATGGTGCACAATCACACTTTTCTATGAAAAGTTTATGTAGACCAATTAACTACTAGGAAAATACAGGCGAGCTTTAATTTTTTCAATTTTTTTATATTTTTTAATTTAACAGGAAATTTATCATTTGCATTTTTTTTATATTAATCTACTTTAATTGTGCTTGATTCCTTTGAATATAAATATTTCATGATATTCTCATGAGGTATTTATTATTTTAAACTAAACTAAAAAATGAAATGTATTACTGCGGGGAAAGCATATTCATATGGCCGTTTCGCTACTGCTCATGTATATCTCATCAGTGGATTCTACCCAAATTTTGTAAGGAAAACCTCAGAGTCTTATACCTAAAGCCAAATTGATTAAATGGGAACTCCATTGCATCAATAAGACAAAAAGCCATAAAAAACTCATAAAATTTTAGTACAAAAACACAGTAACCATTGAGTAAATATTTTTATTTTTTCTTTCATTTTTCTACATAAGGGTTGCCCTCGGAAACCATTTATATATATTTGAAAGATTTATTGAAAAAATAAAAATAAAAATAGTAAGCAATCTCCTCATACAAGCAACATGCACACACAAATACATTAACAAAAAAATTTATTATTTGGAATCTTTTCTATGTCAATCTACTTTAATTGTGCTTGACTCCTTCAAATATAAATATTTCATGATATTCTCATTATTTAAGCATTATAAGAAATAGTTCTAAAGAGTCCTGGTAATGTGGAGCGTAGTGAAGCAAAAATGATTAATTTCGAGTTCGTGTTGCTTTGCGAAATCATGCACAGTGTATTGAACGACATTAATAATGCATCCAAAAATTTACAAAAAAATGCGACATCAATTTGGGAGAGGCGAGTAAAGTTTTAGCAGAGACTAAAGCAAAGTTGCAAAATTATAGAAATGATTTCGAATTATTCAATTGCAAAGCCAATAAATTTGCAAGAAAATATGGTATTGATACCCATTTTCAAGAAAAAAAGGCAAAGAAAAGTTAAAAAACGTTTTGAAGAATAAGCTGCTGATTACTGATTTCCAAACTGAGAAAAATATTTAATTAACATAGCTGTGGGGCCCCATTTTTTAATTTGCCCCAGGGCCCTTGGCAACCTAGCTACGCCACTGCTTCTTGGTGTGATAACAACGGAGTAATTTTGTTTTCGTTAAGATATTAAAGATGTCTGCAAAGTTTAATTTGCACAGCAGTTCCAATGTCATTTTCAGGTGCTGAATTGTTTTAATTTCTTCAACTATTTCAGATGATTGTTCGGTGCCTTCGCTGCAACTGGGCACAGGAACCAGTTATTTATTTTCAAGCGTACAACAAAAACATTTAAGCGACGAATATTTGCCACTACTTCGGAACTGTACTTCTTGAACTTAGGAAAGCAGCTTCTTCAATATCTCTTTTTTGTTAGTTAACATTTTTCAACTCAACTTTTTTACAGTTTTTTATTCAACAAAGTTATCAGGTATGTGATGGAAAACGATCGATTTGAAAACGATTCGTTTTGAGATAATTTTATTAAAAAAAAAAAGAAGTTAGCCCAAAGTAATTGTAGAAATTAAATGGAAAGTTATTGAAAAGTATATTGAAGGTATTTAAAGAACGAAAATGTTAAGCATACCACAACCATTTTCGGTTTTAAATCGTTTCGATTTCGAAATCGATTTCCATCACATACCTGTATATCCTCTATAACTGATAAGAGTTAACAAATTAAAAGGGCACTAACTTTTAATAAATATGTAGTTTTAAAATATTCTTAAAAAATGAAAAATTTCATAAACAATAAAAAAAGTATCTTCAATGCAAACGTTTATCAAACTTACTAGAAACTATGACTTTTTATATGTATTTAATTATAAAGTTAATTTAAAGAGTGAAATGCCTCTTTACTACAAAATCCAAAGACCTTCAACAAGTTTATTACCCCTTGACACGCAAATTAAATGGAAGTTAAACCCACTGAAAAGTATTATTTACATGAAAGATTTGTAAATATACAGTATACGTGGGCTGCTCTATATATTTCTGGCCTAATAGTGAAAATGCGAATATTTATAATCAAAAATGGTTTTATTGTTTTTCAAAGTATTCTCCAGCATGACTTATACACTTTTGCATGCACTCAAACCAGTTGTCGAAGCACTTTTTCCACTCCGATTGAGACACCTCTAAAACATGGTTTTTGAACACTTCAACAGCTTCTTCTGGCGACGAAAATCGTTGACCACTCATTTTTTTCTTTATGTGCGGAAACAAGAAGAAGTCATTAGGTGCCAAGTCAGGGCTGTACGGCGGATGACCCATTAATTCGACGTTTTGGCCGGTCAAAAACGCTCTGGTTTGAGCCGATGTGTGAGAGCTCGCATTGTCATGGAGAACAATGATTCGTCTTCTCTTGTTGGTTTTTCGAATTTTTTCGATGACTTCAGGCAAACAAAGTGTAGTGTACCACTCAGAAGTGACCGTCCTACGTTGCTCAAGCGGAACAGTCGCCACATGACCAGTTTTGCCGAAGAAACAGGCGACCATTTGCTACGAAGTGCTTCTTCCACGAACAACTTTCGTTGGATTTTGCTCGTCATTGAAGACCCACACGGTCGATTGTTGTTTCGTTTCGGGCTCATACGCATAGATCCATGATTCGTCACCTGTGGCGATGTAATAAACGTCTTTTGAAGCACCGCAATCGTATTTTTGCAACATTTCTTTGCACGAATCGACACGAGCCTTTTTTTGAGCGACTTTCAAATTGTGCGGGATCCAACGAGAACAAACCTTTTTTACGGCCAGGTGTTCATGCAGTATCGAATGTATGCTGGTGGAAGAAATGTTCAAGGATGTCTATATCTCTCGGTATGTCGCATGTCGATCTTGCATTATGAGTTCACGCACGGCATCAATGTTCTCTTGCACAATAGCCGTTTTTGGACGACCTTCACGGAATTCGTCTTTGAGCGAGCTTCGGCCACGATTAAATTCATTATACCAATTTTTCACAGTGCTATAGGATGGTGCTTCATCGCCATATATATCGCCATATATAGTAATATAATCTACTATCTCCTATCCTACTGACTCACTAACACTTGCAAAGTGAAAATAATCCATTTACGTACTTTTTTGGGTTTAATTATTAATAATTTAAAGAAAAATATTGTAGTCGTACAATGGAGGAAATATTGAGACAAAAGTTTTACATAATAAATTTGCATAAATAAATTTTTCTACGGCATGATGAAGAGTATACTTATTCATAAGAGTTTAAATTTAAAGGAAAGAATTCAACCGCTAAAAGAGCTGCTTACGAAATTTGGTAGGTTAAAACTTTGTATTAACGAAATATTTGAAATTTTGAAACGAAAAAAAAGTTGGTATAACTAAATCGCATAAACATTTCATCTTAAGAGTTATTGATAATTAAAGTCACACATCTTTTTTACTGGCTTTTAGTGCGTTGTAGGGCCTGGCCGGGTTACAATTTAGAAACGAAATTTTAATGCCCATCAGTACTCAGAGTAGGAAAACAAAACACTTTTCCACATCCCATACATTTCATGGGTGCTCTAATGCTCAGTTCAGTTAAAAATTATGGAATGTAATACATATTAACTTCGTTTATCACTGACCTCATTGTTTATTTAATAAATAATTATTTCTTGATAAGATAATATAATATTTTCTATTTTGAAATAAAAAAGTCAACTCCAAAGCATACAAACTACATTTATAATATTTTTTAATAAGTAAACCATTTAACGGCATGAAAAAAATAAAACTTTGTTTGAATTAATTCTGCGTGTAGTGAATCAGTAACTAGGAGCATGAGTACAATAAAGAAGACGGTGTAAGGACATTTGAATAGTAAATTACATTTAATTTATTTGGTTTTTACCACTTTTATTTCAGCTCGTAAAATTTAATGATGTTTAAATATAAAGTTAAGAGACTTGTGTTTAAAAAAAAACTTTTTTATGACTAAAGCTGTCTGAATGATTTCTAAACTATTCCGATGATGCACAAATAATGGAAATTGAGGAATAAACTATTTAAGTAGCAATATGTACTTTTGAACATAAACATCTTTTATTTTTATTTTGCAGTGATAGTGTTTGTAAAAATATTTGACAAGTGACGAGAACTTTATTTTTTTCTTACAGTCAAACTTAAAGCAGCGCGTAAAGTGTCGCATATGTATCTGTCAAAAATTCTCAAATTAGCTGTTTGTTAGCTCTGCGATCGTTTGCTTTTAGGGATCTGTACAAGAAGTGTAAAAACATAATCCTATTATTTTAGTCACATTGTTTGACAGTCTGTCACAGCCCTCTGCTCTACAACAATAATAGGTAGGCTCTTGAAATTTTTACAGAAGATGTATTACTATAGCGCTATAACAACAAATAAGAATTAAATGGTGTTCCCAAAGCGACATGATCTTCCTAAAAATATTGTTATTTTTGAACTGTGATAGGCAGACACATAAATTTCCACAGTGTCAGTAAAATTATGTGCACCAAGTAGAAAAAATATAACTTCAAATTAAAAAGTGTTTCAATATTGATGTGATTTTTACTTATGGATTTAATTTCTTAGCTATTTACAATTTACATAGTATGTAGAAACTATTTGTAAACAATAAATTTAGAAATAAAACGGTATATCCAAAATGCCGTAAATATGAGGAATATGGTCTTATTGTTTAAACCAGGGATGGGCAACCTTTTGTAATACTTTTTATCACTGCACTATAACAGTACAAAACATTAATATTAAGTTGTGTAATTATATTAAAGAGACACTTGTCACTGCTTATTTGTGGATTAGGTACTTATGTCTGGATCAATTTTAGTAGTCATTTTCGAAAAAAAAAATGTTTGAATTTATATGTGCTAGCAAACAATGAAATATTTCTTTTGCAATTAATTAATTAATGCGGAAATATGTGCGCATTTAAATTATTATAAAATTCAATTTTTGATAATTCGATAAATTGACTTTCATTAATCTTTCTTCAAATTCTTGATGCAAAGCAAATAAAATATTAATATATATTTGTTTTTCGTAACTATTTTTAACTTTTTTCGTTATGATTTTTAGAGACTGTTTTATGTTGTTGTTTTATATTTTCATTCGAATACCAGACAAAAGAATATAATTTCTTTCTTAATTTTGTTTTGTTGCCTATCACTGCTTAAGGGCCGGCCACCATATAAATTTTAAATATGTTCGTAGGAAGTAGTATAAGTGCACGTTGGCAGCAGTTGATATTCGGGCCGCAGGTTGCCCATCCCTGGTTTAAACTACTAAAGGCAGGCACTAGAAATACGTACAGAAATATGTATGTGTAAGTACAAATTAAAATGAAATGAAGGTGATTTTCACGTGTATAACTTATTCTTGTACCGTTAAAGGTTGAAACTATAAATTTACGCAGGGTATGAACTGCTAACTGCCCGTTTGACATTATAATACTGAATATAAAGATTTTTCAAATAACTAAGTATGTATTATGAAAAAGTGTGATAGAGTGAAATGTATATGCATGTCAAGTAATATCGAAAGGAACTTGACATTCCATAATACAAATTCCATTTTAGAAATTTTTTTAAACACTATGATTTTTTATTTTATCAGGGTTGTTTTGCTACTCATAACCCGCCCAACCATTAAATAAGCACCCTGAAAAAGACTTTTAGAAGAACCTAAGTAATAAGATATTTCTGTGCATGCCTTAAAATAGCTCACTCCATGACTCCTATATGACACCTAAGTATGTGTATCTTTAGAGCTATACATTTAAGAGCTCTTTAAGAGGCAAGAAAGATACAAAAAAATTGTCCTTTCTGAAAGCTGAACCAGTTTAGTTTAAAAAAAATCCGTCATTTCTGCAAATTTTCGTATATCAAATGATTATTTTTATACCCTTCACGAGAAAAACTGGAAAAAGGATATAACTAAGTTCTACGTTTGTAATTTCTACAATGTCCATTTTTGACCTCATTAAGTAAATATTTTCTGACTTCTTATGCATAGCGAAGTCGATTGAGAAATGTCCGCCTGTCTGTCTTTTCGTCTATTCGTCTCTGTTAGTGTTGAAATCAAGTTTGCCGAGGCACTAGATTAGCTAGAAAAAATTCAAATATGTCAATTGATCAGATATAGTGTAGAAAGAGGTGCTTTGAAAATCAATGAAGTAACTCCACTCAAAAAAACAAATATATAGAGCGATAGAGAATTAAAAAAAAAGAAAAAAAATCAAGGTCTCTTAAATTTGTTTGTTCGTTTAGGACTTTATTATATCTATAGCCATTTATGGCGTTCAAGACCGCCTGCCGATGCAAAAGTTTTTGAGTATCTGTAATGGCTATCCGGTTTATTGTAGATGGAATAATATCGCGGATGTCATTACATCCTGCCGGATGTGTCGGGTGTGGCAGGTGACAAGCCACTAGGAATTGCTTGGTCAGTAGTTCATTATGTCGTCTGACCGGAAGCATCCTAGTCTCTTCATGGAAGTGAGCTATGTTTGTCATTTTGACACATCCAGTCGCGATTCTGAGCTCATTGTTTTGTGCAGTCTGTAAGAGTCGCCATTTAGTATCGTTAAAAAACGACGTCCAAATCGGGGCAGCATAATTAAGGAGGGAGCGGCCAATTGCCTTGTAAGTTGTCACTTTCGTCTCCATAGTCATTCCCCAGCAGGTGCCTGCGAGTGCTTTTAAGACTTTGTTCCGAGTTTTCACTTTGTGGTGGATGTAGGTGGCGTGCGATGAGAAGTGATGGAGATGTCCAATTCCATTTTTACTTCTTTAGTCCACGAAGTGAAAAGCGATACCGAAGACTTTGAGGGTGATAGCTGAAGTCTACGCTCCTGAAAATATTCTGAGATGGTGGCCATGTATTATGAGATTCTAGCACTTATGTCGTCAATTTTAACACCAGATGAGTAGATTGTGCAGTCATCTGCGTTCGACACCATCTTGACATTTTGGGGTTGTGCAGGAAGTTTCGAAAGATTAGTATTAAAGAGTATAGGTGACAGTACTCCTCCTTGTGGCACATCCATTTTTATCTTGCGGAGTTTTGACTTCTGGCCTCTGAACTCAACAAACGCATGTCTACTACTTAAAAAATTGGCAATCCAGCGTTTGACATCGTTAGGAAGAGTAGAGTTCGTGATGACATTTATCAACACCGAGTGATCGACCGTGTCAAAGGCCTTAGATAAGTCCAAGGCGGCAACAACTGTGCGTTGGCATGGTCTTTGCTGATTAAGGCTGCGTTGGTGAGGTGCTTGCTGTAAAACAGAAGACCGTGAGTTCGGAAACGGAACGAAAAATTAAAATTGTTATAATGCAATTAAAAATTAAGACGCAGCAGTGCAAAACTCCCGGAAAGGAAAAGACAATTACTGTGTAAAGCCATGACAGACAATTTAGTGGAGACGTCTAATTAATATTAGAGTAACATAAAATTGTCAAGAAGAACTTTATAATAAAAAAGTTTGAACGGTAGCGGCTTGCGCAGGGAAGTGTAACAGCATAACAACAGTGTATTGCAGACGTGTGTTGTTGCTATTAGATAAAAGAAAATGAATGGCTGATAAAAGGCGTAGTGGAGTTGTCTGTGGATGGTTCAGGTTACTAAACAAGGCATCAACTAGTTCATGTCTCTCCGGAGTAACACAGTAGTGTCCCCTGGATGGCTGCGTTTGTAATAATAACGCATGCTTAGTAAATACGAGGCCATAGGATTCAGAAGACCGTAATATCAAGAAGTATAGCCAGATAAAGCTATAAAGTAAATACTACAGAATTTATAGTGAGCCACGGTGGTATTTGCAATTAAAAGAATCCTTACGTTTGCGCAAAAAGGGAAAAACATAAAAATATTAATATGGCATTCATTTTAAAGCTTTTGAAGAGATCTTTAAGGAAATACTAAAATTTTTAAAAGTGCGTAATCCATTAAGATTAATTAATTTTTATGTAAAATTATATAGATGTAGTACTCATCTTTTCTAATTTTTCAAGCAATAGGTCAGTTTTTAGAATAAAAATTTTGTTTATTATTTTTTATTTTCTCAATATTTCGCCTCAAAAATATTAATAATTAGTTTTTTAACAAACACAACATTAAATTGAAAACATTTTTTTTTTCAATGAAAATTTTTTTTGTCTATCCGTCTGTCCGTGCTAGTGTTGAAATGAACTTTGCCAATGCAATATATGAGCTCAGACATAGTTTTGAAAAATTTGCTATTGAAAGTGGACCGCCATATCCTTCGAGGCAGCGGGCAAAACGCCACGCCTGCCTCTAATTTTTGAATATCATTTGGAACAATAAAGTAACTCCACTCAAAATAACAAATATATGCGGTGAAGAGAATTAAAAAAATAAGAAAAAAAACATGATGGAAAAATTGGCACCCGCTTGTATTTTCTGAGTTACGGGTCTCTGAACTTTTCATAGTAAAGTAATTTTTTTAAGATATTAATATGAGAATTATTTAGTTATTGTGCAGAAGATCAAATTCCAAGGGAGTGTTGATTTGAGTGCTTGCTTGGTATAATTAAACAAGAGAGAATATCATAAGTTCAGATCCAAACGAAGCCTTGGGTAGAAAGAAAACTAATTTTTTTTTAGTACCCGCGGTGGATGAGTAGCTTTAGGCGCCTGTGATAGTAGCGGTTGTTCAAACCAAAGCCTTGAGTAAAAATGCAGGAAATTGCTGTGTAGCACCATTAAAATAGCGCACGCGAACTTTAGTAAAAAAATTGAGAGCAAAACCTTGGCCGAAAATTAACAGTAAGGCAGTTGGGGTTGAGTTGGTGTAAGTCACATGTTTCATATACAAGACATCGTGAGTTCGATCATTGCCGAAGTCACGGAGTGTTAGGATTAAAATGCCAACGTTAATTAAAGCTCATTTTTGGTGAACAAGAGGTTTTAATGAGCTCATATATAGCCAGAGTAAACTACTTAAAAAAATAAAAAACTACAATATTAAGCAAAATTGCGACCTGTTTCATTAACTGAATTATTTATGTAATTAGTGTTGTGTAAAGTTTGGAATTCTAAATATTACATGCATAAATCTTCAAATTGTGTAACTGATCTTGAAACTTTAAAAATTCTATTTTCGAGAAGCTACCGGACAAGTTGTTAGGATTTAATGGAGTCTTGCTACCATGTAAACAAATTTCTGGAACATGACATGTTAACAAAAATTCCAATCAGATTTAAATGTTTTCGTTCCTGTTTTAACAAAAACACTTAAAGGTATTAAAATTTCACAAAACCCTTAATATTTCCAGCATTTAATATAAAAATGCATAAAACATTATTTCTCTTTCATTTCATTCAATATTACACGAACTAAGCTACTTTAAAATAATGTTTGTAGGTTTTTTACATTTTTATGTTGCCTTAAGTCATGCCAAAAAAGGGAAAAACCAAAGTATATATATTTTTTTAGAAAATTCATGAGCTATAAAAAATAAGGAAAGAACATAAAGGAAATACGCATACAATTCATAAAAGTCCTATTTAGAAAAATTATTATTTTTTTTCACTATATAAAACACATACTTACTCACTGGTATATTAACATTTACTGAATTTCTTACACATGCTTATATTGTTTAAAAGTTGCAGCAAAAAAAAAAAAAAAACATAGAATGAAAGAAGGAAAGAAAATGTTAAAAAAAATGTAGAAACTTTTGTGAAGGATAAATATTTAGTAACGGAAAGAACCGTTATTGTTTTTTCTACAGTAGCAGTTATTATTTTTATTATTGTTTTTACTTTACAACTTATTTTTATATATTTTGTCTTTTAACTTGTTATAATAAAATGTGTTATTCCACTTCAATATTCTTAAAATATTAAATGAAAAGAAAAAAACTGATGATTATTTATACACTACAAATAGACACTTTACATTCATTTAATTTTTTTATGACCATTTATGTTCTCAGGGATCGAAATGAATTTTTGTAGGCAGCATTTAACGAGAAATGGTGAGGATTAGATACCCGTTTGCGGTTGTCATAACTATGCATCTGGAGGAAATATAATTGTTTTTTTAGACTTACCTGTCAAATAGAGGGAATTTAGAAAATATTACAAACCGGTTGTAATTAAAGTTTTGTTGTTATGAATTGCACGGGAAATCAACTGCTTCTGTTCATAAAACTTTGTTACAAATTAGTTTGTTTCGAAGTAAAGATTTCGAAAAAAAGCTTTGACAAATTTCTCCTCTGTGTATGTTCATTCCTGTTAGAATGGTAGTCGAATTTCGCAACTTCCAGAACCTTAATTGTTTCTATTTTAATAATTTTTTATAACTTTCGCCATAACTGGAAAGGGTATATACATATATAAATAAGTATTAATTTTCGATGCCATACGTAGGGTAGTCGATTTTGCGATGTCCGTTTTTCCGTCCGTCTGAGCTACAGAAAATTTATGACCATTCTCTCATACATAGTTTCGAGTTGCTATTGAAATTTATCAATATCGGTCCATAAATGGTGGAGATATTTATAAAAAAATTTTCTTTACCTTTTTTCAGATTTAATAGTGATTTCTTTCTTGGTTATTATTGTTTTTTGATTTGTTTTATTAATGTTATTGGAATATCACTAAACCATCTAAATTTGACCAAAATATTACCCCAACATTTTACTAAAATTTTAAACTTTGCTAATAAATTGCTTTAGCAATAAAAAATTCGGTATTTCTTTAAAAATTTGAAAACCTAAAAACAATTAAAAATTAAAATTAATTTTAAACGATTAAAATTCCACCACAATATGTATTTTCATGAAAATTTTAAATTAAAAATTTTTTTTGCAATAAATAATTTAAAATTTCATTCAAAACAGATAATGCATAAAAGTCAACAATTCAAAAGTTTTCTAAGAAAACCCCGCTTTCATATTTTAAATATATGTAAATGAATTTAGAAAATATTTATATTAATGACACTACTGTGCTTGTGGTTTGGCATCATTTAAAAAAGTGTGACGAGTAAAACATTATTTGAATGAGAGAAAATTTTTGATAAATGAATAATTAAATTCCCAACATAAGCCCGTATGTTAAATTTTTTAATTTGCGTTTGCTAATAAATAAATATCCAAGAAAAATTTTAGTTAAGCTAAATTTAAAATTATCGTAACATAATATTTTTATTTTGTTCACATAAACCGCTTATAATGGACTCCCATAAGAAAGAACAGTATTCTAATGTTAAACAAATTTTCTTTATAATATACATACATACATACATACATATGTACATATATTCAATGATATAGGAACTGCAAATTCATACACTTAAAATTAAAGACAACCCCATACAACACACGTATTTTTAATGCGTTCTTCAAGGTATAAAACAATAAAAAGAATTAAAAAATTTGAATTTGGAAAACACGGTTTTATCTTTTTAATCTTAATAAACATTGGAAATTTACACCGCATATATACATACTTATTTCAAATTCTGCATTAAGGGTGTACCCATAGAAACTTTTTTTTTTATTAGGACCAGCACTTAGCGGAAGACCCCTACTTATGCAATACATTGTGCCAGAACTAGGAAATAAGGTTGTGGGAAGGAGGATAGAGGCAGTAGTACTTGTGGACATTTGATTTGATTCTTTGCACATTGAAAGTGGCACGAAAGACATCTGCGGGGGGTTTATTCCACATACGAACTGTTCGGCTAAAAAACGAGTTCTCTCTGTATGCGTAGTGCGATTCACTGGCCAATCGGCAACAAAGGAATGCGCTGTTGACGCAGAGCGCATTGTGCGTACGAAATTACGGTTTTCAGGAACAAGTTCCCTGATTTCATAAGAGCGATTTCCGTTGTAGTAATTATAAAACAGTGAAACATAATCCACATTGCGTCGATGCTCCAGTGGATCAATAGAGCTATCACTGATGAGCTTTTTCGCACTCACGTGCACGCCGTCGGGTAACTCCAAAATAGACTTCAAAAACCCGGCCCATACATCAGAGTTGTATACCATTTCTGGTCTGAAAGATATGACAAAGCTAGTAAGGAGATCAGATGGAGTGAAGTATTTCTTACACCGTTTCAGAAAACCTATGCACTTGAATGCTTTTTTTTTGCGACATGAAAAATATGGTGGTTTCAACGAACATCAAATTGAATTTTCATGCCAAGAACATCGAGATCTTCCGATTCCATAATTGCAGATGAGGTAGCATATTTAGCCGTACGCCAGTGCGAAAGCACACTGCCCTCGGTTTTATGCTTCTAAAAAAATTATGCCCAATTTTTTGTTTTTTCTTGAAAATTTCAGTAAACTTTTTCCACGCCATTTATTCTAAAAAATGGTACTAAGATAAAATTCAAGAAATATTTATATCCCTGAAAAATTTTTTAATTTTTTAGAATGTTTCCTATTTTCCTTGTAGCCTTTGTTTTCTATTTTTAAGTGTCTAAATACAACCAACTGAGTAATTATGTGTAAATGAGTATACGAGTATGTGTGTATTGTTTTGTTTAATTTGTCACTTTGTAATATATTTTTTACTTCCTATTTTAATCATACTTAACATAAATAAAATGACAAATATTTTTAGTAATTCTTCAGACGTTTAGCTGGTAAACATTTACATATATAAACATTTTATTTTCTGTCATTTTTATCAGGTTAATATTTGTTGTCTTTGCTAGAGGATGTGGGGAATATACTATTTGTCAGCCGTTTCTTTAGGGAAGATTTTCTTAGACACAGTTTTTTTTAGAATTTGCTGTATTATTTTAAAGTGTTTTTCTATATTTTAAAGTGTGTTATAAATCAACTGCATAAGTAATGAGAAGGGGAATAAACGGAGTTAAAATAAAGCTTTCTTAAATAGTTAGGATTATTTAAATACGAAATTATTTATTAAACCAAGTTGTGATCTGGGTCTTATTACGAGGGCGATACAAAGGGTCTGTGACTTTTGAATCTTCCGCTTCTTTACTGAAATGTCAATAGGGATCTGTTAGATAATTCCTTTCTAAATTTGAATTTGACAGCCATTGATAGCAGACTACTACGTGATTTCAGGAAATCGAAAAAAGTGAATTTCGTGTGCTCATAAGCATTACGCTTTATTAAAAAAATGCTTGAAAAATACGGGAACTCTGCACCATTAACTTAAATAATAAAATAGTGATTTAATGAATTTCGTTGCAAACGCACAGCTAAAAATGCTAAACTTTCTGGACGCCCAGTTGAGGTCCCTTGATCCCAAACAACTGACAAAAATTCAAGATAAAATGGTGATCGTTCAGAGAAATACAGCGCGTGAAATTGTGAAGGCCTCACATGGCTTCCTGTTTTATATTTTGAAAAATCACTTTTGCATTTGAAAACTTTTCGCAAGACGCATGTCGCGTTTGCCTCATTACCGACCACAAATGCAATAGTGTGACAGCTTCGCAGAAAAATTTAGCGACGTTACGTAACCGTCACAGAATTAGCGCCAAACAAGGCCGAGGTGAGTTTCTCACAAATCAAGACTGTTTCTTGGGAAGCACGCGTTTTATTTATATTTTAAATAGGGTACCACAGTCATTGGCAAATATTAGGCAACTTACTGGTTAATCTTTTTCTTGTTTTAATTTTTATAAAAAATTTTTATTGTCCTTACGTTTAGAGAACACTTTTGCAAGCATAGAAAAAAATGTATAAAATACAAAAAATAAAAAATGGGCTTGAAATACAGAAGAAAGTACTGAACTTGCTTTACTGATTTAAAAATTGTTTCATGGAGAATAAATAGAAATTCAAAGGCTGCCTGAGCTGTTACAATGATTTTGTCTTTGATATGGCCACATAAACGCCATATATACACAAAGAAAAAACGTGGTTTCTTGTCTAAGAGCAACATATGGTTCTAGTATATAGTTTTTTAGTAAAATATAGTATTTTTGTGTAATGTGATAATAAAGATGTTCTTTTTTTCTCAACAGTTTTATTTACAATCTATTTTACAATATTTAGTAAATTTGATTATGTAAAAGCACTTAACATACGTTATTAAGCTTCAACAAGCCTAATAAACTTATCTTAAACATTTTTATTTACAAAGATATTTACATAAATTAAGGTTTAAAATAAAAAGAATTGAACTACAAGGGAACTTTTGGAAAATTTACATGTTAAAATTTTATTTATTTATTTCCCTAAAGGCAAATCCAAAACATGATACCTTTTAAGTCTTTTAATCTCTTCTGTCTCATCTAATAAAGAAATTGCTAAAACGTTACAGTGGTTACTTAGTCGATCTATGTATCGAGATCTCTGTGAATCTGAAGATTGGTCCCTGTCAAAGGCCTGCTTGACAACTAAAAACACAGAAGAGAAGTACAATTTCCTCTCCAAAGAGTCGGTTATCATGTTAATTATACGATGGCATTGTTCCGGTGTTCCATGGTTATGTCGAAAGCCAAATTGATGGTCTGGGATAATCATTTGTTTTTCCAATAGGGGTAGCAATCTACTTAAAAACAGTCTTTCAAAAATTTTTGAGAAAATTGGCAGCAAGCTAATTGGTCTGTATGACTACATTTTTTTGGCTTAGGAATCATAATAATCACAGCACATTTCCACTGAGATGGAAAGTGTGAAAGTCTTAATATAGAATTAAAAAGAAGTGCGAGAAATGAAACACCTTTTTTAGGAAGAGATTTTGCAACTAATGAATCAATTTTGTCATATCCAGGGGATTTAGAGTTGTTAAGTTTATTTATATCATTTTTAACTTCTTTAGGTGAAAAAGCTTTTATTGAAGATCCATTTGGCAAGCAGTTTCTAAGAATTGTTGAATATTGATTTCATCGGCAAAATTTGTTGTTGGATATGGCTGAAAGATTTTTTCCAAGTGGCCACAAAATGAATCAGCTTTACTTTTACTACTACGACACCAAGTTCCGTTTTCATCCTTTATAGGAATATTTCTTTTAGTTGGTTTCTTTAGGTACTTTGTGGCTTTCCATAAATTGAATTCGTTATTGTTACTGACATCCAAATTTCTTAAAAAGTTAGATAATTCTTCATTCTTTACTTCAGCGATACGTTTTTTGAGATCATTAGCAGCTTTGTTGTAATTTGTTTTATCAATTGGATTCCCACTTAATTGCCATACTCTTCTTAGCCTCCTTTTATTTCTAACTAAATCTCTTATTTCAACTCATACTTTAACCTTACTTCCATTTTGTGCCGAAATTTGAGGTGTGGAAAATAACGCAGCTTCATGAATCAGATTTGTAAATTATTCAACCGTTAGATCGAGCTCATCGCCTAACTTAATAGCTACATTTAGCTGCAAATTGTTGTCTATCCAGTTTTGAAAATTATTGAGATCTGTTTTAGAGTTTATTATTTTTACGAATTTTGAAACAATTGGTATATCAGTACTGATGTTTAAAATAACACAGCCCGACACAGCTTCTTTGAATTTTAACTGATTCTAGTTAATTTGGGTGCGCTGAATTCAAATCTGTACTCAGTTCGTCTCTATCAGCTCTAGTTTTCATGATATAGCTTTTTTAAACCTTTCACTGTAAGTGAGGAGGGTATATATCAGTTTGTCATTCCGTTTTTTCCAAAAATATTATTTTATGTGTAATTGCTAGCTGATTAACGGGAATTTTATTTGTGCAATATTATTATTTTTTCTTTTTGCACACCAATTGCATATCGGAAGTTAGTTGCTTGTAAGAAGTGGTTTATTGCAGTTGGCAAAGTTTATTAAAAAAGTGTTGATCTAAATAGAAATGACTTCTAATAGAAGATGTTGTAAAAATTCAGCTGACACATTTTGTTATATTTGTGGAGATTACACCTTTAAAGAAAACATAAGACCTATTTCAGAATGTGTTAAAACATCGTATTTAGATTACTTTGGAGTTGATCTTGAAGACCAAGATAAAAGCTGGGCTCCACACACTGCGTGTAATACCCGCTGTGTAAATTTGCGACAGTGGACTCAAGGAAAACGAAATAGGCTTAAGTTTGGTGTGCCGATGGCTTGGAGAGAGCCCAGAAATCATTTAGACGACTGTTACTTCTGTTTAGTGAGTATTGCTGGTATTAATAGAAAAAATCGATATAAATGGCAGTATCCCGATTTACTGTCAGCGCGCCGTCCAATTCCCCATTCCGAAGATGTTCCCATTCCAAAACTGAATGATTCTTCAGAGCTGAATATGGAGTTTGAACATAATACCCCTAAAGATCTAACTGATTGCGACAGTGTTTTCGAAGACACAGAAACTATTCCTCAACGTTTTAATCAATGCGAGTTAAATAACTTAATTCGAGATTTGGCCTTATCAAAAGAAGTGTCTGAATTGTTAGCTTCTAGGTTAAATGATAAGAATTTGTTAGAACGTGGAACAAAAATAACTTATTACCGCACTAGGAATAAAGATTTTTTAAAATTTTTTACTAAGGAAGACAATCTGGTGTTTTGTAATAATGTAAATGGTCTTATGCAGGAAATTGGGCTATCCCAGTATCTACCTAGCAATTGGCGCCTCTTCGTGGACAGTTCCAAGAGAAGTTTGAAGTGCGTCTTATTGCACAATGGCAATGTGTATTCATCAATTCCAATTGCGCACTCCACAACAATGAAAGAAGAATATAACAACATTGCATTAGTGATGAAAAAGATAAAATACCAAGACCACCAATGGATCATTTGTGTTGATCTTAAAATGGTAAATTTTCTTCTTGGACAATAGTTTGGTTATACTAAGTACCCTTGCTTTTTGTGTCTCTGGGATAGCAGATCCTAACAAAAACATTGGCGTCAAAAATATTGGCCTACGAGAGAAAAAATGATTGTTGGCGATAAAAATATTCTAAATATTAGTTGCACGTGATAAGATCGTCCTACCACCGTTGCACATCAAATTAAGGCTTATGAAGCAGTTTGTTAAGGCTCTGAATCATGATGGGGAATGTTTTGCATATATTTGCAGCAAAATTCCTAATCTAAGTGGAGATAAGATTAGAGCAGGGGGCTAATTCTGGGACTCGTGATCGAAATAAATTCGTATCGAAATTAATTTCGATCGTGCGAGTTTTTCTGATGATGGCTCTCGTTACCTTGCGAATCGATTTTTTAATAAAGTGTTGTAAAAGAAAACCTTAAAACCTTAAAAAAACCTTAACCAACACTACAAATATGTAAACAAAAAACATATACTTACCAAGAAAATTAAATAATTTATCAAAAGAATTGGGAATTTGTTTTATAATTTTGAAAGTTTTGCCTTTTTAAATCGCGGTCATGGACGAAAATTACAAAAGTCTGTATCTGCAGCATCTTAATGTGGAAAACAATAATTTACCTTGTGCCAAGTTTTTACATCTTTTCGCGGTGGACCGGAGGCATTTTCCTTGGCATGTGTTTGGTAAAACGTCTTTGGCTAAATTGCTGTACTCAGACATAAACTCAGCAAGAATTTGTTTTTTGTCTGAAATTTATTTTTGTTATATTCGACCTAATAATTAATATTAATTACTTATTATTACATTTTCTTGTTGTTTGCGTAAATAAATAAAATGTGGTTAATTTTTAAAAACTGTTGTGGCACTTGTAAAGCGTTCAAACAAGAATAATTATTTTTTACTTTTTAACAAAAGCAATAAACCGTTAAGTTACTCGTTAGAGTTTGTGTAAAAACTCTTTAAAAAGGTGCAAAAAAGGGTAAAATACAAAAAAGTACGAAAATCTATACGAATAATTAATTAATATAACAATTAAAATCTTAAATAAACACTTGTTATCCAACGAACTATTAAAAAATTAAATTTCGACACCAAATTTGGTATCGAAAAAAACTCGCACGGTTACATTCGATCGTACAGTCGCTATCGAGTGCCATCATAAGAAATTTCGATACAACTTACTCGATAGCGAGTGCGAGAATCCCAAAATTAAAAAAAAATCCAACTTCGAGTAAATTTCGCAAGGTATCGACTGCGAGAATTAGCCCCCAGGAGTTTTTGACGGTCCCCAAATAAGGCAGTTTATGAATGATAACGATTTCGATAAGTCAATGACCGAAACTGAACGAAATGCATGGACATCATTCGTGCAAGCTATAAAAAATTTCTTGGGAAATAATAAAGCTCCAAATTATGTTCAATTGGTGGAGAATATGCTGGATAAGTTCAGAGACCTTGGCTGCAACATGAGTATTAAAATCCATTATTTGTAAAGTAAAAGCAGTAAATTGGACCGATTTCCCGAAAATTTGGGTCATTTAAGCGAAGAACAAGGAGAAAGGTTTCACCAAGATATCAAAATAATGGAGAATCGGTACCAGGGAAGGTGGGATACACATATGATGGCAGACTACTGTTGGAATTTGCAAAGAGACTCTAATCCAAAGCTTTACATCCTGTAACTAGAATTATATTTATATTATGTTTTTAATGCTTTGTGAGAACTTTTTTTATTTTAATAAAACTGTACGAAACAGGTTTACTTATTTGTTTTTTTTTAATTCCTATGGAAAAGTTTTACTTTTTAAATACTTAAAAAAAGCTATATGATGAAGACTAGAGCTGATAGAGACAAACAGTTTACAGATTTGAATTCAGCGCACCCAAATTAACTAGAATCAGTTGATAAATTCAAAGAAGCAAATTGAGTGTTGGCCTGTGTAATTGGTGTGTGGTCCGAACTAAGATCATCACAATCCATTATATCAAGTAAGTGGCTAAATATACCTGAGCAAATAAAAAAGTCTAGCAAATCTGGTATTTTATTGTGATCACTTGGCCAATATGTGGGTTTTCCCATAGACATGGTTTTCTAATTGCATTTAACAACGCACTTATATAGTTCCTTGCCCTTAGTATTTTCGATTCTAGATCCCCACCATGGATGCTTGGCATTGAAGTCACCCCTAACAACAAACCTGGGCCCAAGGTTCTTAAAAAGGTTTTCATAATTCTCACAAGTTATGATATGTCTAGGAGGGAAGTAAATAGAATATACAGCAACATCAATATTATTGCATTTTATTTTAATACCACTCGCTTGAAATGATGGTAAAATAATTGGATCTAAAGCTTCATATTTGAGGAAAGATTTTATTAAAACTGCAGAGCCAGCGTGCGCCTTTCCATCAGTATGATTTGCTTGTATGAGATTGTAACCGTTAATATTAAAATAGGTTTTATTTGTAAAATGTGTTTCAGAAATTAATAAAATATCTCTGCAGTTGGTAATGAGGAAAATTTCAATTTCCCTGGTGTGATTGGAAGCACCATTAGCATTCCATGTTGCAATTCTTAGATTTATGGACATAGTTTCATCATTATTTTTGTCATCATATCAAACATTTTGTCCATCATGTTCTTGCAAATATATTGTTGTCCAGCTTAACAGTAACATGGTAAGGTATAAACGTAATTATGTTCAAATATTATTAAATGGTTAAATTAAAATACAATAATATGATTAAAAATATCATTTTATATAATTGAAGGCAAAGATTTCCTGACATACAAAATTAATTATTCATTGTTATACCTTTCACCATAAAAAGTGGCAAAAGGATATATCTAAGTTTGTCGTTCCGTTTGTCATGCTGTTTATCATTTCGTTTGTAATTCTTACAATATTCATTTCCTAACCCCATATATTCCCAAATATTCAGACTTCTTATGCATAAGCAAGTCGATTAAACGATGTCCGTCTGGCCGTCCGTGTTAGTGTTGAAGTCTAGTTTGCTTAAGGGAGGTTTACATTATACTACAAGTAATACGACATGTCAAATTTTTGTGGAGAAGAGTACAAGTAGTATCGTCTAAACATAATATGTAATGAAACTCTCCGACATTGAGAGAAAATACGGATGGAAATTTGGTAGTCGTACGGCTCTCTTTATTTTTTGAAATTTTTGAAAAACTATACTACTTCATTAGACCAGGGTTGCATTTTCTTATTAATGGTATCTTTTTAAAGGTAAAACTCGTCAAAATAGCACAAAAGCCGCTGAATATAGTGCAAAATACACTCAGTTGGCATCACAAATATTTTTGTAAACAATTATTGTTTTAAGAATAGCTGTTTCAATTTTACTTCATTTTATTCAACACTAATTGTGTAAACATAAGAAAAAAAATCATACGATTTTTAATCTCTATATTTTTATACGGATAGATTTTCATTTTATTTTCTCTTAGATTGTACGTACGTAAAGTCTTACCGTCTAAACTGGCCTTTAGGCACTAGATCAGCTAAAAAATCGTTCAGACATAGTGTCGAAAGAGGTGCTATTGGAAATCAGCATGATCGGTCCATGTCGTTTGAGGTAGCAGGCAACACACCACGTCTACCTTTAATTTTTTAATATCATTTGGAACAATAAAACAAACATATGGAGAGAAAGAATTAAAAAATAAGAAAAAATATTAAGTGAATAAGCGCCCGCCCATATTTTTCGAGTTACAGGCCTCTGAGATCTTCAAATTTTTTAAAACATCAATATGGGTGTTATTTTACAGATTTTGAAGAGATATAAGACTTAATAAAGGCATTTTTTCTTCATGCATTCTTAGGTGAACATCCATTTATTAAGTAAACGGTATATTCTCATATTGAACATATACGATACGATACGATGATAATTCGAAACTAACTCCACATTTATCGAAAACTTTTAACACGTTAATGTGGCCTTCAAAACATTAATAAAATGATTGAAAATCATTCTATCAAGACCTAGAACTAAATATTTCTAAACAAAAACATTATTTTGTTTGCTTTTAATCATACTTTGATTAATAATAATATATTATTGATAAATATATTCTTTTTTAATAAGTTATAAAACTTTTGTTGTGCTTCGAATTTTTTAAAGTTAAACCCAACAATGTAATCACATAATGGTTAAATGTTAACAAAAGAATTTGTGCCTAAAGTTTTGTTGAAAACGATTAAGATTTTTTCTCCGCAACTATACATTGTTACAAAGAACATAAGATGTTTATTGTGACCATATCGCAACCATGTTTTTTCTCTGCGTGTAATAAATAAACTTTAATTATAAATTTTTCTTGAAACTGGATAAATTATTAATATATTAGTCAAGGTCAAAGAAAATTTGAATTATAGTTCTTTGAATATAGTGCAGTTAATAAAAATTTTTGCATGCTTCTATTACGGTAAGTTTGTGCAAACGTGGCCTTCCCTGCTAGTGTTTTTTAGGTGTATTCAAACAAAATTTAAAAATTACAAAGATGCAACTACATACTTTTTTTATATTTATGTTTACGATTATTATTAATTTGCTAAAGAAGAGGCGTTTGATATTGTAATAAAATACTTATACGCAGCGTATGAGTGATATTTAATCAAAGTATTTCTTAAGCACGTACGTCAGTGTTAATTCTTAGTTCAATCCGTGAACCCTCATGAATCAACACCGATGAACTATATCCGGTTGCAATATAACTGTAGTTGTGAACGCCAAGTTAGAAAATCACGGGATTTGTTTGCGAGATGTCCTTCTCTAGTCCTCCACATTCGAGTTTTAGCAGTACGACTTGGAACGGAGATTTTTCCACTGTTAGACCAATTTTTTTTATTTTTGGAAACAACGAAACACGAAAAAACCAAAATTATTGTGAATTGTTTCTAAGGTGTCTTTTGTCCATGTTTTTTATTTAAGTGTATTGTACAAATTAGTATTTCTTTACCATTATCGACCTTATTTTTTTGTCTTAAATAGTTAAGCTATTTGTGAATTAAATGTTTTTTTGCTTAATTTTCAATATTCAATGTATTAATTAATGAAGGATCGAATTAGATAAATGCCTCTTTTGTTAAAATTCCCTCTTTTGCTTCTACTACTGTTTCTTATTTATAACCTGGATTTTTTTTTATCATTAATTAAGTGCATTAGTTAAATGCACCTTTAAATTAAACCATTGTTGATTTATAACTTCAAGAGTTAAACCCATTTTACTATTTAAACTATAAAAAACAACAATTTAACTTAAACCACATTTCTTTATTAATGAAATACAATTATTTAATCATTCTTAAAGAAAAGATGAAAAGGATGCAGTAAATGTAACGTTATAAAAGCAACGACACACATCACTGTGTGCTGGCATATACATAAGTGTGTGTTGAATTAAGATCTGATTGTTGTGAAGGACGTTTAAAATCTGTATTATAAACATAGGTTAAACGCATACATGCAAGTATGCCTTGTTCGTTGTGGATATGTTGTGTTTATCTTTATATCCTTCACCACAAAAAGTGCACTGATAGAAAAATCATCATAACGCTAAAGTAATTTAACATCAATTCAATGACAAATGTCTTCGTTTTTGACCCCGTGACACTTGTCATTGTTCTGATGTCAACCATGTCATCATTTGCTTATTTTGACATCTCTTGTTACAACAATATGATGCTAAAAGTTCATCAATCTGATGACATATTAACATCACTCCCTATGAATATGAGAAAATTCTCTGTGTTTAGCACCTTCCTCTCATTACTTTTTACGTTGGCGTTATATATTTGTTTGGTTATAATAATGATGATGAACTTACATCAATGTGATTTTATTTTTTGAATTCATAAAAACGCTTTTAAAAATAAACATTATGAAAAAAATAATCAAGTTGCAATTAAAATGCTAACTGGAATTATAAAAACTCTATTTACTTTTTTCTTAAATTTATATTTTACGAAATAATCGTATACGAAATATTGCATCAAGTTGATGACATTGTAGTCATAACTTAGATGACATCTAAAATATGACAAAATTCTATGATGATGTCTGTCATTGCATTGATGCCATTTTATACCTTATCTTTCATAACATTGATGTTTAAATTTTGATGTTATAGCGTCATCAAACCAACCATAATTTTTTCTATCAGTGTGGTAAACCGTAAATCTAAGCCAACATAGTTAATTATGTTCAAGTTGTTTTTTAGCTACTCAACTTGAGTGTTTCTTCTTTGTGTAAAATTATTTTCAGTTATTATTTACTTATAAATAATTAAAACATTTAACAAAATATATATTAAACCATAGCGAACAAAAACCATCAACGCGTGGTGATAAAAATATATATTATAGATATTGACACTTATTCGAATAATATTGTGTATATTCAGTCTTCCTTGAACAGGCTTCCCTGGTTCTTTTCGAGTCGAATTCCTAAATTCCCATGAAGGTAATAATATTTTAATTTAAATTAACATACATATAACGTTGTTTTATAATAAATGTAATTTGTAATAATTCTTGCGAAAAAAACGACTTCAAAACAGATTTCATCTGTCTTCCTATAACAGCTCAAGTGTATGGCCACATAAATTAGGTTGCAGCAACTATAGGGTCACTCTTTAATTTCCAAATTCAAATTATATACTTGCTGTTGTAGAAGATTTAGCAATCAGGTTCTGTGTATATTTCAACCGTATGTCTGTAACGGTTCAACAGTTTGCCCATATACATCAGGTTATATCAACTTTTTAATTTATAATATAAGATTTTTATACTTCTTATTGTGCCAAATAAATTATTAGACATTCTGTCTAAAATTAAGGTGTTTGTATACAACGGTTTAAAAAAATACGGCCATATAGAGCAAATTACATTAATTTTGGGATCACCCTTTAATTTCTGAATTCAAATTATTAACTCGTTAATATAGCGGACTTAGAAATACAGCGGACTTAGTTTCAGCGTTCTGTCTATAACGGTTCAAAAGGACGGCCACACACTTTAAATTACATCAACTATTGGAACACCCTTTAATTTTCAAATCCATATTTTATACTTTTTGTTATAGCAGACTTAGCAATACAGGTTCATTGTAAATTTCAAGCGTCTGTCTACAACAGTTCAAAAGTATGGCCATACACATCAAATTTAATGAACTATTAGCGCACCCTTTAATTTAAAATTTGTAATATTAATACTTGTTACTATAACGGCCATAGCAATCGACAATCTGTCTAATTTGCAAGCGTTTGTCTAAAACGGTTCAAAAGATAGGCCCATATAAGTAAATCTTCATCAATTATGGGACACCCTTTAATTTCTAAATTCAGCATATAAACTCTTTGATATAGTGGATTTAGCAATATAGGTCCCTTTTAAGTTACAGCGTTCTGTTTATAACGGTTCAAAAGTTTGGTCACATACACAAAATTACATTAACTATTGGAACACCCTTTAACTTCCAAATCCAAATTTTATACTTGTTATTTAAGCGGACTTAGCAATACAGGTTCGGTGTAAGTTTCAAGCCTCTGTCTACAACTGTTCAAGAGTATGGCCATATACATAGAATTTAATGAACAATTGGCGCACCCTTTAATTTATAATTTGTAATATTAATACCTGTTCCTATTACGCCCATAGCAATTGACATTCTGTCCAATTTGCAAGCGTTTGTCTATAATAGTTCAATAGATAGTCCCATATAAGTAAATTTACATCAATTATAGGGGCACCCTTTAATTTTTAGATTTATTTTCATATAAATTTTTGTTATTGGGGGCTACAGTAAGACGCAGTCATTTTAAATTTTACAGAATCGATCTTTCCAGTTCATAATACACGTAAAAAATATGTATGTTGTGTGGGAACACCTTTTAATTTTCAAGATTTTGAACTGTTTTTAAAACGGGACCAATCTATAAGCATAATCTATCATACTACTAAAAATTTTCAAAATCAGATCAGAAATGACTGAGTTCTGAGGCACAAATATAAAAAAGCAACATTCAGCCGAATTGTATAACCTCCTTCTTTTTTTGAAGTCGGTTAAAAATATACCAAATTTTTATATATTTTTAACGACTTTTAGTTTTAATTCCGCAGTTATAAATTGTTTTTTACTTTGGTCTTAATTGAATTTATAACATAATAGTCAAGATGGATTCTGTCAGGTCTTTAAATGATCTTGATTCTTTTTTGCTGTTAAATATTAATATTAATTATTAAAAATGGAGATTCTAAGGGGACTTCTCCTTCAGATTCATAAACAAATCATAATTAAATTTAAAGGCAAGTACTAGAAATCAAATTGTATTGCAAAACTTATTATTTACACATATTTTTTATCACGCAAAGTTTTGTTAATATACTTAACATACTACGTTTGTTTTTATTTATTAGACTCACTGTTAAGGAGTCGGCATATGAAGGTACCGGATAGCACTTTTATACTTAACGTAACATTTCTATAGAAAGCATATGAGCATTTTTAACCGACTGAATGTTGCTTTTTATATTTGTGCCTCCATACTCAGTCATTTTAAAACTAATTTTGAAAATTTTTTCTTTATTTGAAACGTATTGATTACAGATTGGTTTCGTTTTAAATTCAGTTCATAACTTTAAAAATTAAAGATTGCCCCATACAACATACGTGTTTTTTACGTGCATTATGATACGTAAAGGACACCGCTTTCAAATTTTAAAACTCTTAAATTGTTGAAGACAGGCGGTTGAAATAAACAATAAGCTGTAGTGCTAAGTCTGCTATAACCAGTATAATGCTTGGAGATGGAACACAAGGGTATCCCAATACCCAGCAAAAAAATTTTGAAAAGGTAATCGAGTGAGGAATTAAGCATTTTTGGCAGAATTACTTCCCAACTAGATTGACAACTTAATGATTTTAAAAAGGCATGAGCATTTTATAATAAATTACTGAGAACCATTACATTAATTATTGTAGGAAATAATAAAGACCATTAGTACGTGTTTTAAGGTATTCTCTTTTAACATAAAGAACTATTTCCATTACTACTTCCTTTTTTGGAAACTAATGTAATGTATTTTGTAAGCGAGTAACAAAATATGGCAATCATAAAAGTAAGTCATTATATGGTAAGTACTTTTTAAGGTAATGTCTAAATTTTTGCTGGGTAGATAATGTAAAATGATGTATGTGGCCATACTTTTGAACCGCTATAGGCAGACAGCAGAAATCTGTTTTGAAGTCGGTTTTTTCACAAGAATTATACAATTACACAGTTTAATATCTTTATACTAAATTTATCATACACACAAAAAAATGATTTGTAAATATTCGGTTGATTTATTAAAAATTTAACTACTACTATCACAATTTATTTCTTGTTATTAATAAAATATAATAATGACATACTTTTTATATTAAAAACTAAAAAATTATATTTATTACTAAAGGTTAGCGGCAACAACTGTTTAGAAAGTTTACCTTACTGATTTATGGCTTTACTCAAATTAATTCTATTAATTGAGAGAGGCAACCAAAGTAATTCAGCACATTACTACTGAAAACAGAATTTTAGTAGTCAGAATTATATAAATCGTTTGCTTTACTTCTTCAAAAAAGTTTTTGACATAATTAAAAGAATAAATATAATAAAAAATGTAAGTGATATTTAGGTTTAAAAAATATAAAACTTTAAAGAAAATAGCGAAAAGTTCCTCAAGGTCCTTAAAAGATAAGTTTTAAATTGTCTTAAAAAGATATTTGCAAATAAAAATAAAATGTTTTCGGTATTAAATTAATTGGGTTGATTCCGCCAGTATATAATAAACTGTTGTTATAATTTTCGGTAATAACCGTCGTCACTGGCTGTATACTTTGGATGATCGGCGAGCGCTTTCGATGTGATAACATCATTTTCAAGCCGAGTTTTTGTTAAAACTGAAGAGATAGTGTAAAAAATAGATAGTGTAAAGAATAAAAGGTGGTGGGTTTAGGTAATTTTTTGTCCGTTTAAATAGTATTATGCAGGTAGATTGCCTGATATCTGTCTTGTTTATTGGGGTAAATAGTTATTTTTTACACTATCTCTTCAGTTTTAACAAAAACGCGGCTTGAAAATGATGTTATCACATCGAAAGCGTTCGCCGAACATCCAAAGTACACAGCCAGTGACGACGGTTATTACCGAAAATTATAATAAAATGTTTTATTTACTTCGTAGTGACAAGAATTTCGGTATTTGAAAATAGAATGTAAAATGAAAGAAAGTAGGTGGAAAGGAAGAAATCGGGAGAACATAGAGTGGCGTTGTTGATTTGTATGGTTCCAATCAATTTTCGTTATACCTATTATTCCTGTAAGTTATTTTTTTAAATAAAAGTACATTGGAATGAAAGTTGTTAAATTTGTTTTATTTACTACACAAAAATATTTAATATCGACTGTCGATTGAATTTTTGAAAAAGTTGTGAGTACCATATTTATTCAGTCATCATAACCGAATTTCAAATAATACTCACAACCGCCCAAATTCGATTGAAAACAAATTCGGTTGTCGTAACGAATCTCTTTTCTCTGTGTATTCAATAATTTTTTATGCACAATTTTTTGTTTTTAAGCAATATATTTATAAGCCCATTAGTGTGATTCAGACATAGCTAGCAAGTTGCTCATCATTAAGAAAGCGACCATTATTTTTGCGTTTTTAAATCTGTCGACAAAATAGACGACAAACAGCTTGCACACAGAAAAAAGATTAGTTAAAATTCATTTGATATGTTCAAAATTTAATTACTAATATAATTATTTGATTTTTAATATAAATAAATTATAATTTTGACTTATTTTTAATATTAAAAGCCAACAAATTATATTTGCCTCCAAATGTTGGTTGTAACACCTCTTGAAAAAGTTAACCTGACCGATTTGTATCTTTACTAAAATCAATTCTATTAAATGGAAGATGCAACTAAACTTATTCAGCACATTACTACTGAAAACCAAAGTTTGGTAGTTAGAATCATAAAAATCGATTGTGTCTTCTTAAATAAAAAAATGTTTGACATAATAAAAATTAATTTGTACACATTACAAAAAAAAAAGAAAATCATCAATACTTGAGTTAGAAAATACAAAGATAATATTGTTAGTGGTGTAAAGTTCTCCAATATTGTTGAAAGGTAAGTTAAAAATCAATCTGAGAATACGTTTGTAAAAAAAATCTAAGATGTTTAATACACTTTGCAGCAGCAAAACCTGCGGTATAAGATGGAAAGTTGAAGATACTGTGTGGAAAAGATGATGTAATGAAAGGAGTAGGCTGAATACGATGGGTAGAAACATAAAATTTATGATGTATAATCTTATTTCTATAAATATTTTTAAAATAAAAGTAAATATTAAAATATTTTGCTATTTTATTTTATTCACAATAATACTTTATAGTCACCCAAGAATTATTTTTTTAAATAGTTGTGAGTACTATATTTATTCAGTTATTACAACCGAATTCAAGATAATACACACAACCGACAAAATTCGATTGGCAACAAATTCGGTTCTTATAACGAATTTATTTTCTCTGTGTGTGTTTATGTACATGCATGTAAGCAAAAAACACAGTCTGTTTTTATTATAACTAAATTAGAAATACTTGTTTAGTTCAGTAGATATACGCATATGTAAAATGAATTTCAAAAATAAATTTCTTGTTAAAAACTATTATTATGCTTTTCTTATTGTCATACTCTTGTGTAAATTGACATCTAACTGCCATCCCTAAATTAGCGCGTAAAGCGCAAGATATCTGTCGAAATTTCTCATGTACATACAAAATGTATGAAGCATCCCTTAATAGCACAGCGTCAACGCTTAGCAATTGGAAAATCCAATTTTGACAGTGCGTTAGAAAGTGAAGTTGCCTACTTATTGGTTTGTTTTGTTTTGTTATGGTTGAAAAGTAGTGACAATTTAGTTACTTTCAAGACAATCTATCGGTTTTATTTCTTCTTTATTCTTATACATCGGATTTTATAAAATAAAATGAGTTAACATTACTCTAAGAGACACAAAGTTGATCTCTTGTTTAGGTATGTCATTGCAGCGTAAAAGCCCGACGTAAGAAGGCGTTGCGCTTTACGCGCTAATTTAGGGACGGCAGTAAGAAATAAACACAAGCATGTGACTCGCTTAACCCTTTCGGGACGGAGTTTTATTTTGAAAACCAAATTATGTATGGTAAAATTTTTTTCATATTTTAAAAGGTATGATAAAAGTATTATGTTCTCCATACTTAAACATTTTAAATTTGTCCTTTTATCCTGGGACATATAATCCCAACAAATATTTTAATGGGACATAAAATCCCAATCAGTGTTCTCAAAAAGCGATTCGAAATTAAAAAGATAACTAAAATATAAATATTATTAGATTTAGATAAAAGCTAACATTTATTTTTAACATTTTAGGAATGCAATTAGGTATTTATTTGTGGAATGGCCCAAAACACTTGTAACATAAGGCGTTGTTACAACCTGAGCATATCATCTTTGTTCGCTTTTCTATGCCAAGTGAAGAACAGCGGACACAGCGACAACGCTTCTCTTGCTCTACTGGCAAGTGGTCTCTAATATTGAGGCTATCCGTTTTTGGACGTTTGGGAGTTCTACCTCCCTGGCGATTCCATTGAAAATAAAGAAAAAAAGACAGTTTGAAAATTGCTGGGACGTATTATCCCAGTAGTCCCGAAAGGGTTAAATTCTCTTTTGTGTTTTTCGTTTAAGTGTTGATGAGATGCCACTCAATTTCAACTTGTGTCTATTATCGTTTAGCTGAAGTTAGTGAATCACTTAGTCGTTATTGTAAACAACAGAAAATGTCCACAAATATAACTATTGTCGTATTGTTTAAAGTTAGTGAACTACACTATAGGCAGACCAAACAAAAAAAAAAAAATTTAAAAATTCAATAAAGGAACTATTTTTACAGCATTTGCATGGTTAAAAACGGAAACTGGTCTTCATATCACATTCTTTTGCTATAATCAGCAACGAATTGACTCCAAACAAAGAAAGCGTTCGGTATTTTCTGAAACTCATCATTGCTTACCTTAAGAGCAAAATAGATTAAATACCATTCACGTATTTTCTGATGGATGTGCCGCGCAGCTTAAAAACAGATTCAACCTTTTTAATATATGCCTTGCAAAACAAGACTTTGATGTTGACTTAACTTGGTTTTTTTTGCATCTGGTCATGGTAAGGGTACTGTAGATGGTAGAGGGGCCACCGTTAAAAGATGCTTGTGGTTTGCAATTATGTCTCGGCAAGAAAAATAAACACTTCGAGGAAGCTTTTAACTTCTTCAATACTACAAAAAGTTGGAAGGCATCAAAGTACTTTGCTGCGAAAAAGACGACATCAAATCCGAAACTGATCTTTTAAAAAAACGTTAGGAAAATATGAAACCCATTCAAAATATTCAACAACAACATTATTTTCAAAAAGCTAACATAAATTCGGTGCAATCGAGCCCAACAGGGGGGTATCGGCTTAAAAAATGAAAATCCTTAAACGCTTAGATTATAATCACGTTTATGGTACATCTTAAAGCAAATAAAACTATGCAGACAACTCAGCACACTGATTTTACTCAATAGAATATAACTTTTCGTTTTTGTTTTTGTTTTTTGTTTTTGTTATCCATAATAAATGAATTCAAACACAAAAAACGTTTAACTTTTTATAATGTAACGACCGTTATTAAAAAAATTTTTTTGGTAACCAATTTTCTATGGTTTGAAATTAACACATTCCTTAAAAAAACATTTCAAAGAATTTAAGATTTTTTACTTGACACATTCTGTGCAAAATTTTACAATACATGATGTTTGTTTCCGAAATTTGAAAACAACACATTTATAAAGTAACGACCGTTTTCTTTTTAATAGTCAAAAGAAGTATTAAAATTACATTTTTTATGAATTCTTTCAATTGCTACCGATGCTTGAACTTTCGTAGGTCCAAAATTAAGCAATTCTCGTGCCGTATTTGCTTAGGTTGCAATTTTATTTAAAAACCCTCCGAAAGTCGGTAACGCCCGTTACTTTGGCACATCCTCATACAGAATTGTTCACCATTTCTGCTTTATATTGTTTATAAATACGTTTCATATTTAATTATTTTGTACTTTCCACGTTTTAAGAGAATAAGCCGTTATTTTATTTCATGTTGAAAACTTCACTTCGTAATGTAAAGATTATTTCGCTTCCTCAAGAATCGTCATATTTAGGTTTGTCACAACTTTTGTGACCGTATATATGAAAAGGTGATTTTTTTTAAATGTATCGACCTTTTGCATATAATGTACATATTTTTTTTTGAGTTATGGCTGCGTTGATGAAAAATTTTATTAAGTAAAACTCCGTTCTTCTTTTCATAAATAACGATACATTTTACTTTATGACACAGTAGTCGATATATTTTCACATCAATAACGTCATAATTCAAACATTCCACATTGTTTGTCCAACATAATATATAATTGATGAAAGTTTTCTTAAATGAATTTTTTATTAATGAATGATTTTATTAATTGTAGTGAGAACTTACGCAATCTGAGATTTTTCTTGATGGTAAAAACGAGTACAAAACTTCGATTATCTCGAAATGAATGTTTTTGAGCTAAGACATTCTATTAGTAAATGAGCGATATGTAAATCTGTTCCTTTATTGCAAGTAATTTTTATAAGCCCATCGTATACACAGTAAGTTAAACAGCTAAGTAATATTAATGTAAGCAACATCTCAGCAAAAAAATTTTTAAAAGGTAATCAAGTGTGGAATTAAGCATTTTTGGCAGAAGTACTTCTCAACTAGATTGCCAACTTAATGATTTTAACAAGGCATGAGACTTTTGTAATCAATAGGGCTGCGATTTCCATGCAAATGCATATCTTTTATCGAAAGTCTATTAACGATATCGACCAATTATCTTTCCGAATCAATAAATATGCGTTAAAATGGCATCGATTTGTTTTTACATATTTTTGCATATTTAGGTGAAAATGCATATTTTTGCATATTTTGGTGAAAATGCATATTTTTTTTGGCATATTTTATGTATTATATTTTTGCATAATTCGAAAGTTTTACGTAATTTTTCAAAAAATATCCAAATAAACAAAAAAATCAATCAATTATTTTGGTTCTCTACTAAAAATATAACTTTATGTAAGTAAAAGACGCATATACTACATAACTTGATGTCGCATGCTAACACATTAATTGTCATTCAATTATCAAACACAAATATAAATGTATGTAATTTTTCCATTGTTTTGCAACGTATTTTTGAGAAAAACTAGATACTTATAATTTTTTTTAATAAAATGTTTACATTGAAAACAATAGTTTAAATGAAATTTGTCCGTTAATTGTTAGATATTTAATTGTGAGTATATTTTACAGTTCATTAAGTATCTTTTGTTTTACGAGATTTTCTTTTTTAGTAAATATGCCGAAGATTAAGTGGTCAAAGTCTTCCATCCTAATGAAATACGTTAACAAATTTAATAATGGTCATACACTTTATTGCAAAGTTTGCAATAAATCCTTGATTCACGAAAGAAAGTTTTTGATTGAGCAACGTTTAAAAAGTCAATAATTTTTGCGAAAAAAGCCGACTTTAAAACAGATTTCATATGTCTACCTATAACAGTTCAAGTGTATGGCCACTTTATACTTTTTCAACTGTTCAATGGTTTGGCAATATACATCAAATTACAGCTCCCTTTTACTTCCAAATTCAAATTATATACCTGCTGTTGTAGTAGATTTAGCAATCAGGTTCTGTGTAAATTTCAACCGTCTGTCTTTAACGGTTTAACAGTTTGCCCATACACATCAGATTATATCAACTATTTATTTATAATATAAGATTTTTTTATTCCTTATTATAACAAATAATACCATTCTGTCTAAAATTAAGGTATTTGTATACAACGGTTCAAAAAATACGGCCATATAGAACAAATTACATTAATTTTGGAAACACCCTTTAAGTTCTAAATTCAAATTATAAACTCATTGATATAGCGGACTTAGAAATACAGGTCCATTTTAAGTTTCAGCGTTCTGTCTATAACGGTGCAAAAGTACGGCCACACACTTGAAATTACATCAACTATTGGAACACCCTTTAACTTCCAAATCCAAATTTTATACTTGTTGTTTTAGCGGACCTAGCAATACAGGTTCGTTGTAAATTTCAAGCCTCTGTCTACAACTGTTCAAAAGTATGGCCATATACATCAAATTTAATGAACTATTGGCGCACCCTTTAATTTATAATTTGTAATATTAATATTTGTTACTATAAGGGCCATAGTAAAAGAAATATTAAAATTAAATAACATCAAAAGTCAATTAGCATTTGTATCTTCCAACTACGAATATATTGGTGAGACAATACCTAAATTGGAGGGATTTAGTTTACTTAATACTCAAGTCAAATTAGTTGATAAGCAGAAAGTAAAATTAACAATGTGGAAGGAAGAGCAGCCCAACAAATTAAATTAAAAATCCAAAGCGTTTTGGCCAAAAAAATTAAGGATTTACAAAAATAAAACAAATTTCAAATCATTAGAAAGTGAATATTCCCCAAACGAATTGGCTTCCTTCAAGTATGCTCCAATAACTTCGGTTGACGTTGAGAGATCATTTTCTATGTATAAAAGTTTTTTACGTCCGAACAGACAAAATTTTACTTTTGATAATATAAAAAAGTATTTATTTGTTTATAAAAACAAAAATTTAAATAAGTTAGCTATTTAAGTTTTTAAAACCATATGTATGTTGTACCTTTAAATAACAATAGACTGAATTTTTTATTATTAATAAAATTACAAAAAAAAATATTTTTTTGACTTCACATTTTTTATTTTTTTAGTGCATATTTTGGATTTTTTAGTGCATATTTTAAGCGCATATTTTCGATTTTTTAGGAAGGTAGTCTCTACTTCCTTTTTTGGAAACTAATGTAATGTGTTTTGTAAGCGACTAACAAAGTATGAAAATCGCAAAAGTAACTCATTATATGTATATGTCTAATACAATATAGTAATATAATGTCTAATTCAATAATAATGTCTAATTTTTTGCTGGGATTTTTGTCTTTAGCAATATACATAAAATTATTGCATCATTTTACCCATTGAAAACTTTAAATTCATTCAACAAGAAACTAAATCTTGTAGCATTTCCGCTCTTATCCATTTATCTGTAGCAGGAGGTAACTCAAGAATAATGGCAAAAACTACGATTCAAGTAGCAAAGTTGAAGAAGCTAAAACTATTATCATTTTCAATACTAGTAAAACAAACAAGAACCCAAGAACGATGGAAAAAACAACAAGAGAAAGACAAAAACTTTGTATAGTCTCAAGTACAATTATTTCTAACATTTACTTACAAGTATTACTTGCACTTATTCACTTCCCGTAAAAACGCACTAGATTAATTACGATGCCTAAGAGAAAGTAAATAGCTATAATTAATTTTGATCATCGCTTAGCACTAAGAAATATACAAAGTAATATGATGAATTTAATATTTTCACTTTAGAAATTTGAAGATATATATCCATATATATTCTCTAAAAATATTTAAATTACTACAAAAAGCTTCTTCGCATGAACCTTAAAATCTGTATTGCACAAAGGTGAGGGAACAAATTTAGAAGGACAAATAATTAAGAAAAAATAAACAACATATTTGTAAACTAAGGAATTTTTATACCAAATATTTTTTCCGAAAAACAGTTAAGGAGTCGATCTACAGTTACCAAACAGCCAGCGTTGTCACTTTTGGTTACTTTTAACCAAAATTGGTTATTTTTTCTCTGATGTGAGTACTCTTTCTTGATTTTGAATACTTTCTCACGAAAATTATTATATACAGCGTAATGTATATAACATTATGTATTTTATATGCTACTTTTTTAAATCGCGCTTTAATTTACTTTTTTATTTTATATTCTTGACAACACTAAGAATAACTTTTAGCTAATAATCTACTTTAGGATACTGAAAACTACATCTCATCTTTTAATGGCGGCTTCTTATGTACAAATTATTTTTTTATTTTTAAAAGTAATAAAAAGTGATTAACCAAAAGAAATGAGTATTTCTTAACCAAAAGAAATGAGTATGTTTTTTCTTAAATCTCTTGGCATCTTGTTTACATCCAAAAAAGCTAATATACGTATTCTAGATTTCTTTTGTTATTTAATTTTTTTTTTTTAAATAACATGTTGAACTACTTTGAAACAAATTGATTTGTTTTTTAATAATCTCTTTTAATGGTTGGCGGAATTTACCAATCTTATGGAGATTAGAACTTACAAATGCTTAATAAAGTAATTATAAGTTTGGGGTTAAGGGGATGAAAAAAAAGAATTAATTAATAACTTCGTCTAAGTTATTAAACTTGGGTTACATATAACTCACCGTACTTATTGCTTGTATGTCTAAAGACCCAATAGACCCAATTAACATAGAATTTGATTTAATCCAATTGATCTTTATTTCCTTCCAGGTTCTTATATGGTCAGTAGGTGCACAATGTTCCTTTTAGGAGGCGAGATTCTTAACTTAATTGTAGGTGTCTTAAAAAATAAAGCCAATTACTGAAAACCAATCGTTCTAGAACAAATTTTTTTTTTTACAGATTTCTGTTAAAAAAATTGCCCATATTCGAACAAGGCTAACGGTAGGGTGCTCCACCAGAGTTCCATAAAAAGAAATTATGTGGATTATCCAAAGCCTTATCTTGAACAAAAAGTAAAAAGTTTTATGAATTTACTAAAAAGCGTTATAAATCTACTTACAAAACTGAAAGTATTTTTTGACCAAAATTTCAGTTTTTTTCAACTTTTTATGAAATATCGAATTAAAAAAATTATTACCATTTATATAATGAAGAAAAGAAAAAAAATTTTACAAGTAATTGGCTTTCTAAACCTGTTTTTAAAACAGCTCTATCTATTTGTCTAAAAGTATGAAAGATACCATGCAAATTCCAAGCACGATTTTTCTTTAATTATGTATGTAAATTACCAGAAAATGGTTCACTTTTGATAAAGTAATAAGCTCTGGAACATTTTTCAAATTCGAGGTTGCTTACTTTGATACACTGTGGTTATACCCTGTACTAAAACAGGGTGTATCCAAATGCGGTAGGCAAAAAGCTAATGTTCTCCTCTATAAATCGCAGTATGTTTCATAAAATCGTTAAATAGTTTAGAAGTTCCAGACTCTTATTCAATTTTTTTGTATTTCACGCCACTGTGCGACGCAAAGAAGCATTCCCTCACCAATGAGTTCTCTAAGGATCGTGCGCCCTAGAGAAAGTTAACAGCCATTACTATCATGTAGACATCCATTTGCACAAAATCAATTGCGCTGTAGATTGATGTACATAATGGTCTGCGAAACTCACCACTTGGTTTTAAATATTGCCGCAAGCCGAGGCAAGCATCATCCTATCCATTCTCCTAAGCCTTTCCATCTGATGAGAGGAAATCCCAAACCAAGCCAGAAAAGCGTAGAAGATAACAGGTCAATAATCTAGTGGTAGTCTAAAAGACGCACTTTTCTTTCAAGACCTTCACTACGTTTAAGAGCTTCCTAATATACGGAGTAAATTCTTTTACTTCTATCCAGAATCGCGTCAATATGATTATTGCCCACAAAATTCTTTGATATCCCAAGCAGTTCTCGTTCAATAGTTAAACATGGTAAGTATGGTCTACTATTTGGATAAGGTAAGATCCCATTTTGCAAAATAGTCCATCAATACCGTCAAGTATCGGTGTAGTCGTTCATTAATATTAACTGCTTTAGCAATCATTACTTCAAGTTATTAGGGACCGCCAAATAATTTTTTTTTGAAAATGCTATAAAAAGAAGAACTGTAGCTTCGGCTGTATGGCACGTAGCGCCGTCCTGCTGAAACCAAAAGTTGCCAATATCCTCCTCTTCAATTGTTGTGAACCAAAATTATTTCAACATGGCCCTCATTTTCGAAGAAAAATGGCCCAATTATGCCTCTGGACCAAAATCCGCACCAAACGGTGACTCGTTTTAGGTGCACCGGCTTTTCAATGTATGCGTTCGAGTTTTCTGTGCCCCAAATGCGCCAATTTTGCTTGTTTACATACACGATAAGATCAAAATGAGCTTCATATGAAAAGAAAATTTTTTTTTTTTGGCAAAATCAGCATCTTACACCACCATATTTGTTTAGCGCAAGGATAAAATTTATTATTTGTCAAATCAGACATGAGAAATAAGGACTAGTTGAAAAAAAAAACGTTAGGTGTTGTCAATATTTTTAGTATTTTAAACATATATTCTCATTAAACTGTAGGACTATACCATATGCAAATCATTTTTAGATATTTTTCACTAGTTCTTCATTCTTTGATGTATCTAGGTTATGTTTTAAATAAGCGAACTAAATCATTAAATATAAAGTCTAGCATATATTGAATAATTGTTTAATAATCTGTTGCAATTAAGTAGGGTATTGCCCTTGATTTTGGAGAGGTATAATCCTAAAATTATCACTTTCCAAACTATTTGCCATTCTTCGTTTTATTTTATTTTTATAAAATAAAACTGAGCGGACTCTATCCTGCTAATAAATGACAGCTAAACATTGTAAGGTCATGTCAATTTAGAAAATTTCACTTAGTCAAAATATGTACACATTTTACATGGCCTAAATATCTAACAAGTATTTAGGAAATGGTTCAACAAATCAACGGACTTATTTTACTCAAAATAGTTTATTGTGGCGCACACTTTTGCTCCCTTCTTTACGAAATATTCCTGCTATTATTATCGTGTAATAAAAAATGTTTCTATTGTTTTCAAGCATTTAATGACCATATTTAGAGAAAGCATTTTATTCTTTTGTGTCCTTTTAACACCACAACAGTGTCACTAATAATTACTTTAATTGTCCTCTTACTTCTACGAAACAGAAAGTTTGTGAGTGTTCCGTGAAATGTTTTCAACTGTTTTTAATAGAAAAAATATGTGGCAGGCCATTCTAGCAAAGCCTTACATCACATTGTATGTATTGTATATTGTATGTATATTAAAATTTTTAGCAGATTTTGACAGTGAATTTATTAATATTGTTAAGAAAATAAAATCTGGCAGCCCCTGTTGTTGTTTCCGTATGAGCGTGGTGAATAACACCACAATTGGCTGACAAAAGTTGAGCAACCTCAATGGCTGCGTTGGTATAGGTGCTTGCTATAAAATAGGAGATCGTGCGTTCGAGCCCACCTTCGGACATGCGTTCAACGAAAAATAAAAATTGTTATAATGCAATTAGAAATTAAGAAGACGCAGTAGAAACCTCCCGAGAAGTAAAAGACAATTATTCTCTGAAGCCATGGAGATAACTGGCTTGGATAAAAGGCGTAGTGGAGTTGTCTGTCAATGGTTAAAGTTACTAAAAAAGGCATCGAGTAGTTTATGTCTCGTCGGAGTAACACAGTAGTGTCGCCTGGATGGCTGCGTTTGTAATAATTACGCATGTTTAGTAAATACGAAACAATAGGATTAACAAGACCGTAGGATCAAGGAGTATAGCCTCAAAGTAAAAAAAGATAAAGCCTCAAAGTAAAAAAAAAAGAATATATAATGAGCCACAGTTGTGTTTGCAATCAAAAGAATCCATACGTTTGTGCCTAAAAAGGGAAAAACGTAACATTGCTGTCAGAAGAGGGATTGCAAAAAAAAAATAATATAATAAAATAAAATAATATAATAATATTCATAATAATAAGACCGCAAATTTAAGCTGTACACTACATTTGAGAAAAGGACAAGCAATTATCATAAGGAATAAAAATTGTGAATATTCGGGACGATCAGGCTTGAGTGAGGGATAATGTGACGAAAATAAAATCTGGCAACCCCTGTTGTTCTTTCCGTATGAGCGTAGTGAATAAGTTACTTCCACTTATGGTGTATGTATATAATAATACCACAAGTAGCAAACAAGTAGCTGTAAAACAGAAGATCGTGAGTTCAACTCCACCTTTAGACATGCGTACAACGGATAATAAAAATTATTATGATGCAATTAAAAATTAAGAAGCAGCAGTACAAAAAAGCCATGGAGATAACTGGCTTGGATAAAAGGCGTAGTGAAGTGTCTGTGAATGGTTAAGGTTACTAAACAAGGCATGGAGTAGTTCATTTCTCGCCGGACTAACACAGTAGTGTCGCCTGGATGACTGCGTTTGTAATTATAACGCATGTTTAGTAAATAAGAGACAATAGGAGTCACAAGACTGTAGGATCAAGAAATATAGCCAGACAAAGCCACAAAGTAAAGAATACAGAATTTATAATGAGCCACAGTGGTATTTGCAATCAAAAGAATACGTACGTTTGTCTATAAAGGGAAACTAAGAAACTGAGAAAGGCTAATTTAAAAACGAGAATAAAATTTTATTTAAAGATGAGGCAGTAGTACGGATGCACCGGTAGTGTATGAAATTGTGAGAACGGTATGAAGCAACTATTTTTATTTATAAAATTCCTATATTTTATTTACTTTAGACTTATAGTTACTCTCCGTACACCTTCTGGTAAAAAATGTCATCATTCTGGAAGGTTGCTTATGTAACTTCAAAGCACAGCCTAGTAACCGTGAAAATTACCGCCTAAGCGCAATTTGCTCTGCACTTTCCAAAGTGGTAAAAAGTATGTTTAACTTACATCTTTTAAAATGTCTTGAGTCCAACAGATTAAAAAGTGACTGGCGTGGTGATAGCTTCTCTCTGTGGTCGCACTATTCGAATTGTTATAGATGGGATTTTATAAAACGAGTTAATAATAAATTCAGGGATACCGCAGATGAGAGTAGCATATGCCATTCATATTTATTTCGTAATAGGCCAAGCCTTCTGGTTAATACCCTTAATATTTTTTTTTGGAAAATCTTCGAATAGGGTTTTGCGAACAGGGTTAAATTAATTGCTGGAAAATTCCAGTGCTGTATGCTTATTCGCAGGTCTACAGGTGAATGTTATACCTCATCTGTAATTATGGGCGGTATAGATATTAAAGAATCAGGAGCTATTGGTGTTCTTGGCATGTGATTTTCGGTAGAACCAGCATATTAAGTCACAAAAGAAGCAATCAAGTGTATAGGTTTTCTGACACGATGTAAGAAATACTATACTCCATCTGCTCTCCTCGAATTTTGTGACTTCGGCAGTCAAATTTTGAGTTCTATTAAACAACTAAAATTAAGTGTTCAATACATTTGTCTCTTTTTCTCAAGAATTCTGCTATTCCATGCGATCTCGATTTAATAGCTTAGAATAGAAATAACAAATTAAATTTGTTTTTTTAATTTAATTTAAACCAATAAGGTTTTTAGCGTTGCTTGGAAATAGAAAAATTAAAAAAGTGTTTCTAGCGTATCAACAGTTTTATACAATTCGCTCACAGTGTAAATTTACTGACCAAAATATAAAAAAAGCTAAAAAGGAGAGGAAACATTTTTGTAAATAATGATGACAATTAATGTGTTGACAATAATGATAAAAACGCTGCTACTGGTGATGACAATACGGATGATGGTGTTTGTCGATAATAAATATTTATTTTGGAAGAAAAAAACTGTTGTTTATATTTACAATAAATTTAAGTCAATTATGGGCCTTTTGTAAACGTTAAAAATAAAACATCTTCAGAAATATAAAAAATACATTTATAAATTTCATGGCTGTTAAATTCGTTTGAATTTATTTGAATTAAAAAAAAAAAAAATTCGGTCATTTTATTAACTATCGATTAAATGTATGCTATGAAGTTAATAAGCAAAATCATTGTTAAGATGAAGCAACAAAAATAATATTCAAGTAACTTGCTTTAGCAATGTTATGCTAAATAAGGTCACTTGACAATTGGACGTATTACACAAGAACATTTTATTTAAACAAGGCTGACGACTTATTTGTCTTTATTTGTAAACTCAAATCAAAATTTTATAAAATTTATTTTTAAAAATGAATTAAAATTGAATTATTTTTGGCTTTGATTAATTTTTTATTTAATTAAATTTCTAAACCTTTTTAGAGAAAAATTATTTACAAATGTATGCGGTAAACAAGAATGAAATGCACATCCTTTATCAGCATAACAGTCAATATGATACTTGAACAGCATCTATAATGTTGTGAGTGAACAAGTGTGAATGTTTAAAAATAAAAATTGCATTTCCTGGCTATATCGAAGGTTAGTACGAAGCAAAAACAAATGTACAAGACGAGTTACAGAGAGAACGACAAAGAAATGCTTTAAGCTGCCTGTAGACTTTGTCTAACCAAATTAGTACTAAGATTAGTTGGTAAAATAGATGATGTTCGCAACGTATATAACATTAGGGAGATAGAAGCGAAAAATGCTAGTGAAGAATGTAGCGGTCAAGAAAATACTGTATTTCCTTCTGCTAACGTCTAATTTGTCTAGTTTTCTTTGAAAAATGTCCGCATACATTTGTAAATAATTGTTCTTTTTAAAAATGTTTAGAAATTGAATTAAAAATGAACCTACAGCCGAAAATAAGTCAATTTAATTTCTTCGAAACTTAACACTTATATGGAGGGCGCAGAGCTGTACCAAACCAAACCGAGTCATGAAAATTAAAACATTCTGAGCAAAATTTAACGATTTATTATTTAAATCACCGATATTGATTATTAAGGGTCAAAGCACGTCTCGATGGCCATTTCGTTATCGCTTACTTAACTTTTCAGGAAACTTCTGAGAAACATTTTAAATAAACTAAAGATTTTTGTCCAAACAATAAAGCAATATAATATAATTATGAAAAATCCCGTTTTTTTAAATAATTTAACTTTGTTTAGTTTTGTAACCTGCTAAGTCAAAAAGTGTTTCGTTCCTAAGGTAGCGGTAAAAAACCCAAGCCAATGGCTCTCATTTTCGATTTTTTTGAAGCTAAAACAAACCAAGTCAGTCTGATCCATTTCAGGGAACAGTATAATTCAATTTTTATTGAATTAACAGAAAATCAACATCCTAAATTCATTAATTTTTACTTATTTCTTCCAAATTTCACACGTGCACATATTAGCTGTTCATAATAATTCAATAAAATCACCGGCTTTTTGCTGATGTTCATGTTGTTCATAGGTATACGATTATTTTCTGTTCTCTGATTTACTTTTCATCAATACTATTCATGAACACGTGTTAATTGTTACGGCTTACGACTCATGTTAAACTTTTTAAATTATATTTTATATAAATTAAATAAAAAAATATTATTAGTACTAAAATAATATTTAATACTTTTGAGTTTGCATGCAACACCTTTGGTTCCAATATCAGTTCTTTTTTTATGACTTTATTTTATTTTTTTAAACAATAATTTTAGCAACTACAACAGCATATACAATGAAGCATATCCAATGATAATCTTGTTGTTATTGTTGCTATTGTTTTTCATTGTCTTTAGTTAGCATCAGTTTCGCTAACTTGTGGCGAGGGGAGGATCCTAAGCCCCATTTTTTATTTTAAAACAATATTTTATTTAATTTTTTCCATTAAAAAAAGAGGGTGACCAGTCAAACAAGAAATAAAAATGAGAAAACATCAGGACTAGCCCCAAAATGATGAAGATGAAAATTACGAATTTATTTATGTGTAAATATTTTTTAACTTTAATTTTTATTAATTTTGCCATATATTTTTAATTAATTTTAAAGTAATGAATTATTTTTTTTATTACTTTTGTCAAAAGTTGTACCAGCTTTTATTTTACTAAAAAATTACAATAGCTGTCAATAATAACTATTATTCGGAGTAAAAATTAAAAAGTCATATTTTTTCTTTTTTTTTAATTTGTTGGAAAAGTTCTCAAACGCAGTTTGCGAAATTTATAATGATATAAACAATTTTGAGAATAACTTTTAAAAGTGTTTTAAGTATAAATGAAATATTCATTGCAGGAATTAATGGCACTTAATTTACTAAACCTCAAAATATTTTCGAATTGTCTCTTTGTGACTTGATTCGCTTCAGCTCTGAGCCCTCCATATATTGTATATAAAAAAACTCATTTAAATATTTCATACTTATAATAATTGCAGTTTATTTAACAAGTGGAAAATCCATGAATTTTACTTTTTTATTTTAATAAAAAACTTGTACAAACTTAAGAATGTTACAAGTTTAATAAATCAACACTGAAAAGTCGACCCCTTATGAAAATATTAAAAGTGAAAAAAAAAACATCCAACCATAAAATTAACGAGTTGTCTCCACAGACCTAGCCAGATGCTCACCAACAAGGTATAACAAGTATTAATATTCCAAATTATAAATTTAAGGGTGCCCAGATTGATCATCTAATTTGATGTTTATGTTCATACTTTTGAAGAGTTGTAGGCACATGCTTGAAATATAACCTGTATTGCTAACTCCGCTGTAACAACAAGTATAAAAATTGGATAAAAGGGTGTCCCAATAGTTGATGCAATTTGTTGTATGGTCCAAAATTTTAAGCCATTATCTATAGACAGATGAAATCTGTTTTGAAATCCATTTCTGGACCAATGCTGCTAAGTTTTAACAAACAGCACCTCTTCAAAACTAAGTCTAAGCGAATGAGTATTTGAAAGTCATTAATATTGTAAAAATAACAAACGAAATTACAAACTTTTATAAAGCGTTTCCACCTGCGGTGAATGGTGTAAAATGTAATAAAGTTTTTTTGTAACAATTTTATGGTTATGTCTGTAATAACTGAGCAGATTAAAAAAAGAATAATTACTTAAAACTTTAGGGTAAATTTAACACGAAATAAATAATAAATAATAACTTTATATTTAATGCCATTATATTTATTATCTATTTAATCTAAGACCAGTCTTTAATTAATTTATTAAATAGACTTGAAATAAAAATAAATAAATAGATCAAAGAAAAGGGCAAATGCGTTTCTAGTTAATTGCGAATTGGTGCGCAGCATTTTTCTTTAATGTATTCAATAACATTTGTTAGAAAATTCAACACAAATAATTTATTTAGTACATCCAGAAAAAGATTGGTGAAAAATCGGTTAATATATTCAAAATTTAACTACTAATATTTTAATCAATTTTTATTATAAATACGGAATATTAAAGGTTGATCGCAACAGTTTTAAACAAAGTTTACCCGACGCATTTGTATCTTTACCAAAATCTATTCTGTTTATTATAAAAAAAAGGGTCCGCCAAATAACTTTTTTTTTTAAAATGCTTAAAAAAACTACTGAATATTTTCTCAAACTTCTTTTTTTATTTAAAAGTACAATCCTTCCAGTTAATAATGGAATTGTGGGCAGCTGTATTTCACCAATGGCTTCACAATTATTGTCCTCTAAAGCGTATATTGCCTCTGGCTTATCGGTGTAACACTTATCTCTCATGGCACCCCACAAATAATAGTCTGACGGTGTCAAATCGCAGCTCCGAGGTGGCTAATTGATATCAGCTCTAAGGCTGATAATGCAATTTTCAAAAACAGAGCGAAATACATCGAGTGTAGCTTCGGCACGTAGCGCCGTCCTGTTGAAACCAAATGTTGCCAATATCCTTCTCTTCAATTTTTGTGAACAAAAATTCTTTCAACATGACCTGACTGTAAGGGCCACTCCTTGCTCCTTTTTGAAGAAAAATAGCCCAATTATGCCTCTGGACTAAAATCCGCACCAAACAGGGACTCGTTTTGGGTGCACCGTCTTCCAATGTATGCGTGAAGGTTTACTGTACCCCAAATGCGACAATTTTGCTTGCTTATATACCCGCCAAGATCACAATGAACTTCATTCGAAAGATGATTTTTTTGGTAAAATCGGCATCTTCTGTAAGTCGATCGCAGGCCCACTTAGCGAAGCGAAAACGCATTGTACGGTCAGTTGGCTTCAACTCCTGAACCAATTGGACTTTGTTTGGCGTCATACCAAGGTCTTTATGCAAAATTCGTCTCAATGATTTCTCTGAAATGTTCAATTGTTGAGAATGACGGTAAATTGATGTTGATGGCGCTTCTCGGTTGTACGCACTGTTTTTGGCTTTTCACGCTTTGGTTTATCGATGATTATGCCAGTTTCTTTCACTTTTTTTTCACAATTTAACGAACATAAAGTAACGTCGCAATATTTCCTAGCGTTTTTGAAGCGTATACACAACATTAGCTAAGTGTTTACTATTCACCAAATAAGCACTAGTTGAAAAAAAAAACATTAGATGGCGGACGCTGTAGGAAGACGTAGTGGTGAGGCTGGAGCTTATGTTTTGTATCCCGAAATTTTTAAACGAAATCATTTTCTTGTAACTTAATTTCTAATAAAAATAAAAATTAAAATATAAGTTAAGTAAACTATTAATTTAGTCATGTTAACCGAATTCAATTCGATTGGCAATAAATTCGGTTGTTTTATGTTTTCAAAGTTTGCATAATTAGTGATGGGATCTCTTAAGGGTTATTAATTATTTTCTATAGGCATTTTCACCTTTGTATAAAAGACTTGAATTTCAATATACGAGTATATTGCTCTTGTACGTAGGTTCATAATATAAGATTTAAAGTAATGATAATAGTTTTATTTACCTTAATCGCGCTTGTTTCTTTAAATATAAATATTTCATGATATTCTCATGAAATATTTATTATTAAAAACTACAAAAAGAACTGCATTTCTGTATTATGTAGGAAATAGAAGAAAAATAAAAAATAACTACTGAATGTTTACTGCGTTTTTGTATAAAGTATTTTTAAGTTTTTATTGTCTTTGTGCTTTGTTGATTCAAAGTAGTTCTCATTAAATCAATTTGGCTTTTGATATAAGACTCTTAGGTTTTCTACACAAAATTTGGGTAGAATCCACTGCTGAGCTATATGAGCAGTAGCGAAATATGCTTTCCCCGCAGTAATACATTTCATTTTCAGTTTTAAATAATAAATATTTCATGAGAATATCACATTTTGCTAGGGTGTAATTAATTCTATTTTCTTTAAAAATTTAACAATAAATTAATTTTTCCGGATTAAAATTATTCATTTGATTAAAATGAAAATTCTCCATAAAAAATAACAATAAAAGAACATACAATATCTTTAAAATGCGATTTCTCTAAGCGAATGAAGAAAAAAAAATTTCTCAAAAAATCTATAAATCATAAAAAAACGTTCATTGACTTCCTCCAAAAAAAGAAATTAATTCAATAATTTCTAAACGGTTTTACATAAGCAGTCGGTGTTACATAATGTTTCAGAACCATCACAAGAGGGCACCTCGAACAAGCAAGTATTTGCGACGCCTATCATTTATTAATTTTTCATCAGATTAAAATTTTCTTTGACAAGTCCCGTAAAATTATCAGAACTGAAATTGATTAAAAAGTAGTTCAATTAAAACGTAATCAAAAAGTCATATTTATTATTTATTTTATTTACATAATTTTTCGAAATATACATTTAAAAAAGGCATTTAAGTTTGCCCTCACACCTCTTGTTACAAGACAAAGTAAAAAAATAAATTTTCTTTAGTTGTTGAAATGAAGATATAAACTTTACGAGGTCATCTGCAAACATTTATTACTTTTTTGTTGATGTTAATAATGATACTGATTCCAATGATGTTGCTGATAGTAATAATGAATGATAATATAAATGGATGGCAAAAGTTAAAAGTTATATTTTTCATAAACAGTTTCATTATTTTATACTGTTTCTGTGTTAAATTATAAAATAAACCAAAGTAAAAAATGAAAAGTGATTTATGTCTGTATTTAATAAGTCTTAAATTGATATAATTTATTAATTGTGAAAATGGAAAGGAAAGTTTTTTTTGCTTTTTAATTATTGTTGTAAAAAATACTGTCTGGCTAGTTTGAGATGAAAAAGATGTTTTTGAAGCAAAAATGTGTATGGTGTCAATTTACATAGGGTTACCACGAAAATATCTTTATACGAAAAGCATGAAGGCCCTGCCCTGATTAAGGTTATGCGACTAATTTAAAGGCCTTTATGCTCGATATATAATATGTTTTATAATAAAAAGTCCCCATCTTATGTCTGAAGTTTACAGTAGTTATTAAACACATTTCGTTTAATAAACCATTTTTTAAGATTTGTATTTAATATTTGGGGCGATAGAAAATTAAATTAAATGAAATTAAATTTTTAACATTAAAGTTAAATTAACATTAATTAAAATTAAATATAAATATCGGTTTCTTTCTTTTTCTACCCCAGGATTTTATTTTATAAATAAAATATCAATATAATAAAATAAGTTTTATTTTTGGTTTAAAGAAGGTTGACTTCAACAATAAAATTTTTGATTTTAAAAAATTTTTATTAAATTTTTCTGAGTGTTAATCGTTTATGAATATAGTTTTAGCAAGATTTGCGTATTTCGGTTTATAAACCTCATAGAAAGAAAGCCAATTTTTTGTTGGTCGGACAGGCTGATATCTATAAGTATTTTGTTGGTACCTTTAACTCATCAGGAAACCTTTATGCGAATTTTTTAAAAAACTGTAATTTTGAGCTCGGCTTAATATTTTTTTTTCTAAAATTTTATTAAGAAAGAAAAAGCATTTTTCTTTAAGGGCAGAAACTTCATAAAAACATGTGAATTATTTTAGAAGCAATTACAAAGCTGTCAAGGCTTTAGCAATAATGTATTAGTGTTTATTACAGTTTGATGTCCAGGTCTACTCCATATTTATTTACGTTAGTCTGTTAGCATTGCAATCCTTGGATGAATATTAAGTTTCCTTACTACGGTGTACTTCAAACTAGTTATTTCAATGAAAACTTTATAAAAGGCATGACGATTTTTCTCTGAGAATTTTCCATTGCATTGCTTCGTAACACTTTCCAGTGTAATCAGTCTTTGGCGGGGTCCATTATTTATCTTATCAATGCTATGTTAAAAACTATCTTTGTTGCAAAAAGGATTTAAAAAGCCAGCTTCGGGTGACAAGAATGAGGCTGAGAGAATACAAAAACCTTTAATATCAACTGATCGAAATAAAAATCACGGAAACTTTTATCACTGGGTCTAAGTAAATAAGTATCTAAGAATCTTAGAATTTTAGTATGTTTTTTAATGTACTGAATTATACCATCGTCTGAATTGGACTTCTACATATCACACTGTTGAACTGCCTCTACTAGATTTTCATCATTTTTATGACTGTGGCAGAAATTTTAATTTCCAAGAATTAAGAATGTTAGTATATTATTCAGCGTTACCTCAGTATATAAACTAATAGCAAAGTAATATTTTTAAGTTGAATAATAAAAAAATGTAACAAAGTTTATTAATGAAATTTTCGGCTTTTGGTTCTTTTTTAATTAATTTTCTAAGCATTTTTAGAAAGAAAAATTATTTACAAATGTATGCGGACGTTTTCCAAAGAAAACAAGAAAAATTAGACGCTAGCAGAATGAAATGCAGCATTTTCTGGACCGCCACATCCTTCATCAGCATTCTTTGCATCTACCTACCTTATGTTATGTACATCGTAAACATCATCTATTTAACCAACTAATCTTAATGTTAATTTGGTGAGACGAAGTTCACACACAACTTAAAGCTTTTTTTTTTCTTTGTCATTCTCTTTGTAACTCGTCTTGTACATTTGTTGTTGCTTTTTTTGTACTAGCAATTTGATAGTCACAAATGCAACTTCTTTATTTTTAATTATTCATACTTGTTTGCTCACAACAATTGTAACAAAGTTTATTTTTATCTAACAAAATAAATAAATCTAATATATGTATATCTAAAAAATAAAATATTTCAATAACTATGTACAGTATATTTAGTAAAATTTATTATTATTAATCTAAAATTATAAGAAAAAATATTAATCAGGCAATAGACTATTATTTTAATTTAATGGCTGGCATCTCGTTATACTGGAAGATCTGAATTATACACTGGCATCTTATCTTTCAATATTAATTCTATCTCTTTTCTGAAAATAAAAAGAAAAAACATTAACTGTAAAATTTTAAAATTTATGAATTTAAAACATTAAAAATTTAAAATAAAATTTAAGAATAAATATTTAATGTTTCCAAGTGACAAATAAGGCTTTAAGACTAAAGAAAAAAGAAAGAAAGAAAGAATAAAAAAACACACACACACACACAGAAAATTCATCAAGATAAAATTGGCAACAGATTATATGACTAAACCACACCCAAACAAACAAACATTCAATACTAGTATTATCATCCTCTTCATCAGAATGAATTAAAACAGGATATATAAACGATTGGTCAAAGATGGCAAACACAAAAAAAAGAAACAAATAATTCCGAACTTTTGGGATAAAACAAAAAAACAGCAACAACTCAGTCAAATCTACTTAAACACACGTATATAAGACAAACAGCTGTTAAAAGTAAAAGAAAAAACAATAAAAGTAAAAGAGCAATTAAGCTGGATTATTGAAATAAAAGATTGATCAATAGTAGCAGTGGAAAAAGGAAAAGGCAGAATCTGAACAAATCAATAATCCACAAAATTTTGCAATAATGTACATCAGTATGAAGTAAATTAGAGAGAATAAATAGTTTAATGTTATTTTTAAAAGGAAATGTTTTAAAAAGTTTAATACGGCATTTACACTATGCAATTTTTCATGGAACTAGCATGAAACTTTTGTTTGTTTGTGAAGCAGGAGGAGTAAGCAATATGGTATTGCTTAAGTTTAAAGGGGATGTTACTGTTGCTAATGTCTACTTTTATTGAGAAAAAAAAATGCCTAAAAAATGCCTTAAAAAATTGCACATACAATACTTGTGTATTTTAGATTCCTTTTAAATATGTTTTTTAATGAAATCTTTCGTGTACTGAAAAATATAGTTCGAAGGTATACAGATTAAAAGCTTTAAAAAGGAAATTAAGCATGGGGAGGAAAATACGAAATTAAATGGAGAACGGTTTTAGCAGATTAAGGGCCGTTATTACAACTTTTCGTTAGTAAAAGGGAGAATTTTGTTGGACCGATAAATGGCCTTGCATGGTAAAACCTCCACTTACTATATTTGTATCCATTAAATATTATTATTAATAACAACAACAATAAAAAAAATGGAAGTTAATAATATAAAATTATTGTTATGCAAATAAAATTTGGCAACCCCTCTTGTTGTTTCCGTATGAGCGTGGTGAATAAGTTAGTTCCACTAATGGTATGTGTATAGAATAATGCCATAATTAGCTACCAAAAGCTGAGCAACCTCATTCGCTGAGTAGATGAGGTGCTTGCTGTAAAACAGAAGATCGTGAGTTCGAGCTCACCTTCGGACATGCGTACAAAGGAAAGTAACAATTGTTATATTGCAATTAAAAATAAAGCAAGAGCAGTACAAACCTCTCGAAATGAAAATGAAAATTATTGTGTGAAGCCATGGCAAGATAATGAAGTAAAGATGTCTAACTTAGTGTAAGAGTAGCAGTGATAATTGTCAAGAAGCCCTTTATAATAAAGTAAGAACAGTAGCGGTTAACGCAGGGAAGTGTAACAGCGTAACAACAGTGTACGGCAGACGTGTGTTGTGGCTATTGGATTAGAGGGGATGACTGGCTTAGAGAAAAGGAGTAGCGGAGTTGTCTGTGGATGGTTAAGGATACTAAACAAGGCATCAAGAAATTCATGTCTCGCCGGAGTAACACAGTAGCAGCGTTTGTACTAATAACGGATGTTAAAAGACCGTAGGATCAAGAAATATAGCCAGATAAAGCCACAAAGTAAAAAGAATACAGAATTTATAACGAGTCACAGTGGTATTTGCAATCAAAAGAACCCGTACGCTTGTTCGAAAAGGGAAGTAACACTAATATCAGGCAGACAAAATCACACCTTTAGCTAACCGCGAGTTGTAATAATGACCCTAAAGCGAAGAGCCAGAAATGAATTTTAGAATTTTAATACGAAAATTTTGTGCGCAACGCAGCCGTGTTGTCATATTAGGGGTTTTATCTAGAAGAACCAAGCCATAAAGTTTCCACCGTGCCTTTAGATTTAATATATTTAGGTTAGTATTTAAACGAAGAATTTAAATTTGTAGTTTTGGCTGTTTTATTGAAAAATTTTTGTATGCATAAAAAGTTTATTGAAACAAATAATTGTTATAATAAGTTTATAAATAATATGCTTTAAATAAATGGTTCTATTCAAACAGCAAACATTTTGTATAAATTTTTGGACAAACGTTTGTACTTATTAATGCCGCTTTCTTTTCTGACAAAAACGTGGCATATGTTTAACACTTTTTACACCTTTGTGTTCTTTTCTAAAAAAAGTTCGAGAGTGTAAACTGAAACAATGTTCTTTTGAAAATATTTTGCATGAGAAAGTGTAAAATATCTTACATATTTCACCCTCAATTTCATGTAAGGGGAAGTATGCTACCCTTTTTTTAGTAGTTCTTATTCTGATAAGTGATGTTTACTTTTGTTGTTAAAACCAGTAACCTAGTATTATATTACTTTATTTTTGAAGCGCTAAGTAAACTTTACTGACATGTAAAAGGTAGTTTGAAAATTTCAATAACAGTTTTTGCTCTATTTTGGCTACAAAATGTTTAGAAATTTTTCGGGGTTTAAGCAACATGAAAAACATTTTGTGTGATTGTTGGGCAACATTTATTTTCAGAAAAGAAAACGCCACTGCTAGATCAAAATCATTTGAAGACCATGCTTTTTATCAGCAATATATGCGCAAATGAGAATTATTACACACTTCTAAAATATTACTATTTATACCTTCAGGAACTGATACACCAGCCAGAATAACTATTCGTACACTTCAACATTTAATTTTTAAATAATTATAAAAAAGTAATAGGAAACCATTTGTGGCAAAATTTAACATTATTTGTTCTTCATATAGTTTTCTTTAATTTTAGTATATTTTCAAAACTTTATGCTTTCACTGCAAAGTTTTTCAATAAAAAAATGCAGTGTGGCAATGTTTTACTACCAGAAAAAATATTCGTACACTTTTATTTCTGGAAATCCCATGAGTTTTTTACTAAGCTAAAGTGTGCCAAAAGTAACAGAATAGTAAAAGCTCTACTTAACTCAAATTAAGTTGTCTCAATGGTAAAATTTTCAAAGTACAAATCAAGTATAAATCAAGATGAGTTCTAAAAAAAAAGAAATTTGTGTAGCTGAACGGGCTCTATTTTGTCAAAACAACGCACAGGCCGCCCATCAAAATTAACAGAAAGGGAAAAACGAACTGTTTGGGCGCTGGTAAAACAAAATCCAAGAGTTACGGCTACCCAAATCAGCAAGAATATAAAAGAATCTTTTAATAAAGACATCCACGAAGACACCGTGTCCAAAATATTGAAAAAGGCTGATTATCATGGCCGTGTAGCACGTTGGAAGTCGTACATATCGAACATCAATAGAAAAAAAGAATGGAATTTGCCAACAAATACATCAAAATGCCTTCCGAGTTTTGGGAAAAGGTCTTGTTTTCTGATAAAAGCCAATTCTGCATCTTTGGCATTAAGGGGAAAAAGATGGTTTGGCGAAAAAATGGAACATCGCTTAATAAAGAAAATCTTGTTCCAACTGTAAAGCATGGAGGAGGTGGTGTTATGGTGTGGGGGTGCATGGCAGCTAAAGGAGTCGGAAATTTGACTTTTATAGAATCCACAATGGACCAGTACGGCTATTTAAATATACTGAAACAAAATTTACAGCAAAGTGCCGACAAACTAAATTTGAGATTAGACTTTTGATTCCAACAGGATATTGGTCCCAAGCATTCGGCGCATAATGTAAAGTTGTGGCTACTCTATAACACAAAATATCAATTGCATTCCCCCCCACAATCGCCGGATCTTAATCTTATAGAACATTTGTGGGATTTATTGGAGCGTAAGATCCGAAAACATAACATTACCTATAAGGAAATGCTAAAAAGCGTTATTATGGAGGAATGGAACAAAATAAGCCAGGAGGAAACATCCAAACTAGCAAACTCAATGCCAAAACGTCATTCAGAAGTTCTTCGACGTAAAGGATATCCTACTAGTTATTAAAAGTATTTTAAATATATCACAATTTAATTTTATGTACAAATATTTAATCTGTACGAATACTTTTTCTAATGAATTAGCTCTATAATTTTGTAATTTTAGCGGTAAAAAGAAAAAGTCAAATAATAAAATTGTTAGTGCCTTATAAAAAACAAATACATCCAACAACAAATCTTTTAAAAACTTTTTGAAAAAATCGATTAAAAAACGAGGATTATTTTTATGATTAAAGTTTAAGACCAAAGGTGTACGAATAGTTTTTCTGGCAAGTGTATAAGTAACATGGTGAAAGATTTGAAGGCAAATTTGTTGATTAGTTTAAAAATAAAAATAAATGTTGGCTCGTTTCTACAAATTAAACTTTTAGCGTTACAAGTAAGGAATACCTGAAAGATTAAAAATATTTCAATAAAAATAGTTTTATTTTCAAGCGGATATTTGATAAAAAATATACTAGATATTAAGGGATGAAAACCTTTAACCATGGGATTCGAATTTAAAATTATCTTGGAACCCTGACGAGACGATTTTTATATATATATATACCAGAGCTGTAAATCAATCATTCATTTTTGAATTAATTCGCGAATAATTCATACACTGAAGTAGCAAATTTTATAATTAATTTTTTCACAGCAAGAATGAATTGAAAGAAATTTGAGTAAATTCGAATAAATTTGGTGAATTAAAATTGCAAATCGTTTCCAATTTAAATGAATTCTTAGAATAAATTTCAATTCTTTTCTAATTCAAAGGTATTTGTCAAAGTGAGTTGCATTTCATTTAAATTGAATTAATTTGAATTAATTCAAATTAATAATTATGATTATTACGAACTCATTTAAAGTAAATTGATTGAAATTTGAATTTTATAAGTAAATATGTAGTAAGCACCTAGATGTTTGTTCTGATCCTTGATCATTGAATATTTTCAGTTTGGTAGGAGAAATTTCAATTTTTCAGTCCAGTTCTGGAACTTGATTGATTTCATCTCATTTTTGATTTTATTCATTTGAATTGCAGTTTACTGTTCTAATTCATTTCAATGAATTCAAAATCAATTTAAATTCGTATGAATTGGAAACGAAGTGCAGCTCATTCTACAAATTCATTTAAATTGGAAAATAGAAGCAATTCATTTCTGTCTAATTCATTCGAATTGATTTATAATTCATTCAATTCTTTTTTGTTGTGAAAAGAATTAATTCGAAATCTAGGTAATTCGTAACGAACTATCATCAAAAAAGAATGATTCATTGTTATTTAAGTCAGTAGGGTTTTTATTTTTTTGTGGGAAAAAAAATTCCAAATTTCTATAAAAAAATCGTGATAAGGATTAGAAAACAACTGTTATAAATTTATATCTTAAAAATTATTATAATATTTTAATGAAGTTTTTATTTGACCATTTTAATTAATTATATTTTATTTAATTTTAAACAATAGGTCTTTTATTTATATATATATATTTTCGATATTTCGCTACTCCATTGTGTTCTCCTGATGATGCTCCACAATGGAGTATCGAAATATCGAAAATATATATAAAAAATAAAATACCTACTGCTTAAAAATTAAATAAAATATAATTATTATAGTATCTTAAGCTTGTTAACAGAAAACACAGTTTTGTTTGATATGTTTTCAATTGAAGAACTAAATGATAAACTTTAATCCAGCTTAAGTTCACGTTTATTTTAATTTCGAAATTAATTAAGAAAGAAATATTACATGCAATTTTTTTTTATTTATTTTTAAAGAAAATAGGAAACTAATGAAATTTTATTGAAATTATTTAATTAATTCCTAAATACTATGCATAAAATCCACATAAACATGATGCTGTACAAAATTGGTATACGCGGTGAACTTTCTACAGATAAATTGTATATTTGCTCTTATAGCAAATTTAGCAATACAAGTTCCTTGTAAATTTTAGCTGTCTGTCTATAATGTTTCAAAAGTTTAGCTACATAAATTAAATTACATCAGTTATTGGGGCACACTTTAATTTCCAAATCTGAATTTTATATTTGCTGTTATAGCGGACAGTTTTTTTTTTGTAAATTTCAACAGCCTGTCTACATCTGTTCAAAGTATGGCCGTATATACCAAACTAAATGAACTATTATGGCTTTTTATATTCTTTGATTATTGTACTTGTTATTATAATAGTAAGATAGAAATTGACATTCTGAACAATTTTCAAGGGTTTGACTATAACGGTTCAAAAGATAGGACCATATGAATCAACTAATGTCACCCATATTATTTAAATTTGATTTTTAGACTTAGTTTTAGTTCTTGCAGCTATAATGATACAGAGTTTTTATTTTTGAAAATACACACAAAAAGCAGGTTTAGTCGACTTTTGATAATTTGAAACTCGTTAAGTTGAATATTGCAATAATTTCAACTATTTTCCAGGTCCCTGGAAAAACACTTAATATTTTGAAAAAAAATTTATTTAATTTAGTTCCCTCAATAATTGGAAATTATTTCAATGGAATTTTGATCGCCGACTCTCAGTAATTTGAATTGTTTTAATTTTCAAAAATAAAACAATCATTTATTATTGTTTTTTTTGCGATGTGCTACATCTGGCTTGCCAACATTTAATAATTTAAAGTTCGATTTTTTTACACTTTATAATTTGAGCTCCTAATGTGATTTTGTTTTAGTTTTGGTTTCAGCTTTTAAAAAAAAAATTAAATCGTGTTCTTTAGTTTCTATGCCAGCTCTATAAGCTTTTTTTTTATCTTTCTTTTTATATTTTGAAGTCTCGTTAATATGAAAACTCAATTATTTTAACTTATTCTCTGGTCCCTTGAGTTTGAAATTATCAAGAGTCGACTGTAAATGTTTTTAAAACGCGACCAATCTTAGAAAAACAAAACTTTAATCAGTTTAGAAGTGACTGAGTTCTGGAGGCACAAATATTAAAAAAAAAAATAACATTCGGACGAATTAATAACCTCCTTCTTTTTTTGGAGTCGATTAAGAAATAGGTTTTAGTTGTGTTTTTGATTATATTTTATTTCTTAAATATTATTTGTTTATATGGTCACCCACCCTATAACCTCACAAGGAGTAAAGAACTTGAAAATGTATAAAGGCTGGGTTTTTTTGTGGTTATAGTGCTTCACACAACGAATTTTTGTCGACGAAGTTGTTGTGTTAGGGGAAATTCGTAGTTCGTAATAATTGCATTTCTAGCATAAAATGACTAAACCTTAAACCTGTTCCAGGTAGATGTATAGTTTAAAGTTTAAAACTTGATGTGTGGGAACTAACGTCACCTCACACCCCAGGTAAACAAAAGCATGTGTCCCAATTTCCTAATAACATTGAAACATTCAGACATTAGGTTTTTGGTAAAATTTCAATCATCTAAGTACAAGCAATATAAAAATACTAATAATTACAATTGGATTTTCCAAAACAAAAAAAAAAATACCCTTTTATTTAAGGTAAACAAAAGCTGTTCAAATAATTTGTTAACACATAATCATATGCAATATACATATTAAAATTATTAAAGCAAAAACATGAATTCACTTTTGTTTGAATAAATATTTTATTTTTATACATGCTCTTGTTTCTATTGCCATGCTGTATAGCGAACAGTTTAATAAGCATTCATGTGGCTGTGTTTCTCTAACCATTAAGTTTTGCTTTTTGTGTATGTAGAGTGATAAATAACATCGCAGTATTGACGTACAATTACCACTTTTTATATGAATTTAATCCCACAGATAATTTTGTTACAGCCAAAACTAATTTTGGGTAAAGCGAAACGAAATCTAGCACGTAGCTTTTGAGCTGAACTGCCATACATTAATAAGAGCGTCAACTTGTGTGTTGAGCAGTGATGTCAACTCATTATGCCCTTCACAGCAAAAAGTAGAAAAAGGGTAAATCTAACTTTGTCATTCCGTTTGTAATTTCTACAATATCCATTTTCGACCCCATAAAGAATATATATTCTCTGTTCTAATGCATAGCGAAGTCGATTAAGCGATGTCCGTCTGTGCGTCCGTGTTCGGGTTGAAATCAACTTTGCGAAGGCATTAGATGAGCTAGAGAAAATTGAAGTACGCCAATCGATCAGATGTAGTTTCGAAATTTTTTTATTGAAAATTAACATGATCAGTCCCTGTCCTTCGAGGCAGCGGACAAAACCCCACACATGCCTCTTATTTTTCCGTATTATCTGGAGCAAATCTAGTATGAGGAAGTTACTTCATTCAAAAAAACAAATATATGAGGCGATAGAGAATTAAAAATAAAAAAAAACAGCAATTGAAACAATTGGCGCTAGCCCATATTTTCCGAGAAATCGACCTCTGAACTTTGCATAGAAAAGAACGGTTGTACACAATATTTCCTTAAGATATCAATATCATTTGAAAGCTTTTAAAGGTCTTAAAGAAAGTACTAAAGGTCTTAAAGAAAGTACTAAAATGTCTTAAAAACGCTTAACCCATTAACAGCCGATGTCATGTTCATTTAAATTTTATATATACAATATCAATTTAGTTCTCTGTCATCCTAATATTTGCTTTTTTTAATTGGAGTTACTTCACTCAACTAGACTTACATAGATAGTGTAGGGTGCATAAGATTCGGCATAGCCGACTATAGAACTGTTGCTTGTTTTATTTTATACAACCCACTGTATAGAAATAAAAAAAGGAAATAAAACTGATAGATAGCCCTGAAAATATCTAAGTTGTCATTACTTTTTAACAATAGAAAATAAAATAAACAAAGAAGCAGCCAACTTCACTTCCTAACGCACTGTAAAAATTGGATTTTTCAATTGGTAAGCGTAAACGCCGCGCTATTATGGTTTGCTTCATACATTTTTTATGTATATGAAAATTTTCGATAGATAAATTACGCCTTAGGCGCTAATTTAAGTTTGGCTGTTACATGTAGACCTAAAATTAGTTTTATTGCAATCCCATCATGATTTTTATGATGAGAGCGTTTTATAGCAGATGTCATCATAATCTTATCTTTGCATTTTGCAGTTTCAAAATTTATAAATTATATAAATTTATATAAGAAAATTTATATAAGAAAAAAAAATTTATATAAGAAAAAAATTGTTGGAAATTATTTTTTTATTCTTCCGTTGGCTGTTTTTTCGCAGTACTATTGTTTCTAGACTGGCAATCACTAAAATTTGTTTGCACTCTATCATAATATGTTATTAAAGAATATATCGCTGGTATCATGTAGAAAGGCCCTAACTCGAATTTTTAGGAAATTGAAATTTTTCATCATTCCAATACATTTTACACAGATACACCTTGTCACAAAATTTGAATGCTATAGTATCAAAAATAATGATTTTCTAAGCATTTGCATTTTTAATATTACATTGTGATAAATACAGTTTATATTTTTCCCTTTTAAAAGAAGTTAGTGAAATTTTAAATACTAAAATTGTGCGAACAATTCTTTTCTATTTAATACTACCTAATGTTTAAAACTTTACTACTCAAACTAAGATATTTTTCATATTTTATACAGAACTGTTTGTGCTATTATTTCTTTGTTTCATTATTGTTTTGTATTGAACTTTAACAACGAACAAATTAAAAATTTTGTTGTTGTTTTGTTTTTCTTTTTTTTTGTAACAATTTTATTATTTACGTAAAGTTGTTAATAGTTAACAATAAAGTTTATGTTACCTTGGATAATTTACTACATTTAGACAATAAGTTTCAGCAGGCTTAACGCAAAAAATTTTTCCACCCACATGAACTGGTTTTTCACTTGAATTTTCTGTGCCAACAGCAATGAAAATTAATGCCCATAACTGCAGAATAAAAGCGAAAAAAATATCTACATTAATTGCAACACAGTCAGTAGCTTTCTGTTCACATTTGCACTTACCACAAAAATTAAGAGTTTTAATTTCATTATTTCCATTTTCTTTCTTTGAGGTTTCAGTTAAGTTTTAAAACAAACAAACAAACTAAGTATTAATGTAATAATTACTTTTTTTGTATCTTTTAATTTTAATTCATTCATGAAAACTGCGTTTATATATTAATTTATTCTCGTTCACTAAATTTATTTTTTTTCATTGAACACTCTGAAATGCTTTAGATGAACTGTTTTAGTTAGAGAATTTGCATTCAATATTTATAATGTTATCAGTAATCGTTGATATGTAGAGTAGTTTACTTGGTGTTGTGTTCTCAAGAGATAATAAAACTACTACTGACTCTCTCTCAACATCTTTTTGCATCAATAAACTTTCTCTTAAGCTATTTCTAGAATATAAAAATAATCAATTTAAAAATAAGCATATGTTTGTGCCGCATCAACTATACCCACCTCACTATCTAGTGTATTTCGAGTTGAATACCAAAAAAGTTATAGGACGGACACACATAAGGTTTGTTAAATATTTGCAGCCACCGAAAGTAATAAGGTTTGAGTTTTTGATTTTTATTAACATTTCTAAGTTTATTCACAAAATTTGTTTCGAAATTTTAAGCGCTATGGCCACTAATTTTATCCATTTATTGTTTTTTTGGTTTTGCTTATCACGGCATCAAATTAAATTTATCCCATCAAACTTCTTAAATTTTTGCAAATGAGTTTTGCTGCTTTTTCTGAAGAGATATTGTTAAAAACTGTCTAGTATTTCTGCAAAAAAAAGTATAAAGAAGTTGCAATATAATAAATCTTAGAAAAAAATTACAGGTGTCAACCGTCAACAGTTTAGCCACATACATCAAATAACTTTAACTATTGTAACACACTTTATTTATAATTTTAAATATTTATACTTTATATTATACCACACAAAGTAGTGGACATTCTGTCTAGTTTTCAAGTGTTTCTGTGTAACGATTCCAAGGATAGGCACATGTAGGTCAAACTACTTAAATTGCGGGGACACCCGTTAACTTCTAAATTAAAAATATTTACTTGTTCTTATAGCGGCCTTAGCAATATAACTTCCTTGTAAATTTTAGCTGTCTTTCATAAATCAAATTACATCAACTTTTAAGACACCCTTCATTTTCTAAATCCAAATTTTATGCTTACATTATAGCGGACTTAACAGTACTGTACAGTAAATTTCATCTCACCGTTAATTTACAATTCTAAATATATATACCTGTTATTTTATCGGTCATAGTAATTGACATTTCGTCCAATTTTCCAGCGTTTGTCTATAACGCTTCAAAAGATACGCAAACATTTGTCAATTTACATCTCCTTTGCGGACACCCAATAATTTCAAGATTTATTTTTATATTACTTTCTGCTCGTGGAAGCTATTATGATACACAGTTTTTTTTTAATTTTTAAGTGGTGCCCTTTACAGTTCAAAATACACATCAACAACATGTATGTTGTATGGGAATAACCTTTAATTATTAAAATTATGAACTGATTTTAAAACAGGAGCAATCTGTAGGCATAACCTTTTAAATAAAGAAAGAATGTTTAAAATTGGTTCAGAAATGACTGAGTTAGGCGGGCACAAGCATAGAAAAAAGCAACATTCAGAAGAATTGGTAACTTTCTTCTTCTTTTTGAAATTGGTTTAAAAATAAATTTTAGTTGCTTTTTATTTTATGACAGCCATACCTGGCTAATAAATCAATTTTCGTCTACACGAAGATTTTTTGTAAAATAAAATTAAGAAATTTTGCAATGCGTTAATAAATAAATCTGTTTTTGTGGTGAAACTAACAAAAAATAGGGAAAGTCGCAACAATTAAAAAAAAGTCGCAAAGTTATATACGTTTAATTTGTCAACGAACGGTAACGCTATATAGTACCAATAAAATTGTAGTAAAATAAATTTTAACTGATGCTGGAATTTACCCACTACCGGTGGTTTTTTTCTGATTACTATAAAATTTAAAGTATTCAGTTAAATTTTACTAGACTGCAATTTAATTTTCATTACAAGTTTTTTTTAGTGATTAGTAAATTTTTCTGAAATTGTATTTATGTTCCAGTAAAATACTATCTGCTTGTTAATATGATAAGTATGCCATTTATAACACACATTATTATTTTCGAGGTAAAAAAAATAAAGTTATTTCCATGGATTACTTTACCTGCGGTCAACATGTGCAAGTAAATCTCTTTTACTCCCTTAGTAAATTTGTAAAAAAAAATATTTCCAAAAAATACATTAAACGGATTTCTTACCTAATTGCAGTCGTCAACAATATTTAATAATGCAATTTCAATAATCAGTAAAAATTTTGTGGTAATGAAAATAAATTGCACTATCAATAATTTTTACTGGCTATGATTTTTTTTCAGTAATCCGTAGCAATTTAGTGGCAGTGCAAGTAATTTTTCATTATCAGTAAAAACTCACTGTTAGTGCAGTTTTTACAGCAAACGAAATATATGAAATAAATTTAAAAATTCTTTTTTGGCATTTAACTTACCATTAAGCACTCAAACTTTAATAACCTCCAAAATTAAATTTTTTCCTTCAATATTTAAAACTGTCTTATGCTAGAAACATAACTGGGACGAATGACGTATTTCGTCCAACACAACGAATACGTCGTCAAAAATTCGTTGTGTAAATTCGTCGTATGAAATACAATAGCGACCAAAAACACAGCTGCTATAATTTTTGTAAGCTGCTAAGGTGACCATAAAAATAATAATATTTAAAAAGTTAAACATTAGCGAAAAACACAACTAAAAACTATTTTTATATTTAACTTATAATCTGTACGATTATTATAAATGCTACAAAATAAAAATACATAAATTTTTTAAGTAAAATAACTTTATTTATTAAAATACTTTGAATCTAAAGTCAAACATGGTCACTTTGTATGGATTTGTTTGTCTTTCGCCGGCGTCAGAAATAGAAATAATTCTATTGCATAGTTCGCCGCGTATAACGAATTTCGTCATACGTCATGATAGTGAGCATTTTCATATACACAAGTGTGTTTTATTTTTGACGACGAATAATCGCGACCAAAAATTCGTCGTTCGTCCCAGTTGTGTTCCTAGCATTACTGAGAAAAACGAATCTGATGATGTCAAAAACTAGACTAAAAATCAAAATTGAAAAACTTATGCGCCAGCATATTTTTAAATGCTTCAAATTTCTGTAAGACAGGTAATGAAAATTAAAATTATTTTGCTTCTTGTCAAACTCGCATAAGCTAATCCGTATGGGATTTTTTAACTAATACAATCATAGAGTCTGATGGAAAAGATTTGGTGTGTTTTTTTTTTTTTTTGCTAGTATAGGGTGTATGCAATGACTTTAAAAATGCACCATGAAATTTTTTGTTTGCCTGCAAGAGCTGTTCTGGAATAGCAAGAGCTGTGCTCTGTGTACGTTCGTTGTAAACATTTTGTTTTTTTGTGCGTTATTGGAAATACCCGAAACAACTACTACAGAGAATTGACAAAATGGCATAGTTTAAATCCCAACTAACTCTGCTTCTTCTTTTATTTGGATTGGCTAACTATGAGAGAGCTGGTCAGAGAGGCTTGATGTTGTTTACAGAAATAAATGATGTTTAAAAAATGTAATCTAAAAACAATTGACGTCAGAAATTATTAGGTTTACAATGTTTTTCTGGCTACGAAATATCTGTGCGAATATATTGTTAAGCTCTCGTTATCTTTTCATTGCATCTGCTGAATTGCAGAAATTGCTACTGTAACTGTTGCTTAATTTCTATACACATTTTTTCTTTTACTTATTGAGTAACGATCTTGTTCTATTCTTAAAAAAAAACTAAATAAATGTTTTTACCCTTCACCTTCTGCTTTTGATTTGTTCAAGATATTCCATAATTTATATATAACTGCTCTATAAATTTTGAAATCATTTATGTTCTACTTTTTTGCTAAATAAAAATATAATAAAAAACTGATTCAAAATGACGCTTAAGATTGGTAGAAAGTTACAAAAGACGTATAAAATAGTGAGACAACATTACTACCTGAAAAATAATGTGTTAAAAATCGTTTGATTTGTTAAAAATTATACTATTAACATCATAATTTAGTTGTTATTCTTAATCTCATATATATTTACATCTTTTTGTAAGTTTGCTTATTTGTTTGTTTGTTCGTTCGTCAATCACGCTTAAATGACTGAATCGATTTGAATCAAATTTCAAACACGGGCAGATATTTATTCTCATGGTAAAATAGGGTATTTATATTTTCAAACAGCGGACCAGGAGCGGAGAAAACGGCAATTGATCATTTTTATGCATCTGAATTAACTTAACAAAGTAAATTTTAAAGAAATTCGAAAGAATTCCTCATCTAAATCTTTTTCCAGAGCTAGGACATAGATAAGATTCAAGGGAGAAAACAAGCATTTACGTCTGTACCGATTACAATAAAAATTTAAACATAGATGGATATCATCAAACAGCGGTCCAGGACCATTGAAATAATTATTTTATTCTAATTTAGTTTAAATTTTTATATCCTTTTAATTTTTATGAAGTGATTGATAATTATTTTTCTATATGCTTGTAGATGGCGCTTTTGTGTGTATGCGTTTACATTGAAAATGCTAACAAAAAGTCCGCTCTTTTGGCTTAAATGATTTAATGTAAGCACAAGCAGAGGCGAAATATCTTTGCATATAGAAAAACAATTATAGAAATCAAGAGCAGCTGCAAATCTGAACTCAATTATAATCAAATGAGGAAAAGGGAAAATGGGCATTTCCGGCTCCAGCGATTTTATTAAAATTTAAAGCAGAGATAGATATTTATTAGGAAGTTCCAAGATGATGTGCTTATTTAAAAAGTAAGGTTCAGGAAGGATAAGTGAGGGAAGGAAGAAATGCGCTGTTTTTTAAGGATATTTGAAATATAGATAAGTGTTGATCCATAGGGTCCAATTCGCAGAAGGAAATCTGCTGTAACTACCATATTAATGTGCATAAAAAATTAATCATTGGGGTAGCGAAGCGCACTGGGAATAGCTTGTATGATATAATCTTTGCATATTTTTTATATTTAAAACTTACAACTGATATTTGTTACTACTTAGGGTTGGTTGCAACAACTGTTAAAAAAGTTAAACAGATTGAGTTGTGTCTTTATGTGAAGTACGAGATGCTGTCAAACTAGTTAAATTTATTAATACTTAAACCCAAATTTTGGTAGTCTTAATTATATAAATCGATTGAATTCAAAACACTAAAAGTAAAAAATAAAAAAATTTATTGAAAGATAAGATAAACAAGTTAGAATGCTATATTCGGCTATGCCGAATTTTATATACCCTTCACCATATATGTAAATCTAGTTTAGTAAAGTAACTTCAATCACTTGTAATTTATATACTTTATTATATATTCAAATATTATGAATCACAATAGCATATTTTAAAAATAATGTTTCTTTTGTCAAATGAAAAATAAATTATTTTATCAGGTCTTTTAATCGATTAAGCATTACAAAAAAATATTATTGCCTTACAATCGTACTTTTCTATGAAAAGTTAAGAGGCCCATAATTTGGAAGCTATGGACGAATTTCTTACTTCTTGTTTTGTTCTTATTTCTTAATTCTCTATTGCTTGTATGTATGTTTTAATGGAGTTACTTCATTGTTCCAAATGATATGAAAAAATTAGAGGTAGGCGTGGTGTTTTGCTCGCTGCCTTGAAGGACATAAAAAGTCAGAATACATACACTTTATGAGGTCGGCAATGGATATTGTAAAAATTACAAATGGAATGACAAACTAAGTTATACCCTTTTTCCACTTTTGTGGTGAAGGGTGTAAAAACAGACTACAAAAATATTTGCAAATTAAAACAATTTCAAAAGTTTTTTTTTTGCAGGAACAATACGTGTGGTATTTTCAAATGAGTACAGAATGCAAGAAATAAGGTGTAAAGCAAGAAATCGGAAGGAATAAGCAATACGTACTGATGAGGCTAAATTAAATGGTTCGAACTATTTAATGTAATTTAGCTTCTAAATAAAAGTAAATATTGAAATTTTTTAAGTTGTTTTATTTACATCACAGTAACAAGGCGAATTAAATACAAGGTGATAGCGGTGGCGAATTCAATTCTTTTCCCTGGTATTCTAACTGTCAAACTCCATATATAAAAAATCTGTATAACAATTAGATAAATTTTTTATATATGGAGTTTGACAGTTAGAATACATGGGAAAAGAATTGAATTCGCCACCGCTATCACCTTGTATTTAATTCGCCTTGCACAGTAATATTGTATATTGACTATTGAATCGCGAATTAAAATAATTGCGAGTAGCATTCATCTAGTCATATCAACTAAATTCTAAGTACTACGCGCAACTGACAAAATTCGATGGACAAAAAAAAAAAAATCGGATGTCATAAGAACCCTTTTTCCTTTTGACATCTTTAGTAAGTAAATAATTCTAGAGGAAAGTTTAAAAACGTAGAAATAGTGATTATAGCTACAGATATGCATTAGTGTAACTAAAGAATTTTTTATGTTTAAGAACAATCGACATAACATAAAGACCGGTAGAGGGTCGTCAAGTATATAAATATTTCAATATATATTTTCTTTAAATTTAAGTTTTCTATTTATAACGATTTAAAAGATAAGCCCATATACATCAAATTGATCATCTATGGGGGGGTGGGTACCCTTAAATTTACAATTTTATAGCGGACTTAACAATACACTTTCTGTGCAAATTTCAAATCTCTGTCTATAACAGTTTAAAAGGTAAAGTTATAAAAGTCAAGTTACTTATCTAACAGGGCCACCATTTAATAGTTGCATGTCATACCGTCCAAGGAAATAATGCCCATGAACGTTATGTGACACTACTATGCGACTTAATGTCCATCAACATAGAATCATAACGGCCACGGCTATTAGTGGTGTATTTTATGGTACTCTATGTAAGAAAGATACAACGTTTTCATAAACCGGCTTGCAGAAAATCTTTGGAGAAATTCTTTGCGCCCGGCCGAAGTCCAGGTATGCAGAAAAACTTTGGTAAGCGAAGCCGTGGTTGTTTTAAGTGCGGAGATTAGGACTCTTTCATAAGTGAAACTATTTTCATACTTAAAACGACACAATGTCCATGGACATTATGACGACTTTCAAAGCGACATAATGTTCATAATGGACATTATGTCACTTATAAGTGCGAATAAAGTCATTGGACTTTATGTCCGTGGACACTGTGACATGCTATTCCCTTTAATATTTAAGTTTATTTTTTCATTTATTTCTGTTTTCGTGAGTTATAGCAATATTAAGTTTGTTAAAACTTTATACGGGTGTGAATTAAATACGAATTCCAAATCGATTCACAAGCAAAAAAAAATAATTGTAAAGACGAATTCCTAACGTTCTTCTTCTTAAAAATCGTTTAAAAATTCAGTGACATACTTGCACTAATGACGAGTTTGATACAAAAAACGAATTTTAAACTTGAAAAGTATTTAAAATTATTGAGGTTGACGTATATAAATCGCAAGCTAAGGATTTCCGAGAAGACGGACTACTTGTTAATACAAAAAAACTTTTTTTTAAGTATTGATTTTCTCTCGCATATTCATAAGGTTTTTTTTATAGCATGATAAGGTCATATTACGGAATTACGTTGCAATTGGATTTAATGCATATTTATAAAATATTTTCCAATTAAAATATTTTTTTAAGAAATGCCTAAGAAATGTATTTTAGCGTCAAAAGAATTTAATAAAATTTGTTGGGCTTTTTTTTTCTTTTGGGGATTTTTCTATTCAGTTTCAAATGCATATCAGCTATTTAAGATAATAGTTTCTTTGAAAATCTTTTTTGTTTACTCTTTCATTTTGATTTTTCGTTTACAAAAAAAAGCAAAAAAATAAAATTTAGACTTAGAGGAATTAATATTATTAAGATTATATTTTAAAGAGGATCGTTGAGTAAGCCCTTCTTATCAAGATTTTATTGTGTCTGTGTGTCTTTACTGTTACACATTATTTCATATAAATAAACAAATAATTTTAGTAAACGAATAAAATTTTTAAATTAGTTTTCAAGTGATAATTTGGCAATCTCAGAGTCCGATTTTTGTATTTTTAATTCTTTCTTTCTTATGAGTACAATAATTTTTCTAGGGTTTTCTCTCGCTTTAAAGATTATCAGAAATCTACAGTGATGATTCGAAAACGTCTATACTATAGATAAGAATTTATATAGACTTAAAAATGAAGGATATATTTTCCAGTTTGAGAAATCGAAACTAATACGAAGGAAGCCTTCACATGATTTTATGGTTGTATTTTATCAATATTTACGACAAATAGAACCAATGTTTCTTGCTAGGTTATTTCTTAAAAAAAAATCAAAACACTATTATCTACTGATCACTTTTTTTTTGAAAAGTTATTATATAGAAGAAATTTACAGTTTGCACATAGTTTTGAAGCCCCTGTGTCGAGCTTCTTGGGCTTGGAAGCCGATTGTTTGGCAACAGAACATACCAAATAATTTTTGGGACACATAATAAAAATTTTTATAATAATATTCGCATTCTCAAAATCTCGTAATATCTAATTTATACGCTTTTAATCAACTATAGATCTGCTGATATTCCGGATCTTGCTAAAAATCTTTTAGCTTTGTTAATATTCAACATTCGAGTTTTATTCCAAAAGTTGTTTGAATTCAAGTCTTTCTGCTGTTTTTTTTTATCGGAATCGAATCTAGCTTGCCAATTTTACACCCTTCACCACAAAAACAGTGGAAAAAGGATGTAACTAAATTTTTCTTTCCGTTTGTAATTTCTACAATATCCATTTCCGACTCTATAAAGTACATATATTCTTTGTTCTTATACCTAGCGAAGTCGATTTAGCGATGTCCGTCTGTCCGTCCGTGTTAGTGTTGAAATCTAAAATTTAAATACGCCAATTGGTTAGACATAGTGTCGAAAGAAGTGTTATCGGAAATCAGCCAGATTGCTCCATGTCCTAAGACGCAGCGGGCAAAACAATGAAGTAACGCCAATAAAATAATAATAAAACAACAAAAAACATCAAGTGAAAAAATTGGCGCTCGCCCATATTTTCCGAGTTACGGGCCCCTGAAATTTTTTAATATTTTAAATATCAATATGGGTATCATTTTAAAGCTTTTGATAAGATCTTTAAGGAAATACTAAAAACCGAGCCGATAACATATTTTATATATTGTATAGTACTTAATTCTTTTTTTTCTTATTTTTAATTCTCTGCTTTTTTGATTGGAGTTACTTCACTAAACTAGATTTATATAGGTGGTGAAGGGTATATCAGATTCGGCATAGCCAAATATAGCACTCTTACTTATTGTTGATGAACTAAAAAAAAGAAACACTGGCAAATTCAAAGATTAATTGCTTCAATTCTAAAACGCTTAAATTAGATTTTATATATCTGAAAAATATTGCTAAAAACTTCCTAGTATTGCTTCATATTAATGTTCAAAAAAAAAAATATATATATATAAAAAATAAATTCTGCGTGCTTTTTATAATATGACAACCATGCACGCCTGCGACGATTTTTTTTCGGAAATTTGCAATGCGTTGATAACAAAAAAAAACTTTTTGTGGGTAATTTCACAAACAAAATAACTTTTTGGAGTTTAAAAAAGATTCACAAAAAGTCACAGACCCCAAAATAAGGGTTAAACTATCACTTTAGTCGAAAAAAATAGTAAAAAAGAATATTTCCAAGGTATTTATATTATTTATTAATAGCAGTGCCCACAACTTTGTCTGCTTGCCATTTTTAATATTCTTAAAATTCAAGCAGTGATTATAAATGCTTGACTATTTTCAGTGCATATGTAGTTGCTTAACTGTTGCTGTGGAAAAATGTGCAGCAAAAGTAAAAAGCAACTGCAAAAAAGGAAAGTCCAGATTTAAACTATGCAATTTTTTGAGGAATTTTTTTTTTCTCAATTTTCTATTTAAGTTACAGCTTTATTTGTTATTTAAAAGTAAACATTAGCAACAGTTACAAATCTCAAACCTCAAGCAAAACTATATTTTTTAATCCTCCTGCTTTACCAACAAACAAAAATTGTATGCTAGTTTCGTGAAAAATTGCATAGTGTAAAAGCCGTAAAAGAAATGCATTTGTTTAAGCTGACTATGTGTTTCTTTCTGCAGCAAAGCAACCAGTAAAGCAATTAGCTTAAAAACGTTTGCTGTTGATTGAGCAATCAGTTTTTCTGTATTTTTATTTTTACCCGTGCTTAGCTCTTTGCTGTGAAGTTGTGGCTGACTACGATTGCTATTTCTTTCTGTAATTCGCTGCTTTTCATCCCTTTTAACATTGGAAACGAATTTACGTATTTTTTACTTTTATCGCATAAGAAAATACATTTTAAAAGTGTTGTTTTTATTACACCATTAAATGGTGTTTTTTTCTTAAAAGCAAAGCAAAGATTTTAGTGCTGTTGCTATTTTTAAGCAAGCAATTTAAGCACTATTTATTCCAGAGCTCTATACACAGTCTTAAAAATGTGCAACTAAAAGAAATAAAATGTGCTGGCAACTGTTTTAGAACTATTATACCAGTAAAATTTGGTGATTTAATATTAGAATCTCTACGAAGTGACATACTTCTACGAAAAAAAGTATTCTGTATTTTGACAAAGATTCTAAAGCAATTTTACGTGATGCGAGCACAGACAGGCGTACAGACAGACAAAATTCAAAAATAGGTGTTTTTCATTTTATATCGATTGCTATCTACACCAGGGATGGGCAATATTTTTGCTATGAGGGCCAAAATTGAAAACGACCAAACTTAAGCGGGCCATTAACATTGGTTTTAGAGGCAATGAAAAGTTGAACAAAAATAATATATTTTTGATTTCATAATTATGTATTTATAATACTTTTCGTTACTGCACTATAACATTACAAAAAAATAATAAGTTGTATAAATATATTAATAAGATACTTGCAACTATTTATTTGTGGAAAAGGTACTTATGTCTGGTTCAATTTTGGTAGTAGCAACTACTAAGCTATTTTCCAAATTCCTGTCTGAATATATTTTTTCTGTTTTCTTCTGTATTTTTTTCTTTCGTAGATTCATCAAAGGTTTTTAAAAATTTTTCGTTATGATTTTTATGGACAGTTTTATGTTGTTGTTTTATATCTTCGTTCACAGAAAAAAAATGTTCCACCTATTAAAATTGTATTTGTGTTCTGATAGAAATTCAAATAAATTTTTAATTCTATCAGTCATTTATTAAATTAGAAAATTTCTTTAGTTTTTTTTTAATTATTTAATTGATACAATTAATTGTTTAAGTAGAATATTTTGTATTTATTTTTTAATTATATATATATAATTGAGATAATTAAAAATTTAATTAAATTCTATTATGAATATAAATAAAACTTTAATAGGTGGAACATTTTTTTTCTATGTTCGAATACAAGACAAGAGAATATCATTTTTTTCTTAGTTTTGCTTTGTTGCCTATCACTGCTGTTCGCGGGCCGCAGATTTTACTCGCGTTAGCCGCAGTTTGCCCGCTGGCCGCGGATCGTCCACCCCTGATCTACACCAACATCAATATTTAAAAAAAAAATATTTCATATACAGTAACAATGATCATTGGCCTACGTATAACTGTTAATACACCTCAGAACATAATCGTATTTATCAATTTTCGATTTTCAATTTGGAAGGTTTTAGCTATTGCTGTAATTCATAAAACAGAGTTTCAGCGTATAAGATTGAAAGAATCTGTAATTTGTGTTGCAAATGTCGTAAACTGAATTACTGTTAAATATTCCGCTTGTAATAGTTTTTTTCTCCTTGCCTTACTTCTTCAGTGTACATTTTTTTACAAGAATTCAGTAGTGAGCTAAAAACCAATGCTGTATTAAAGCAAAACATTGTTAAGGACATTTCAGAATTTAGTACTCCAAAAAAAGGAAATATGACAAACATGAGCTCTTATACTTAATATAATTATAAGCAAAACAAAAAAATATAAAAGTATTTTAGTAACAAAATTTCTTCTCTCTTATATTTTCTTCTCACTCTCTTGTTTTAATGAAAAACTGTTATACTTTTGAGTTTGTTTTTGTAGCTAATTTATGGATGCATTGATGCTCAGCTTCCTTTACTGTTTTATTTTATTACTGTTTTTCTTTGCATAGTTTTTGGCGCTACACCCCAAAAAAGGATTTTATATTTTTTATCTCTTTTTTCGCACTAACGCACATATATTTTGTGTTGTTGGTTTTTTCTAATTTTTTATTTTTATTTTGCATAGACTATGTACGTGTTTTGTAGTAAGGTCAGTAGTAAAATTCCATTCAGTCGGCTTAAACGTACGTCAATTTACGGTAATAAAAAAGAAAAACGCTTTAAATATTACTAATATAACAAGTGTGTGTATGTGTGTGTTTTTTAAATTTTATGAATAAAAAATACACGCTGTGTTGTAAATTAAACTTGCTTTAATTTTCTAAATTAAAGCAAAATAGTAAAAGTATTTAAAAATTTTATCAAATATTTGGAAAGCAGTCTTAAAGTATTAAAATTATAGAAGTACAAAAAAAATTGAAGTATTTATAATTAAAATACAGTTGCGAATTTATGCAGAATTGTAAGTAATGGAGTAAAATGAAAAAATAAGGTTTTTGAAAATTAAAACTTTTTACTCTAATAAAGTGGAAAATAATTTGTTTAAAATAAAATGTTTTAAAGTTTTAATGTTTCGAAATATTTATGTTTTGTGCGATAACTACAAGTTTAAGCTCTTGAAATGCTTTAGCGTATGAAGCTTTATTTCTTTAATATCACAAAAACAATAAAAAAATAAAAAAACAAATAATAATTAAGTACAGAAAAATATTAAATTAAATTATTTTAATATACATTCAACAAATTAGCATTTTTTGTTCCGTTTAAATAGGAAGGATTTTACTGAGTCATTGTTTTAGATCGACATCTATATTATTTTATGTCCGTTGTTTGATTGCTTACTCGTAATAACGCATACATACAAAATCATAGGATTTAAAGGTTTTAAAGCTTGTACCGAGCGATCCAAATAAATGCATCTTTTTAAATCATTCGCTATTTTAAATTTTTCTTTCTAAAATATTTACTATTAGTAGACTTGTGCCATTTAGTTCATTTTAGTGACCCCTCATTTTAGTTTAAACATTTAAAAAAAACTGGTTCCATTTCTAGTTCAAAGCTCGTTTGGTTGAAATGATCTCTTAGTTCAAAATTTCTTTATAGTTCAATGCCCGTTTTGTTCAAATATTTTTCCGCAGTTTTGTTCAAATCGAAATAAAAATTAATAACTATTGTAGCTTTGGTCTGGTAACATTGTATTTGACTTACAAATGCTGCCAGCGAAATCTATTCGTTTTAAATTATATTTAAATTTGCTTTGTCAGAAAAAGTAAACAACGATATATACGTGCAATTTAGTCCATCATTTAGTAGTTCAAACAAAAAGCATAGTTTAAAATTGAACTAAGTAGAAGTACAAATTTGAACTAGTTCATTGAGTTCAATTGAACTAGTTCGTTTATGAATGACTTAAGTCTGAATATCAGTCAGCGTCATACCTTCGGGGACCAGAATGCGTCACTTTATTCATGAGAAACGTTTGAAATTATTGCAAACCCTATTCCAAAGTAAGTGCTATGTTGCCCAAACTGTGCTTATGTTAAAAAGAGTTTTAACAAAAAAAAAGCTAGTGCTGTCACCGAGTTTGTGCAAAAAATTCATTTAACGGCCTGTTACAGAGAGTGAAAGCTTGGTACGGGCTTTGGGATGGTGATATCCTTGTCAAATTATGTTCGAAATGCTGCTATACACGTTATTTAAGTCAACGGCATATGACAGGAGGCTATGATTCGTAACTTTTTTTTTGGTCTGATATAGAGGACATGTGCTGGGATAACCTTTGGCGTACAACATCACACAGTTTATCAAACAATCGAACTTTTGTGCACTAAGCTTGGTAATCGTGTGATTAGCTATTTTAGTGATTTCAGTTGGCCTATAATACTTTTTCTTCAGAGGTACCGTTAAAAATAGATAATGAGCGAATAATCTTGAAACAATCAACGCACTTAAAGATCAATATTACCGAGTCACTCTTGAGTATAATTAAAAACCTACAAAAGCAGCTACAGCAGTCAACGCCATTATATCACAAATTAGGCGCGGTACATTTTATTTAATATTTAATATATTAATTTGTTTGGGGATACTAAGGAAAACTTTGGTTTTGCTGCTTTCGAATTTAAATCGTTACGCGGTTCCGCGTAATCGATGTGTGTTTACTTTCTGCTTTAGTGACTTCCTATATCCTTTAATATTTAAGTCTGGAGTAATCGCTTATTATGGCCAAAGTTTCAAAAAGTATGCTCATTATTAGGCTGCACAAGATCGTAAAAGTTTTTAGCTTTATTTCACAAGTGCGATTGTATTTTAATGTCTGTGAGGCCCCTCAACCTGTAGTCACTATTTACTTTTAGGTTTGTCTAAGCTCTATGTTATTTGAAATTGTTGTAAGTTGTTATTTATCGCAGAAAAAAGTTATTGTATCTATTGAAAGCTTTATATGTTTTTAGGATGATAATCCGTTAAATTTGAAATCGTCTGAATTACATATTTAATTGAAAAATAATTGAAAAATTTTGTGATTGAAAAATTTATTGAATCAATCACTTATTAAACTAAAAATGAAGAAAATAATTTTCTTATTACAAGATTGGAATAGTTAAAAGTTTAATTAAAACTCAGTCTAAAAACCAATAAAATATTTAAAATTGCAAAACTATCCTTTGTACGAATCACCTATTGGTAATGTGCTTTAATGAGACTTGTTTCTTTTCACTTGTTGATGGATCAATATTTGAAGTATGGAGCTCAAACATTATTGAGGTTTAATTCAACGATTTATTGGCGTAGATACCCCCGACTTATCTCCGTTTCTCTTATAGAATTTCTACCACATGACAAAATTTTCTTCTTCATGTAGAGCTGCAGCCGCCTTTAATTGTGCTAATAAAACTGGTTTTATACTTTGGCGAGCGTTGGCGGAATCAACCCAATTAATTTAATACTGGTTTTATACTTGTTTACTTGTTCCTGTGTATTCTTTTGACTACTCTTCGCTAATCTGTTTGTGTAAGAGGTTCTAATTTTTCTTTCTCTGGCGATTGTTCCATAGCCATAATACCAGAAGTGCCTTCAGAGCCTTAGTGTCAAACAATTCTTTTTCCACCATCTATTTTTTGGGGTTTGGTCTAGTTTGAGTCTTAAAAGGAACTCTTACCTTTGGATACACACTCAATAAAATTGATATAATATCTTTGAGAAGCAAACAGTTCTCATTACTGATCAATAGTTAGTTTCTGCTTTATGCATAAATGTTAATGCTGCAAATTAATTTCATATATATTGAAAAGGGAAGTTATGTGTAATGTGATTGAGTGCAGTAACTTCTTAATATATTAATTTAAAAATTTAAATTTAAAAATTTAATATAAAAAATATAAAAAATAATTGTTCACAGCGAAGGCAAAAAATACTTTTAATTGAAAAACCAAACTTTAAAACCGCAAAATAATTAAAATAATTTCAAATAATGACATATTTGTGGTAATACAATAGTCATAAAATTTTTATTAAATAAATATTAAGAGATGAAAGTTCAACAAATAAAATAAAATAATTAAAAATTTACTAAAAACCGAGTTAATTACGTTAATGTAATGCTTGTAATGCTTATTTTATTTTCATTTTAATACTTTGATTATGAATACTGATTCAAAAAATTGTATAATTTAATTTAATAAAGATTTCAAAATTCGCTTTCATCTGAAACGTTTTTATTATCAAGAGCAGTAAACAGTCATAAATTGTAAATTCAAGTACATAAAGAAAGGCGTTTATAATACCACAAAAAGAATTTTAAGTAATACGGATAAGGATTCAGAACAGTTAAAAAAGTTTCTACAAAGGTAAGTTTATTTATGTGGCAGTGCAAAACGCGCATCTAAATTTAAATTATAAAGTAAATTTAAATTATAAAGTAAAGAATTAAGAGACCTACTAGCATCCTTTATTTAATCTCTCTCAAGATTCTTTTTGTCTTATAAAAATACTACAGTAGAGGCCTATTAAAGTTAATAGGCGAAAGAGTTATGTATTTGGATAAGTTAAACAGAATTCAGTACCTACAAGGAAAAAAAAAAATAAAAGTTAAGAAGAACTTAAAGCTAAGAAGCACATAATTTTATGAGTAATTTTTTCGGTCTGCTGATGGAAAAATTTTTTGTAGTCTTTTTCCACCAAATGTCAAAGAAGCTTTTCATTTAATGGAACAGAATCAAAAATTAAACTAACAAAACTTTCTTATCATCATTAGTTAGTGACGTGTATTGTAGCTTAAGAGAGCCACAAAGAAATTTGTACAAATGTACAAAGAAATGTTTTTAACCTAGAAATAAACTTTTCATTCAAATCAGAAGTTTTTCTGCACGGTTGTTTTTAAATCGCAAAACGCTAAATTTACTTCGCTCGAAGATTTTTGCCTAAAAGTTTAATTGTTACAAAATGTACATATTTGAAGTCGCCACATTTCCAGCGATTGCGATGCGCAGATTTCAAATCTTAAATTTTAAGTGATATGTGTGTGTGTGTGAGAACATGAGTGATGCACATATAAACAAATACATTTTTCAATGCACGGAAAAGTTAAGCATTCGAAAAAGCAAAGCACTCTCAAAACAAACTACGTAACTTTTACGACTTTATGATGACTTTAAAATAATACTTTTTCTTAAATTTTTCAATCTTCAATATAATTAACTGACAATAGAGTGACATTAATACAAAAAGCAAGACAAGAGCAAGAAGTCTTTAAACAAGAACAATTTACAAGTGTCACTTCCTATTAAAGTAACGTACGGCTAACAAAGAAAGTCGCCCTTGTACTTACATGTACAGCCTGCAAACCTCTTTTTTTTCTCAATTTTTATCAAAATCAGGATATAATTGAAATTATCATATCCTACCGATAGAGTGGTGCCTTATATATTTTAAGTCAACATAATTTTTTAACTTACCGATATAAGTATTTGCATTTGCAAGATGGTGCATAATTAGCCACTTCTTGCCACGTTTAAGTTTTATAGAGTTCCTTATTAATTCTAAAAGCTCAACTAAATGTGCCTTAAGCTAACTTAAGAAACTGTGTGAAGGTTATATAAATCATATGTGGCAAACTATAATGCACTTAACCAAACTTTAAAGGCCCAACTATAATCTGCATAAGCTAGCTTTAGCTTATGTCAGAAATACAATGAAAAGCCTGTCAGATGCTTCGGTACTTAGGTAAGAACTGTAGGTGACTACAACGTACTTACATAAACTTAGCAACTTATTTCCCACAGTTGCACATTTATGTTTAATTTGTACTTTTTCCAAAAATAGTTTCTATGTAAATAAACAAAATTTTAAAACGAAAAGGCTTTAAAGAAGATATTTTATATATTTAATAACATTCACATACACATTTGCATTTTTTGGTTCCTGATCTAGGATAAATTTTCTATTTTGTGTTTGTGGCCAATCATACTAAAAAATGTAAAGGTGTTCATCGTTTATATCGTATACATATATGTGTATAAATACACATTTTCTGTTAATTAAAAACTAAAAATTTAGGTCTTAATTACAATTTTTCTTTGTAAATGTATAACACAAAGCACAATAAGCTGTTTCCGTAATGAAAATGCGATCAGCTTTAAGAAATGACATTTAACGAAACTTGATGTAAAGTTATCTTATGTACATTATAGTTTACCACATATAATTATATGTATTTACACAGTTGCTTAAGTTTGCTTAAGTTATTTTATGCACATTATAGTTGGGCCTTAAGTCAAATGTCATTTGCTATAGCAAAAAACAAAAATGAACGTACAGAGACATATGGTTCTGCGTCATATATATACATACATAAAAAGTATATATTTCCAACGTAAAACGAAGTAGAACGAACTTTTTTTAATATAATAGAAATATACGAGTAGAAAAGAAAGTGCTTTTGTGTGATAAAAATAAAGTTATTTTATTATAAACATATTAATTCCTTTTCTATTTAAATGCAGACACAGTTATTTACTTGTTTTATAATTCAACAATATACACTGTTGCATTTTAAGTACTTTTTCCCATGAAAAGTAAGAGAAAAGTTAAGTTTTAATTTTAAATATATTTCTGAACAAAGTAATAACAGAAAGTGTTAAGCCACTTTCACTTTTTTATCCGATTTTTGCCGATGTTGCTTTTTTTAATGTTTCTGTCTGCAGAACTCATTCATTTTTGAACCGATTTTTTATTTTGATAGATTATGCTTACAGATTGGTCCCGTTTTAAAAACAGTTCATAATCTTAAAAGTTAAAGGGTGTCCCCATACAACATACATTTTTTTAAGTGTGGTATTAATCGTGAAGGGCAACACTCTAAAATTTAATAGAAAAATAAATTTAAAAATTACAGGGTGTCCCATAGGTAAAGTAAATTGACCTATATGAGCCTATTTTTTGAACCGTTATAGGCAAACGCTTGAAAATTGGACAAAATGCCGATTACTATGACTATTATAATAACAAGTACAATTTTTCAAAATTATAAATTAAAGGGTGCCAAATAGTTCATTTAATTTTATTTATATGGGCATACTTATTAACACTTGTAGACAGACGGTTATAATTTGCTAAGAACCTGTATTACTAAGCCCGCAATAACAACAATTATAAAGTTTGGATTTGGAAAGTAAGGGGTGTGGCGATAGTGGATATAATTTGTTATATGTAAGAGAACTTTTGACAGACAGTTGAAATTAACAAGGAATCTGTAGTGCTATGTCCGCTATAACGACAAGTACACAGTTTGAATTTGGAAATTAAAGTGTATTCCCATAATTGATGCAGTTTGACCTATATGGACCTAAACCTCCTAAACCGTTAAATACAATCACTTGAAAATTAGAAAAAATGTCCACCACTTCGTCTGGTATAATAAGAAGTAAAAAAATTTTAATTAAAATTTAAAATGTTCAGATGGTTAAAACTTGCAAAGAAACTGTATTGCTAATTCCATCGTAACAACAAGTGTGATATTTGGATTTCTAAATTAAGGGGTGCCCCAATAGTTAATATAATTTGATGCGTGTTTCTGAACTTTTAAGCCGTTATAAATACATAGCTGAGATCGATTTTGAAGTCGGTTTTTTTTAAGAATTATTGCTCCCGCACACTTATTGACGTAAAATTCTTACAGACAAACCTAAATTAGCGCTATAAATTGCTCTGATTATAACTAAATTGTCATTACTTTTCTACAAAAAAAAATACATTTTTTAAATTTTTTGTATTTTTTGAAGGCTCCACATATAATTTCGTAACTTCTGGTACAGATACGACATAAAATAATATCACTGAAAAATTACCTGTTTCATTATTTGAGGTAAGAGCCTCTATTAAAAGATCAACCTTTTTTAATTGCAAATGCTATCAAAATCCCACATAAAAAAATTTGAAATAAACAAAAAAAAAAAAATAATAATTATTATAAATATAAATAAATAAATAAATAACCCTGCTGCACAGAGAAAAGAAATCCGTTGTGAAACCCGAATTTGTTGCCAATCGAATTTCGTTAACTGTGTGTATTATCTTGAATTCGGTTGCAATAACTGAATGAATATAGCACTCACAACTGCTTCCAAAAATTACTATAAAATATTATTGTGAATTAAATAAAACAATATAATCTTTTTAATATTAACATTTTTACTTTTATTAAAAAAAATATTTAATAAGTTTATCAATCATAATTTTCATGATTTTCACGATTCGAAATGAAGTGTACAAATGTCTTACTTACCATTTAGCAAAATTTGAAAACTTTTCACCACTTTCAATAAATCTTTGTTATTTTTGAACTGAAATTTTGTTTATTTTTTGTTTAATACGCAGTAATTTTATTTTTATTGTGTCAAACATTTTTCAGTTTCAGAAAACACAAACGATTTTTATGATTCTAACTACTTACGAGGGCTGCTCTAATATATTTCTGGCCTAATAGTGGAAATGCGAATATTTATAATCAAAAATGATTTTATTGTTTTTCAAAGTATTCTCCAGCATGATTTATATACTTTTGCATGTGCTCAAACCAGTTGTCGAAGCACTTTTTCCACTCCGATTGAGACACCACTAAAACATGGTTTTTGAACACTTCAACAGCTTCTTCTGGCGACGAAAATCGTTGACCACGCATTTTTTTCTTGATGTGCGGAAACAAGAAGAAGTCATTAGGTATCAAGTCAGGGCTGTACCCATTATGACCCATTAATTCGACGTTTTGGCCGGTCAAAAATGCTCTGGTTTGAGCCGATGTGTGAGATCTCGCATTGTCATGGTGAACAATGATTCGTCTTCTCTTGTTGGTTTTTCGAATTTCTCCGATGACTTCAGGCAAACAAATTGTAGTGTACCACTCAGAAGTGACCGTCCTACGTTGCTCAAGCGGAACAGTCGCCACATGACCAGTTTTGCCGAAGAAACAGGCGACCATTTGCTTCGAAGTGCTTCTTCCACGAACAACTTTCGTTGGATTTTGCTCTTCTTTGAAGACCCACACGGTCGATTGTTTCGGGCTCATACGCATAGATCCATGATTCGTCAACTGTGACGATCTTACAAACGTCTTTTGAAGCACCGCAACCGTATTTTTGCAACATTTCTTTGCACTAATCGACACGAGCCTTTTTTTTTAGCGACTTTCAAATTGTGCGGGAGAACAAACCTTTTTTACGGCCAGGTGTTCATGCAGTATCGAATGTATGCTGGTGGAAGAAATGTCCAAGGATGTCTCTATCTCTCGGTATGTCGCATGTCGATCTTGCATTATGAGTTCACACACGGCATCAATGTTCTCTGGCACAACAGCCGTTTTTGGACGACCTTCACGGAATTCGTCTTTGAGCGAGCTTCGACGATTAGATTCATTATACCACTTTTTCACAGTGCTATAGGATGGTGCTTCATACCAATATAAAGATTTAAGTTCATCAATGCACTCTTGTCGTGATAATCCACGTCGAAAGTTGTGAAAAATGATGGCACGAAAATGTTCAAGAGTTAATTCCATTTTTTTCTTTATTAATTTTTTCGTTTTGTTTTTGTTTGGCAACAAATTCAGCGTTGTTTTCCTTTAAATATGAAATAAAATATTTTATATACTTGGGATTCTTTTAAATTTCATTGGTAATGAAAGGCATTTAAATACAATTTAATGCTAGGATTTTATTTGAATTATTTAAATTTTGTTTGAATTGTTTTTACTAATGGTAATGAAATTTTGACAAAAATCATTTTATTAATTAATTACAATGTAATCAAATTTAATTGTTTTTCAAAAAAGAAATTTTTAGTCGGAGAAACTCAATAAAACTATACATAAAATAAATAAATCTTTTAAACAAGATGTAAATAAAACTTGGTATCTTTGATCTAAAGTCACCGATAGAACAAATATTTTCCCATAGTGTCTCATTTTTCCTAAAAAAGTAAAAAAATGTATGTATTTCACAAAATTTTTGTGATCAAAACGCCATTTTAAGATAAAGATCTGCTATGCTTGAAGATGCATATTTAGTCTACAAAGACAAAAAATTCATTTATTAATGATAATGATTTGAAATAATTTAATCATTAGTCAATGGTAATGATTTTGTTTTTTGACTAATAATCAACAAAAACTTTTCATGAAAAAGCGCTAACATTAGTGAAAATAATGATAATGTTAAAAAAAACATTAGCATTATTTATCAGTCAATGCCAATGAAATCGTAAACTATTTAGTCCGTCTAATTAATTACTCCCATGTATGATATTTTATATAATTTACATTAAATGACTATTTATTTAAGAAAAATTTCAAAATGTAACTTTTAATGAAAAAATTTAGCTTTTTTGAAGGAAAAGCGTAACTTTATCTCACATTCCTTGCAACACTAGTCTTATGCGCTAATTTAGTTTTGGCTGTAAATCTTTTCCGTTATCCTGTTAAATTGTCATGCCTTGTGTTATGGAATTTATTGTTTGTGCGTTGTTCTTTTTCACTCATTATGTTTTTTACTTAACTTCATTTGTTCTTGTCTTATTAATGTTAAAGTGTGCTACAGTCTCCAAAATTTCTATTCAAATGTTTGGTTGCTTTAGAAGACTTTTGACCAGTACTAAGTATATGTTTTAAAATTATACAAATAATCATATGCGCCACAATTTGTTGCAATATTAAAATAGCTGCTATTTGGATGTAATTACCTCGTATGATTACTAACAAGAGTTTCCAACCAATTAAGATGGCTAGAAATTAACCAATGTATTAATTGAAGGTTGAGTAGATTGTGGCTGCTGTAATAACTACCTTAACACTTGTTATTATGTCTCTTTACAGACATAATTTGATCAGTAACATATTGCTACATTTTTGCACTGAATTGTAGTAATAAACATCTGCAATGTAGAATGTATAAACAATTATTAGCCCAATTCACAATCTTGTGCAAATGGTCTTGCATCATAGCATTTGCAAAATTGTGTAGCATATTTTTAGTCTACACCAAAAAAAAACAAACAGTAACGAGTAAAATATGCTACACAATTTTGCAAATGCTATGATGCAAGACCATTTGCACAAGATTGTGAATTGGGCTATTAAGTTTAACGGCATTATTAATTGCTCATAAGTTCAATACTACCGCTTCTATTTGAAATTACTGCTGTTGGAAACCTTACACTTTGTACAAAAAAAAAAACTAAATAAATAAATAAAAAAATGATTTTCTACTCGTACACATCTGTTAAGGGTAAAAAATTAAAAAAAAAATCGAGCACACATATAAGTAACAGAATGAGTGTTTTTGTATTTATGTATTAATTCCTGTTTCGGATGTTTTTTTCTTATTTCGTAACCCATTTACTCTTTCAACTAAACAACATTTATCAATTACAAATTGCATCTTTTTTAACTCTTGATCCTAAAACAGAAATACTGTGCCAAAAATAGAACATGGAATTTGCAATAAAATTATTTTATGATATATTTATTTAAACAGACAAAATACTTCATACTTTTATTATCACGTTCATAAAAATAGTTTAGATTTATTTAAGGTTGATTAAACAAATTTTGTAACAAAATTGAAGCAATAAACCTTGTAATAAATTAAAAAAATTTTATAGCTGGTATATTTTGAACTAAAAGCACGAATAAAAAATCATTGCAGCAGCCAGGAAAAATTAATATTATAAGCAATATAAAAAGACAACTACATATGTAATAAAACAAGGAAATCGTGGTCTAAAATAAACCGGTAAAAAATCTTAGAAAAGGTAATCGAGTATGGAATTAATCATTTTTGGCGAAAGGACTTCCCAACTAGATTACCAACCTAATCATTTTGTATCGAAGGGTTAATTCCGCCTCTGTTGCATGATATCGTCCCGATTATGCAACAGCATCTTATGACTTCGAATATCACTCAGTTGGTTGTTTAGTCTGCAAACATGTTGATCTTCTTTAATTTATTTATATATTTTTTGATCTGCAATTTCATCACTGTGATGAGTTAATACGCTGTTGTTACTTCCAACAGAGCTCTCACCAGAATTATTGCTAGCACTTTTAGGACGTCCTTTTCTTTGTATTGGGTATTTTGGCTGCGCTGAGATGCCTTTATAAGGAACTAAAGCTGATACGTGGTGTGTAGCAATCGAAGTTTCTGGATTTTCTTCATTTGCTACTAAAAAACAAGACTATCCATTTTTGGCTTGTTTTGCTGAGAATGTGTGTTGTAACTAGAACTTTGTCACCAATATTTAATTTTGCTTGTGGTCTACGAGTGCGATCTACTTTTTTTATTTTTATTCTGCATTTGCTCTTGAAGTTCATTGACAAGGTCTAAAGTGTTTGCTATACGTAACAGATGTGGAGTAATTTGTAGAATAAAGTTTTCGGCATTTACAATTATTTTGAAATCATATTGTATCTCTGTTGGTGTTTTCATTTCTCTGACGAACGTAAAATACGCGGCGGTATGTCCAGTGCTATCACACTTAGCGGTGCTCATTGCGAACCTAATTAATGGTAGCATCAAATTCCGTATGTCGTGTTCCTTTTTTACGTAAGTAGATAATTATGTCTTTAAATCCCTGTTTTTCCTTTTATTAGGATTTGATTCTGGGTGATAAATCAGAGCAAATGATTGTTGAATGCCCAGACAAAATGTTAATTTAAGCATCAGTGCTGATATAAACTGAGTTCCGTTGTCAGCATGAATTCTGCGTGGAATGCCATATTTAAGAAAAACTTCATTTATTAAAGTTAAGGAGCAGTTTTCGACAGAACCTTGTTTAAGTGCAAACAATTCTATCCAGCGACTACATATATTCTCAACAATTAAAACCCATTGAAAGCTGTCTTTAGTATTTGGTAAAGGTCCAATCAAATCAACAGAAATTATTTCAAAACGTTTATTACTGCTTAATGTTTGTAATAATCCCATAGGTTTAATGTTGGCTGGTTTATACTTCTTGCAATCATCATTGATTTAGCATACTTTTTAATATCTGCAAGCATTCCAGGCCAATAGAACAATTGTGAAATTCTGCTTATTGTTTTATCAATGCCATAGTGTCCACCTGTTTGAGCATTGTGAAATTTAAAAATAATTTCCATTCGAAGAGATTTTGGTAAAACTATTTGTCCGTTTTCAGAATCTTGGTTAGGACAATATCTATAAAGAACTCCTTCGACCATTATATACCCTCGACTAGTGCAGCGGCTTAAATTTTCATCGTCATTTGCAAAAGATGATATAATCTTGCTAATTTCTTTATCTTTTAGTTGTGCATTATGAAATTCTTTATAATTTTTTTTTCTAAGCATTTATTATTTTTACAGGGTGGTCTTGATAACATATCAGCAATAATATTTAGCTCACCTGGGGTACGAGGGCTGCTCTATATATTTCTGGCCTAATAGTGAACATGCGAATATTTATAATCAAAAATGGTTTTATTGTTTTTCAAAGTATTCTCCAGCATGATTTATACACTTTTGCATGCGCTTAAACCAGTTGTCGAAGCACTTTTTCCACTCCGATTGAGACATCTCTAAAACATGGTTTTTGAACACTTCAACAGCTTCTTCTGGCGACGAAAATCGTTGACCACGCATTTTTTTCTTGATGTGCGCAAACAAGAAGAAGTCATTAGGTGTCAACTCAGGGCTGTACCCATTATGACCCATTAATTCGACGTTTTCGCCGGTCAAAAATGCTCTGGTTTGAGCCGCATTGTCATGGTGAACAATGATTCGTCTTCTCTTGTTGGTTTTTCGAATTTCTCCGATGACTTCAGGCAAACAAATTGTAGTGCGGAACAGTCGCCACATGACCAGTTTTGCCGAAGAAACAGGCGACCATTTGCTTCGAAGTGCTTCTTCCACGAACAACTTTCGTTGGATTTTGCTCGTCTTTGAAGACCCACACGGTCGATTGTTGTTTCGTTTCGGGCTCATACGCATAGATCCATGATTCGTCACCTGTGACGATCTTATAAACGTCTTTTGAAGTACCGCAATCGTAGTTTTGCAACATTTCTTTGCACCAATCGACACGAGCCTTTTTTTTTTTTAGCGTCTTTCAAATTGTGCGGGAGAACAAACCTTTTTTACGGCCAGGTGTTCATGCAGTATCGAATGTATGCTGGTGGAAGAAATGTCCAAGGATGTCTCTATCTCTCGGTATGTCGCATGTCGATCTTGCATTATGAGTTCACACACGGCATCAATGTTCTCTGGCACAACAGCCGTTTTTGGACGACCTTCACGGAATTCGTCTTTGAGCGAGCTTCGACGATTAGATTCATTATACCACTTTTTCACAGTGCTATAGGATGGTGCTTCATCGCCATACAAAGATTTAAGTTCATCAATGCACTCTTTTCGTGATAATCCACGTCGAAAGTTGTGAAAAATGATGGCAGGAAAATGTTCACGAGTTAATTCCATTTTTTTTCTATATTAATTTTTTCAAGTCACTGTAAACAACACAAATAATGGTCGTACGTCAAAACGTTTTGAGTACGATTATGCTTAAATATGACAAACTTTCCAATGGAAATGTCAGATTGCACTTGGCAGCACTCAGTGTTGCCAGGCCAGAAATATAAATAGCAGCCCTCGTATCAAACGAAGTTGGTTTTTCTGTTGTTCGTTTCCAACTCGGTTTTTTTTTTGTTAAATTACAGTGGTTTTGAAACTTCTACAAATTTTGGAATAAAATGACGAAACCAAGAACATGTTTGAAGAAAAGAAATAAGTTGTTTTTAATTTTTTGTATCGAACGGTTAATTCGATAATATACTCGTAAGTTATATTTTTGGCAGAGCCCAAAGATACACAAAGGTCAGCCTTCGTATTTAGCCAAACAATATCCAGAAGGGCCTAGAAAGGTCCACAATGGTTAGTTGTTTTTAACTTTTACAATAAAACGGCTTTTTTAATTTAATATTTGCAGCTCGATGGCTGGCTTTTGAATGAATTTTTATTTTAATAATCCCCTTAAACTAAGTTAGAAAAAAATATAATAAAAACATAGCATAAAACAAACGGAGTGATAGTTCATATCAAATGTGAATGTTAAATTATAAATATTATTTTTTACATAGAGTTGTATTGATATATTTATAAATTGCAATCGATTATTATTATCGAATTTAATAATACAGCCGTAAAATAATTCAAAAGTTTAAAGAAATATAAAAATAATTCAGATAGTTTGTTATTATTAAATACACTGTATGACATTATAAAATATAAGTATAAATTGGCGCTACAATTTTAATCAATTACTGAGAATTAATTACATGAATTATTCTAGAAAATAATGATAAGCATTAGCAGGGTTCTTAGATTTTTTCGAGTCATATCCCCAACAATTTTAACTATACACAAAAATCCTAACTACAAGTCATAATATTTTTTAAATTCAATTTAAGTGATACCAAACGTTTTTTAATACTGTATTTGTACGAGCTATTTATCTAGATTAGTTAAGTTGATTAACAAAATTTACAAGTTCTAAATCAAAATTGTCCATCTCGTTGTCTAAAGGAATTTTTTTGTACATATTTTGGGGTTGAACATTTCGAAAAAAACAATATTGTCACAATATGTGTATTATTTTTAAAATGGATATTAATTCTCAATAAAGATTCAAGCAGCTCGTATTCCATTTTAATTCTCATTTTTGTTTCCTTGAGTTCATTGCTTAAAAAGGCGAATTAGTTTTTTAAATTTATGGAGAGAATTACCAGTGATAATTTTATCAATATTATTTGTGACCATACTAAGAATCATGTATGTAGTAAAAAAGTAAAATTTTTTTAATAATATCAAAATAAAAACAACCAACAACAGAATTAAAAAAAATCCAAAAAACTTCTATAAATCCACAAAAGTCAAAGTATATCCTTAAAGAATTCATCGATCCTCAAACTGAAAATTTCATCCCCATTTTTTGGGGATAAATCGCCTAATCTGATCCTTAGTACGTATTTTAAGGTATTTTCTTTTAACTTAAAGAACTAGTTCCATTACTGCTTCCCTTTTTGCGAACTAATTAATTTAATTCAATTTAAAATTGAAATCGATGAAGTATTTTTTTATAATCAACGAAACCTTTTACTAAAGTTTTTCATATATTTACATTTACTGGGCTTTTCTCTGATAAGCAAATTCCTTCGCAAATGACAATAGCAGATGCCGTTCATATTCATTTTGCAATAAATCAAGCCATTTGGAAATTGGGCCATATGGATTATACTCTCAATAGTGATCTTTTGGCACTCGAAAAGCTCAGCAAATATGTATTTATTCCTCTCCATCCATTTGATTTCCTCGCTACCTATGTCACTTTTATTAGACCGAAAATGGCATACAACTCTCATATAGGGGCGGGTACTTCAATAACTATTTTAAATTTACTCGATTGCGTATAGAAGAGGGTAAATAAGCTCATCAGTGACAGTAAGATATATAGATATATTTAGCATCAATGGAATGTAAGATGTATTGCACTTTTTTATGATTAAAACAACGGAATGTACTCTTATCAATTCAGGAAACTTGGTCCTGAAAACCATAATAACATACGGTGAATCGCACTGTTCTGGCGCAAAGCGTTGCATAAGTATGTGTCATCCTCTGAGTGCTGGTCCTATACAAAGATAAAGAAACAAACAAAATTTAATTAAATCATAACTGAATCAAAATCTACTTCTGTTCTGTTGCTGTAATCTAAACCTGTAAATGTTCTTTCTGGCAATAAATTTATCGATCCGTATGCAACTAAGTCTTTATATACATCCCTAGTTACAACTAAACTTGAATATGGATCAGTTGTTTGGATGCTTTATACAATATTCATAGTCATAAATTTAAGTATATTCAAAAGCAGTTGGAATCCAGCTGTTAATTGATATTCTTATCATCAAAGATTTGCACTTATTAAGTGACCATTTCTTAAAAGCCGAAGGACTATGCTAAAAATAGCGTTTTTGTTAAGTGTTATTAAGGGGGTTTTAAATTCTGAATTCCTTATGCAATGTTCAACAGCAACTTAAAGTTTTCGTAACAACTTTGCTTTTGCTGATCTACTGGGAAGGATATAACTCTTAGAATTAAAATAATAACAACTAAAATAAATCATAAAATCATTTACCTTTTCAAATATTCTTATTAAATTTTTTCACTCAAATCTGTATCAAATTATAACGTAGGCTTTTTTCTATATGTTTAAATAACTTTTAAGAGTCCTAACAATTTTGTGATATTTGAAGTCTCCTTTGTTAATGTTAATTTATTAATGGAATTTTTACTATTACTATTAACGTCATTGTCCCATGACTGATGTCTGGGAGTGGTTCAAAACGTAGTAATAGTTGACCTATAAAAAATGGCGCCTTATTGGTTTAATAATGTTTAAAAATAAAAAATTACAAATTGTTCTATGCACTGATTTATATCAATGTATGGACATTAGAAATCATTAAACGATTTTGAATTTTAGATGTTAAAATTCTAAATCTCCAGTAAAAAAAACCCGTTAAGGTTTTATCTCAGAAAATGCCATGTTTAAGTAACATGCCACGTTTTGGAAAATATTTTTTAATTAATGGCATATAAACGTGAAATTAAGCACTAAAGTGTTTGCTCCAAATTTATCTTCACGTATATATGTGTATGCATTATACGTGCGGTATGCATGCAGTTTATAATATTTATAGATGCCATATTAACAAAATGTAAGTGTTGGTACACTTGCTTACACATGTGGGATTACTTTGGTACTTTGCTGAGGCTAATTACATTTGACGAAAATTAACGTAAAATTTTCTTAAGTACATTATAGTTTGATATAGTTGCTTAAATAGATTTAAACTATTCGGGCCTTTAGGATTTGTATCATAAGTATTGTATATTGTAAAACGTCTTTCCAACTCAATAAAATAGTTTGGCTTTGGTTAGAATTTATATGTTTATATTTGAGTTAATGTAAACCAAACAAATCTACATTGTTTTCCTTCTTCTTTCGTAAAATATACAAAATAAAGAGAAAAAAAAAATCGTATAAAAAGATCAACTTAAACCAGCGCACCATCCGCAATGTTGTCTATCCTAAGGCTTTAAGACACAGAAAACGGCGGACTACGACTGCAAAATATCAAAAAAAAAAAAAAATGCACGCATTTATGCATTTGCCTGCAATTACGTAGGCTTAAGTCTTGTTTACGTGAACATTTTGAACATTAAGAAATATTTAAATTATATTCAAATTATGATCACAAAATTAATAACATTGTTTTTTGGCCATACGGAAGCACAAAAGTTAAATATTGTTCGCGCTGTATTTTTGCAACTACTTTACTTGATTTATAAAAACTAATTTTCATATATATATCGCACTTGATCAACAATAGGGTATTAACTCAAAATTTTTGAAATATCACTTTTTTCAAGAAATCAGCTAACAACATCTATATCTATCTACTGTAAAAATTTCAACGTATTCCGTTTACTCTTTCATCTCGAAAACCACTTTTGAGACCATATTTACGATAATGTAGTGATTACCTTTATTTCAACAAAAAGGTATTATTTCGAGTTAATACAAAAGTTAACATGGAACTGATTCGTAAATTTTCATAAAAAAGTATTATTTTGAGTTGAGTCTCTTTTCAATTGGGTTTTATTTTGAGTTGATACTGTCTTGTTGATAAAATTTGTTTCAGTTATGATCGAAAAATTTTAGAAAAATCGTATTAACTCAAAAAAATTTATTTTTTTTTGCAATACTTGCACAGATTTCTAGGAAAAACGATGTAAATAAATTTTTAAATGGTATTTGCTTCCTATGCTATATTTGAATTTTTAAATTCAGTTAAAATGTGGCCACAAACAGTTTTTTGACTCTACTGAAAATTTTAAAATTTTGAGTTAATACCCTCTTGTTGATCAAGTGCGATATATAAGCTATTTTAAAAGCTTTTCATAATGCTTTTAAGAAAAAAATTAAATTTTTTGATAAATTGATGAAAATGAAAATGCTCTCTAAGGAGGTAAAACCTTCATGTCATGAGCCGTAGAAGAAGTACGAAATCTGAATGCGTGATTTACTAATGCAAGGCCGGGTGAAAATGTTTTTTCTACTATTAATAATTTCATTACCATCTGTTTTTTTTTAAGGGAAGCAAACTGACTCGCCTGCCTTACATAAAGACTACATAATACCTTAAACTAGTTTTTATATTATTTCAACAAAACAAGTTAGCCCCTCTAGCTAAGCATAATATATGATCCGTCTCTAATTTTATAATTTTTGCTCTCTTATAACTTGTTTTGGTTTTTAACTTTTTGTTTCACTTCTCCTTTTTTAAGCGATAGGGTCGAGTACGTTTAAAACAAATATAAAAAATTAAACAACACTTAATGTATGCAAAAATTTTAAGCAAAAGAAAACTTTTAAATGGAATAGTTTAGCAACAATAAATTAAAAGTATGCTTTTTTGGGGGGATTTTATAATGAAATTCCAAATGAAAGATGTGTCAACTTTGTAAGTCAGTTTTCTGTCCACTAAACTTTTTTAAAGTAAAAATTTACGTTGTGTTAAACTGAAGCTTTAAATATTCGAAATATAAACAATTTTAACTATTGGTACACCCTTTTATCTCCAAACTTTATACTTGTTCAACGGTTCAATAGTTTGGAAATATGCATCAAATTACAGTAACTATAGGGTCACCCTTTATTTTCAAAATTCAAATAATATACGTGCTGTTGTAGAAGGTTTAGCAATCAGGTTCTGTATAAATTTTAAACGTCTGTCTGTAACGGTTCAAAAGTTCGGCCACATACTTGTAATTACATCAACTATTGGCATACCCTTTAACTTCCAAATCCAAATTTTATACTTGTTGTTATAGCGGACTTAGCAATTCAGGTGCGTTGTAATTTTCAAGCGTTTGTCTACAACTGTTGACGAGTATGGCCATATACATCAAATTAAATGAACTATTGGCGACCCTTTAATTTATAATTTTTAATAATAAAACTTGTTACTATAACGGCCATAGCAATCGTCATTCTGTCCAATTTGCAAGCGTTTGTCTATAACGGTTCAACAGATAGACCCATATAAGTAAACTTACATCAATTATGGGGACACCCTTTAATTTTAAGATTTATTTCTGTATAGTTTTTTGTTATTGGGAGCCATAGTAGTACGCAGTCATTTTAAATTTTACAGAATCGCACTTTACAGTTCATAATACACGTAAAAAATATGTATGTTGTATGGGGTTACCCTTTAATTTTTAAGATGATGAACTGTTTTTTTAAACGTGACCTGTAAGCATAATATATCATATTACCAAAAATTTGCAAAATCGGTTCAGAAATGACTGAGTTCTGCAGGCACAAACATAAAAAAACATTCAGTAGAACTGTATAACTTACTTCTTTTTTTGAAGTCGATTAAAATAACGATTTTTTTGAAAGTTAATTAAAATATCTTTATTCTTAATATTTTCTATCTCTTTCAATTGCAACCCTACATTTTACAATTTTAAATATCCTAAACATTTTACTTCCAACATAGCAATTGACTTTGTGCATGTGTGATTATAACCCTACTAAATTTGGTATACTCCTTTTAATACAAATTGCATTTTTTATTGCTTTTAGTTAATTGGAAATGTGTTATAAGCAAACAGGTATAAACGTTAGCATTTTCGATTTTACAACACAAGAAAACTCAATTCCTGAAATTTAAATTAAAGAACTGAAAAAAAGATTTGAACATACATACATATGTTGTTGCAAGAAATATTTAAATAAATGCCTTTTATATGTAAATGTTGACTGAAAAGGGTATACAAAAGTATTGATTTTCACAGATTGGCGAATTATTTTTTAATATTCAGTAGATGCAAGCGAACATATTTTATGAGAAGTTGAAATTAAATCATTCTATGTCAACAAGTATGAATCATTATAAATTTAAATTTAATATTGTTGCCATAACATATATTTAATACTGGATTAAGTTAAATGAATTGTCTAATTATTACCACATTTATAAGCTGCTTGAAATATAATTGTGGATATAATATAACTGTGGATGCTGTATTGTGTATCGTTTATTAAAATATACTTTTAATATTATTTTCAACAGTCATATTATTATATTACTTGTCAAAAAAATTAAATGAAATTAAATCAGGAATGGAAACTTTTAACTAATAACAATGCAAAAATAAATTTCAGTTGTGTGAAAAAAATTTACTCAATTTATATGATATATTTTAAATAAAGTCAAATAGTTAGGCTTGTTAACACACATTCAAATCGTTTTACATGTTAATCTTTTATAATTGGAAATTGGTAATTAACTTATATTTAAGAAGAATAATATAGATACACAAATCACAAAGAAATAAAAATATATATCAAATATTTTCATGATCATAATCTGTCTTATTAATAAAAAATTAAAATTTAAGTTTTAAGGTCTACAACATTAGACTTTAAACACTTTTTGTTTAATAAACAGTTTTTAATAAAATAACGTGTTCTATAACGAGCTGTTTACATTTTATATACATCACTTTTTAAACAAATTTGTTTTAATCGCCTTATTTTTTTGTTGTTGACGTCGTTACATATCAATGTTGATATGTATCGACGCATTCGATTTATTATTCTACTTGACGTTATTAACACTTATCGATTACTGCTCAAAGATTTTTTGTATTCTATAGCAAATGTGACGACGATATTGTATTGACGTGACTCTGTTTTTCGTCGACCCTTTTGAATAACGACTGGAAGTAATTTAAACCAAATATAACATGGCAAATGTAACGAAGTGAAGGTTACAAATGAAAAATTGAAAAATGTGAAGAAATTAGAAAAATTCTAAATTCTCTTGGTCCGCCTAGAGGATTAGCAGTAGAATGGCAAAAGGTAACAAAAGGTATTTATAAAAAAGTTTGTAAAAATTACTTTTAAGGTATGGCGAAATTAAAAATTAAAAGTGAAAAAAAAGATGGTAAAGTAAATTTACATCAATAATGGGGACACACTTTAATTTTTAGATTTATATTTGTATAGCTTTTTGTTATTGGGAGCTATAGAAATACGCAGCCAGTTTAAATTTTACATACATAAGTGCCCTTTACAGTTCATAATACACTTAAAAAATATTTATGTTGTATGGGGACACCCTTCAATTTTAAGATTATGAACTGTATAAATAAAACGGGACCAATCTGTACGCATAATCTATCATATTACTAAAAATTTTCAAAATCAGATCAGAAATGATTGAATTCTGCAGGCACAAACATAAAAAAGCAATATTCAGCCGAATTGTACAACCTCCTTCTTTTTTGAAGTGGGTTAAAAAAGCTATTGTAAAATAAGTTTAGGATAAACCTTACAACATGATAACAGGGGCTTGTGAATTTAACAAATACATTTGCCTTCTACAAGCTCCTCTTGTGTCATATATCTCCTTAATTAATACAATTTTGCAGTCAATTTTATATTATTATTTGTCAAAAAATAATATAAATATGAATCAGGGAATTTCGAACTGATAACTACAAACAAGTAATTTCTTAAACAATACACAATTTTACTTTGAACTGCGTAACTTTGAAGAATAATCTCACAAAAATTATATACAATTACAAAGTAAGCAAAAATCTAATACTGTTGACCATACATTCATCATTTAGATTATACTTATTACAATTAGAATTTATTTAATTTTTTTCATTATGTGAAAAATTTTTTAAAAATAGTCGTAATTTTTTGAAGGAATACAAGATAATAGACCTATCATATCGTTAACTTTTTTTAGATATGATAGGCTTGGCTTTATGATATAAATGTGGTAGTTGATTTATACTACTTTTAAAGTGTTTACTTTTCGTTAGCTTAAATGCAAAAGGGCGTAACAAACAATAATATAATTTTACAGTAGAACCAAAAAAACTTTATAAAACGAAAACTATAAATGTTTTTAGCGTAATTTTTTAGAATATAAAAAACGCAAAAACACATCGGCCATGCAATTCTCCCAACAATTTTGAAAGCAACTCTCCTTATATGTTTTGTTAGAAAAATGTGTAATAACTTTCTTTTGCATTAATTAAACAAACAAACTTTAAGTCGGTCCCTTTGCTTTTTTTGTTAATAAAAGCATAATTCTTGAACGCAGAAGAGTTAAATATTGCCAAGACATGTAGTTTTGATAGTTACGCTTATTTGCATTTCAGCTAACGATTTATAATTCCAAAAAAAAAAATATTTTTTTCGTGCTTTTTTTGTCATCCCGATTAATTATTTTAATCACCGATATTGATTATTGAGGGTGAAAGCACGTCTTGATGGACATTTCGCTAGCGCGAAATATTTGATTATCGTCGGTTTTGTTTATGCTTTGATTTTTGTTTTTACTTTATTGTTTAGACCATAAAATGTTTGTGAAAAGTTTCCTGTAGAGCGAAGTAAGCGGTAGTGAAATCGCCAATTTTGTTAAAAATGGACCTACACCACTTTTAGCGAAAACGGCTCTCACTATTACCAAGTAGCTGTGCTGAAAAATTTACTTGTAAATAAAGTTTTACCAAAAAAAGCAAAAAAGTATTTATCATCAGCACAACTCGGGTGTATGAAAACTTAAAGCCGTTGCCAAAATCCTTTTTTTTCTCAGGTTTTTAGTAATTTAAAATTCTGGCTATATCCACTTATCAAGTTCTCTAGCTGTTTGCTTCTAGCGAAGTCTTAAAAAATCTTTTCTGAGTCAAAAGTTATTAAAAAAATTAATTAAAAAATACAGAACCGTTGCATTTTTTCTAAATACCCTACTGTGTGTTATTACTACTTTAACTAAAATTATGTTAATTTTATTAATTTAATTCTTACTAGATTTTATTAAAGAATATTTTTTTTAGAATAAAATATTATAAATTTGAAGAAATCGTAGAATTGAATAAAAATTAAAAATAATTTAACAATTTTTATCGTTAGGGTTTTAAGATTTTTCGTTAAATCTATATATATAAAAATGAATGTCTGTCTGTTTATTTGTGCTTTATAGGAGGCCAAACCCTTGGACCGATTTTCCTGAAATTTTCACAGCATATTACTGTGACTCTGGAAGGAATAATTGGACAAAGGGGCGTGGCACCGCCCATATAACCCAAAAATTTAAATCGCCATATTTTGGCCATTTTTTTACCTACGTCGACGATATTTGGTACGTATGGTATTGGCATAATTAGGAATACGCACGAGGAGAAAAAATTAAAAAAATTAAAAATCGTAATATAGTCTTAACTACTGGACCAATCGTCATTAAATTTTCGCAATAGGATATTCTTGACTATATAAAGTTGTGAGTGGACAAAAGGGCGTGGCCCCACCCATATAACCCAAAATTTAATATCGTCATATCTTGGGCATTTTTTGAAGTAAATATATAAATACTTTTAATTTTATTTAATAACGAGGGGGGTAGCGAAGCACACCGGGTTCATCTAGTGACATATAAAATCTGGTTTAATATATTTCTAAAATAACAAACGTTTCATATTTTTTCTTGCTATTGTTGTTTTGCTTGTTGTTTTGCGGAAATATATTCACTGATGTATTTCTACGCTACTTAAAGCCTTTTGATTGAGTGCTAAAGACCCTATGAAGTTAAATCACAAACGGCATGCAAAGCAAACAAATTGTTTAAATATTACTGCCATTATTAGAGAAGAGAAATTTAAAACGAACATGCGTTGTATTGTGTGTGTTATTTTACAAGTGAAAATATTCTTCCCGCTGGGCAAAAACAATATTTAATTAATTTTCCTGAATTTTGTTTTTAGATAAATGACCTTTAAAAAAAATCAAAATATTTCTTTAAGGTGCCACAGAGATTCACGCAGACAAAAAATATGATTATGATATGGTCACAATAACCATATATATGTTCTTTGTAACAATGTATAGTTGCGGAGAACTAATTTTAGTTGTTTTCACCAAAACTTTAGTCACGATAAACTTTTTTTGTTAACTTTTAACGATTATATGGCTACTGTGCACAAAAAATGCAACATGGTTGGTTTTAACTTAAAAAAATTCCAACCATAACCGAAGTTTTATAACTTATTAAAAATAATATAAAATATTTAACCATAATATATTATCATTAATCAAAGTATGGTGAAAAGCAAACAGAATAATGTTTGCGTTAAAAAATAGTTTTGTTCTAGTTCTTGACAGTGTAGTATTTTTTGGAAGCTAAAATTTGAATTTGTTTTTTTATTGTTAAAGAAAGTGAAACAAAATAAAAATTTGTGTACAAAATAAATAATTAAGAATAATATGCGGAATATAAAAACAAATAAATAGGGAAACAACACATTTAATAATAGTTGAAATAAGTACATAAATATGTATGGAAGTATATACGAGTAAATCTTTATTTTTGTGTTTAAAGCACAATATTGAAATCATTTATTTGGGCTTATAAACTATATTTTTATATAAATGATTATTGTTGCCTATAATCTAAGTGTTATTTTAAGCAAATTAATAATTTCTAGTGATTTTGTGTTTTTAAATAATTTTTGTGACAAATCGTTAATGAATAAAACAATAACAAATAAGTCTTTTACATCAGGAAAATTTTGCACTTACGACATATTATAACTTAATTATATAACATGACATTTTCAGCCATATTACGATATTTTAATTTAACCATTCAATGTTTATATCTAAACATAATTATGTTTATTCTTAAGCATGTTATTGTTTCGCTAGACAACAATATGGTTGCAAGTGTAACAGTACTATGGTTTGTTTACAACTATACAATGCAACCATAATATGTTGCTCTTAGATTATTGTTACCTCAATCGTGTTTTTTCTTTGCGTGTACTTATATGCAGGCCACAAGCTATTGAAAATTAAATTTCACACTTTATTTCTTGAGCGTGAAAAAGAATAAATTTGCATTTTTAAATTGATGTTCCCCTGAAGTGCTATAAAAACCTTCAAACCTATTGGCCTGCTGAAAAAGTAATTACAAGCTGCCAGTTTATTAAATAGTAGATAATCTTGTCATTTGTTTTTGCTTTCAATATCCATGCAGTTGAGGTTTTGTGAGAAATGTTGATTTATGTTTATGTAAATGATATGCTTAAAAAGAAAACCATTAGATTTTTTCATCGCTTTCTCTCCTAAAGTATAATAAATGGGTGTTTGTGTGTTTTCTATTTAATATCAACTACCATTTTAGGTAGCATTTTACAACGAGTATCCTTCAAGTATGTCATTGTTAGAACATGATTTTTTTTCATATCTATCTTTGTATGTTTTAAGTGGTTGCCTGAGTTTGTGGTTCTTTTGCAGCAAACTTGTGAATAAACAATTAGAAATACAATGTCTCCGTATCTGGCAGAATGTGTAGAACATGAAAAACAATACGAATACAAATAAATCTTTACGCATATATGTGCACAGTAATTATATATTTGTACCCTGCAAACATTTTCTATGGAAAAAGTCGCTACATCCTTACTTCATGGACTTGTAACGTGGCGCAAATAATATCGAATTCTGATAAACTCCGATTCTACTGGGAAAGTCGGAAGGAACGTACCACTATAGTGATACATGTTTTTATCGTCTCTAAAAAGGATTATAGTTTACTATTCTGAAAGTGTCGAATGTGTGTCTGCTAGAAGTGCAAGAAGGTGTCTTCTTAAAGGATCGAGTATATAACTTCCACAAGTAACGAAATTTTGCTTTGTCAAAACGGTAAATTTTAGCATAATAGAAAATAAAAAGGAAATACGGTATAGAGGATAAAAAACAAAAAATATTTTTCGTTCAAATTTAAAGAGAACTAATTTGCTAACATAAATCTACTTACTTATCAATTTATCAACATTTTAATCAATTTAACATTTTTTTAATTGACACGTGTTTAACATTGCCAAATACTGCAAAAGTTGAGCTAAATGACATTAACGTTTTTGTTTATCTGTAATCACTCGAAGTCATAGCTGTGACCTATAAAAGATCAATGTTCGACACCTATGCTTATTAACTTACTATCATCTGGTAGTTGAGAACAACTTATTCTTTAAATACAAATTTAAGGGAAAGTGTTTTTGTATTAATATAACGGGTCCTTTAATCCAACTAATTTCTAGTAGATACAAAACAGTGTTTGTTAAAAGATCTTAGTTCGACAATAATTTTTTTGTAAAATTGGGTTTTTATTCTAAAGAAGTACCGATATGCTGACAGGGTATTCGTGCATCAGTGTTGCCAGTGGAAGACAGGAAAAAGTTACGTTTTTCCTTCCTTCTTTTTTCATTAAAAGTTACATTTTTTATATAGTAATTTAATGAATATTATATATAAATTTAAGTTTTATTCCTTTTTTAAGAGAAAGCAACGGTGCCATATCATAGCGACCATTATGTCCATGGACTTTATCGCACGCAAAAGTGACATAAAGTCCATTGACATAAAACGTCATAATGTCCATGGATATTGTATCGTTTTTCAACCAACACCGGCTTTGCTTACCAAAAAAAAAATTTTAAGCCAGTTTATAAAAACATAGAATACTATAAAATATACCTATAATATCTATAGACGTTATGACGCTACGTCCGCAATGTCCATATTGCGTCGCATCGTAGCGTAACATTGTGTCCATGGACATTATGTCACTTTCTGGTGTGACATAAAATCCATGAAAATTATGCGTTTGGATGTTATGACATGCCACCAAAATAACAAGGCAACGCCATAGCCGTAACCATGGCCATAGCCATAATCATATTTGCTGCCAGCAAATAGTGGTGCCATAACCATAAGCAAAACTTATTTGTTTTGCCGTTTGTTAAGGAATCAACGTAATGAAAAATATAAATTAAAACTCGCCAACACAATGCAGCGAACGTAAAAAATAAGAACAAAATAACAAACAAACAGTTAATACCTAAATTCAATAGTCTACTATATATGTTTATGGTAAAAATCTTAATTTAATTTATATCTTTGGTTACGGTTATGGCTATGGCTATGGCTATGGCTATGGCATTATGGCATGTCACTAATAATTAAATACAGTGTTTCCCATAAGGTTGGTTTAAACAGCTGTTTTATATGGTTATAGTTATGGCACGTCTAATTGAACCTTTATTTACTGAACAAATACAAAACGAAAAAATGAAAAAAAAGTAAAAACCTGTGAAAAATTTTATACCGATGATACTTATGAGGATTTAAATTAGGACTCCATACAATGAAATTAGTTAAAGTAGAATGTTTTTAATAAATGCATTTTAGTTTTTATTTTTAAAGGTTCGTTCAGCTTGGAAAGAATTTACTACACTAATTATAATTATTATTAAATACAAAAAAGAGTCTTATTTGCTTAAAACTTTAAAATAAAATTACAGACAAATTTTCAGTAATATAATCCGGCACTTCCTGAAGATAAATAAAAGACAACTAACTTTCTTCTAAATCGAGGTACGGTTGTCAAATTTTTCAAGCAACAGCAAACGTTTTCAAAATAATTGCTTTGCTGCAGAAAAAACACATAGTCAGCTGAAGCAAATGCGTTTCTTTCTTTTTTTTTTTTGCATTTGCTTTTGCTGCACATTTTTCCACAGCAACAGTTAAGCAATTACATAAGCATTAAAAATAGTCAAGCATTTTTAATCACCGGTTTTAATTTATCTTTATTTATTTAAATAAATCTAGTTTAGCCCAGTAGCTCCAAAGAAAATAAATAGTTGTACGGCGTTCAGAAGAGGTAATATTACGAAAAAAAAGATTACGGAACCCTAAAGTTTTTATTACAAAATATGCAACATTTTAAATATTCTTTTACGCAATGGACTAATGTGGAATAAGTTCAGGATTTTCACAAAAATATATGTGAGAAAAATGTTAGCCAATTAGAAACCGGTTAAATGTTGTTGAACTTTAATTATTAATTTTGCGAATATTTTCACACTGTTAAACCAAATTTGCTACCTTTTGTACTAAAAATATAAGCCCAATTCACAATCTTGTGCAAATGGTCTTGCATCATAGCATTTGCAAAATTGTGTAGCATACTTTTAGTCTACACCAACAAAACATATAGTAATGAGTAAAATATGCTACACAATTTTGCAAATGCCACGATGCAAGACCATTTGCACAAGATTGTGAATTGGGCTATTATATTATATGTAAATACATGGTTATGTGCGTATTCCGGCGTATTTGCTAAAACAAGACTTGAGGGCTAGTTTTTAATTTTTAACGGTTTGCGTTATGTATGCCGTTCTGCAACAAAGTGTTTAAAATATCACCAAATATTTAAGCGATAATTCTTCTTCCCCAGAACAAACTTTTATTTTTAGTCAAAATACCTTAATAATAAATTCATTTATTAAAGGTGTCCAAGCTAGCTTTGGACACAACATTTTAATGTCATCTTACAAGGTCAATTAACGTTTACCAACACTAATTTCTAAGCTTTAAGCTGAACTTATTATCTCACAGCACTTAAATTAGAACACTTTAAAAAGGAATATTTATTAAAGTAAAGTTTCGTCGAAATCCTAAGAAAAGCTTAAACAAGAATTCAAAATTAATATTCAAATTAATTGTCATCCTACACTCCTAAACTCTACATTTTATTCCTGACCTTTGTAACCTCGTGAAGTTAAGTTTAAATCTTACCCTAGAAATTTAAATGAAATTTTGAATTTAAATACTTACTTAAATACATACCTAAGTACTTACTATTAATTAATCAAATTCGGAAGAAGAATAACAAATCCCTAAATAAAGAGAATACTTAATAAATGAACTGTAATTATTAATAGAAAAATTACTGAACTTTTCAATTATAAAGGTCATCCTAAAAACAGGTGAGCATACGGTTTCCCAAAAAGTCAATAAAACAATCTAACTCCCATAATCTCTTATTTTCAACTTACCCATTTATAATTGTTCTAAACGAGAGATTATAAAACAAATCATCTTTATAGATTGGCCCCCACTCACAAGAAGTTTCCCTACCTGGCTTTCTATAAAGAGATTAATTAAATATAATCAACTCGATTATATTTAAAAGGTTTTTGAGCCTATTAATCTTTTATTTATACAAATTTTTCAAAATTTTTTTATTTTAGGTTTATTAACATGTTTTAAGTTTTTATGAATACGGCCGCCAATGTTTACTAAAACAGTGTGATAAATAAATGGTCGTGTTCCAAGGTCCATTTCAAATAAAATATTTGAAAAATATTGAGAATATTTTTTTATTAATCACGACAGTACAATATATAATGCATACTCGTACCTGGGCTTATATTATGATAATAGGACTTTAAGTTTACCAAGAACCTTAGACGTTAAAAAATGCTGAATGTCTTTTCGGGTAAATCTGTGTCATTCATGTTTCTCTATCTACTGCTATTGCACATAAAACAGCAATAAATTTGTGTTTCTTTAGAAAATCCTATTTAAATGAAATAATAAAAAAAAACCTTACAAAAGCGAAAACTAGTAGTATTTTAAGACTAAAAGCAACTAATGGAAAAGTGCTGAGTGTTGAGGCTTTTCTAGCAACACTGTGCTTTTTTTATTTATTTAAAAAATGTGGTAAAATGTGCGTTGTATTTTTTTTTTAGTAACCATTCGAATGAGGTCGACTTAAAATTTACTATAAAGAATAGTTTTATTTTATATATTTTATATAATACAAAAGCACACACACACACACACACACACTTGAAATAAAAATAAACCAATTAACTAAAATAATTTTTAAATATTTTATATTATTTAAGAAAGACAAATCATACAGCAAAAGTTACAGGTGGCACAAAAGTAAGTCATAGTATTATTTATAATGAAGTAAATCCGACTTTGAAGATGTAAATTGTTGACTTTAAATAAAATAATTATGTCAATAAAGTGAACGCTTCTTGAATTGACTCCCATTTGTTTTCATTTTAATGGATTTGTTATTATTGCTCGCAACATATCTGACTCCAAATTGGAAATTTCTTCTTAAAAGTTTGAATGCTAAACTAGCAACATTTGTTGCAAAGTCTCACGAGACCTCGCAGAAAGAAGATAAAAATTGTTAAAATAAGCACCAACAATAATTTTTTGTTCTTAAGGTGTATATCGCTTCAATGAGACTAAAGAATTAAGGCTCATTTACATTGTGTCATTACGCTTGCACAATCCTGCAGTTTGTTAGTAAAATAAAACGATTGCATCTTCTTTTATTAAAAAATTTTCAACATTCATAGAACATCCTCTATGACATAAAAGGGTATTTTAGGAAAAACAATAAAAATACATTTTGTACTTGTTGTAAAACTGTAACAACTACAAATGATGTTGTTGAATGGTACATGGATTTTTTAGTTTTGTTTGTTTTTTAATTCTTTTTTAAACACATTCTATTTAAACATCTGTTGTTTTTATTTTAATTGTGAGAAAACTTTAAGTAAACGTTTTTTATTTCTTTTTTATTTTTTATTTCTTAAAGCTGTTTCTGAAAACATTGCTTTTTTAATCCATTCTATTTGAATGTGAATTTAAGCACAAAAATTTATTAAACGTTGTTTTTGTGAAAAAAAATCAAAACTCATGAAAGAGCATAAAGGAATTTTAACAGCAGTTTTCTAAATAAAAATAAAAGTTTCTTCTTAAAAAAAAAATTGTTTATTATTTCTTCAAAAATTTTCACAGAGACGACTTTTGTTAAGACAAACGAAATTTTATCTTAAGTACTTCTACAAATACAACAAATTTATGCAAAATTAGAATTCGCTATTATTTGTGCAGCAAAGTGTTGCTTAAGTAGTAAATAAAAAAGTATATAGCTGACAGTTTAAGGTTAAATTATGGCACAACTTAAAGCAATAATTCACATTTATATTTTTAGAAAGCGTTTTTAGTAAAATTGTATTTAATTTTAAACAGTATGTAAACGCAGTTTTAATTTTTCAGTTATTAACAGAGTTTAGAAAAATAACACAACATGTGTGCAAAACTCGTACATATATGTAATTATATGATTTTTTTACAAATCAGGTATGTGTGTTTTTAAATTTTTTTATGTTGCCTAACGCCTATATAAGTTTGTGTTAATTTTTAATACGTGGTTGTTACACGAACACGTGTTCGGTAAGAAAGAACATGTGTCGTGTATGGAAAAGAAACATACATTTGAAGTTCGGGCAGCGTCACAATTCAATGTTGATATGTGTCGACGCATTCGATTTGTTATTCTACTTGTCGTTATTGACACTTACCGATTACTACACAAAGATTTTTTGTATTCTATAACAAATGTGACGACGATATTGTATTGACGTGACTCTGTTTTTTGTTGACGCTTTTTTGAATAACGACTGGAAGTAATTTAAACCAAATATAGCATGGAAAATCTAAAAAAGTGAAGGTTAAAAATGCAAATCAATTTGAAAAATTGAAAAATTTTCGCAGAAGTACTGCTTCATGCAATTTTTAAGAAAAATGTGAAGAAATTTGAAAAATTCTAAATTCTCTTGATCCGCCTAGAAGATTAGCAAATGAATAGCAAAAGGTAACAAAATAAAGCATTGAATAGGTATTTATAAAAAAGTTTGTAATAATTACTTTTAAAGTATGGCGAAATTAAAAATTAAAAGTGAAAAAAGGTGGTTGCTAATAAAGCGGAATGAAAGCCACTAGCGGCGAAATGTTTAAACAATTTTCATTCAGTCCGCTGGAAGAAGTTGTAGCAAACCTTCTTAACCTCTAGAGGCATTTGAAACTTAAAGGGGCAGTTCAAGGTGTTTAAATGGTTGACATGGAAAATGATTCTAGTGACATGGAACAAGGCAGAAGTTAAATTTGTCTTTGAAAGCACAGTATGTACATACTTACTATACGGAAAATCAAAAATATTGCAATTCAGCCTAAGATGTTTTCTTTTCAACACAAGTTTTTGTTTTTTCAAGCTTTCATCATCAATTAAATCAAAATTTTCTTCACTTATACGAGTAGAAAACATTTTACGATAAATTATCAAACACAAAAAAAATTTGGCTGCTGGAGTCTAGGTGGTAAGCACGTTGACTACAAATCTGACTGACCTGGGTTCAAGCCTTGCGGCAGTCAAATAATAAAAAAAATGTTTTTTTCTGTTTAATTTTATATATACATATTCAGATCTAACATTAAAACATGCAGCCTCCTTCGTCGGTACTTCTTCATAGCATATTCGCCGGCGAAGTAAAATAATTAATAAAATGGCTATATCTATCTCTATCTTTCACCACCTGTCTTCTTTCTCATCTATCCCTTTCCTAAAGAATGCTACACGGTTAGAAACTAAGTAGGTATAAATGCCTGAAATGCTACTTCTCTTAAAAAAAAAATTAACAAAAACCTTGGGGATGTGCATTTTCATTTCATAAAAATCGATAAACTATCGACGTCGTCACAGGAATATTATAGAATGCAAAATTTTCATTGAATTGACGCCGACATTGATACGAAGTGATATTGATACTAAAACGATGACGATGTCGACGCAGACAACTGGAATAAGGGTGAATAAAAGTTAAAGTTATTCTATTAGGCTATGTGCTTTCGAAGTTTTGCTATATTTATTATACAGATTACAACAATTAGAACTTATAGGACATTATATTAGTTTATGCATCACACTTTGAAAGTTTGCTGTATCTTAGAAACCGTGAGAGGCAAACTCTTGAAATTTTCTAAAATGCCAAACGAAAAATCGATTAAATGGAAAAAAATTCCGAAGTTAATTTTTTATTGGCTTTAGCTTTTAGAATAAAAAACAGATATTAATGACATGGCTATCATCCTATCACCTTGAAGTTCTCTGAATTACCTTTCTAGTGGCGTAAAAATAATGTAATACCTTAAACTGTGTCAAATAAAAAGGTCAATTGTTTCAAACAAATTTATTTGTAAATCAAAATAATTTATTAGTACTCATGACTAAATAAAGAATTTAAATAAAATAAGTAAGAGCTATGCTATACTACATATGCATATGTATACAAGTTTATATAAAAATATCATCGCCCTTTGACTGTTAAAAATTTAAAAAAAAATTGGTATTTCTATAAAGACCTCTTCAAAAGTTTTTAAATGATACCCGTATTGATATTTTAAAAAATATGGTTAGTAATAATATTTTTCTATGAAAAATTCGGAGGCCCATAACTCGGAAATTATGGGCGAGCGTCAATTTTTTCACTTGCCATTTTTCTTATTTTTTTAATTCTCTATCGCCCCATATATTTTTCTTGATTGGAGTTACTTTGTTGTTCTAAATGATATGGACAAATTAGCGACAAGCGAGGTGTTTGCCAGCTGTCTTGAAGGACATAGACTGATTACTAGTTTTTAATAGCAAAATTTCTGATCAATTGTAGTATTTAAATTTTCTCTAGCTGATCCAGTGCCCTGGCAAACTTGATTTCAACATTAACACTGACGAACATACGGACGGAGGGATAATCAACTTCGTTACGCATAAGAACTCAGAATATGGGTTCCACTTTTTGTGGTGAAGGGTATAAAAACAAAAATGGTTCTTAAACATAATACAGATACGTATAAATTTCTCTGTGTGTTTAGAGTTTAACTGTTATTATTAATGGTTTTTTTTAGACCGCCTAAGCCAGTTTGCAATAGAAGGTCATATCCGTCAATTTCACGGCCTTTTGAAAGCACCCTTTAATTTCTTATTTATTTTGACTGCGGAAATATTTGTATATACTCCGTGTAAACCGTAAATCTCTACATATTAAGTTAAAAAAGCTAAAGCTTTATTCGTTAAAATTACCCTTCATATTTAAGTTTATTATTTTTAATTGTTCTTATAGACGACATAAACATATCTAAAATTAGATTATATGTTTTTGTCGGCTCAAAAACGAGCCAACGTACATGAAAATCACGTTACTATTAGAACATTGGCTATTGTCAATCACAGTTAAAAAAATAATAATATTTGTATGAATATCACGTCATTTTCGGAACACACACTAATTATATAAGGGGCTGTGGCAGACGGTCAGGCATCGTAAAGAAAACAATAGGGTTACGTTTTTATACTTTGTGTACGGAACTATGAAAAGGAAAAAGATTGTTTAACGCAAAGCTTTAAAATAATAAAAAAATTTATCTCAAAAACGAATTTTTAGATAAAAAAAAACACAAACTTAAAATTTATCAAAAATCCAAAAAAAAAAAAAATATTTAAAGAATAAACTATTTAAAACTACTTTCCTAATTTACATGAAAATTAAATATATTGTAGTGTACTTAACCTGTTTATTAAAAATAAAATTATAATTTAATTTAATTTAATTCTTTAAGCTCATGGATTTTAATCGCATTATGGTTTTAATACTTTTTTATTCTTTTGAGTATTTTCGTAATGCATTTACAATTGATGTTATAACAATAGCATAAATATATAAAGTGTTTAACATTGTAAAATAATATATTTAATTTATAATTTAAATTTTAAATAAGGCTTTTGTTATCATAAAAATGAGCTAAGAAGTCGTTTAAATATTATTAAATTTCTATCATGATAATTTGGTTAACGCACACTTTTATATTGTAACATTTGTTAATCAGTTTAATTTTTATTTATTTAATTCAACAGATTACAAAGCAGTAGTCTTAATTAGACTTGGAATACAATAATTAAAATGTAAATATGTATACAAAAAAACCCCAAAACTTTTGCACAAACATAGATCATAACAAGTGCCAGTAATGCCACACATCATACGATTCTGCAGTTTCGTATTTTATAAATATTTTTTTGAAAATTTTTAAACTCTGTAACTTTTCAAAAAGAATGTGTTGGTTCCAAAATCAACCTTTGACTCATATGTACATATATGAGTTGAAATATCTTGGACAAATGAGAATACTGGGATTGTTGAATAAGTTCTCGTATTGACAATCGTATGAAAAATAATTTCGTGATACATAAATCGTATGAACTAAAGGCCAGGATTCACTATAATACTCAGTCGTACGATCTGTCAAAAATTGCATAAGTGCTTAAAAATTATGATAGTGTGAATTAAAAGAGTATGTGTGTGACAGACATTTTGAAAGACCTGTACGATTTTTTAATCTTTTAAATTAACTCATAAAATAGTTTTCTCTATGCGATAACAGTTGATTTTTTAAAATGAGAAGAATAAACAATACAAGATTAGCAACACAGTTTTTAGTATCTTCTTTGTATAAAAGTGTGGCACCTGCGGCGCCATTTTGGAACGTTTTTAAAGAATGATAGAATTCTGTCACATTTTTGTGTGATTAAATCGTGCGATTGTGTATAATAATGTAACCTGGCATTAAATGACATCTTGATATACGATTGCAAACGGATTATAATATTTTGTTTGATTCACAATAGTTTTTAAATTAAAAGATTCTAGAACTAGATTTTGCGAATTCAGGCGGGTCAGTATTTTAAATTTCATTGTTTCCAAAATTTCTTACCGATTTATTGCCTGTAACGCTGCTTTAATTAACACCTCTTCACTGGGCATTAGCAATTTTTCTGCATAAGGACCTCCTCTACCCTGGAATATTTGAATTAAAAAAGTTTTTTCAAAGCCATCAATATATGTTTTTCTCTTTTAAAATATAAATTACTTATTATTTTCTCTCAAATCTTTGAATCATTAACTAGCGTTACTGCTGCGTACGTACCCTTAGAAATTTCATCCCATAGTCTTATACCAGTATATTTTCCTTTAGCTCAATTAAGAAGCATATGTTTTGCAAAGTTTTTGTGCTCGTTCCTAAACATTAGATTTAACTTATTGCCATTAGTCCTTGAAAAACAATTTTATAATAAAAATTTATTAACTACAATATTTTTTTTTAACGGACGACAATTCCTAAAAAACGTACAAAAATACAGTTGAATGTAGTGCGGTCATTTATTCGGGTTTTATGTTCGTTCGAATAAAATTTAATAATTTTTTCTCTGTTCGAACAGGCGGATACATTTAAATATTTTATTCGAACAATATTAAAAAAATTCATAATAAGATATATTGGCAAAAGTTTTGGTTTATTAATAAAAAAAAAATACAATTCAATACAAAATATAATTTTAACAAAAACTTAAGAATATTATCAAACAGCTAGATCATAGTCTTAGAAAATATACATATGTAAATATTAACATTTGTACACGCTTACTTGTGCTCTAAAACATTTTTTTTAAATTTCTTTTAAAATATTCGTGCAAAAACAATATTAATTTAGTTTTTTAGGCTACAGGTAATTCTTCTTTTGTTGGTGATACAGTTAAAATAGCATTGAAAACATATCAAGTTTTTCTGTTCTTTTTTTTTTATATCTCCAAATAATTCAAGTCTTCTTGAAAGCTATTAACATTTTTTGTACTTCTGGCGTTTCTTACATATTTAATAGACCTTTTTAGATAATCTAGTAACATATTTAAAAAAAAGTAGTTTAGAAATATTATTCGTATATATATATATATTCGTATTTATAAAAACTGTTCGAATAATTCTTTATTCTAACTTGAGAAAAAGTTGTTCATTCGAACAAAAACAAAAATAATTCTTCGAATATTCGAACTATTCTTATTCGAATGACAACACTAGTTGAATGTCATCTGCATACGTAAAGCATCTACAGGATGAAATCTCACAATAAAGATCGTTCATACGAGGGCTGCTATATATATTTCTGGCCTGGCAACACTGAGTGCTGCCAAATGCAATCTGACATTTCCATTGGAAAGTTTGTCATTTTTAAGCATAATCGTACTCAAAACGTTTTGACGTACGACCATTATTTGTGTTGTTAACAGTGACTTGAAAAAATTAATATTAAAAAAATGGAATTCGTGAACATTTTCGTGCCATCATTTTTCACAACTTTCGACGTGGATTATCACGACAAGAGTGCATTGATGAACTTAAATCTTTGTATGGCGATGAAGCATCATCCTATAGCACTGTGAAAAATTGGTATAATGAATTTAGTCGTGGCCGAAGCTCGCTCAAAGACGAATTCCGTGAAGGTCGTCCAAAAACGGCTGTTGTGCCAGAGAACATTGTTGCCGTGTGTGAACTCATAATGCAAGATCGACATGCGACATACCGAGAGATAGAGACATCCTTGGACATTTCTTCCACCAGCATACATTCGATACTGCATGAACACCTGGCCGTAAAAAAGGTTTGTTCTCGTTGGATCCCGCACAATTTGAAAGTCGCTCAAAAAAAGGCTCGTGTCGATTGGTGCAAAGAAATGTTGCAAAAATACGATTGCGATGCTTCAAAAGACGTTTATTAGATCGTCACAGGTGACGAATCATGGCTCTATGCGTATGAGCCCGAAACGAAACAACAATCGACCGTGTGGGTCTTCAAAGACGAGCAAAATCCAACAAAAGTTGTTCGTGGAAGAAGCACTTCGAAGCAAATGCTCGCCTGTTTCTTCGGCAAAACTGGTCATGTGGCGACTGTTCCGTTTGAGCAACGTAGGACGGTCACTTCTGAGTGGTACACTACAATTTGTTTGCCTGAAGTCATCGGAGAAATTCGAAAAACCAACAAGAGAAGACGAATCATTGTTCACCATGACAATGCCAGCTCTCACACATCGGCTCAAACCAGAGCGTTTTTGACCGGCCAAAACGTCGAATTAATGGGTAATCCGCCGTACAGCCCTGACTTGGCACCTAATGACTTCTTCTTGTTTCCGCACATCAGGAAAAAAATTCGTGGTCAACGATTTTCGTCGCCAGAAGAAGCTGTTGAAGTGTTCAAAAACCATGTTTTAGAGGTGTCTTAATCGGAGTGGAAAAAGTGCTTCGACAACTGGTTTGAGCGCTTGCAAAAGTGTATAAATCATGCTGGAGAATACTTTGAAAAACAATAAAACCATTTTTGATAATAAATATTCGCATTTTCACTATTAGGCCAGAAATATATAGAGCAGCCCTCGTATACCTTGTGAATAAAAGTGGTGCTTAAAGAGAGCATCTGTTTTATAAAAAAGCTAAATTCAATTTTCAAACGGTGTAAAATTTCTTAGACACTTAACATCTTTACAAACTAGCTGGAGGGGATTTCATACAACACCAGTAAAAATAGTGTGCAGAAGCTGGACTTTATGAACAACATATCTTTGCAAATAAAATAAACTTTTGTTTGCTACATAAATAGTTGGCCGTCAAAAGAAAACTTTTTCAGAAACGCATTTTTATTAATTTTTTATTTTTATTCCGACACTCTATACCAATTGGAAAAAAATTTAAGTTTTACGACATGGCTTTTGGATTCAAAATCTTTTGTAACTAAATTGCTGCTTTTTAACAAAAATAGTTTTTTACCTGGTACTTACCGTAAATTATTCATCGAAGTCTATACCAAAATTAAAGCTCATAATTAACAATTATTTTACACAGATGGCGCGAAAATTTTCAGTTGTTAATGAAAATCATTCTACCAAAATAACTGGTGTTTTACCATTTAATGTTAGAATATACGCAGTCGTAGCTTTGCTCTTGGAGTAAAGAGATAAATAAATAAATGAGAAAATAAATAAGAAAATTGTTGTTTGCACTGAAAGTCGATCAGAAAACAAATACGAAATAGTAGTTCTAATTCACCATTTACTTATTTACATGGGAATTAGACAAAGTTATCAATCACCGCCCAATTCTTTTATTTAGTTTTTACATAAATACGTTCTTTAGTAGAATTGCTTTAAATAACGTAAGGCGCTCTCCTATTAAAAACACCTATACAGCAAGCTTAATCCTGATCTAGTTGTTCAAGCTGTCTTGAAATAATTGGTTAGAAGATTTCATTTATTACATACCAATCTAAAGGTCCAAAAATAATCTGCATATGCTAGGTTAAGCTAATGTGTAAAACCTAACGGAAAGCTTAAATAACTCATTATCATCATAAGGCCTAAGGCCCAACTATAATGTGCATAAGATAACTTAAGCAAACTTAAACAACTCTGCAATTACATTAAATTATATGTGGTAAATTATAATGTACTTAAGAAAACTTTTCTTCAAGTTTCGTTAAATGATATTTCTTAAAGCAAAGTAGGAAACGGATCACACTTTCCATACGGAAACAGCTAATTAGGGTTTTTGTTATGTTATGTTTTTTTTATTGAATTTATCTTAGAACATAAACAGAAAGTGTAAATATATATGTGAATATTACCAAATACATATATGAAATATGTCAACTAAATATTTTTAATGGGTTACCTGAACATTTGACAGGCTTTTCGTTGGATTTTTGACATAAATTAAGCTAGCTTACGCACATTATTCATAGTTGGGCTTTAACTCTAATGTACATAAGTAAATGTGAACTACTGTCAAAATTGAACGAAAAGCTTCAACAGATCTGAAAAGATTTTTATGGAGACCATAATGTACTTACGTGAACTTACAAACTAATTAGCCACAGTTGGAAAATTTTGAAATATTCCTACTTTTGCAATAATTTTATTTTATCTTATGATTCCTTAAAATATAAGTCTTTTTCACAAAATATATGAATGAACACCATAAATATAGAAATATATTATTATTTTTTTATTTCTAAGAAAGATTTAAGATCAAAACAACTTTTTCTTTCACTTTTATGGCAAAAAAAGTTTTTAAAAATGAACCGTGTAATTATTAAATTATGAAACAATTAAAAAATTATAATTCACTTTAATCGTGCTTGATTTAAATAAAAATTGTTGAAATAATTTCAAATTACTTTTTCTCGTATAAGCACTTTTTCTTTTCAATATTTCTATCAAGTACAAAATGGTCTCTCTACTTCGTTTTCGTTTTAAATATTATGTATATATTTTATGTATGTGTAAGTTAAGAAATAAAAAGTTTTTAATTTTTGTATTAAATATTTGCTGACGATATGTCTGCAGCTTTTCCTGTTTTGTTTCTATGTCATTGTACTTACCTGAACTATCATTAAAGCAAACTGCAAAATTACAGAGAATTCTGTTGTTACAATTTTAACGCAATCTTGCAGTTTGGCTTAATGATCATTAAAACACTAAGTTCCAAAGAATTGTATTTCGTTGCATTTTATTAATAAGAAATTTTGAATTATTAAATAAAGAAATTGACAACGACAAGGTCAGTCGTAGTCAAGTACTCGAACTAACAAGTTTTTTATTAACAACATTAAACTTAACTGGCGCCCAACGTAAAATTAAATTGTGTGTAAGTGTGAACTGGAGAACCCCAGTAAAGTGATGAAAAGGACATATTCTCGGTCACCAGCATTTTCTAAAATAACTTTACAAAAAATCTATTAAAATTAAAATAAAATTTTTACATAAAATTAAAATAAAAGAAAACGTCAAATAAAATTTTTGAATTAAAAACAAAAGAACATTAAATCTTTTTATAGAAATTAAAATTAAAGAAAACATTAAATAAAAAAACATTAAAATAAAACGTAAAATAAATTTTCGAACTAAGTGAGAAAAGTGCTAAAATAAAAGAAGAACATTAAAATAAAAATTTAAAAAAAAACAAAACATTAAATAAAATTTGTTAAACCAAAGAAGGACGAAAATAAAAAAGAACATCAAAATAAGAATGTTTAAATAAATTAAAACAAGAAGAAACATTAAAAAAGGAAGAACATTAAAACATAAAAACAACTTTAAAAATAAAAATCATCAAAATCAACAGAAGAAAAAATCATCAACAGAATCAAAAAAAATTGGAAATAAAAATCATCAAAATCAACAGAAATAAAAATCATCAACAGCATCAAAAATTAAAATAAAAATCATCAAAATCAACTGAAGAAAAAATCATCACCAGCATCAAACAACAACAAAAATCAACAAAACCAACGAAGAGAAGCAAACATGAGGATGCAGATGACTATTTTTATGTAAGATTATAATAAAATAATTATATTAGTGTTAAGATTTATAGTTTACCTACTTTTAAATAATTTTGTATTAAAACAGAAAAGAAATCTTTAAAAGTGAATAAAAAATTAGAAACTAGATCTAACGAGAAAGAAACAAAATAAAACAATTAATCAAAAAATTTTGTAATTTTGCAAATTTCCCTTTTCAATAATGGCAAACCCAAATAATTTGATAAGAGCACCAATTTTAAATAATATTCCACCAAATTTAAATAATCCTGCTCAACCAGCTCAGGCTCAATTTGTTATAACACCCGAAAATGAAATCGGGATTGCTAGTATCGTACGTAGAATTCTTATTGAGGAACGAAGAGAAATAGAACCAAGACCAGTGGACCAGGGAATTGACCGTAATATTGACCTAACAGATTTAGATAAAATTCCAGACGTAGTACGTTCACTGAGAGAATTTTCAGGAAATAGGACTAAATTTAGTTCGTGGAAAAAAAGCACAGAACGAATATTAAAAATTTACGAACCACTGAAAGGTACGGCGAAGTATTTTGGGATATTGAACGTGATCCGGAATAAAATTATTGGCGATGCGGATATCGCTTTAGAAAGTTATAACACTCCATTAAATTGGGAGTGCATCATTAAATGTTTAACAACTCACTATGCAGATCAAAGAGATCTAGGAACTTTAGAATATCAACTTACTTCAATGATCCAAGGCACAAATTCTGTGCAAGAGTTTTATAAAAAAATCTACAGTCATTTATCCTTAATAATAATTAAAATATCATGTTTAGAAGAAAGTCAAGAGGCTATTCAGTTGCTAACAAGAAATTATAGGAATAAAGCACTAGACACTTTTGTGCGAGGTTTAAGAGGTGACTTACCCAGACTATTAGGTATCAGGGAACCCAAAGACTTGAACGAAGCCTTACATTTGTGCATGAAACTTGACAATCAGCAATTAAGAGCTCAATATGCTAACAGCGCGACTAGAATTCAATCACATATTCCTTCACAAAAACATAATAACAATAGACAACACCAAAACTTTTACCCACAGCTTGCACATATCCCTCAACCTGCTATGAATTTTCATAGAATTGCATATCCCAATCAGTCAGGTTTTAATTCATATTACGATCAAAGAAACAAATATCAAATCCCATATAGACAGAATTCTTATACATGGAACACTAATCAGCAGCAACCACCTAACAGACCTTATGCACCAAAACCCCCAATCCCAATGGAAGTTGACACTTCCATGCAATCTAAAAGGGTCAACTATATGAACCGACCCACAATGGATAATAGATTTGCAGTAGTAAGACCCTTACCACAATCAATGCAATCTAACCAACCAAGAAAACATCAACGAATAAATCACATTGGAGTTGATCAATGTGACCCAAAACCCAATCCAAACGATCAAGAAATTGAGACCGACATTGACGCAAACACATCCGAACCTCAACATGAAAACGAGGAAATTGAAGACGTAACAGAATATCTGAAACAATTTGATATACCAGATGAATACGAGTGTACTGAATATTCAGACATTCATTTTTTAGACTAACAGATTCCACGTTACTATATTTTCAATGTAGGACCAGCGACGACAAGATATTCAAGTTTTTAATTGACACAGGGTCAAAAAAAAACTATATTCAATCCGAATTGGTTAAAAATCCGATACCTAACGAAACAAAATTTCAGGCAAACTCCGTTGGTGGGAAAATTACCATCACCCACCACACTTTAATTAACTTATTTGGAGAACGATCACAGAATTTTAAATTTTTTTTGCTACCTGCATTGAGATCATTTCACGGTATTCTTGGTAATGATAGCCTAAAAAAATTAAACGCAATTATTTATACCTCTAAGAATTATATGATAATTAATGATTCTATAAAAGTACATATAAAGCAACAGTTATCAGAATCTATTAATAGTTTGAACATAAGATCAGACCATTTGACAAACGGACAGACAGGGAAATTAATAAACATATGCGAAAAATATTCCTCATTATTTTCGGATCCGGACGAAAAACTGACGTACACGACAACGGTCAAAGCAGAGATACGGACAGCAACGGATGACGCTATTTATACTCGCGGTTACCCATACCCCGTTTCAATGAAAGACGAAGTGGAAAAACAGATTAATGAGTTACTTGACAATGGGATAATAAGACCATCGAGATCCCCATGCAATTCGCCCATCTTAATAGTGCCAAAGAAAATGGATGCGTCTAATGAAAAAAAATATCGAATGGTCATTGACTATAGGAAGCTTAACGCTGTAACCATTCCAGATAGATATCCGATACCGGAAATTAATGAAGTTCTGGCACAGCTTGGACAAAATGAATGGTTCTCTGTAATAGACTTAAAAAGCGGGTTTCACCAGATACCGCTCAGAAATAAGGACATTGAAAAAACAGCCTTTTCCGTAAATAACGGAAAATATGAGTTCTTGCGTCTCCCTTTCGGCCTGAAAAATGCTCCTGCTGTGTTCCAACGCGCGTTGGATGACATGTTAAGAGAGCATATCGGTAAGATCTGTTTCGTTTATATAGATGACATAAGAGTTTTCTGGAAAGACCAAGATTCGCATCTCAAAAATATTGAAACAATATTCAATACTTTATGCAGAGCGAATCTAAAAGTACAACTCAATAAGTGCGATTTCATGAAAAGAGAGGTAGAGTATCTGGGATTTATTATCTCAAATAAAGGTATAAGAACTAACCCGGAGAAAGTCAGTGCCATAAAGAGATTGGCTCCTCCGACTACCATTAAAGAGCTCAGATCGTTTCTGGGATTATCGGGATTCTATAGACGATTCATAAAAGATTACGCGAAAATTGCCAAACCCTAACCGTACTTTTGAGAGGGGAAGAGGGACGCATGTCAAAAAGAGAATCTGCTAAGATTCCTGTTTCACTCAATGAAAATGCTCTAGAGGCCTTCAATAAAATTAAAAATTCTCTTTCTTCAGAGGATGTAACTCTTGCATTTCCTAATTTCGAAAGGGAATTTCATTTGACAACCGATGCATCTAATTATGCTCTCGGTGCTGTTCTTGAACAAGACGGGAAGCCGATTACCTTTATATCAAGAACTTTGAATAAGGCTGAGGAACACTACCCGACAAATGAAAAGGAAATGCTTGCGATAGTGTGGGCCCTCAAGACGTTAAGGAATTATCTTTATGGACCTGTGGCAATAAAGATTTTCACAGACCACCAACCCTTGACGTATGCGTTAGGAAGTAAAAACACTAACGGGAAATTAAAAAGATGGAAGGCAATTTTAGAAGAACATAATTATGAAATCAAATATAAACCTGGTAGCAGTAATGTAGTGGCAGATGCCCTTTCAAGATGTCCACAAATTAATGAGATAAATTCATTGACGGCTACTCAGCATAGTCATGAGAGTTCGGGTCATAATCTGATTCAATTTACTGACTCGCCAGTAAACGTATTCAAAAATCAAATCATAATTTCAAGGGGACATTCACCGTCTTATAATTTCAAAATAATATTCCCAACGTACCATAGACATGAGGTAGTAGACAGCGAATTCGACAGCGACAAATTAGCAAACATTTTGAAATCCTATCTAAATCCAACGGTGACAAATGTCATAATGACCGAGGACGAAATTTTAGGTAAAATACAAGAATTTTGGCCATCTCATTTTGGTAAATTTCGTGCGAGGTACACTAAAAAAATGGTTAAGGACTTGACATCAGACATTGAACAAGAGACGGAAATTATCAACGAACATAGACGTGCGCACAGAGACTCAAAGGAAAATAAAATCCAATTACTTAGGAAATATTATTTCCCCCAGATGCACGCAAAAATAAAGAAATTAGTGAAACAGTGTAAGATATGTTGTGAAAATAAATATGATCGTCACCCAAATAAGGTAGTTCTAGGGAAAACACCAATTCCGCATTACCCAGGCCAATATGTCCACATCGCTATTTATCACACAAACAATAGAGTTATCCTTACAGCAATTGATAAATTCTCAAAGTACGCACAGGCGAAAATAGTAAAATCAAGGGCAACAGAAGATATAAAATATCCCCTACAGGAGCTACTTATGTCTTTTGGTACTCCTGAAAATGTTGTCATAGACAATGAAAAATCACTCAACTCAGCTTCCGTAACCTTTATGTTAGAGAATCAATTGGGCATTAAAATCTATAAAACACCACCCTATACTAGTTCTGTAAATGGACAAGTGGAACGATTTCATTCCACTTTGACCGAAATAATGAGATGCATAAATGCAGAAAACGTTCATAAATCTTTTGAAGACCTTTTGATAAATTGCTTAAACAAATACAATAATTCGGTGCATTCTACGATAAATAGAAAACCTATTGAGGTATTTTTTGGTAGAAATTCAGACCCTGCATCTTTAAAACAGGATAGATTAAAAATTATACAGAGTTTGACAGAGAAACAGGAGAAAGACTTAGACCATCATAATAAAAATAAAACTGAAAGAAGGACTTATAAAACCGGTGACAAAATCCTTGTAAGGAACAACAAAAGAATAGGGAATAAATTAACGCCAAGATACAAAATAGAAATAGTACAGGAGGACAGGGGAGGAACTGTTTTGACAACAACAAGACGCATAGTTCACAAAAATTTGATAAAGAACTAATATTTGTTTTTGCAGCTCAATTTTGCAACTAATTGCGGCAAAAGTACAGATCTTGGACTACACGAACGCCCAAATTGTAACGGTTGAGACAGGCATGACTAAACTAGTAACCGGCGACTTTAAAATCATACATGTAATAGACCTTAGCTCGTACGAAAAAGCATTGGACCAATTGGATGACGTAATAAGACTAGACATTGGGAAAAAGGACAGCAATTATCCATTTTTATTGCATCAAGTACAGACTTTATATGCTTTGCTTGCGGAGTTGAGACCCAGACGTGAAACTAGATCAATAAACGCTTTGGGAACAATATGGAAGTGGGTAGCAGGTTCACCAGACCACGACGATTTCCAAATTGTTGCTGACAGAATGAATAGGCTTTTGGAGAACAATGACAAACAGATTGTGATAAATAGGGCCATAGAAACAAGAATGCAAGAAATAACAAAGATAACCAATAGTATAATGAATAACATAGGACAAATGATGCTTTGGAGCGGGAAATTATTAAAGACGTTGAAAAAAAGCTAGAAATAATCAAAGAAGAACTTACCAATCTAGGTTATTCAATGCAGTGGGCGAAATCTGGTATAATAAAGTCCTTCGTGTTATCTGAATACGAACTAAACATAACTAAAAAACATTTCGATGAATATAATATGCCTTATGTGAATTTGGTTGAAGCCTTGGAGTTTGGTGAGGTAAAAATAGGGGTAAATAAAACAACAATCCTTTACATTGCCGACTTGCCAATTATGGAAAGGGAAACGTCTAGAAGCTTATTTGTAAAATCAGTTAAGAATCAGAACGTATCCATTAAGATTGACAATGAAAATTTTGAATTGTGTAAAAACTCTCTCCTCGAGGTAAAATCCGCATGCAGAATCTTTAACGATGTGGCTGTTTGCAGAAATTACAATTTAGAAGATATCACAGAATCGAGTTGCTTGCCGAGATTACTCGATGGCATGCCATCAAATTGTCCAACCTCTACCAACCAACATTTACCCATGGTAAAAGAAATTACACCGGGTCTAATTCTATTAAACGGTTATAATGGATCCATATGGATAGAAAATAGGGAAGTGGATCTGCATGGTACCTATATTATCAAATACCATAACTCTACAATTACCATAGGGAAAAGAGCTTATTCCAGTAAGGAAATTACTATGATGAAACCCTTACCAGCAGTGGTTAATGCACCAAACACTATTGCAAATTATGAAGAAATGCTATCATTGGAAATGCTTAAAGATCTTCATATCAACAACGCTGGTGAAATTAAGAGACTGGCTACTAATTATAAAGCCAGCATGGGAATGTTAGGAGCCCTAACGATGGTATTGATATGCGGCCTGATCTTGCATTTGATAAAAAGAAGAATTGATTTCAATGTTAAAACCAACACCGAGCCGGAACATCCAGTTGAAGCATCAAATACTTACATTCACTACCCATCCAACGTGGACGCTGGAATTTAAGAGGGGAAGAGTTAAGAAATAAAAAGTTTTTAATTTTTGTATTAAATATTTGCTGACGATATGTCTGCAGCTTTTTCTGTTTTGTTTCTATGTCATTGTACTTACCTGAACTATCATTAAAGCAAACTGCACAATTACAGAGAATTCTGTTGTTACAATTTTAACGCAATCTTGCAGTTTGGCTTAATGATCATTAAAACACTAAGTTCCAAAGAATTGTATTTCGTTGCATTTTATTAATAAGAAATTTTGTATTATTAAATAAAGAAATTGACAACGACAAGGTCAGTCGTAGTCAAGTACTCGAACTAACAAGTTTTTTATTAACAACATTAAACTTAACTTGTATTCATCATGCAGAAACATCTGTTTTGATACGAAACGTGACAACAGTTTCGAATTTTGCATGAGCAAATGACATTTGAGGAAACTTGAAAAGTTTTGTTAAGTACATTATAGTTTATCAAATACGGTTTATATGTATTTGAACAATTTCTTAGGTTAGCTTAGGCCAGCTTATGCACATTATATTTGGGCCTTGAAGAATTCTAGGCACGTACAATAAAATACTTTAAAAAACTATGTAACTAATTTGGCACAGTTTCACATTTATATTTAATTCGTATTTTTTTTTTTCAAAAAATAAATTCTTAATAAATCAATGTTATTTATTTTATAACATTCTGAAACGTATTTGGATTTTTTTTTATTAGTTTCAAGATAATACCGGTAAAAAAAATTACACGTATTTTCTACTAAATAATACAATGAATCTCTCTCTTCAATCAAAAACAAAATTAAAATTTTATCGCGAATTTTGCTTATAAAAAATGGACAAGAAATTAAAACCTTTTTTTATTTGTGTATTTTCTATTAAACTAAAAGCTAAAAATACAGTTTTAGGTAACTACGTTATAGTTTTCCAAACATTATTTATATGTTATGAACAACTGGTTAAAGTTAGCTTAATCTAGTGTATGTATATTATAGTTGGGACGTTACCTATTAATATCTATTTTCAGGTGACTCACACTTAATTTGTATCTTTTGTAATAACTCGCCTCTGACTAAAACATAACTTTTAAAAAGTTTTACTCCATACAGAATACCCGTTGAATTGTATGCGGTATCAATAACATTTTTAATATATTAGAAATTCAATATATATGCAATATTATTTTTTTTTATACATTTCTTAATCGACATTAAGGCTTTATTATAGAAACATAATTTTATATTAAAAATTATTCCTAAGCCGAAAGCACTTGATGTGCTGTTTTTTAAGATTTATTATAATTTTTAATTTTAATAAAAATCTAAGTAATAATTGTTAAAAAAATTAATTAAAGCCGAAGATAAAACAATTTTAATTCATTTTTAGAGAAATGTAAAAAGGAATATAAAAGTTAATGTTTTTTAAATCCTCATTTCGCAAAATTTTGTTTGCGTAGTTAAAATTCAAAAATTATGCGTTACATGTTATCCGAATTTTGTAATTTAATTTTTGTTGCTGCTGATTTAATGAACCAAATTGGTTGAATGCTCCTAGTTCTTAAATGACATTCTTGGCTAAGAAATCAAAAGCTGGAGAATTTAACGGTGAATGGAGCAAACAAGTTTTGTTACTAACTGCAATTTTAAATATGCTCGCCAGATATCAATAGTCAAATAACTGGACAATAGAACAAATTCTCCTGGATTTTGAAAAAATAACTGGATAATTTAATTACTAAAATATGAACTTATATTTAAAAATTGTAATTCAGTCATATCATATGTATACATATACGAGTATCTATATATATATATATATATATATATATATATATATATATATATATATATATATATATATATATATACTAATTTCAACTTAAAATCTATTTTTGTTGCCACATAAATTTTACATTTTAATTTACAAATTCTAAATTAAAAATTTTATTTTTTGGGAATTTTTATAATATTATGGCTGGCTAAGCAACCGGCGAATTACGTATAGATACCTGCTATTACAAACCAACAAATAAATTGCATTTTTATTTGCAAATGTTATGGGATATTAGCATGGTATAATAAATAATTAATTAATTTTTCTTTATGAATGTGTATCACAACGCACGATCAGTTGTTTCCGTACGGAAAGTGTGCTCAGTTTCGTAGTTTGCTTAAAGAAATAAATTACAGTTTGAAAAATATAATTTAATGTATTTGCACAGTTGTTTAAGTTTGCTTAACTTATCTTCTGCACATTGTAGTTGTACCTTAAGGCAACAGAAGACAGTGCACAAGATGTCGTTGTCAATTACATTCGATATTTCTAAAACTTTTGTAATGTCTGATAAATTATTCCATGATAAAAGAGTATGGTTTTACATTTACAACGGATTTGTTTTAGGTTATAAATTGTCATTGATGTACAAAAAAAGGTACTTATACATTCGAGAGCACATTATAACAAGATATATATTTTCTTTCTATTTAGTAAAAATTTTTTCTGTAAAAAATATTAATTAAATAATTAAAAGTTATATTTGGAAAAGAATTATTTTTCAAAATTAAGGATATTCTTTAAATTTTTTTGTCAGTCAGAAACACTTATCAGCTACTTAGGTAAAAAATTTGTTAATTTTTGTATAGTCGTCGTTGTATGTAAATGGTACTAAAGTGATAATGTTGATAGGACTTTTATAATTTATTTTTAATTTTAAAATTTTAGTTCACGAAAATTAAACATCATTTTTTCTGTTTAGTATTCATTTGCATAAAAATTCTTGTTCTTTAACAAGTCAGTACAAAAAGATTATATTTAATTAATGAATTACATTTAAAATTATTTAACGATGGGTATAAATAATTATATAATGAAAAGTGTAAAAATATAACCGATTGTGTAAAAATTTTCAATATATTTTTCTTTTTTTAAAGACTTATTAAAGACTCGGGAATATTTTTTAAATTATTATTTTTTTGCAAACTGCGTAAAATAGTAAAAACTTTTACATTACAAGTTTCATCTTGTTTAAGTTGCTTCTAAAAATGTTTTATATTACATCTTGTTGTTGCAAGATTTTTTATTTTATCTTATAAATATTAATTTTACATTTTCTGATGTAAAAAACATTTCAAATCACGTATCGTGTTAAAATTTCTTTGCTGATAGTTAATGACAGATTAAATGAAAAAATGTGAAATTAAATAACGAATGAGAAAAGCAACGAAATTTAATATTGTAACATATTTTCTTACGAATGTAAAACTTTTTAATCTAATTTTAGCTTGTAAATACATACAATTTATTTTGCCGAATAAATTTGATATAAACTTTCGTATGCTAGAGTAATTAAATACTTGCAAAAAGCATTAAAAGTATGAAAATAGTTTATGGGAAAGGAAAATTTCAGGAAGTTAACGAATTTTATGTTGCCTTTTATGTCACACATGACTGGCACACACTGTTTTTCCTTTCATTCGAACTAAGGTTTCGTTGAGGTTTGGACCACAACTTCCTTGTCTTATTGTACATCATCTCATCCACAGTACCTACATAACGACAAATATTGCTGCCTTCCGTTTATTCGTCTTTTAAACAACTCATCCCCTCCGCTTCAATATTTATTTGTTTCTTCAACATTTTGTCGGAATGTAAATGATCTTCTGTTAAACAAATAAGCAGACAAAAGTGTTTATGTTTTAAAATTACGCCGCCATTTGTTGGCAAAATTTAAGCAATTCTATCTTTCTTATTTCTCCTTATTGTTTGACATTTCCAACTTTTAACCAACAATAAAGTCATGTTGGTTTTGCAATATTGTATAGGGTGTCCGCCGGGAATGTATAGTACTTTGTTTGTTTATAATTTTTTATCAAATAAAAGAGAGTGGGTCTTATATTGATAAATGTTTTATTTTATGCCGGCAGTTATGTATGGAATACAATATCAGATAAATGTGCGCCTCTGTTAGCCTCACAAATGCGAGCCCTTTTAAGCATATTTTTTATTACATTCTCACACATTTCATGCGGTATTTCATAAATTTCATTTCTAATAATTTGCTTGAGTTACTCTAGCATTTCAGGTTTGTTTGCATTATCCTTGCTTTTCAGATATCCCCAAAAAAAGAAGCTCAGAGTTGTCAAATCTGGCGACCGTGGAGGCCATTCAACATCACCATTTTCTTGAAATAACTTGTCGTGGAAAGAGATCTCACAGCAATTCCATTGTAACCCTGGCTGTATGTGATGTTGCACCACATGTTAATCAAGCTCAAAGCATGCAGTTGTGGCATTTAAGAGTTTTTAGTCTAGATATTGCTCCCCGTTCATAGTTACCATTACGCCATTTTTATTTTCAAAGAAGTAAGTTCCAACACCAGACTGTCAATTTTAATGGATGCAAAGGGGTTTGATGAATATTATCAGAGTTTTGCATTGCCCAGAACCGTATATTCAAATGAAAATGTGTTTCGTCACTCATTATGATATTTTTATGAAAATCGGTGTTGTCATGGGCGATCTATAACATCCTATTGGAATATGTACAGAGGCGTTATAGGTCTTGTTGAAGAAGTTCTTGTGTCAACTGAATCTTAAACGGAAACAAATGCAAATACTTGTGCAAAGTTGTGACCAAAGTTGTTCTTTGAAGACCAAGCTCCTGAGCACGACGTAGAATTGGGGTTGATTGATTGTTTTAAATACTATCTTCAACGGCAGTAATGTTTTCAGCTAATCTTGCAGTACATTGTGGACCATGATTGAGCCTATCACCTACATACCCTCTTCTTGGCACGTTGTTTCTTCCAATAATTTCACGTAACTTTGTCATCGCCACAGCAATCGATGATTGATTTCGATAGAATGTTTTAACGATTAAAACACGTTGGTTTATCGGATATTTTTTCATAATAAATTTGCTTGGTGTCTACTTCACGATTACAAAATATGAACTGTATTAGCTGTAGAGATGATACTACCTAGTCAAATAAATATAACTTTTTTAATTATTTTCGATACATAAAGGATTACGAAATCATATTTTCGTAACATTCGTATTTTGAATTACAGATATTAATACAAACAATTACAAATAAAGCCTAAACAGCAAGTTAATAAATATGTTTTCTTTATGACAATTAAAAAAACTCCATTCAGATCAAACAGAATTTGAATTTTTTAAAAGAACTTTTGGACTACAAATATCAGGAACTGTTAAATCTTAAAGCATACTTTAAATTTATTCGTCAAGATTTTATAATCATTTTTGTATGACAAATTCACAAAATTATTCATTTAAATTGTTGGCAAAATGCTTATTCAAAAAAAGATTTACGTATTAAACAAATTACTAATTCTATTTTAGTATAATCATTGCATTATCTTCTAAATTTATTATTTCAAAAATTACAAAATAGAATTGTGTTTACTAGTTAATTTGCATAATTTTAACACCCTCCAGTGCTGACAAAAATAATCAGAAAAAATAAATAAATCATGAAAATTTTGAAAACAAAAACTAATCCACATTTCCTGACTTTAAATGTAATTAAAAATAGAGAACATTGCTAAATATAACCAAGCAAAATATGCTATTATGCAGAGTTAATTGATGGAAAATTGTGAAAGGAAAGAAAAGTGTCTTGCAATAATTATTGTAAAAAAAGAAAAACCGACTTCAAAACAGTTTTCATCTGTCTGCCTATAACGGTTCAAGATTATGACCATATACATTAGATTACATTAACTATTGGAACACTCTTATATTCCATCTCCAAACCTTTTACTTTTTCAACTGTTCAATAGTTTGACAATATACATAAAATTACAGCACCTATAGGGGCAGCCTTTAATTCTCAAATTCCAATTATATATTTACTGCTGTTGTAGTAGATTTAGCAATCAGGTTCTTTGTAAATTTCAACCGTGTGTCAACATCAGATTATATCAACTATTGTAAAACCCTTTATTTAATAATTTAAAACTTTAATCCTTCTTATTATACCAAACAAAATAGTGGACATTCTGTCTAATTTTTAGATGTTTTTATATAACGGATTAAAAAATATGCGGCCATAAATTACATTCATTTTTTGAAACACCATTTAATTTCTAAATTCAAATTATAAGCTTCTTGTTATAGCGGACTTAGCAATACAGGTCCCTCGTTAATTTCAGCTGTCTGTCTATAACGGTTCAAAAGTTCGGCCACATACACCAAATATTATTAACTATTGGGAAACCCGTTTATTTCCAAATCCAAATTTTTAGTTGTTGTTATAGACGGGTTATTAATGCAGGATCCTTGTAAGTTTCACTCGTCTGTGTACAACTGTTGGAAAGTATGGCCATATACATCAAATAAAATGAAATATTTTGGCACCCTTTGTTTTTTATTATTTTAAATTTTAACACTTCTGACTATAACGGCCATAGCAATCGACATTCTGTCCAATTTGTAAGCGTTTATCTATAACGGTTCAAAAGATAGGCCTATATAAGTAAATATACGTCTCCTGGGGGGACCCTCTGATTTTTAGATTTATTTTTGCATTACATTTTGCTATTGTAAAGTAAAACGCAGTCATGTTTGAATATTTGAATTTTTTGTCGTTTGGTTTTTGAATTTTCTGTGTTTGTTTGAAAAAATAACGTCATTTTAATTTTGTTTTTCAAAAAAATATAATTTTTAATATTTTGGGTTTCCTGTTTCCTGATGATGCCACCCAACGGTGTGGCGAAATATTGAAAATATAAATTAAAATTATACTATGTATAAACCAACATAGTGCTTAAAAAATTACAAAAGAAAAATTATTTTCGTTTATTTTAAATTTTATGAGAAGTTTCTTGCAGAGCTAAGTAAGCGTTAGGAAAATGGCCATCGAGATGTGCTTTCAGCCTCAATAACCAATATCGGTGAATTTAAAAATTCTAATCGGTATAATGCACGATTTAATTTAAATTTTATAAATGTGGCTTTCAACTCCGAAATTATAATAGAGCTAAATTAGGTGTTTATTAGCTGATACGAATTTCCAAATTAACTTTTTTTTTTATCAGGTATCTTTTCGGAAATCAGTAGGTCGATTTAATCTGAATATGTGTTGTCTGGATAAGCTGTACTTTAGACACTCATCTAAAACATGCTTAACGTTTAGTTATGTGTTGCAGAATGTACATACTTTATATCTTGTGGTTTAGTTTTAAATATTTTTTATTTGTTTTTTTATTTTTGTTTGTTTTCAAATTTAATTTATTCAATTCATTCATTTAATTAATTAGTTAGTAAAAAATGGTTTTCAAATTTTAATTAAATATATAAGTGGTCAAATTTATAATTTAATCAGATTTTTTTTATTTTTGTATTAAATATATAATTGCTTCAATTAAGAATTTAATGAAATTTTAATCTGAAAATAACCAAAACCCTTTAATTGTTTCCGTGTGTATACTTTATTCTAGTTGAGGCTCTAAGAAAACAAGTTGATAAGTATAAAATATTCTCACAAATATACCAAACACCAGTTGTAATTATATGGAATCCAGGAAATGAATTAAAAAACATAAAATATTCAAAAATCGAATAATTCGTAGTTGTTGTTGTTGCTTAGTTTTTAAACCTTTTTAGATGCTTTCTTTCTTTCACTCTAATTTTACATTGCAAAAGAAAAATAATTATTATAAACTTTTGCAAGAATCTCAGAGTATCACACTCGTAGAATTTCAGAGAATAAAAATTTTATTGTTTAAAGTATGCTTAAATTTTGAAAACAAACAATTGTAATTGTATGCTGGGAAACAAAACTTCACTTATTTTAACAAAGCTCCAGCTCTTGCAGCAATGTTTTGTAGTTTAGGCAACAGAAAACTTTGTGGTTTACAGAAATTCAGGAAATTATTTACAATTCATTTTACTAACAACAGAACATTAGAGTAGCAACAAAAAACAACAATTACAAAAATAAAAAAAAAGAAATCAAGAGCCATCATTACAGCTATAATTTTAACTGTGATACTGAGGTACGCGTCAAAAGGATAAGTTTTTTTTCTTTTTGTTTACTATAAACCAGAAATTTAAAATGCTTGACTATTTTCAATCAAAATGTAGTTACCTAACTGTTGCTGTGGAAAAATGTTGAGCAAAAGCAAAAAGCATTTGCAAAGCAATTAACTTGAAAAAGTTTGCTGTTGCTTGAGCAATTACTTTTTCTTTATTTTTACTTTTGCTTAACTCTTTATTATGAAGTTGTGGCAGACTGCGATTTGTATTTCTCTCTGTAACTCGCTGCTTTTCATCCCTTTTAACATTGGAATCGTATTTATGTACTTATTACTTACAATACGTAAAAAAATACATACATTAAAAATATATAAAAACAAATACAAGCCTTGTTTTTATTACATCATTAAATGGATGAAGAAACAGCAACCGTTTTCAAAATTAATGCTTTGCTGATTGCATTGCTGCAGAAAAATACACATAGTCAGCTGAAGCGAATGCGTTTTTTTTTCTCTTTTTGCATTTGCTTTTTGCTGTTGCTTCGTTTATAATTAAATGTTTTGTAAATGCTGAGACATTTAGTTTTTTATTTGCTGAAAAACATGTAAGCAACGTAAGGATTTTAGCGCTGTTGCTATTTTTAAGCAAGCATTTTAAACTCGGCTATAAACATAATTGGAAAACGTGTTGAGTAATATAAATGCCTTAAATAGCTCTGTCACAAAAGGAGTGATTAAATCTGTAGTTTTCAAAAACATATTTACTTATTGCATGAAATTTTAACACAGATATAAAACAGGTCTAGGTTAGATTGAATGTTGTGGAGAGATGCAATTCGGGCACCTGGAGTTTACGAAAAAAAAAAAAATCAAACCGATGCTTAATTTTCATTTTTAAACTAATTTAAGGTTTTCTTTTTCTATCGATTTCTATAGTACTATGAAAAACTGCACTTTAAATATTGTTTTTTGTATGATGTATGCATAATAACAACTAAGCTTGAGGTTAGCATAAGAGCAGACTTGGACACAGTCTCAGCGTAATTCACTACGGTTTAATAATAAATTATTATTTCAGAATGAAGCTATGGTCTTTAAAATTATATGTCTATATTAAATATTAATATTGTATGGATGGAATCGCTTAAGCCCTACTTTGTTGTCATGTATTTTTGTTAGGCATAGCAAAACAAAGCTTTAATTATATGGCAAGCTAAATATATCTGTCATCTATATTACCGATGCAGGTTCATATATTTTAAAAATGTATACTGTTTTTTAAGAGTTCAGTATTGAAAATAAAGTGTTTCTCTACAAATGAACTTTTTATTTTTGGAAATTTTTTATGGTTTGTCTTTCACGAGTATATGTAATTTCTAAAAAACAAAAAATCTTTTAACTAAACTTATAACAGCACAATATATGAAATTAAAGTATTCACAAATACCCTTCAATTTTCAGAAGATAGAGCCATATACGGTGAAAATTCTACTTGCGGACACCTCCCGCAAGCGGACACCTCTACTGAGCGGACAATTTCTTCAGTCCCTTCGATTTTCGAGTATGCAATCAAATTTCACTTACATATCAATACATAATAGAATATTTAATAGAAGTGAATGCCGACCATTTCTAATCAACTATCCTGTAGACGGACACCTCTCCACAACGGACAAATCTACTCTGACGGTCGGTGTCCGCCCAATATGGAGACATTTTTATTACTTGTTCTTGTCCTTATAGTAAACATCGCAATATATTTTCCCAGGCGTCTGCATACAACGTTTTAAAAGATAAGTATATATTCGACAAAATCGAAGCCACTATGGGAACAACTTTTATTTTTAAAATTTAGTGTTCAGACTTATTTTTATTGCGAACATATTTGTACACACTCTGTGATAATTTTAAATATCTGCCTATTACGTATGAAAAACTGCGGCCATATACGTAAAGCGCTTATCAAAATTAAAAATATTTTATTTTTAATTTTAAATCCACTGAGCCGGATGCGTGAAAAAACACGACCATTGTGATATCCTTTAATTAAATTTTTACTTTTGTACTTGTTGATATAGTGGATTGGATATAGTTAAAGACGGCATTTAGACTATGCAATTTTTCATGAAACTAGCATGAAATTATTGTTTGTTTGGTGAAGCAGGAGGAGTTAGCAATATGGTGTTGCTTAAGTTTTGAGGGGATGTTACTGTTGTTAATATTTACTTTTAGATAACTTAAACCGAAAAACTTAAAAACCGAACTTAAACCGAAAATTGAGAAAAAAAATGCCCAAAAAAATTGCATATCTGGACCACTGTTGCCAGAAGTAGGGGAAAATCTCTACATGTAGGTATTTTTGATACTAAAATAGCAGCGTAGGGAATATCGGACAGATTTTTGATATTCTCCAAAATGTAGGGATTTTTCCGTCATGTCGCATTATTTATGAAATAAATGCAAAAATAAGGTTTTTTTTGGTAATATTCTTTTTTTTTCTTTTCGTTAAAATCGCTTAAAAATATATCTTTAGAGTTGTTGTTAAAAAATTGGCGACATTAATATGTACGTATGTATGTTGAAAAATTTTAAATTAAGAAGAAGCATTAGTATTATTTTTGTACAAATTTTACAGCATTGAAAAAAATCTTTTCCAATCAGTAAGTCGCAAATTCGAATAAGTTATATTGGAAATTTTAAAAATTTGCATTTGAGTTTTCGAAATAACGTTTTCTTAAAAAAAGGAAATAAAAATATGAATATTTTAATAGTGCACAGAATCGTAGTCGTAATGCGCATTGTTTCTTAGGATGTCAATAGATTCTTCGGACAAACAAAAAACAAAATTAGGTTGAAATTTTTTTTTTTTTTTTGGTTTGAAAACATATTTTAAATTAATTTTGTTTTTGAAAAAAATCGAATTATTGATAATTTTTGTTTCCTGTTTCCTCAAGATGCCACCCAATAGTGTGGCGAAATATTGAAAAAATAGTTTAAAAATTAATAATAATAAACTATATTTTTATTTATAAACTGACCTAGTGCTTAAAAAACTAGAAAGGAAAAATTTTTAAAAAACTTTGTTGTTTTAATTGAATTTAATTAAAAGAACATATGTACATATGTATTATTTTTAATTTTTAACTTATTTTATTGCCAAAGCTTTAATAAACATATATATTTTTTACAACTAACGGTTTCTTCTATTTTAATGACAAAAATGCGTAAGGATTTTTGTAGGGGAAATTTCCCAACGTGTAGGGAAAAATCGGATTTTTTAGCATGTGTATTTTTTTGAAAAATCTACTGGCAACACTGATCTGGACAAGCCTACATTGTGCAATTAAAAAGTGATTCAAAAAATAAAAATATTTTTAAGGATAACAAGACATATTCGGAACATTCTTTTAGTATTTGATAAAAAATTTTAAAACTTTATGTTAGCTACTTTTATTATTTAAAAAGTTCACAAAACTTCGGGAAAAATTATGTAATAATAAAAAGAGCATTTTAATTGATATAGAGAATGTTAGGCCCAACAAGCTTAAATAAAAACATATACAATTATTTAAAGTAGTTGTTGCGAATAAATAAAAAAAATTCTATAAACAAAAGGGAGTAGAAATATAATCATGTTTTTATATTAAGATATCTACACCGACCCTATTTCTTTTATATATTCGACGCTGCCTGATACCTGGAAACAATAAACTTCAGTTACAAAACTTTTACTTCAGCTCGCAGCTGCCTGAGGTTTAATCGAAATTAGTTTTCCTATTTAGGAACATCAGATTTATAGCATAAGTAAATATAATTGGGACGAACGAAGAAATACGCACAGAACTACGCACAGTTCGTCATCAAGCAATTTTTGCTCAAATTTGACGCAAAATTATTTGTAAATTTGTTTAAAAATTTAATATTTGTTCCTAGATGCAATAATTGAATATAGAGAAGATAGAAGTTATATATATTAATAAAAATAGTATTTTATATATATATAAAGAAAACCGACTTTAAAACAGATTTTAGCGGTTTAAAAGTTTGGCGATATACATCAAATTGCATCACCTATTGGGATACCCTTTAGCTTTCAAATCCAAATTATCTACTTGCTGTCATTGTCGACTAAGCAATACCGTCTGTCAAAAACTTTTTAACAGTTTGGCCATATTCATTATATAACATCAAATATTGGGGCACCCTTAAAATTCCAAATTCAAATTTAAAATGCTGTTATAGCCGAAATTTGTACGATGTCTCAATCGGAGTGGAAAAAGTGCTTCGACAACAGGTTTGAGCGCATGCAAAAGTGTATAAATCATGCTGGAGAATACTTTGAAAAATAATTAAACCATTTTTGATTATAAATATTAGCATTTTCACTATTAGGCCAGAAATATATAGAGCAGCCCTCGTAATACAGGTTCCTTTTAAATTCTATAACGATTCAAACTTTTGGTCACATACATCAAATTATACTAACTGAGGGGACACCCTTTAAGTTTTTCAAATACAAATTTCGTACTTGCTGTTATAGCAATAAAGGTTCTTTGTAAATATCAACCATCTATCTACAACTGTTTAAAAGTATGGCCATACACATTAAATAAAATGAACTATTGAGGCACCTTATATTTTATAATGTTGAATATTGATACTTCTTGTTATAATGTTCATTGCAATTGACATTTTGTCCAATTTTCTTTCGCTTGTCTATAACGGTTCAAAATATAGGCCCACCCTTTATTTTTTATTTTATTTTTGTATTACTTTGTAATATTGGAATCTAAGCTCATACGCAGTTTTTTAAATTTTAAAGAGGCGCCTCTTGCAGTTATAATACGCGTTTTTAAAACGGGATTAATATGAAAACGTTCAGTCGAATTGATAACCTCCTTCTTTTTTTAAAGTCGGTTAAAGGAGAAAATAAAAAAAATAAAATATAGAAAAACGGTCATTCTACACAAAAATATTCGTTGTTCGTCGGCAAAAAATAATAGAAATAAACCTATCGCAGTACTCGTTAGGCAATACGAATTTCTTTCAATGCACTAATTGTGTGTTTTCTTGCACATAAATGGGTTTTATTTTTGATGATGAATATTCGTAACGAAAAATTCGTCATTGGTTCCAAAGGTTTCCTTTTTCTTTCCTGCCAAAGGGAATTAATACGTATTGTAATGTTTATGCGTTAAACTTCATAAATTAAAAACTACATAAAAACTTCATAACCATAACCTAAATTTAATAATTTAAAATTTCGCCTTGCTGCTCATAATTGCTTTTACCGTTCTATATCTGCGTTTTCAACGTTCTTTCTTAATAGAAAAGTCATTTAATGAATGTCCAATATTCGTTAAAAAATGTCAGCATAGCCGCTGTAGCAAAAATTTATGTTTTTAATTCAGTCTTTTTAGAAATTTTATTTGATTTGTTATTTTTATGATTTTGTTATGAATAAATTCAATAAGGAAAAATAAGTGAAAAAAAGAACCAGATGAACCAGATTTTATCGTAAAAAAACTTGACTGATTATATCCGAGATTAAATCTTGATAAAAGCGATCACAAGATTTCATTTGAAGTGTTTTGTTTGAGAATTTCAATAAAAATTAATTATGTGGCTTTTTATTGGTTATCAATATCTTTTTTTTTTTGTTGCTTTTATCTTGCATTTATGTTTTATATATTTGTCAGTTATATTATGTTTTTTTATATACTGCAGCTGACAGTCATATTTATTCAATGTGTAGTTTCATCTTTAGAGCTCTATAACGATTGATTGAAATAAACAAAAAAGTAAACAAGACGACATACTAAAATAAGAATAAAAAATTTTGCAAAGTTCCAAATTACGATTAAAGTAAGTATGTAAAACATTGCTTTATTACCTGCAACAGAATTAAAGTTCTTGGACGCAGATGTTACCAGATTTTCTTTTGAATTTACTTAGCCCCAGAGCTTTCCTAATTATTTTTCAATGTTTTCTTTAGGTCACTTTAACATGAATTTTTTTTCTTAAATTTGCTTAAAGTTTAAAATCTACATATTTTATTACATTACAGTCTTGGGAATGTGTTAATATTATATATAAATCTACAGTCTCAAATAAGTTTTTGATAGAACCTACTAGAAATAAAAATGTATCCTTAGTTTCTTCAATTATTGCTAACTTTCCAATATCAACAACGGGTCAAACCATGTGTCTGTCACTGCCATTAGTGTTTTGTTTTAATCTCTAGTTCTGTATTTGCTTTCCGCCATCGATTAAATATACATCTACGACGAATAATATTTAAAAAAGCAAGAAGCAATATACTTGAAAACTTTCTCTCTGGAGAGAGAAGTTTGCGAAGGCTGTTCTGAATGCATTTTAGCCTTGAATCGCATGCAAATTGTTTTAGAGCATCATTGTTTTTCAGGGTGCGTAATTTTGATGTGTAGTTAAGAGTGCCATTTATTAATTAAATATTGCATTTTATCTGTTTCTGCAACATTGAGTGCCGGTCTATAAAAGTTTTATTGTAAATGACGCATCAAATCTCAAAGTCAGTGCAAAACTTCAATCCAAACTTCTTCTAAAATTGAAATGAGGCCGTTAAAATCCCGAGTGCTACAATATTAAATTACCACTACATTAGAAACTCATCAGTTAAAGCAAGCTTTAAAATAAGGGAGTCACTACAGTAAAAGGTAAATCCTTGCGCTCAACCAAAGGTTGTTTATACTGAGCAGATCTTGAAAGCGAAGCCATATTTTTATATAATTTACGAGATCAAAAATTGGGTTGTAATTAATGCCGGTAAAGAAGATTTTTATGCAGATTTCAGATTACACGCTTCAAGCGGTGTGATGGTTCAAGCTATAATACAGACCGCTTTGTAGCATTTAATTGCTTCTCGCATTTTTTTCGTTCTGACTCGTTATGGTCATGACTCATGAAAACACAAACAAGCGCTTTGGTGCATTAGGCGGTGGTATGTCATAGCGTCCAAGGACATAATGTCGCTTTAGAAAACGTCATAATGTCTATCGACATTTTGTCGTTTTTAATATGAAAATAGTGACAGTTATGAAAGTGTTATAATGTCCGCATTTACAACAACGGCTTTCATTACCAAAGATTTCTTGCAAGCCTGTTTATAAAAATATTGTCTCGTTCTTACATAAAATGTCATATATCATAAAAATCCATGGACGTATGGATTCTACGCTGATGGACATTATGTTGCGTCTTAGTACGTCCTTGGACGTTATGAGAAGCAATCCCTTATGCCTTATTACCACAACAGGTAGACATTTTTGCAATTAAAGCCTAAAAGAAATTCACTTCACTCGAAGTTTCATAGTGAGAGAAGTTTAGTATTGGATGTCAACTTTATTGTAATATCTAGTTATTTTTGAAAAATCGGTTTAACTTTACACTTTCTATTGCTTAAAAAAATGAAGCAGCAAAAATTATTATTTAGTTTATATTTTTATTTTTATTAAACATCCGATGAAGTATCATGTTTTTGTTATGTTTAATTTCTCGCGTTATTAATAGCTGTGGAAGCCCTGAAGCGAAAATATTTCGAAGCCAAGTGTGTCAAATGTAATCAAAGGCAGCATGGTTTAGATAAAAGGAAAATTACTTTTGTTGAAAATACCCTAATTGGTCTACCACTTTATGTCAAAATATAGGGCGCTCATTAGTTTGCTACGATACGTATTTAATGCTACATGGATTATCAAAATACATAGAGGAAATTTTACTTACATCTTGAAATTTAATTAATTAATGGTTAAACAACAATAAAAATAAATTTTCGCACTATTTGTCACACTGTCTGGAGCTATTTTGTCTGAAATTGAATATTACTTTTACAATATCCATTTATTATCTCTAACTCTACAACGTTTGTTTTTTGTTTTTTTTTTTTTTGTTTAATTAGCAGAACACAAACAAAACGTGCGCTTATAGCCTAGCTAATATCAATGCAAATAATATTATGCATATTTTGTCATGACACAAAAATAACAACAATTTAAAACAAAACACTTTATGCAAATTTTAGACAAATCAACAATTCCTGTTTTTAACTACAATTTTCTTACAGGATCAAAGTCTGTCGTAGTACAATCCATTACAATTGTAAATTTACAAAAACAAAAAAGTTCTATTAAGCTCTTTCGTATTTTATGTTATGTAATGAAGCAATGGCTGTTGCTATTGTTTTGTTATATTGTTTTTTTTTCTACCGATTTTTAAAATGAAACTACAAATCATTGTTTACTTCCGCTTGTTGCAGACACAGCATGAACGATGAACGAGTCATTAGTTCCTGCAGCTGTATTAAATAACTTCTTATAAATTTGAAAAATAGTGCAAGTTGTGCTTGAGTTTAAAAAAATAGCAAATTATTTAAAATGGTAATAGGATAAATATAAAGTAAACAAACACTAAAATGTATATTTTAAAATTAGTTGTTCAACACTTTAGTAAAACAATTTTTAAGAACACTCTGAGCTGTTTGAAGTGATTAGTATAACCCGGCAAATCATAATGAATAGATAAATGCTTAAAAAAGAATAAAAAATTATCCACATTCCCTTTAAAAAGCGATGCGGTTTATTTTAGCATAAAGAATCTAGAGACGCGATTTCATCCAGAAAAAGGAACTGAATAATGCGGCTTATACTCTGGTAGCACCATTGGAACTCGCGATGTGAATGATACACGTGATGTGCGGCAACCACAGCCTTCTTCTCATTAGTCAAAAGTAAGCGATAAGGTGCTTTTGAGAAAAGGGCCAGTCAGTTAACCTCCAAGGGCCTGCCATTTGATACCCTTCGAATACTTTCTGTGTTGCCAAATAAAGTCGCTGGCTCATGCTGATAATCCAGCAACAATCAGCGTCTTGGAGGCTAACAGAGTTCATAGTATTCACAACATGTCACAAGCAATGCTCAAAACAATGCCCCAAAACTGGACGTGCAGAATGCGCTTCGTCCAGAACAGCCGCTGTAGCCATAAATATGCTCGAAATTATTTTCAAACATTAATGCCATGTATTGCTATATTAAATGATTTTTCTTGTTTTTTTTAAGTTAAAATATCTTGCCATATTCATTAAATATTAAAATAGATTTGAAATATATCTTAGGACAAATTTCCATGGAAAATTTATCATTAAAGGTTAAGTTAGGCGTGCTATACCATAACGCCATAGCCGTAACCATGGCAATAACCATAATCATAGTTACTGCCAGCGAATAGTGGTGCCATAAGCAACTCTTATTTTTTGCCGTTTGTTAAGAAAGCAGCGCAATGAAAAGTATAATTAAAACTCAGCAATATAATGCAGCGAACGTGAAAAATAAGAACAAAATAAAATAAAAAACAAACAATTAACAACTAAATTCAATAGTCAGCTATATATGGTTATGGTAAAAATCAAATTTTAATTAATATCCATGGTTGCGATTATGGCTATGACATTATGGCATGTTACCAATAAATTAATAAAGTGTTTCCCATAAGGTTGGTTTGAACAGCTGTTTTATATGGTTATGGTTATGGCACGTCTAATAAAATCTTTAAGTTTTACTAAATGAAAAAAATACGTTTGACTTTTAAATATTAAGACCGGAGCACATAAAACTCGTCGTACGTTTAACTTTGACGTATTCAACTGACAAGTAGTTAAAATACATGTTTTCTGATGAGCGTTGTAACAATCAGTACGTGTGTCCTTCAACGCAAAGTACGAAAGTTGGTCAACTTTTAACTTTTGACGTACATTGACGTACATTTTTGACGTACATTAATACTTTAGGAGCTATCAATTGCTTCTTTTTCTTTATATTCTTTTAACTCTTGCAATTGTACCCTTTTTTTGCAAAATCATCAGGAATCCTTATCCACATTTTTAGAAAAGCCAAAAAAATTTTCCTCTAGGTATAAAATCTTGAAAAACTACATGAGTGTTATTTTTTAAGCCCACAAAAATGCAAAAATTACCAACACACAAACTACGTTTCTATTTTTTCTTACATTCCCTTCTGCGTTAGGATGGTTAAATCTAAAAATTTTTCTAATGAGCTTGCTTAAGCAACCGGCGAAAAACGTATTGATACCTGCTTTTCCAACCAACAAATAAATTCCATTTTTATTTAAAAATATTACGGGATAATTTATTTAATTTTTAAGCACTAGGTCTTTTTCATTTTTATATATATTCTCGATATTTCGCTATTCCATTGTGTAGCATCATCAGGAAAACAATTATTTGTTGAATCAACAAAAAACAATAAATAATTGTTTTCCTGATGATGCTACACAATGGAGTAGCGAAATATATACAATATATATAAAAAAAAAGACCTAGTGCTTAAAAATTAAATAAATATATTAATTATTAAAAAGGTAAAATAAAAAATTTATTAAAATATTACGGGATATTAGCATCATCCATATTTTTTATTAAACCAAAATTTTTATACTAAAATTCAAAATTGACTATAGTTTCTTAAATACTAAATAATCCTGTTCACATTGCAAACAATTTTTACAGATGTTAAACATTTTATTTGTTTTCAGATTAGCATTTAATTAAATATTTATTTGGTTTTCTTAACTCAATAGAGATAAACGATTTTTTTTTTAATTAAGGAAAAAATATATGTATAATAAATGATCTGAATCAGTTAAATAACTAAATATTTATTTATTATTGAATCTTATTTATTTTATTATATATTTTTAAAATTTTTTATAAAAGCAGGAGTTAAACTGTGGCTATTTTTAAAAATAATTTTTAATTTTTTTTATTTTAATTTCTTAAGATTTTTAACAAGAAATATTTTTTATTTACTTTATACAAACGTTTTCAAAAGACAACAAGAAAAATAAAACACTAGCAGAATGTTATGCTGCATTTTCTAGAGCGCTGCATGATATTAGAAAAGGTCGCCCAAAATATATTTAGTTCAAAGAGTAAACATGCAGTATGGTAGATTTGCTTTTCCAATTCTATTGCTATTCCATAATATCACAGACCTGGTCGATAGATAAATAAAAGTTTAAAGCTTCAGGAAAATAATTAATATTCCCGCCAAGCAAAAAAAAAAAAATTTTAAATTTGTTTTTGTATTTCACAATAAATAAAGAGTTTAAAATCTTTAATCAAACAGTTCGTGAAGTTTTCTTAAGCCGCAAAAATCATTTGCAGTTGTGTTTCTTATTTCAGCTGTCATTTTACATAAAGTAAGGAAATTTTTTTAACCTCAGTAGTGGAATAAAAACTGTGTGCCTTTGTCGCCTCAGTGCTTTTTAATTCCTTGTAATCTTTTATGTTTAAATAAGTATGGACTTATTAAGAACTAAAAAGATTAAAACAAGGTGTTTTGTACTCTATATCGATTACTAGCTACATCAACAACAAAATATTAAAAAATTATTTCATGTACAGAAATGACCCCGTTACAGTTTAAACCTTTCGGGACGGAGTTTTATTTTGCAAACCAATTTATGTATGGTAAAATTTTTTTCATATTCTAAAAGGTATGATAAAAGTGTTATGTTCTCCATACTTAAACATTTTAAATTCGTCCTTTTATCCTGGGACATATAATCCCAACAAGTATTTTCATGGGGCATAAAATCCCAATCAGCGTTCTCGAAGAGCGATTCGAAATCAAAAAGATAACTAAAATATAAATATTTTTAGATTTAGATAAAAGTTTACATTTATTTTTAACATTTAAGGAATGCAATTAGGTATTTATTTGTGGAATGGCCCAAAACACTTGTAACATAAGGCGTTGTTACAACCTGAGCATATCATCTTTGTTCGCTTTTCAATGCCAAGTGAAGAACAGCGGACACAGCGACAACGCTGCTCTTACTCTACTGGCAAGTGGTCTCCAATATTAATGCTATCCGTTTTTGGACGTTTGGGAGTTCTACCTCCCTGGCGATTGCGTTGAAAATAAAGAAAAAAGACAGTTTGAAAATTGCTGGGACGTATTATCCCAGTAGTCCCGAAAGGGTTAATTATATGAATAGATGGACTTTCTCTTCCCTGTTTTCCCTTCTCTATGCTTTGCTTAACAATAATAAATTTAACTTTAAGCACAAAAGAGATATTTTTAAAACGTGATTGCTGCGTAATGCTGCCTTAAGTGACTTAATGCTACTCTAGGTAGTACTCTACGTCTGCTTTGCAATAACTTTTGGTATTATAATTGGTTTCTTAAGCAGTTTATACTTTTATTTAGTATTTTTTTTTTTTAATACATTGAGTCATCATCCAATCTATGTGAAGTTTATTGCGACTGATAAGCAATGTACATACATATGTATTTCTCTTGTTAATGTTAATTTATTTTAATTTTGCTTTATTCCTTAAAATATAAACAATTTACGATATTCTCATGAAATATTTACCCAGTAAAAAAAGTGAGGAAAAAAGATGTAATTAAAACACCACACCTGTACTAACGAAGTGGTGCAAATTCGGGTGAAAAACCTATGAATTTTACATTGGCCTGTCATTGAAGGCATGTTGTTCGTTTTTAATTAATAATTGAATTAATAATTGAACTACTTTTAAATTGGTTTCTAAATGCTCTATTAGCATTATTGGATATAAATAAGATGCCGTTCGCAAAGAATGACATACATTATATTTTACTGGGTATTATTTAAAATAAAAAAATGAAATATATATTTCATTTCGCTACTGCTCATCAAGGGACTCTACCCAAATGTTGTGTAGAGTCTATAATTCAAAACCAAATTGATTAAGTGAGATCTTAATTGAATAAAAGGGCAATCCTTATGTAAGATAGTGTAAGAAAAAATAAAAATATTTACTCAATAGTTACTGTGTTTTTGTATTAAATTTTTTTTTTAATTTTTAAGGCTTTTTGCATTATTCAATGGAGTTCTCATTTAATCAATTTGACTTTAAGTATAAGACTCTGAGATTTTCCTTACAAAATTTGGGCAGAATCCACTGATGATTTATATATGAGCAGTAGCATAATTGCCATATGGATATGCTTTCCCTGCAGTAATACATTTCATTTTTTATTTTAGTTTAAAAATATTTCATATTTATGATAATATCATGAAATATTTATATTTGAAAGAATCAAGCACAGTTAAAGTAAATAATTATAAAAAAAAATTCCAAATAAAAAATTTTCTTATTAAAGTATTTTTATTTTTTTAATTACCTTTAAACCATCTGCTGAAACACTTTTCTACGTTGAATTATTATAACTAATATTGCAATTAATCTTATACCTACATACTTACCTAAACTGCTATATATATGTACTATTGTAAATACATACTTACCTTTTTGTGAATTGCTGAAAATAAAATATTAAGTTTTAATTATTGTACTTAAAGGTAAGAAGCAGTTTACTCGGTTAGCCAACCGTTCAGCTTATTACCCCATTTTATTTCTCTTACCGAAATTCCTTATCACAAACGTTTATAATTTTTTTTTTTTTATGTGCAATTATAAAAGAAGAAAACCAACTAAAATTTTACTTATAATTTGACAAAGTTGGTCACTCACAATCCAAAGTTTAATACAACAAGAACAATTGTATTCTGTTTTAAATTGAAGTTAACTGCATTCTTTTCCCTGTAAAATTGTGTTTGAATGGATTCATGGAGGCCACATTACCTAACAAAAAATCGATGAGCAGTGTAATCGTTTTAAATACTTTGTTTTGTCGATATATTTTGAGGTCCATGCATTTTATAAGTATTAATTGATAACTTTTTTGTGTTGATGTTTTAATCAATAAAAATAAATAATTGAATATATAAAAGCAAATATGATGTACCAAAATGTATTTATACATACGTATTACGTACTAAAAAACGTATGTACATGCCTACGTATGATTGTCATAATATCTTAATTCAATATTACATATACGTCATAGACGTTCAATTGTAGTAAAAAATTTCTCAGGAAGTATGAGTGTTTTTGAATTATTTAAATCCAACTGATGATTAAACCAACTGATGTATTGTTGTCATTTCCTTCAAAACTATAGTTTCAGTGTTCTTTGATCGTCGACGTTTCTTAGATTTAAACTTTTGAATCTTTTTATTTATTATTGAAAATATAATAGATAGATGCGAAGAATGCTGATGAAGGATGTGGCGGTCCAGAAAATGCTGCTTTTTATTCTGCCTACCGACAAATTTTTCTTGTTTTCTTTGGAAAACGTCTGCATACATTTGTTAATAATTTTTCTTTCTAAAAATGTTTAGAAATTAAATTAAAAATGAACAAAAAAGCGGAAAATAAGTAAATTTTCATTCATTTATAGGATCTATGGTTCAAAGCCTGATTGGGAAAAAATTAAAATTTTTAAAGAATAATATAAGTAATAAAAAAATAAAACAAGTAAAAGGGCTATCTTCGGCTAGGACGAATCTTGTATACCCTCCACCGTCTATGTAAATCTAGTTTAGTAAAGTAATTCAATTCAAAAAACCAAATATTGGGGTGCAGAGAATAAAAAAATAAGAAGAAAACAAAGTTCTTTATATATATAATTTTACATAAAAATGTCATCGGCTCTGAATGAGTAGTAACCTAAGCTTTCGCTTTGAGATATCACTTTTACAATTACAAATTTTTAAAATCAAGCAATAGTGTAACTGTATTTTTTAGGTTTATTTGTGGGCTTTTAAAAAAACGTTTAACTTGTTAAAAGTTCTTACTTATTTTTTTGTGTTAATTACTTGTTTAACTTATGTTTCAGATAATTGTGGTCATACATTTTTTCACTCTATATTATATTCTTGACTTAACACCCCTAAATGTCGTGTGTTTAATTAGACCTTTGGTTTTAGGGTCTAAACAATATATAATAAAATATTGTTTAGACCCTACAACCAAAGAAGAAACTTAGGAAGAAACTTAGGATACTCAGTATTAAATACTTATTATGCTCAGAAGGGTTCTATGTTCATTACACAAATTGTAAAACTTTAAGTCCTTCAGGATATAAACTAAATAGAAAAAAACACCAGAATCTCGTATGAAATTTCCACATAAATATTTTATTTATAAAAAAATAACTCTTAAGAAATGTTTCCATTAAAAAAAACTTACTATTACACAGAGATATGCACTTCTTGTACACAAAATTTATTAAAATTATTTATGATTTTTTAATTTTAATTATTTGTTGTGAATAACCATTTTTTATTTTAAATTTCAACTATGCAAATAATAAAAATTGCGATATTTACAAAACTACAGTTAACATGTATGTATGTATCTAAGTTAACTTATTTTAAGCAAATTTGTTGGGATATAAATTATTTAAGTTTGTTTGTGTGTCACTGTCGAAGCTAGCAAGTAGCAAATAGGAAAAATGGATATCCATACATTAAGTTTACATGTTACTGTATTCTTTCATAATAATTTCGAAAGTGCTCAATTAAAAATGAATGTGTTTTGTTAATATGCATCATTTTGACCCTTTTTACGTTCAGTTAAAGCTTTTTTATTAATATACTTTGGCAAATAAAAAATATTCTATAACAAAAAAATATAATATAAGATTTCAACAGGAAGTGTTTAGACAAAAAAAAATTAAAAATGAATTATTTATGTACACACAAACGTACAAAAGACATGTTCCCATTTAGATTTGAAAGATTGTTTTAAAAAAAATTACGAAAGTGTCTTTTAATGTTATACAATATGTGCGTTTAGGAAGAGACTGGAATATAATTCCGACAAATGCAAAGAAAGTGACTTGTTTAACAAACAAAAAGTACAGAAAGCAACTGCTGAAAATGTAACTGTTTTAAGAAGTATTTTAGAGTCATATTAAGCGCAGCCTACCTAACGATGATTAAACGATTCAAGTATTTTATTTTTTATTAATTTACTTTAATTGTGCTTGGTTCCATGAAATATTTATTATTTTAAACTAAAAAATGATATGTATTACTGCGGGGAAAGCAATACCTTATGGCCATTTCGCTAATGTAAAGAAAACTTCGGACTCTTATATCAAAAGCCAAATTGCTTAAAGGAGAACTCCTTTGAATCAATAAGGCAATAATAGAAAAACTCAAAAAATTAAAAAAAAAACACAGTAACCATTGAGTAACTATTTTTTCTCTCATTTTCTCTCAGTAATACACATCATTTTTTAGTTTAAAATAAAAAGTTTACTAAATGTAGAAAAAAATAAGCAAAATGGTAAAAAAAAATCAAACGTGGCGAAACGTTTGATTGTGGGAAAATACAATTAGAAATTAGAGTGTGATATGATTCGAAGAAGAATCGCATACATCTAGTAGTGTGAGTAAAAAATGACATGAAAAAGTTTAGTATTTGATTACGATTGCAAATAGTATCGCAAATGAGTCAAAAACGCGAGTCAAAAGGTTTAGAAGAGTCTCGGCTAGGGTACCATTTTCTTTCGATAAAACAATCTAAAACGAGCGCATAAACGATTATTATAATAGTGTCAAAGAGCCAAAAAAGACTCGAATGTGATCAGCAATTTAAAAAAATGCTAGCTAAATGCTTGTCTTGTTTTTATAAAGTTTGATGATATTTACACGTTTAAAGTACTCCGATACATTGTTTCAACTATCAAAAAAAAAAAAAAAAATAATTAGCAATTATATATTTTAAGTGTAAAAACGCAACTCTATTTCTTCGTTACAATGTCTATTGTTTTAGGCCGTCTGTCCAGAAGATTGTTACGCGTTGTAAGTAAGAAAAATGCTTGGAACTTGCTGCTATTCGTACATAAGAGAAAAAGTATTTTACGACACTATAGAAATTGTACTCTAAGACTGATCAATTTTTATGATTTTAAAACGAAAGTTATTGGAACTACAAATTATATTTATGCAAATATTAAGTTCTGTTTTTGGAGAGTACAATTTCTATAGTTTTAAAGTTCATATTACATTAATTCCATTTTTTTAATATTAATTAATTTTTTTATGTTTAGCTCTAAAATTTATAAAGTAATTTGCTAGTTGCTAAAATAATTAAATATAACCAAGTTATTTAGATAGGTTTTGAAGAATTTGTAATCAGCTTACATTTATTTCAATTTTTATTTTGCTCTTGTTTTTTACGTGTTTCTTTTCATTTTTATTATGTTCTATCAGGGATGGTAAACAAAATATTCAAATTACACTTTTCGAACTCAAGTTGCATTGAACATCCTTTTATTGAATTTTTGTTTAAATTTACATTGATATAGTCATTTAGAGGTATTTCTCTTACTTTTTTTTATAATAATTAAGAAAAATTCATATTAATTTTTTAGTTAGAAAATTAATAAAATGTTAGCCACTTTACCGTCTCTAAACTGTTTTTTGACATAATACATGAAATTTTGTATTTGTGTTGACTAGCATATACTTAATATAAATATACTTTGATACATACGTATTACGTACTAAAAAACGTATGTACATGCCTACGTATGATTGTCATAATATCTTAATTAAATATTACATATACGTCATAGACGTTCAATTGTAGTAAAAAATTTCTCAGGAAGTATGAGTATTTTTGAATTATTTAAATCCAACTGATGATTAAACCAACTGATGTATTGTTGTCAATTCCTTCAAAACTATAGTTTCAGTGTTCTTTGACCGTCGACGTTTCTTAGATTTAAACTTTTAAATCTTTTTATTTATTATTGAAAATATAATAGATAGATGCGAAGAATGCTGATGAAGGATGTGGCGGTCCAGAAAATGCTGCTTTTTATTCTGCCTACCGACAAATTTTTCTTGTTTTCTTTGGAAAACGTCTGCATACATTTGTTAATAATTTTTCTTTCTAAAAATGTTTAAAAATTAAAATAAAAATGAACCAAAAAGCAGAAAATAAGTAAATTTGCATTCATTTATAGGATCTATGGTTCAAAGCCTGATTGGGAAAAAATTAAAATTTTTAAAGAATAATATTAGTAATAAAAAAATAAAACAAGTAAAAGGGCTATCTTCGGCTAAGATCAATCTTGTATACCCTTCACCGTCTATGTAAATCTAGTTTAGTAAAGTAATTCAATTCAAAAAACCAAATATTGGGGTGCAGAGAATAAAAAAATAAGAAGAAAAAAAGTTAAGTTCTTTATATATATAATTTTACATAAAAATGTCATCGGCTCTGAATGAGTAGTAACCTAAGCTTTCGCTGAAAGGATTATTTTGAGATATCAGATATTTGGTTTACTCACTTTTACAATTACAAATTTTTAAAATCAAGCAATAGTGTAACTGTATTTTTTTAGGTTTATTTGTGGGTATTTTAAAAAAACGATTAACTTGTTAAAAGTTCTTACTTATTTTTTTGTGTTAATTACTTGTTTAACTTATGTTTCAGAGAATTGTGGTCATACATTTTTTCACTCTATATTATATTCTTGACTTAACACCTCTAAATGTCGTGTGTTTAATTAGACCTTTGGTTTTAGGGTCTAAACAATAATTTATTATTATTAAGAAACTTAGGAAGAAACTTAGGATACTCAGTATTAAATACTTAGGATGCTCAGAAGGGTTCTATGTTCATTACACAAATTGTAAAACTTTAAGTCCTTCAGGATATAAACTAAATAGAAAAGAAACTTAGCAAAAAAAAAACACCAGAATCTCGTATGAAATTTCCACATAAATATTTTATTTATAAAAAAATAACTCTTAAGAAATGTTTCCATTAAAAAGAAACTTACTATTACACAGAGATATGCACTTCTTGTACACAAAATTAATTAAAATTATTTATGATTTTTTAATTTTAATTATTTGTTGTGAATAACCATTTTTTATTTTAAATTTCAACTATGCAAATGATAAAAATTGCGATATTTACAAAACTACAGTTAACATGTATGTATGTATCTAAGTTAACTTATTTTAAGCAAATTTGTTGGGATATAAATTATTTAAGTTTGTTTGTGTGTCACTGTTGAAGCTAGCAAGTAGCAAATAGGAAAAACGGATATCCATACATTAAGTTTACATGTTACTGTATTCTTTCATAATAATATCGAAAGTGCTCAATTAAAAATGAATGTGTTTTGTTAATATGCATCATTTTGACCCTTTTTACGTTCAGTTAAAGCTTTTTTTATTAATATACTTTGTCAAATAAAAAAAATTCTATACAAAAAATTATAATATAAGATTTCAACAGGAAGTGTTTAGACAAAAAAAAAATTAAAAATGAATTATTTATGTACACACAAACGTACAAAAGACATGTTCCCATTTAGATTTGAAAGATTGTTTTAAAAAAAAATACGAAAGTGAGTCTTTTAATGTTATACAATATGTGCGTTTAGGAAGAGACTGGAATATAATTCCGACAAATGCAAAAAAAGTGACTTGTTTAAAAAACAAAAAGTACAGAAAGCAACTGCTGAAAATGAGAAGTATTTTAGAGTCATATTAAGCGCAGCCTAACTAACGATGATAAAACGATTCAAGTATTTTATTTTTTATTAATTTACTTTAATTGTGCTTGGTTCCATGAAATATTTATTATTTTAAACTAAAAAATGATATGTATTACTGCGGGGAAAGCAATACCTTATGGCCATTTCGCTAATGTAAAGAAAACTTCGGAGTCTTATATCAAAAGCCAAATTGCTTAAAGGAGAACTCCTTTGAATCAATAAGGCAATAAAATAAAAACTCAAAAAATTAAAAAAAAACCACAGTAACCATTGAGTAACTATATTTTCTCTCATTTTCTCTCAGTAATACACATCATTTTTTAGTTTAAAATAAAAAGTTTACTAAATGTAGAAAAAAATAAGCAAAATGGTAAAAAAAAATCAAACGTGGCGAAACGTTTGATTGTGGGAAAATACAATTAGAAATTAGAGTGTGATATGATTCGAAGAAGAAGCGCATACGTCTAGAAGTGTGACTAAAAAATGACATGAAAAAGTTTAGTATTTGATTACGATTGCAAATAGTATCGCAAATGAGTCAAAAACGCGAGTCAAAAGGTTTAGAAGAGTCTCGGCTAGGGTACAATTTTCTTTCGACAAAACAATCTAAAACCAGCGCATAAACGATTATTATAATAGTGTCAAAGAGTCAAAAAAGACTCGAATGTGATCAGCAATTTAAAAAAATGCTAGCTAAATGTTTGTCTTGTTTTTATAAAGTTTGATGATATTTACACGTTTAAAGTATTCAGATACATTGTTTCAACTACCAAAAAAAAAAATAACAATAATAATAAGCAATTATATATTTTATAGTTTCGTACACAAAGTGTAAAAACGCAACCCTATTTCTTCCTTACAATGTCTGTCCAGAAGATTATTACGCGTCGTAAGTAAGAAAAATGCTTGGAACTTGCTGCTATTCGTACATAATAGAAAAAGAATTTTACGATACTATAGAAATTGTATTCTAAGACTTATCAATTTTTATGATTTTAAAACGAAAGTTATTGGAACTACAAATTATATTTATGCAAATATTAAGTTCTGTTTTTGGAGAGTACAATTTCTATAGTTTTAAAGTTCATATTACAATAATTACATTTTTTTAATATTAATTAATTTTTTTAACTTTAGGTCTAAAACATATAAAGTAATTTGCTAGTTGCTAAAATAATTAAATATAACCAAGTTATTTAGATAGGTTTTGAAAAATTTGTAATCAGCTTATTAGTGAGTGGCACAAAGAAATTTCATATTAATATAATTGGTTGATTTTCCCAATTTAGTTTCACAAAACGTCAGGAATGTTTAGGCCATGTTGGTGAATATTTTACGTGAGGTGAATATAACTTTTAATTTATTCATCTAGTCGCATGGCACATCGATGTGAGATTTTCCTTTTCCTAAATTGACAGCCGACGTTTCGAATAAAGGAATGACGACAAATATTTGATTTAGCTAACTGGTATAGGCGTTGAATATAGTTCCCTTATTATAGTGAAATTTAAGTCTAGTTTTGAATAAAAATTTGGATGTTATAAAGCCAATTCCCTATTTAATAGACTTTATATAAATACCTGGCGTTATTTTATTTGTCATGGGCTTCCTGGGAAACTCTAAAAACCACAAGTTTTGTCCAGTCACTTTCACTTTAACTAATGGACTTTTGTAAACTTTTGTAAACTATAAATTTTTAATAATTGGTGTAATAATTAATTTTTTTAATAAAATTAATAAAATGGTTGATGAGAAAAGTTAATCACGAGAAGTAAAGAATAAAATTCATTTAAAAAAACAAACAAAATTCTCCCTAGTAACAAAGTCACGTAGTGGAAATACAAAAAAAAAATAATTTTACTTGCAAAAGTATATTCGTTAAATGCTCCGCAGAAAGCAAAGAATGTTCCTATAGTGATAAAATATTCATAATTTTTTTTTAGCTGTGATAGACACACAGTTTAAATTTTCACAGTGTCAGTCAAGTAAGACGCTATGTGACTCAAGTAGAAAAAATAGAATTTCAAATTTAGGGGTGTTCCAATACTGACGTGCCATTTATATGGCTTTAGTTTTTCAACCATAGTAGCCAGACATTAATACCCCGATTATGGTTCACAACAGTTGTTATTTTGATGTTATTATGGTTTACAACACTTATCGGTAGTGTTGTAGTTTTAGTTGTCTATGTCAAATGATTGCGATTATCGTTCACAACATTTGTTAGTATGTGTTGTAAGAAGTGTCAAAAATTTACAACTGATTATTACTTGTTGTCTTGTTGCTAGTTGAAATTTAAAATGGAAAAAATTTTGTAAGTAAATATTTTTTTATATGTTGCAAATATCTATAACTACAATTTTTGTAGAAAAATTACGAACAAAAAGAAAATGTAAATGCTGATAGAGCTGAGCAAAATCCTGATATCAGACGTGACAAGCTCTCATTTGGATGTAATAAAATGCAGTTAAAGGGCAAATGGGATCAATTTACTATTAAATTAAATAGTAGGGTCCACCTATTCGAAATGCGAAAGAATGGCAGAGTACGTAATTAGTTAATAATTTTATACCCTGTTCAGACATACGTTTTAATTCAGACAATTAAAATTTAAACTGAGTAATTATTTTTGGTATTCACACATATGCAATTTAGTTTACTCAATTAAAATTTGACAGTAGAATATAGTTCTGTTTATTAACAAGAAGTTGTTACTAATTGTTATTGGAAACTGTTTACTTCAGTACTTCTAAAGAAGCAGCGAAAGAGTAAAAAATAGTATAAAATGTGAATGTTAATAAATTTGGAACTACTTTCGTTACTGGTAAACAGGTAAATCTTGATTCTTGTTCTGTTTTACTAAAATAAATTAATAAATATTAAATAGTTTTTCTTTTCTAATTTATTAAGCACTAGGTCAGAAAAGAAAAACTATTTAAAAAGGTCAAAAAAAAATTTATATATAAATATTAAATACTTTAAATTGAAAGTGCTTATTAAAACTTTCCACGAAAATATTTACATCACATCGTTGCTACACTAAAATGGTGTGGCTTTTTACCATAATTGGCGATTTCAAAACCGAATATCTACAGCTGAAATTTTTTACAACCACACAGCGCAAAATATGCATAACATTTATAGTTTTCGGTTTTAAATACAAAATATTTTGAATTGAATCTAACGTTTGTATAATTGTTAGAAGAAAGCTGAGAAAACTATTTACAAGTAAACGCCAGGATAATAAAACAATTGATTAATTCACAAAACCTCTTGTATCCATGTATAGTGTGTATTGTTCAATTAAAATACAATAGTGTATGCTTGTTGTTGGAAATTTTCGTATAAAATTTCAATACACCAATACACTTTTATTTTGCATGTTTTTGAAAAGTTGTATTGGTAATCGTGTTATCAATTACATGTGAATTCCATATCACTTACTTGAATCAACCATTAGCATATCAAAAGTACACTTTTCGCAAAAAAAATTTTAAATTTTTCTTTTTTCAGTCCTATTGTCCAAAATAATTTCTGAAGACCTTCTTCTGAATAATTTTTTTCTTATTCTTATTTACTTTTTGACGTTTAATATACAAAACAAATTGATACAATAATACACTGCGTGTTCACAAGCATATAAACAGAAAGTGTATTCAATACAAAATACACCATACAAGATTTTGTGAATTAAGCAAATAAACAAAAGAATTAGAATAAAATAAACTAAGAGTTTTACAAAATAGACGGAAAAATTTTGGCAATTTTGCAAAGTATTCGAAAAAGGTGCTCACAATCGATGACAAAGCTCTTGCAAATGCGAACAAAATGATTTAAGCATCGAACACCGCTCTTTTTATTTTTATGGTTGTTTGTTATTATCGTCAGTTCGCCTTTACTTTGCTATTTTTTTTTTCAAAAATGCGTTTATTCCTTTTTTTTTATTCAGAATAGTAATGTTAAAAATTTTTATTTTACTCTAACGTTGCTAGATGAAGTTGAAAATTTATTGAACAGACCTAATTCTTACATTAGAAATTTGTGTTTGTAAATTTGGAAGAATGAAGAGAAGTTCGGCTTTAAAAGGAAAATTACTTGTTTTTATTTGAAATATGGAAATCTTCCAATCAGTACGATCAAGTTCTAAATGCACGCTAGCTTTGAATCTCCATTGAATTTTCAAAAAATTTTCATTTGATTTAATTGGAAAATATTTTATTTTTCATTTTTATGGCATTTAGTTTTGTCATTTGTCTCACTGAACACACTTCAAAAGGGTTGTATGAGGAAACTTAATCAATTAATGACTCAATTAAGTAGTAATTAATAAATTTATTAATTAATTTCTTACATGGTAAATTAAATTCAATTAGGGCCTTAATTGCGTAAATTCCTTTATTGCGCAATTAAAACGCATGTCTAAACAGGGTATTATAGAGTTATATGAAATTATGCATTATTTTTTATAGGTATGGACTCTCTGTAAGGAAAATTTAAAAAGAAAGCTAGCAGCCAATAAAAGGATCATTCAAGTTACTGGTGGTGGTCCATACACTGAAATAAGACTGAGTTCTTTAGAGCAGACACCTGATGAACTGATGTCGATGCAGTCGCAGGTTGACGCAAGTGGGTTTGCAGTGGACTTGCAAGCTTTTGAAGAGCCCGATGTAGAGCAATTGCAAGTAAATTTTGAGCCACCGTCAATTAGTGCTGTACGAAACAACGAGCAACGTACAGCAAACAGCTACACCCGATCAAAATCCGAAGTTGAAACAGAGCGTTTAGCGTTATTAAAAATACAGGCAAGGACCAAAGAGAAAGTTTTAAAAACATAAGAAAGTTAGAAAAAAATTCGCATAAAAATTATAAAATTAATAAAAAAAAATATATATGTACATATGTATATACGAGCTAAGAAAAAGGCTGATAAAAGCCAAATTAGCACTGACGCAGTCTCCAAATGTGATTTAAATATGTATGTAGTAAAAATGTTTTTGTTTATAGTTTTAAGAGTCAAGTAATATACTCCCTTGATCTGCATTCGTAAAATCAAATGAAAATGAATTTGAAAATCGATTTTTAAATTCACTTTCAGTGCATTTTACGATTGCAAAACAAGGGGGATAAAACGTTTTTATTTAAAAAACCAATGTAATTTCAAATGAATTGTTATGTTTTTATGTAGTGCTTTTTATAAATATATATATATACTTTATTTTACTCGTTAAATAAATAGGTTTGGTTTTAAATAAAAAGGTTTTGTTTATTTTAAATTGCAATAAAGTTGGTTAAGTTTTTTAGGCATAATTACCCTCATCATCATCATCTAAAAAAAAAAACGACACTTGTCTCCATTATTTTTAAATAATTTTAAATATGTGCGTGTAATTTTTTAATTTTGACAGTTTTCCATATGACATACTTCAACATTAAGGCTCAACTATAATGTGCAAAAGCTAGCTTTAAGGCCCAACTATAATGTGCATAAACTAGCTTATGCCAACTTATACAACTGTGCAAATACATTAAATTATATGTGGTAAACTATAATGGGATTAAGATAACTTTTCGTCAAGTTTCGTTAAATTTCATTTCTTTATGCAAGGTACGAAACTGATCGCACTTTCCGTACGGAAACAGCTGATTGTGCTTTGGTTTATACATTAATAAAGAAATTTTCTAATTAAGACCTAAATTGTTAAATTTTTTAGTTTTAAATTCAATAAAAAATGTAGAAATAAACAACATATTTCTTTATGGCAAATTTTTTACAATTATAATATATTTAAATTAAATGTGTATTTATAAACACATATGTATACCATATAAACGATGAACATCGTTGCATTTTTTAGTACGGTTGGCCACAAACACAAAACAGAAAATAATTTATAATATTTTTTTTTTAAATTTTCTTAGAACATAAACCAAAATATGTAAATGTGTTTGTGAATGTTATTAAATATATAAAATATTTTCTTTAAAGCCTTTTAGTTTTAAAATTTTGTTGATTTATATAGAAATTATTTTTGGCAAAAGTACGAAATAAACATAAATGTGCAACTGTGGCAAATAAGTTACAAAATTGATATACAGGCAACCCTCCTATAACACGGTAGTTAGGTTCCTAGAAAATGCCGTGTTGTGTGAAACCGTGTTGCATGAGACCCAGAGCTAGTGCAAAAAGGGGGGTTACGTTCCAAAAACTTATTAAAAACAAATATTTTTCTTAAATCGACATAAACAAGGTAATTTTTATTAAAAATATAAATGTATGTACAACACAAAGTATAAAAAAATATTTTAATCTAACGCAACCATAATTTAATGAATTTACTCGTCGTCACTGCTCAGTATAATCAACCGAGAACGTTTTTTCGGTGGAACGACATCGCCTTCACTTTCTGAACTTTTTTCGTTATTTAAAGTTTTTGTATGTTTTCCCCTCTTAAAAAAATCTGTAATGGAACTTTGCTTGCTGGTTCTTGTTAGATCATTGTAAATTTCCCGGTATGGAGCTAAACAGTTTTGCAGCTCCCTTTTGAATTTTCGACTTCTTTCCGTCGAAGGGTCTTCATTCAAGAAAAATGATTCCAGATTTTCCGCTAAGCATAGGCCTTCTTGTAATTTTTTTAATGTTAAATTCTTGACTACACAATCTTCGTCAGAGCTAGCGTCCTCAAAATCGATTTGATTTGCATCTAGGGATGCCATTTCGAACAATTCCGCTTCGTCAACTTCTTCTTCCACTAATAAATCTTCAATGTCTTTGGAAGCCATATCCACAAAACCTTCGCCTCCGATTGATTTAGCGACTTCTAATATCGCACCAATTTCATTTTCTAATGTTTACCGTATGTTTTCCGTTTCAATTGCAGAGGGCCATATCTTCTTCCAACACGCATTTAATGTTGATGTTTTTATTTCATTCAATGACAAAGATATGATATCGATGCAGTGCTTGATGGAAAATTTCTTCCATGCTTCCATTACGCTAATTGATTGCGAATCGGTTGCGTCTAAAATCCACTGTAACGATCTTCTTATGTAATATGTTTTAAAGGTGTAAATAATACCTTGATCCAGTGGTTGGAGCAACGAAGTAGTGTTCGGTGGTAAGAACATTATTTTGATGTTGGGATGTGTTAAATCTTGTGGGTGGCATGGAGCATTATCTAATAGCAACAGCGCCTTGCAGCTCAAATTTTTTCGCTTTAAATACCGCTCAACGCTTGGCACAAAACAATTCAAAAACCAATCTCTAAATAAATGTCCTGTTACCCAAGCTCTCGAATTTGCTGTCCAGTATACCGGCAAGGTGTTTTTATTCACGTTTTTCAGTGCACGAGGATTCAAAGATCTGTACACTAGCATCGGTTTTGTCATGAAGTCCCCCGATGCATTACTGCACATAAGGAGCGTTAAACGATCTTTGGACACCTTAAATCCGGGTGCAGTTTTTTCTGTCTTCGATATGAAAGTTTTACTGGGCATTTTTTTTCACCAAAGCCCAGTTTCGTCGGCATTAAAAACTTGATCTGCTGTGTATCCTTGCTCGGCTATAATGTTTTGAATTTTTTCTGGATACGTCCTAGCAGCTTCATGATCAGCCGATGCAGACTCTCCTTGGATTCTTATGCTATGAATCGCAAAACGCTTTTTGAATTTCTCGAACCAACCTTTACTCGCCACAAAATCTGGATTGACAGAGGATTCTCCTTGTTGTTTGAGATGGTTGTAAATTTTTAATCCTTTTTGTTTTATAATATTGCCATCTAATGGAATTTTTTTTTTGACAGCAATCGTCAATCCAAATGCTGAGGGCCTTTTCCATTTTCTCAATTATTGCTGGTCTGGGGCGGGCTGAACGTTTTGCGGATGTCGAAGATCCTGCGGCAACTGCACTTCTGATTTCTTTTTCATTTTTCTTGATTGTTCTAATTGTTGCTTCGTTCAAATTAAGGTTTTTCCCAATGTGGGATGCTTTTTCTCCTTTCGAAAGACGATCCAAGATTTGAATCTTTACTTCCAAAGAAATGAATTTTCTCTTGAACGTTGTTTTATCTTTACCTGACATTGCTTGGGGCTGAAGCTTAATGTCTTAAAGATAAAAAAATTGTTCTTTAACACACCGTGGCGCGACGTAGACTACCGAGTAGCAGCGTGAGACACTTTTGTTTTCAGGCTACGGAGATGAAAGTAAAGACGGAAAACTGACTGACTGACTCTTCGAGGAAAAAACACATGCATTTTAAACCAGAACTATCGTAGGCGTTGCCTAATTATTAAGCAGCAATCGTGTGTTCCCACCCTAACTGGGCGTACCCCAATGTCCTACGGGGGACATAGGGCCCGATAAGAGGAACAACCGTCTTGCTCTTCCAGCAATTTGGAAGTGACATCGTGCACGTGGCTCGCAGAGTCGCGTCGGGCACTTTACCCGGTCGTAAATTAGTCTAAGGCTAAGACCGCACGGAAAACTCTTATACTAAACAGTCTCCGTTGGTGAACGTCTCAAGTGCTGGTCCATGCCTTGGGATACCTAATACGCATCAGACCTACATACATTTCCGCAACGATGTATCTTTAGGACAGCAAGCCTCACCGCGGCTGTATAAGTACATACAGTGTTGTATGTACAAAGGATTTGCAGTTTTCTCAATGCGTTATAGCGAAAACGTGTTGTAGGATACCGTGTTGTAGGAGGTTTCCCGCAATTTACGAATCGTGTTATAGCGAAACCGTGTTATAAGATACCGTGTTAGAGGAGGGCTACCTGTATGTACATTGTAGCCACATAAATTTCTTTGATAAGTTACCTAAGCATTTGACAAGCTTTTCGTTGAATTTTTGACATAAGCTAAAGCTAGCTTATGCACATTATAGTTGGGCCTATAGCTTATATCAAAAATTCAACGAACAGAGTCAAATGCTTAGGTAACTTATCAAAGAAATTTATGTGGCTACAATGTACATATATAAATTTAGTATCTTATTTGCCACAGTTGCACATTTATGTTTATTTCGTACTTTTTACTTTCTATATAAACCAACAAAATTTTAAAACTAAAAGGCTTTAAAAAAATATTTTATATATTTAATAACATTCCCAAACACATTTACATATTTTGGTTTATGTTGTAAGAAAATGTACAAAAAAAAAAATTATTACAAATTATTTTCTGTTTTGTGTTTGTGGCCAACCGTACTAAAAAATGCAACGATGTTCATCGTTTATATGGTATACATATGTGTGTATAAATACAAATTTAATTTAAATATATTTTAATTGTAAAAAATTGGCCATAAAGAAATATGTTGTTTTTTTCTACATTTTTTATTGAATTAAAAACTAAAAAATTTAACAATTTAGTACTTAATTAGAAAATTTCTTTATTAATGTACAAATCAAAGCACAATCAGCTGTTTCCGTACGGAAAGTGCGATCAGTTTCGTACCTTGCATAAAGAAATGAAATTTAACGAAACTTGACGAAAACTTATCTTATTCACAATATAGTTTACCACATATAATTTAATGTATTTGCACAGTTGTATAAGTTGGCATAAGCTAGTTTATGCACATTATAGTTGGGCCTTAAGAAATATATGTGGCTTCAATGTACTTATATAAATTTAGTAACTTTTTTGCCACAGTTACACATTTATGTTTAATTCGTAATTTCTATAGAAATCAAAAAAATTTTTTAACTAAAAGGCTTTAGAGAAAATATTTTATATATTCAATAAGATTCACAAACACATTTACATATTTTGGTTTATGTTCTACGAGTAAGAAAATGTAAAAAAATTATTACAAATTATTTTCTGTTTTGTGTTTGTGGCCAACCGTACTAAAAAATGCAACGATTTTCATCGCTTATATGGTATACATATGTGTGTATAAATACAAATTTAATTTATATATTATAATTGTAAAAAATTGGCCATAAAGAAAATTGTTGTTTTTTCTACATTTTTTAATGATTTTAAAAACTAAAAAATTTAACAATTTAGGTCTTAATTAAAATTTTTCTGTATTAATGTATAAACCAAAGCACAATCAGCTGTTTTCGTACGGAAAGTGCGATCAGTTTTGTACCTTGCATAAAGAAATGAAATTTAACGAAACTTGACGAAAAGTTATCTTATTTACATTATAGTTTACCACATATAATTTAATGTATTTTTACAGTTGTATAAGTTGGCATAAGCTAGTTTATGCACATTATAGTTGGGCCTTTAAGATATTGTAAACCATAATCGAAACACATTTAAATGTTGTGTTGTAGCCGAGACAACACAACAACATTTAAGTGTTGTGAACCATAATCGGGCCCTAAAAATTTATACAGAGTATGTACAAATGATCCCGTCTGCCTGGCATCTATTTTTTCTTGTTTCTGGTAATTAAAAGATAATACCTTAAAATACTTACTAATGAACATCAATATTTTCTACAATAATCAATATAATCAGTTCTTAGTAATTGATTATAAAAGTCTCATGCCATGTTAAAATCATTAGTATGGTAATCTAATTGGGAAGGCCTTTCACTAAAAATGTTTATTTTCACACTCAAATGCCTTTTCGTAAATTTTTTGCTGGGAAGTATGTTTTACTATGTTCGCTGGCTGTAACGAGTTAAAAAAAGACAATTAATTAATAAAACGTATGGCACGCCTTTTGTGTGAAACAAACTCACACTTGTCGTTTTTTGTTTATAAAAATCTGGATAAAACTTATGTATAAAATGTCAACCTTCTTGCATTTTCTATTAATAAAAAAATCCTAGGTAATTTTTATTATCTTTATGTTGTCGTAAATCATATTATTGTGATGTTATTAATACGTTGAAAAATGGATTATTATACAACATAATATGGAGAACGTACTGCTTTAAAAATAAACAGAAAACAATATACATAAGTACATTGTGGTGTATAATTACTTGCGTAGTGTTTATTAATAGAAATTATAATGATGAAGCTTATAACATGCTTATTTTTAAATGTCTTTTATATTTTTTGTCTAATCAAATTAAAATTATATACAGTCAACCATTTTCTCATCAGTTGACACTTTTTACTTCAACATGTCGTAATTTTATAAACACTAATACTTTTTTGTGATCTTTACTACTTTACTCAACTTAATATACTCAACACAAATGCCAATGTGTTAAGCAATTTAATGAAAAGAGTCTAGTTAGAGAGTTAAGTGGAAAAAAGAAATATTGTTGTTTTACTACTAGTATTATTGAAAATATATTTATTTGTTTTAATTGTAAACAGGATTTCTAATAAATAAAACTGAACTACATGACACAATGTGTCAGCTTAAGCACTTATTGTTTTTGCTTCATTGTCAATTTGGTCAACATGTGGCATAAATATCTTCTGGAATAAATGACAAATAGTGTTTGTGTGTTTTCTTTTCAACAAGAAATATTGTATGTTTGCTGTGAATATTATCAATAGTATATAAAACAAAATAAATATGTACATAAATAAAAATAGAGAAGAAATCTTTAAAATAGAATTTAATTGACTTAATTGAAATAATTAAAATGTAATAAATAAATTAAAACGAAGCTTAATAGAAATGTTAAATAGATATAATTATTCAGTATTAAATTAAATTTAAAAAGCGCCTTCAACAGAAATGGCAACCCTTCAATTGAATCAGTAAAGAAAATTTGGTGTCGGTCAATAATTAATTAAATATAAAACTAATAAGATTATATCATAACACGCCAACGCAAACAACGTGAACCGCTTTTCGAATATTTAATTATAAAAAAGAATTTAAAAGTTAAAACTACGTACATTTTATAAAAGGCAAAAACTGCATATTAAACACGTGATAATTGTTTTAAAGTTCTACATGCTTAAGTAGAAGCACATACATATGTATGTTAATAAAAGAATAAAGCAGCACTAAAGAGAAATTGTTAAATTGAAAAATAAAATAATAATAATTGTAAAAATAAATCAAATCTGCATAAATTATGGCTCCTAAAATTGCCTCGGATAATTTTGCAGCACAACTACGTAAAGGCATTGATGAAATTAATGAAAATCTTATTACCAGATTGGAAGCTCATCGCAAATCTACTGAGGAACGAATATGTGAAGCTGTAAAAGACCTTGAAGTAAAGTTTAATGAAATAGGAAGTAAGCTAAAACAAGAGTTTGTGGCAGAGATCAATAATATGAAATCTGACATCAAACACTGCTATGAGTTTATCAAGCAGATTGACAAGGCTACTACGGACAAATTAATTGAACTGGAAAAGTCGCAAAATTTAATAATGATAAGGTTAAACAGGCCTGACATTGTTATCACTGGACTTCCAGCAGCTTCGCCTAAAGTGAAAGCCATGATCCTAAGTTTGGCAGAAATATATAATATACCTTTTAATGAGACTGACTTCCAATACACAACTATGAAAAACAATAAGGAAGTGCTTGTAAAATTTAATTCAGTTTCTACGCGGGATAAATTGCTAAAGAAATATTATAGCACACGAAATTTAATGCTTAAAGATTTGTTGAAACGAGAAGAGAATGATGAAGGTGCTGATTTAGAAGAAAGGGTGTACTTAAATGACCATCTTACGCCTATGGCCAATAAGTTATGCTATATATGTCGGCAGCTAAAAAGAAACAAACAGATTTCAAGTTTTAAATTCCGAAATGGCAACATCCCAAAAGCAGTGATTAAAACCAACGAGGGTGCAGAAAAGATCTTGGACTTTTTTAATTTAATGGAGAAATATCAAGATATCAGTAAATAATTATTATAAAAAGTACTAAATATTACATTTATTTTTAATATTAGACTTTATTATAAAATCAGTTTTTTTAATTAGCAACAAGAGAAACATGTATTTAATTAATCTCTTTTTGCCACAGAATTTGCCAACTTGTCCCCTATTAATAAATAATGTTTTTAAGTTAAAAATTATTATTCATCGAAAAAAAAAAACGTTTTTGCTTTACATGTCATTTACATTTGCTGTTGAGCTGCGGGAGCAAGTATTTGACAAAAGAGCGTAACCACTATTATTTTTACATACTTACTAAATTTTATATGAAATGTACAATAACAAATAACGACTTATATGTAGATGATACCCATTGTTTGGAATAGAGGCATACAAAACTTAATGAAGATTTGAAAATTAACAGTTGTTTACATTATACCTATAGTGATTTTGTTTCGTTTGTTAAATACTTGCTTTTTCTCTATGAAGCTTTAATGTTTACGCTGTTTTTAATCTCTTTTTTTCTTCTTATGTAGCTCGTGTTTTTGCTAATTACTATATTGTAAGAAAAAACCAAAACAAATGGTATAAAAAAAAAAACAAAAAAAAAAAAAAATAAATGTGAATTCTTCTGAAAAACATTATCATTAATAAATCAATAATGTGCCCACCAGTCAATAATGCGGGAGTCTACACTTTTTAAATTTAATATTTGAACACAAATATTTAAGGAAAGAAAAATCTTAAAAATTAGTTTTCATTTTTATTATTTCAATTTTGATACAATAAATAAATGTTTCCTTTTCAAGAATCTATTTTAAAAAATTTATAAAAATCTTCTTTTATGCTGAGAATGATTTTAATGCAATGTTACTAAAGTTTAAATAATCGTTTTTCAATATGTAGATTTACAAAAAATTTACATTATGTTTTTAAATTGGAAACGAGGAATTTAACTTTTATAATGAAAAACGTTAACTTTATGTTTGACAATTGGTAAACATTTCTTTTTTTTTTTTCTCTTTTTTTTTCTTCCATTATAAAAAATATATATTTTTTTCACATTCACATTATTAGTTTTATAATAAAATGAATTATTGACTGAATTAATTAAATAATTTTAAGAGTATACAGATACATTTAATATTGATAGTCCAAAATATACACATATGTTTAGGTTCTTATTTATAAAAAACTTGTTTATTCCATTACTACAGCCTCAATTTATAACATTTATATATGATATTGGTTAACAACAATTTAGGTCCAATTATCGGCGATGGGTGTAGCGCAAATAAATATTTAGGGAAATTAAGTTCCGGATTGAAAGTAGGACATTGTAATTGTCAAAGCATAAAACCATCACCATACTCAACTAAATTTGATGAGTTTCAAAATTTAATACAGGGTACATCTCTTGACATTGTTGCTGTTACGGAGACATGGCTTAAACCAGAGGTGCCAAACGGTGCTGTTAGTATTGAAGGTTATACGTTTCTTAGGAATGACCGGACGCGGGATTATGGCCGAGGAGGAGGTGTAGGACTTTACGTTTCTAAATCCATCACACAAAAAGTTATAACAACGCAATCACAATATAATGAATGTGAAATGCTCTTCATTGAAGCATCAATTTCAAATTTACTTATTCTCATAGGTGTTGTCTATTTACCAAACGGAAATATGGAGGCGTTTGAGAGTGCAGCCTGTGACATATTTGAAAGGTATAGCAATATAATAGTTGTTGGAGATTTCAACACTGATCTTTTTAATTATGTAAAGGCGGGAAAGGTTCGTTCTATATGCAGTCGTTTAAATCTTTCTGTAAGGCACAATTCGCTTCCGACTCATTTTGATAAGCAACACAAAACAACGACTCTTTTGGATTATTTTCTAATAAGTGGTCAACCCCTTCTAAAGTCAACGGGACAAATGCAGTGTCCTCTTTTATTATCTAATCATGCCTTTATCTATGCCTCCTTTGACTTACCTAAAGCTATTTGTAATAACAAGACTGTAATGTATGTTGAGTACCGAAATTACTCACTAATTGATAGTGCGGAATTACATCAATGTATATTGGATCAGGATTTTACTGATTTTTACAGCTCTATTGATGTTAATGATCAGTTGAAAATAATTGACGCTTTAATTTCTAAAATGTTTTCTCTGGTTCCTATATCTAAAGTAAAAATTAAACAGAAAATAGACTGGATGAAGTCCCGTAAAATAGTATACGCAAAGTCACTTAGAGATATAGCATTCAAGGGGTACTTAGCGAACCCTACCAATGACAAATGGAGAATATATTGTAGATACAGAAATAAAGCGAAGAATGTAATTCGTCAAATAAAAAAACGCATCTATAAAAACATTTTTAATAATGCAGATACTAAAATGATGTGGAACCGTTTAAGAACAGCAACCAGTGATAATTATCCCACTAATGAGCAATTAAATGTAAATGAGACGAATAACTATTTTTTGCAAGGATTAGACAACGACTCATATGAATCTACGGAATGTTTTGATTTTGATGATGTAAACGGAAGTTTTTCTTTTAGATGCATTTGTTTAACTGAATTGCATATAGCAGTTAATAACATTAAGTCAAACGCTTATGGTGTTGATGGTATTCCACTAAAATTTTTAAAGTTAATTTTGCCATTTATAGAGAAATATATACTACATTTATTTAATTCAATTCTTACTACTTCAATATTTCCAACAAATTGGAAACTGGCGAAAATTGTGCCAATACCAAAGACTGGAACATCAATGGAAATGGAGAACTTGAGGCCTATTAGTATTTTGCCTGTAATATCCAAAGTGTTCGAACATGTTATCAGATTACAAGTTATGGATCATATCGTGCAACATTCTTTACTAAATGACAGTCAAGCGGGCTACCGTCGTAATTGTGGAGCGCCATCTGCTTTATTAGGGATTACGGAATCAATAAGGAATAATTTAAATAGAGGCATGACTACTACTTTGATATCTTTAGACCTATCGAAAGCTTTTAACCGTATTAACCATCTAAAACTTTTAAAAAAACTATCAGGGGAATTTCAATTTTCACGCTCATCGTGTTCCCTTATATATTCTTATTTACGTGACAGACGACAATTTGTATCATTTGGTGGTTTGCATTCATACGTGAGAGAAGTGAAGCATGGTGTTGCACAGGGGTCGGTCTTAGGTCCGTTATTATTTTCAATCTACCTAAACAGGTTATTTCATTTTATTTCATCAGAAACATGTTCAATGTATGCATTTGCTGATGATATACAAATATTGGTTCATAGTAATAGCTCAGTTAAAATGCAACTAGAAATTAATCGAGTGTTACATAAAGTTGATTCGTGGATGAGTTCAAATTCCTTGGTGCTAAATGCTGATAAAACCAAAATTATGAATTTTGGTTCATTATGTTGTGATGTGTCAACGATTAGTTTCAGAGGAAGAGAATTCGAGGTGGTCGATAAACTCAAAATACTAGGTATAACACTTGATAATAGACTTGATTTTTCATGCCACATAAATAACTTATATTCAAGAATATGTTTCACACTCCGCCGATTATACAGCTTGAACATATACTTGCCGTATCATGTCAGATATAAAGTTGCGCATGCATTGTTAATGTCACAAATTTCTTATTGTTTGGAAATATTTTTATGTACAACTTCTTCAAATATTGAAAGAGTCAAACTCTTGGTAAACAAAATTACACGCTTTGTTTTCCGACAAAGACTCTTTAATTCTTATCAACAGAGTTATAACCATATTTCACCGTACGTTGAACTTTTTTTGAATTGCTCGTTTAAAAATTTTTTGATTTTTAAATATTTGTTGAAGTTTTATAAGATTATTAAAAATTCAACACCACAATTTTTGGTGAGTCTGTTCAATTTTACACACTCCTCTAGAAATGTGCAAATATTTATTCCTAGAATTAACAACTTAATTTTTGAAAAATCATTTTTAATAAAAACTGCTCGTCTGTGGAATCGGTTACCAATTGATCTAAGAATGTTTTCTGTTTCCTTTGCTGTATATCGGAAAAAATTAATTCAATATATTAATCACAATCAAAATATTCTTTAATTTAATTGTAGTTAGGTACCTTTCGCCGATATAGATGGACGTTCAAACTTGTAACTACTTGGTGGTGTTATAGATTGAAGGCTGGTTAGTGTTAGAATACTAGTAATGGAGTGATATTATATGTAAGATATTTGGAACATTATGGTATTTTTTCTGTTAATTTTTTTATTAAATTAAAATGTTATTTGATTTGGGTTACTATTTAACTTGTTTAACTCTTTTGCAATCAATTGTAATATATTTTGGCCAATAGGGCTTTTTTATTACAAAATCTAAATGATTAAATAAAAAAAAAAAAAAAAAAAAAAAAAAAAAATTTTATTGAAAAGTCTCCAAAGTGTAGAATTATTTTAGAAAGAAAATATAAAATCTAAACTCGATAGTATGGATGAAATTAAATCTCTAATTAAAATATTTTTTAAAGAAAATAAACAATGGGAATTTTTCATTAAATTAATTAATATGCTAAAAAATCTTTTTATCGTGTTATTTTCTCTTATTATTACATTATTTTATTGTTTTCGTGAATAATCAATATTTTTTGTTCTTCTCATAAGTATAATTTTTATTTGTGTGTTATTTATATTTTTACAAATGTTTCGTTAATTTTCAAAGAAAACAGGAAAAATCACACACTATCAAAAAGTAATGCAGCATTTGCTTAATTGCTAAATTCGTCACCAGCATTCTTCGCTTCTATGTACTTTAAGGTTATGTACACGCAAAGAAAAAAAATGGTTGTGATATGGTCACAAAAACATAATATGTTCTTTGTAACATTGTAAAATTGCAGGGAACAAATTATAATTGTTTTCAACAATACTTTAGTCACAATAAACACGTTTTTATTGATATTTAAACATTATATAGTCAAACATCACACAAAATGCAACATGATTCGTTTAACGTAAAAAAAATTAAAGGCCCAACTGCATAAGCATAAGTGCATAAGCTAGCTTTAGCTTATGTCAAAAATCCAACGAAAAGCCTGTCAAATGCTTAGGTAACTTATTAAAGAAATTTATGTGGCTATAATGTACTTACATAAATTTGGTAACTTATTTGCCACAGTTGCACATTTATGTTTGATTCGTACTTTTGCCTTAAATAATTTCTATATAAATAACCAAAATCTTAAAACGAAAAGGCTTTAAAGATGATATTTTATATATTTAATAACATTCACATACACATTTACATATTTTGGTTCATGTTTTAAGAAAAAGTTAAAAAAATTATTACAAGTTTATTTTTGTTTTGTGTTTGTAGCCAACCGTACTAAAAAATGCAACGAAGTTCATCGTTTATATCGTATACATATGTGTGTAAAAATACAAATTTAATTTAAATACATATATTATATTTGTATAAAATTAGCCATAAAGAAAAATTTTGTTTCTTCTACATTTTCTATTGAAATTTAAAATAAAAATTTAACAATTTAGGTCTTAGTTAAAGTTTTTCCTTAACAATGTATAACACGAAGCACAATCAGCTGTTTCTGTACGGAAAGTGCGATCAGTTTCGTACCTTGCATAAAGAAATGAAATTTAACTAAACTTGACGAAAAATTATCTTATGTACATTATAGTTTACCACATACAATTTAATTTATTTGCACAGTTGTATAAGCTTCCATAAGTTGTGTTATGCTCATTATAGTTGGACCTTACACCAAAACCAAAATTTTATAGCTTATTAAAAATTTTTATTAATCAGAGTATGATTAAAAGCAACAAATTAATATTTCCGCTTAAAAATAGTTTGTTCTAGGTCTTGACAGAATGCTTTTCTCTCAGTTTAATAATTTTTTGTTAGCTTAAAGTTGAAATTGTTTTATTGTTAAAGAAAATACAAAAATAAAAATTTATGTACAAACTAAACAATTAAAAATAATTATATATATGTATATATTTTATCTTTTCTTTAACAATAAGAACAATTTCAACTTTAAGCTAACAAAATATTATAAATAAAAAGGTGAGCAAAACATTTCAAAAATATTTGAAATATATGTACGTCAATTATATATCATGAAATTTCTAACCCTCTTATGATGTTTAAATTTAACCATTTAATGTTTATATTTTAACATAATTATTTTTAGATTTTACCATGTTATTGTTATGCTAGACAACAATATGGTTGCAGGACCAGCTTTATTATTATTAAATGTAATAATACTATGATTTGTTAGCAACCATGTAATACAACAATGTTTTTTCTTTGCGTGTACGTTGTAAACATCACTTACTTAAGCGACTAATTTAAAAAAGTAGAACACAAGGAATATGGTTTAACGAAGTCAAGACACTTCTTTCGTCTCTTTTTATTTTATTTTAATTTTTATAACTTTTTTTTTCACATCACTGTTGAATTAAGCCGAACTTTTAATTATCCATTTAGTTACAATATTTAATTACGAAAAAGGTTTATTTTCAAAATAAACCATCTATGTAAATTTAGTTTAGTAAAGTAACTCCAATTAAAATAAGTAAATATTGGGGTGACAGAAATTTAAAAATAAGCAAAAAAATTTTAGTTTTTACTTTAATATTTTAAAAAATTTGAAAATTTCAGAGCCCTGCAACTCGGAAAATATGGACGAGCGACAATTTTTTCACTTGATGTTTTTTTCTTATTTTTTCATTCTTGATCGCTTTATATATTTATTTTTTTGATTGTGAAAACTTGATTTTAACACTAATACAGACGGACAGACGTATATCACTTATTCGACTTCGCTATGCATAAGAAGGCAGATTATATATACTTTATTGGGTCGAAAATGAATATTGAATTTACAAATACCCTTTTTCCACTTTTTGTGGTGAAGGGATAAAAACAAAAACACAGTAAAGTAAACAATACTACGAAGTACGAATTTAAACAAAATTTTTATTTGCTTTAAATAAAACCATTTTTAATTTACTTTAATCGTTCTTGATTCCTTGAAATGTAAATATTTCATGATATCCTCATGAATAATTTTTTATTTAAAGCTAAAAATTGAAATGTATTACTACGGGGAAAGCATATCCATATGGCTATCTCACTATTGCTCATATAGCTCATCAGTGGATTTTACCCAAATTTTGTATAGAAAACTTAAGAGTGTTATATAAAAAGCCAAATTGATTAAATGAGAGCTCCATTGAATTCATAAGACAAAAAGACAAAAGCAACTCAAAAAAGTTTTATACAAAAACACAGCAAACATTCAGTAACACCATTAAAGAAAATTAAAATTTCAAAGATAAATAAATAAATAATTAATTGTATCAATTTTGTATTTAATTAAAACAAAAGAAAGCAAAATTTTAATCTTAAAACAAATAACACCTTTAATAGAAGCTGTAGGGTACTTAGTTTTATAAAATCTAGTTTTCTAACATGAAATTGTGTCTTAGAATAATTTAAAGTTTTCCTTTATATTAATTTATATTTAACTTTATTAAGGTTGTCGTTGCTGTGTCGAAAATCGTACGTTTTTTAATGGCATTATTACTTAAAAAAGAAATCTTTTACAAAAATCGGTATTATGTTTGTCGCAGTCGAATGATAATTTTTTTTAATATTATCGTTGAAATTTATGTGCACGACAAATGGTTTTTTGTAAACTTTTACAAGGGATGTAAACAAAAAATAAATTTAATTTTGAATGTTACATTATGCTGATTAATTTAATTTGCATGTTGCGCTTATTTTAAGTTTTAAAATAAAAACGTAAAGCAAGATCAATCTGCTGATGGAGCTTATGGAGGAACATCAACTTACCTGGAGGCTTTAGTTCCAATGCCCGCAAAATTGAAGCTAAACAAGAGTGAAAAATTCTAATGAAATTAAATATTTAAACGGAACTGTATGCTTAAGTTATTAAGTCGTTAAAGGAAATTTAAAAATTTAATAGAAAAAACTAGAAACTTAGAAAAAGAAGAACATGGAGAACATGTTTTAAAGCTTACGTCCGAAGAAATCGAATTAAAAAATCTTATATACTCTCCAGCATATATGTAAATCTGGTTCACCATGTACATATGTCAATCAAAAAAACAAATATTGGGGCGACAGAAAATTAAAAAAAAGCAAAAAAATTATGTATTATATAAAAGAATTTTACATAAAATATGTCATTCAGCTCTTAATGAGTTAAGCATTTTTGAAAAATTATACTATTTCCTTAAAGATCTTTTCAAAAGCTTTTAAATGACGCTGATATTGATATTTAGTGCACAATCGTATTTTTCTAGGAAAAGTTCAGAGGCCCATAACTCGAAGAATATGAGCCAGGGCCAATTTTGTCACTTGGTGTTTAAATATTATTATACGCTTCACCTCAAAAAATGGAAAAAGGGTGTATCTGAGTTTGTCATTTCGTGTGTAATTTTTACAATATCCATTTCCGACCCTATAAAGTATATATAACCTGCCTTCTTATGCATAGTGAAGTCGATTGAGCGATATACGTCTGTCCTTCTGTCCGTCTGTGTTAGTGTTGAAATCAAGTTTTCACAATCAAAAAAAAAAATATATGAAGCGATCAAGAATGAAAAAAAAAGAAAAAAAACATCAAGTGGAAAAATTTGGCGCTCGCCTATATATTCCGAGTTACGGAGCTCTGAAATTTTCAAAATTTTTAAAACATCAATATGAGTATCATTTTAAAGCTTTTGTAAAGATCTTTAAGGAAATACAAAATTTTTTTAAAACTGCTTAACCCATTAAAAGCCGGTGTAATCTTTATGTAAAATAATATATATGCGGCATTAAAATTTTTTTATTTTTTAATACCTGCCACCCAATATTTGCTTTCTTAATTGAAGTTACTTCAGTAAACTATATTGACATAGATGGTGAAGGGTATATAACAAAGGGCTGCATCAAGACATTCATTTATGCATCTCCGCATTTGTTTTATTTCATTGCACTCTATTACGTAGTACTTTTTGCAATGACTAATAAGAGAATGAGTATTCTAACAAGAAAACCAAGCACAATACTCCACTTGATATGTAGCAAACCAACACAATACTCTACCTGCTATTTCGCAATGAATTATAAACACTGTTTTCTGAAAATGTTTTGAAGTACACCAAGCCAAATATATTTTTTTTATTTCACTGCGTCCTCACTGCATAGTCATTGTTCAAACGCACCATAATACATCCTAACTTTTTTTTCTTTTGAGATAAAAAAAAAAACTTTTATTAGGGAAGTGCACAAAAATTGCGTTACCTTTCACATGTATAATATGTATTTATTTGAACAGGTATCAATAAACGGTTCTACTGACACGGATGAATCAAATGTATGCTTGTTTAGTAATTCCACTATTAAATCTAGGCTTTTGACTGAGGAGAGTAAATTTAATAACAAAAGAGGGAGGAGCAATGTGTGGAACATTTTTGGGTAAATTGAAAACTAATTAGGAGTTAATTTATATAGATCGTATTTAATTCTGTTTTTCTTCATGGATATATTTTACGTTTATGTAGATGATGTATTGAAAAATAAATATTTTTTTGTTGCAAAAAGTTTAATTAATTTCTTTTGCTTCTGGCCAGTTAATATATTTCATATCAAAAAAAATTTAAAGGTTTTCTAAAATTTGTGCTACAGATCCATGTAGATCTAAGTACTTTCAATTTGTGTGAGGCGCCCTATTGTATTTACGCAACTAGCCTATTCACACACAAACATAACCAAAGAGTTTTTTTCATTTGAAATAGCAATGAGTACTCATTTCAGTATACTCTGAAAGGTAGTACTTTTGTTTTGCTTATAAAATGTTTTGATGTCTTGATGTTTTGTTTGGAAATGAATGATCGTAGAAGTACTAGTTTGTTTTATTGGTAGTAAATATAATATTTTACGCATTCACTATTAAAGTGAATGTCTTGGTATGCCATTCAAGACATTCATTGCAGATGTCTAGTATATAAGATTGGCATACACGAATTTAGCATTCTTACTTGTTCTAATTGCTCTTGTTTTTTTTTTTGTGTTTGGAGTTACTTCGTTGTTTCAAATGATATGGAAAAATTAGAGGCAGGCGTGGTGTTTTGCCAGCTGTCTTAAAGGATACGGACCGATCTTGCTGATTTTCCATATCAGCTCTTTTTTCTGTGTACGTTTATGCAAAGTATGGTGATGATAATTTTTTCTTACTTTAATACGTAGCAAAATAAAATAAAAATAAAGAAAAATATTGTACTCAGTTTACAAGAATTACATATTTTCAAAATTTTTTCTTGAGTTGACTTTAAAATCCAATTAAAATAATTTAAGTCGAATTTTTTGTTTTGCATGAATGATTTTCAATAGCAATTTTAGCAGATGTGAATGTTTCATCAAAATTAGTTTTTTTTTCTTTTTGTATTGTTGGTTGCAAAAAGTGTTGAAAAGGAAGCAACGTCAAGATTTAATTGTGTTTTCGAACATATATGTACATTTCCCACATTTAAATATAATATTAATTCAACAAAAATTACAGCCAAAAGTTATTTTTAAATTTGGCGCATGACTGTTGGGACATAAAGTTAGAAAACATTACTTATATTAATGCTGTGAGTAATTCTTTTAAGTTTTTTTTTTAAGAATATATAAGAGTTTTTATTTCCTGCACTGCTGGGCGACCTTCACTATTATTCAGCTAAGAAAATAATAATAATAATAAAAGAAAAGCCAAAACACTTTTGTCAAATAACATCATGCTGTCAAAGACACTTCTCATTCATTCATTATGAAAAGCAGAATTGTTGTGGTTATCGAAAGAAAGAAAATGTTATAGAACTGAAAGTCCGCTGACAAAGTTAGTTGTACTGATTTTTTATTTAGACTTTTTTAATTGAAAAAAGCCTTTGGTATGTCTAATTAAACTAGATTTTAGTGTTCAATTTATGAGTTAATTGTAAGAGAGGTTAAAGTCATCCACGGCAAAGAGAAAAATATGTGCCTTCCATTTACGTGAACTATGTTTTCAACTAGTTTAAAAATAAATTAAATCGGAAAATTTAAATAGTGGCTGCCTGATATGCCTAAGAAGGAGAAAACTCTTAAATGAATATCTTTGATTATTTAAGGAGCTCCATGTTCAATTGGTACATTGAAAATGCAGTCTGGCTTACCACTTCACATTTAGACTTAATAAACTGAGCTAAACTTTTCGAAAGTAAATCACAAAGATACTGCAAGAAATGACTAAATTACATTCATCAGTTATAAATTGTTCAGCTTATCAAATGAAAAGCTTGCGAGTGCTAAGGCTTAAAATTGACAACAGGTTGTTATTATTTCAATTCAAATCGTCGTAATGACAATAATGAGGTTACACATTGACGAACCTTTGTTAAGAAAATATATCTTGATTGATTTTTTGTATAAAATTACAAGGGCTTAACATCCAAGAATTCGTTCAAACGCGCAAGTTTAGTTTTTGCAATTTTTTAAAATTTTCTTTTGAATTTAAATCCTGATTCGACTGCTCAGCTGCAATTCCTGATTCGACTGCACAGCTTGAAGGTTACGAATTTTAAACGAAAAGGGAATTGCAAGAACATAAAACTGTGTATTTCAAAAATTGCCCAATAAAGGCTACAAAACACTATCGAGGATTTACTAAACAAATTGTAAAAATAATTACTGCTAAGTTCTTTTATATCAAGAAACTTTTTTCTATTTTTAGAATATTACATATTAAAATTAACAGTGTTTGGCGCTCCTTTACAACTTCTGTTTAATGAGGTACCATATTTTTTGGTCAACTTTTCTCGAAATATCCCAAAAATCCAGATATTTTTTCCGTAACACTAATAACTTAACCAGCCTGTAAAATCCCCAAATATTGTGAAGCGTAATATTGAATCGATAAAAGGTAACTCGTCAAAATCTATAGTTAATGACAATTTTTGTAATAAAACGTTTTAGTAGCGGTTGTTTTCAACGTCTTGAACGTATTGCAAATGTGCAATTTTGAAGAATATTTCTTTTTTAATACAACAAGTCTACACAATTCCTAGAGCCCTTTAAGAGGTAATGATCATGTGTAAGTTTAAGGATTTAATGTGAAGCGCACGTTTGTCCTACAAAATTTTTTGTAAAATCGTGTAGCATATTAACTTTTATGCGTTTTATTAAATCAGTTAAAATTAGGCGTGTGATAATATTTTACCTAAGACTTTATAACACAATACTTCACAAAACGGAAAGCAAACCACCCGCACATATTTCTAACTAAACGAACTACAAAAACAAAAAATGCAAATCATGGGTAATGGTAAATGATTGTTAAAAAAATTCGTTGTAAAAAGAGTTATTTGACCGAGAATGTTTTTTCGTTGTTCTTTAAGCTTTTTTGCACAGAAAACACAAAAACAAAAATCGCAAACTAAAATTCATTCTTAACATAATATTAATGAAAAAACGCAAAAAAATATGTAACAAAAAAAATAGTTTTTTTTTAGTTTTCCTTAAGTAAGTAGTGTTTAGTTGGAAAAAAAAATAAAATTGTCGGGTATGTTACTTAAAACTATCAGATATGTGTTTGAAATAAAAAACACAGTAAAATCTATCCTGAGGATTTTCTTTTCTTTTTTTTAGTATTATATTACTCTAATAAGTAATAATAAATATTATTTAAATACCAAAGTTGCGGTTTAGTTGTGTTTAGTTATAAGAAAAAAATCTTTCAGAAATGTGCTTAAAATGGGGCATTTGAAATTTATAACAACGATTTTGTTTTTTTTTTAGTATCTTGTAGAAAAACTAGTGTTAAGAAGAACGGTGTTTTAAGTATATTTTGTGGTTGGATCGTTGACAATGCTTTTTGACATGTGGGTGATCACATCGTTATATTTTGAATTTTATTTGCCGACATGTTATTGATATTATCGGTACTTGCGCGACACACAATATTATTAAAAATGTCGTGAAAAAAGGCACTCCACCATGTTCATATTAACGGTGCTTATATGTGGCAGGCACAGCAAAACATGCAAGATATTTTTAAACATGAAGCGAATAATATTAATTAAATAATTAATATAAAGAGACTTTTTGAACCATTTTTGTGTTGCTCTCCATTACTTCAATTAATTTATACGGTGTTCGGGGATTAAAACATTAAAACTTAAGGAAGAAATATTCTTGTGGTATTTTTTAAATTAAATTTAAAGTAAAATTAATTTATAGATCGTTTTTCTAATTTGATCATGTCAAATGGCATATCAAATTGTAGATCGGAATATTTAAAATTTGAATTAATTTTAAAAGAAGAGGAGGCTCTGTTACATTTAAAAACTTTAGTCTTTATGTTAAATGCTTGATAAGCTTCGACGAAAAATGCTGAATAATATTTTTTTTCTTAAAAGGCTTTTTATTTCTTTTGATTACCCTTGTGTTTGTTTCAAAGTGCTATTTATGTTTTAATATTATTGTACTACATATACATATATTATGTTGGCATTGTCAGCATTAAGACTAATCTAAAAAAAAGTTATGCATATGCAGCTTAAACAGGATTATTCAATTTTGCACATATGTGTAATTTATTTCTCTTATCAAACAGTTTTAACACTCCAAATATTTACTTGGATCAAAATCCTAAAATTCACTTTTGTCTGAGTCCCAAATATTTTATTGTGATAGATGCGTTTATTTTCTGGTTTAAAACAAATTCTTCCATTTAAACAATAAACCAGTCATTAACGCGTTTGTATAATAATCCAGGTCATTGTGGCTAGCAATTAGCATGCGTCGGGTTAACAAAATTTTAAAATTATTGGCTGGTTATTTGCCTCTACCTTTTTGCAATTTAGCAAAGATAAACCTTTAAACTGCCATAATTCATAACCTAAATAATATGGTTTTTGAAACAAGCTTATAGTACTAATTTTTCCAACAAATTTCCTACAAAATACAGCCAACAACAACAAGTTACAACAAATGCACTATAAATTTAAACATATAAAACAACAACAACAATTGAAACAAAATCAATCCAGTGCACTCAACATTCAAATGGAATCAAATATTCAAATTGAAACAAACTCAAAAATGATATCCTACAAAAAAAGTTTATAAATCAATCAAATCAATTACGTTAATTAAAAATGTGTGTGTATTTACACATCAGCAGTAAACAAATTGAAAAATTACTTAGAGAAACCCCAAAAAAACATATACCAATTTATTTCAAATTAAATAGACTTAATCGAATTAAGTTTTTCATTTGAAAATTTGCAAATACACGAATATATACATCTATAAATATATGCTTACATACATATATACATACATAAATACATACATATATATACAAAAAAGTTTGGATAAAATCACAGATGTATTATTTACCAATCAGCTAATAAATGCGGTGAAGGTCAAACAAAATTAAAACAAATTAAATTTAAAATGGATTTATCCATGATAATTTTTTTTGCTATAGCGAGAGTTAACGTGAGATATAAAATACTTAAAGTTTCCTGCAGCTGATACAGAGAAAAGTTGATGAATGTTTCTAGTCACACTCAAGCAAACTTAATGTCTCTCATTTTTAAATCTTGCAGAAAATATATAAAGGCATTCATAAATCAAGCTCTTGTAAACAAACAATATAATGTATTCTTCTACCACAAATGAAGAAGTTTAAGCGTACAAGACAGAAAGCTAAAAAATTTAATTTAATAAAAAAGATTAAGTATGAAAAAACAATATTCGAGCTTGAGGTCAAAATTGTAGTGTGAAAAAAATTATTTCTTTATTGCCTTTATTTCGCTACAACATCGAGTAGCATCATAAGGGCGATGGCTAAGAATACACAAACACAAAACAAATATAAATTATCTTAATGTAGGGATAAACTACAAAATAGTAATTTGAAAAAATACAAGCACAAATAACAAAATTAACAATAATAAAAAACAAAATTTAAGCTTACGTCCAGTATTTACAAACAAACACACAATCACAAAAACAACAAACACAGTTTCTTGATCGTCATCTGTTATTGCACTGAGAGTAAGCTAATATTGCTTCATTTACATATATTATTATAAGCACTGTGTTTTATATTTTGTTGCTTATTTATTAAATGTCGGTATATTTGGACACAATTCTCTGTGTAAGCTTTAATGTTAATTCTCTCCTTCGATGGAATATTAATGACGTTTAGCATCCCTAGCATGAAACGACGTTTGAGATTACTCTCCGTTGTTAATATTTTTGTTTTTTGGAAATCTGGAGAGTGATTTAAAGATGCATAATGAGCCGCTAATGCTGTTTTTTGAGTATTGTTATGGCGTGATCGTTGATCAGATTTGTGCCCTGATATTCTGGGTTATAATTTATTTTTAGTTGTACCGACATAAACCATTTTACATTTCTCTATCCTATTTAAATTGCACGGTATTTTAAACACAAAATTTGATTTGTCAATTTTGCCTTTTGTTCTGCTGAAAAATTGTTCATTGCTATTAAATGTTTTATAAGCTATTTTATAGTTTTTAGAATCAAAGAGTTTTCAATTGGCAAGTCTTTTAGATATGTCTGGAATATACAATGCTGATTTAAAACTAGTCATCTGGTTCGGTTCCCTCATTTTTTTAATTGCTCACCCTATGTCTGGCAATTAGGTTCTCGATAAGCTTTGAGGGGATATTATTCGATTTCAATATTTTCTTTACTTTGCACAGATTATTATAGTGAAAATCCACATCACTAATGTTTAAAACTCGCTTAATTAGGTTGCAGGCAGTGTTTATAATCATATTCTTCGGATGTTTTAAAAAATAATTAATTGCAGTTGGTTTTTGATACCAGTCTATATTAATAGACTCTCTATCCCTTATTAACAGTAGATCCAAAAGTGGAAGTTCGGATTTAAATTCTTTTTCCACTGTAAATCTTATATTAGGGTAAAAATAATTAAACGTTTCCAAGAAAGATAAAATATAATTTTCAGATATGATACTGAATAAGTCATCTACGTATTTTGCAATTATTTTTGGTTTGCTATTTAATTTTTGCATACAAGAGTCGATTAACTTTTCCATTACTATGTCTGCAATTATTGGTGGGAAGACCTTTTCTTTGGATGTAAATTTTACAATTGTATTTAAAGTACGAGGGCTGATATGTATATTTCTGGCCTGGTAACACTGAGTGCTGCCAAGTGCAATCTGACATTTCCATTGGAAAGTTTGTCATTTCTAAACATAATCGTACTCAAAACGTTTTGACGTACGACCATTATTTGTGTTGTTTACAGTGACTTGAAAAAATTAATATAGAAAAAAATGGAATTAACTCGTGAACATTTTCTTGCCATCATTTTCCACAACTTTCGACGTGGATTATCACGACAAGAGTGCATTGATGAACTTAAATCTTTGTTTGGCGATGAAACGCCATCCTATAGCACTGTGAAAAATTGGTATGATGAATTTAATCGTGGCCGTAGCTCGCTCAAAGACGAATTCCGTGAAGGTCGTCCAAAAACGGCTGTTGTGCCAGAGAACATTGATGCTGTGCGTGAACTCATAATGCAAGATCGACATGCGACATACCGAGAAATAGAGACATCCTTGGACATTTCTGCCACCTTCATACATTCGATACTGCATGAACACCTGGCCGTATAAAAGGTTTGTTCTCGTTGGATCCCGCACAATTTGAAAGTCGCTCAAAAAAAGGCTCGTGTCAATTGGTGCAAAGAAATGTTGCAAAAATACGATTGCGGTGCTTCAAAAGACGTTTATAAGATCGTCACAGGTGACGAATCATGGATCTATGCGTAGGAGCCCGAAACGAAACAACGATCGACCGTGTGGGTCTTCAAAGACGAGCAAAATCCAACGAAAGTTGTTCGTGGAAGACGCACTTCGAAGCAAATGGTCGCCTGTTTCTTCGGCAAAACTGGTCATGTGGCGACTGTTCCGCTTGGGCAACGTAGGACGGTCATTTCTGAGTGGTACACTACTATTTGTTTGCCTGAAGCCATCGGAGAAATTAGAAAAACCAACAAGAGAAGACGAATCATTGTTCACCATGACAATGCGAGCTCTCACACATCGGCTCAAACCAGAGCGTTTTTGACTGGCCAAAACGTCGAATTAATGGGTCATCCGCCGTACAGCCCTGACTTGGCACCTAATGACTTTTTCTTGTTTCCGCACATCAAGAATAAAATGCGTGGTCAACGATTTTCGTCCTCAGAAGAAGCTGTTGAAGTGTTCAAAAACCATGTTTTAGAGGTGTCTCAATCGGAGTGGAAAAAGTGCTTCGACAACTGGTTTGAGCGCATGCAAAAGTGTATAAATCATGCTGGAGTATACTTTGAAAAACAATAAAACCATTTTTGATTATAAATATTCGCATTTTCACTATTAGGCCAGAAATATATAAAATAAAGTCTTGTCTATCTTAGTATATTCCAAAATCTCACTCCATTTTACTTCTATTATTTTAATTGCCATGTCCACTGGAATGCTTGGAAAAAGTGAAACTACATCAAAGGATACAAGTTTTTCATCAGCATGAATCGTCATATTTTGAATTTTTTCCCTGAAATCTAAGGAGTCTTTTACATTGTATTTGGATATTTGCATAGTCCATTCGATGGAGCATTAATACAGGATACTATCGGTCTGAGGGGGCAGATTTCCTTGTGGATTTTAGGAAGACCATAAATTCTCGGTCCATAAGCAACGTCAGTTTTAAGTTTTTCTTCTCGCTGTCTACAATTATTTGATTTTTGTGCAGTTCTTCGACCAATTCGTTATAAATTTTTTGTAAGGAGCTAGTTGGATCTTTATTTATTCTGCTATACGTCATAATGTCGCCTATTAATGTTTGCATTTTGGAATCTTAATCCTCTTTGTCCAAAACTACTGTTACCTTTCCCTTGTGAGCATTCAAGGATATTCTGTTTTGTTTTAGGATTGTGTTTGTCTTTTTCATAATATTAAGGGCGATTGATTGTCGTATTTACATTTTCTCTAGCTCATTTATTACCTTGGCACAGCTAATTTTAACCCGAACTTGAACGTATGTACTTAATTGGGTCGGAAATGGATATTGTAGAAATTACACACAGAATGACAAACTTAGATATACCCTTTTTCCACCTGTAGTAAAGAGTATAAAAAATGCAATTGCTTGTGCAAACTGTTGACATCATCGTTGTTTTCTTTTCGTCTCTTGAGAAACTAAAAAAAAATGACTGTGTTGTGGGCATATAGCCAAATTAACGCAGAAGGAAATATAAGAAAAACATTTTTGTATAGGCTTCAAAAATAACTCCCATGTCGTGCTGTTTTAGCTTTTCTTAAAATTTGGATTAATGTTTCCTGATGAGTTGGCTTGAGCAAATGGCGAAATACGTACAGATACCTTATTTTTTTAACCAAAAAATAAATAAGCATAGATGTAAGCATAATATAATAATAATAATATATAAAAATTCTCAAAATAATTTTACAACAATATATTTTGTTCTTGTGTTTTTTAATCTAATCTAAAAAATAACAAACAAGTGACTTTTATTGAAAAATGCTCTGCAAAATGCTGGTAAGGTGAAGATGCCTAAAAAAGGATGCCCAAACACCTATGAATATAATACAATACGAATTCAATTGTCGCTTACTTTTCCTTTTTCTTGTCATTTACATTGTTTGATGCAGTTCTTTACATTTTACATTTACAATAGTCCAGTTGGAATTTAAAACAAAAAGAGAGCATAAAACGGAAAAAATGCTACAAAACCTGTTAAAACACCTACAAATACGTACAAGCGTACTATACGTATGCACACACTTACGTGCAAGTACCTAAAAACATATTTTTATACACACAAAAACTTTACATGTGTTTGGTTTAAATTTAAAATACCGAAAGCTGTGACTATTTGTACGCTTGGCATTACTTGACATTGATAAATATGTGTAAGAAAATTCATGTGAATATACTCATTGCATAAACAAATATTAAAAGCAATAGTTGTTTGTACATAAATAACTTCAGAGATGGTGCGTGTTGGAAATCCGGTTAACAAAAGTGTGAGTAGTTGTGTTGTGTGGAAATGAAAATGTAATTACTCTGAAATGACAGATGGCAAGGAATAACGGAAAGAAGATTTATTGATGTTTTCTATTTTTATATGACTTTAAAAAAGAAGGAGGTTATCAGTTTGTCTGAGTGTTGTTTTTTATATTTGTGCCCGCAAAATTCAATCGTTGCTGAATCAAATTTGAAAACTTTTTAAAAACAATTCATAATTTTAAATTTAAAGGGTGTCCTCATACAACCTACTTGTTTCATGATCAGGATGAAATTAAGGCTACAGGATTAATGTAGCGTGATTCAGGCTGAGATCTCACCCATTAGAAGGGCGGCTTGCTGGATGAGGTTTCACAGTACTGACAGCAAGGCCGCGATTAACTCCTTATCGGATTTCTATACGACATCCAGAATGGTTCGTAAATGCCGGGCATCTCTGGACGAGATTGCGAGACATTCCATCCTGGAACTATATTGGGTGCCGGCTCACTTGGGCATAACCGGAAACATAGTCGCGGACAAACTCGCCAGATCTGGAGCTCGGATGAGAGACAGGGAGATAGATCCACTGGTGGGAGTCCCATTAAGCTACTCTTGGGCTTTGTTTCAGCAGGAACTCCTTAGGGCCGCGCAGTCTAAATGGTCTGAAGAGGTGACCTGCACGGTCTCCAGGACATTGTGGCCTCAGTATGATAGTGGGAGATCCGCAAATCTTCTGAGGTTTTCTCGAGGGCAGCTGGGCACACCGGTAGCTGTGCTGACAGGGCACTGTGTCATTGGTACCCGTGCTTGAAGACTGAACCTTCCCCATCATGACTATTGTAGAAGTTGTCAGGATGAGGAGGAGGAAGAAACGGTGGAGCATCTGCTCTGCCATTGTTCAGCTCTTTCTGAGAATAGAGTGGCCTTTTTCGGCAGTCCGAGACTGCATGGTCTTGCAGACTTATCGGTCTGCGATGTTGCTAGGATAAACTCGTTTATTCGGTCCTCGAGGTGGTTTGGATATGGATCTTTGATGGTACCGTAGGCACCTGAATATGATCCTTGCACATCCTATTCCAGGTGACACAAAGGGACCTTTAGGACCCAAGTGAGTCGGTCTTATCGTATTACTCCGACAGCCTGTGCAACCTAACATAACCTTAGTCTTAAAATTAAAGGGTTCCCCCGTAGGTGATTTAAGTTGACATATTAGGGCATAGACAAACGCTTGAATAACAAAATTTATAATTATAAATTAAAGAGTGCAGAAATAGGTCATTTAATTTGATGTATATAGCCTATTGTGTCCCAATTTTTGTTTTCAGAGGCTCAAGCATAATTTGAAAGCTTATAGGGTCTAGTACTTTTGCTTTTTTTTAGATTTTTAGGAAGAGGTTTAGAGGTCTCGCAAATCAAGTTTTTGTTAAAAATCGGTGTTTTCGGCCTTTTTTCAAAACTTGACTCATAACTTTTTTAGTAACCACGTTGATTTAATTTTATGACCGAATATTTTTAAAGAAAATTTTACAATTTTTATTTCAATATAAATAAACTTTAAGTTTCGGCAATATTTTTGTCATTACAAGCCCACATATTAACTATTTTTGTAATTTTTTAACAAATTCTGTAAAAAACGGTTTATTACTTTTCAAAATTAATATGGAAGGTATAAAAACTAGTGACACAATTCTGAAGACGGATAAGTTCTAAACAATCAAGAAAAAGAAAAATGTAATTTGGTTCTACAGTTCCCGAGTTACACAAATTTTATAGTTTGTACCATAAAAATGGTGATACTTTTTTCGTTACTATTATTGTATATTTCTATTAATTGGATTTTTCCAATATATTCAGGGATTGAATAAATAATAGATCTAGTAAGACTGTAGCATTGGGGCTTTAACTGACATTAACTTCTGACATTTATTGATCTTAATTGTTACACGCTGTTACTCTCACTTTCTATTTTATGTGTATCCTTCATTATAATTATGAAGTAGCAAATTAAACTTTAACAGAAGAAAACTTTAGAAATAAAAAAATTCAACAATTAATTTCAAATGCCAGTCTAACTCTCTTTGAAGCTTAAAATATTTCAATAGATTTTTTTTAAATATATCTAGAGAATTGTAAAGCCAACCAGTCATTTCAAGATGCAAGAAAAAAGTTCAACATTTACAAGTGGCAGAACGAGGTGTGGCTTTGGCTAATTCTTATAATAATGTCACAAGTTCTGAAACTGATTTCCAGAATTTATTCCAGGGTACGGAATTACATCGCAAGAACCTCAACCAATGATTTTTCACAGAGCAAAACAACAGATTTTTTTCGTTGATTGGGTATGATTGGTAAACTAGAAAGTAGCTTATAATAACATATACTGGGTATAAAGACAAAAACGGGTATAACTCAGGAACGGTAAGAGCAAATTTTAAAATTGTTGTATTCATATTAATTAGAATAAATTTGTCTTTTAAACTGTATCATTAGTTTTTTTCGTTTTCGCGTTATTAAAAAATTTTTGAACAAATTACGAAAAACTGTAATTTAACGTCTGTGTCTAAATGAGCAAACTCATCACCAAAACAAGATTTTCACACAGAAGTAAAGCTTGGATACTTTTCTTTAAAACTGTTTCCTCAGAAGTGAAAAAATCCGTGGTTATTAACCAAGTAAATTTAGAAAAAAGGCCAAAAGTTCTGTTTTTTATGAAAACTCTATTTGCGCGACCTATAAACCTATTCCGAAAATTCTTAACAAAAATCAAATACTTTCCTTGAGGCATTTAAATTTTGATTGAGCACCTGAAAATCAGAAAAAAAAATTTTGGGACCCCCTAATGTCAACATTGTAGCCGTCTATAAGAACGAGTATAAAGGATGTCCCAATGGTTGATTGTATTTGGTGTATGTGGACAAACTCACGAACCGTCTTACACAGGCAGATGAAATTTACAAATAACCTGTATTGCTAAGCCCGCTATAACAACAGGTAAACAATTTGAAAATGAAAGGCTGTTTCTATTTTTAAATTTGTCTATTATGAAGTGTGCTTGGTCCACTATTATTTAAAATTTTTATCAATGATATAAAAACATACCATTTAATGGAAAGCTTTTTATGTTTGCAGACGATATTTGTCTTTTGTACAGCTATAAATATGAAGAAGTACTTAGAACGCAAATTGTTTATGACGCTGCAATACTATCTGAGTTTTTAAGATTTAATAAATTAGTTCTGAATGCCAAGAAAACTAAATTTGTGCGATTTAGGCCATATATAACAAGGAATGATCAGCCAATTAGTGTCCATATTGATGGAGAATTTATTAATGAATCTAAAAGTGTTAAATACCTTGGAATTCTTTTAACTCAAAATATTTTATGGGATGACCACATCAACCACTTAAAATCTAAGGTATCATCTGGGATTGGGATTCTATGTAAATTTAAAAACAAACTTAACATTAAAACTAAAATGATGATCTACCAATCTCTTATTCATTCATACCTTATGTATCTTCCAATAGTTTATGGCTTTAAATCTTATTCGTCTATGCGTTCGCTACAATCAGCACAAAACAAAGCGTTAAAAATTGTTTTCAACCTCCCTTTGGTTTATAGTACGTTGGATTTGTTCAGGAGATATGCTGTTAACGTATTACCAATCAAAGGTCTTCACAAACAACAACTTTTATTATATGTTTTTAAATTTAAACGGTATTGGTACCAGCACAATATAGTTTTCCCCCGTTGGTACATATACAGACGGAATAACGAGGCAGACAATAAACTTACAAGTAGTAAGATGTAGACTTGAGGTCACTAAACAGCGAATTTTATTTGCTGGTCCTTATGAGTACAATCACTTACCTCATCGTTTAAAGGCAATCTCAGTATTATCGACTTTCAAAAGTAGCTTAAAAAATTTTTTGTTACAAAATATTGAACTACTTCATGCAAATTAAATAAACTATGTAGATGCAATTAAATGATATAAGTTATTTTTGTAAATATAATAAGTTATTACATATTTTTATTTTTTAAGTAATTAGTTGCCAGCTTTTGCTTCTATAAAGTCATTTTTGGCGCAGAGGCATATTATAATTTATGAAATATGTAAATATTTTGAAATAAAGAAATAAATAAAAAAAAGTCGGTCTTTTTCAGGAATTTTTGTAAGATTTATATTCGTATTTAAACAACATATACAAAGAATATACATATATAGAATGAACATATGAAAATTTCTCTTAATTGTTGAGATCGCGATATTAGCATTCGAACCTGCTTCGTAAAAATATAACCACGAAATTCTAATCTTTTACTACAATGCCTCAACATTTTAGCACACTTATCGTTTAGGTACCACAACATAACTACATGCAGGGAATCTTTAAGGCCCATAAACTAAGTAAGTACCAGTAAAGAAGAAGAAAGTCAAGTATTTTCTCTAACATAAATTTTATTTTAAATTCTGACCAAAAACTGGTCTAGTAGGCATTAATATCTCTCTATTACTTTTTTGTAAACTAAATCTCTACATTTTTGCAACATTAGTATAATTAATTTAATTATACTTATAAAAATTAAATCGCGTTCACATTCACCGCTATCGTGAATAAAATGTGAAATTATTTTTCCACCCGAACTGAAAATTAGTATCGGGAATTTCACGTAAAAAATGTTTTCCACAACCTAAATATTGTTATCATTACATTTGCAGAAATGAAAAAGAATGTTGTTTACGGAGTAAAAATGAAAATTTAAGCAAAAATTGTAAAGTTAAAAATTTTATACTGATCCTTAGATTCGCCGTTATGGAACTCCAAGGCTTGTATGTATAATATGGCATATATAGAGGCAATTGACCTGTTACCTTAAATCTTGTTAAGAAGAATGTCACTTAAAATTTTATTTACCAATTTTCCCTAAAATTACTGTTTACATACCTAACATTTTTTTATATTAAACAACGGGAATTTTTTTTATAATATTAGTTAATTTTCAAAAAATCTTTTTTTCGTGCTATTTTCCGATTAATTATTTAAATCACCAATATTGATTATTGAGGGTCAAATCACGTCTCGATGGCCATTTCTTTACCGCTACTTAACTCTTCTGGAATCTTCTGACAAATATTTTAAATAAACTAAAGATTTTTGTCCAAACAATAAAGCAAAGACAAAAATCAAAGTTTAAGCAAAAACAACAATAACCAACAGTAGTTCTATTTTTCTTTCTTCGCTGTATACGGCTGAATTTTTTTAGGCTCTTTTATACAGTTGAAAGAGGATGAAAAATAAAATATCACAAAACACTACGATAATTTATTTATATGCACGGGCACTTTGCAAATATTAAATTATATTAAACAACGGGAATTTTTTTTTTAATAATCAATATCGGTGATTTAAATAATTAATTGGGAAAATAGCACGAAAAAATTTTTTTTTTTAATTTTTTTATTAGATGAAAAATACTTACGTATATATGAATTCCACTATCAAAATCAAAGTGAACAAAACAGTGAAAAAATTCCAGAGTTCACGCAAAAAGACAACAACATTCATGATCAAGGGAATATGATTTTCAGTAAAATGTGAAAAAATAATTCGCAATATTACGCAATTTAAATTTTTTTTTTTAATTTTAGATTGAGTTAAGTCATAAATACTAAATTACCTGATGAGCACAACCTATCCACGTTAATTACTTGCATTGTAGAATACGTTAACAAAATCTAAATTTATGAAGAGAGAATTAAAGAATGTCACGGTGCTAAGCAGCGTTATTTTACTTCTGAAGGAAAATATCTTATCTTTTTAATTTGATTCTTTAAATGAAAATACTTTTTATTTATTTCTTTTTATTTACAACATGTAAATTTAATTGATATCAACTTTTCTTCCTTAATAACTCAATTATTTTAATTTATTTTATTGCAGAATTTAAGATTGCAAACTGATCTCTCAAACTAAAAACATTTTGGTAAGTACGTATCTATTTATTAGGTTAACATGTGTGTTATTTTCGATACCACCAAATTCCAGCGCCTAATCAATATATTTTATATATGTTTGCTAGTAATTATAAGAAGAAAGTATCTTTTTTAAAAATTTACAAGAATAAAGTGAATAAGTAAAAGAAAATGTGCAGCAGTTGAATAAATAATAGACATTTTTTAATTTAATTAAATAAACGCTTATAAGATAAAGAAATATTGACTTTTTTTTAAATAACTTTGTTCTACATATTTTTATTAATAATTTTTATTTAAACTCAAACTTCGAACTACCGCCTACCACTCTTTCCATATAAACGCTTCATTTTACTTTAAGTGAAATTATTTACAAAAGTCGTTAAAAAGTTTGCAAAGTCTCTTAAACTTTGTTTCTGTGAAGAAATATTAAAACTTTCTCAAGAAGAAAAATTGTTTTACTTAAATATAAATACAAATATTTAAGTATAAATTTCTGTTGCTGAACTAATATATGAGCCGCTCAGTGCACACATCGATTAACTCCACTTTTTGAAAAATCTTAAATTTAAGTGTCAAAGCCCTTGGTATAGTCATAACTTTTTATATTTATAATAACTTTCCTGAATAATAAAGATTAGCACCGTTAAATGGCAAATTTTTTTGGCCATTGAATAATAAGTAATTTATTTCAGAAGCCATTTCGATTAACTCCATACTATAATGTAAATCGTTTCAGTAATGCTGTATCTGTTCTGGCGGTGCATCGACGATTATTTGTTTTTAAATAGCCGAAGATGCTCTCTCCCTCTCAATAATATTCGTAACAAAATCGCATCGGTAAACAGATAAAAAGAAGCGCAATGCAAACGGTAGTTAGTATAGCAGTGATCGCGCACGCTGAATGTTACTGTGTACTTCTTTGTCTTTTCAACATTACTCCCAGATTGTTTTTAAAGAAATAAATATTATACCGTTATAATCAAGATGAGTGAGACTAATAATGTGAGTGAGGAAAGCAGTGATGATTCTTCAATACGATTTATCAACAGAAAGTCTGGTCCAAGAAGTCGTTTATCGTTTTCCTCGGATTCATCGGATTGCAACAGTACAAACCCAACAAACACATTGATTGGGAGGAAAAGAAGTCGTAATCCTGCTAAATGGATACGAAATTTACAAAAGCATAACAGGATAAAAGGTTTGGCATACAGGAATAGGGGAGGAAAATTAATACCTGCAAAAACATTTGTCGATATACAATGCAGATGCCGTCGAAATTGCAATCAAAAAATTATTTCGGATGAGAGAGAGGCTGCCATGAAAGCATTTTATAGTTTACATAGTCAACTTGACCAAAATATTTTCTTAAGAGGTTGTATCAAAGTTAACGAAATAAAAAGAAGGCGCCCTACGAATGAAACTAAAGAACGAAGATCACATTCGTTTACATATTACTTTCGAAAAGAGAGACTTGATATTCCCGTTTGTAAAAAATATTTTAGAGACACTTATCAGGTGTGTGACGGGCGGATATACGATTGTTGTTCTAAAGAACAAGTTACATCTTTGGTTGATAAGCGCAAAGGCCGCGTTGCAAGCAATAAAATAGATGATATAAATGTTATAAAGCATATAAAGTCATTTCCAGCCTACAGTAGTCACTACACCAGAGCACATAATCCAAGACGACAATATTTAAATCCTGACTTAAATATTAAGAAGATGTATGAACTATACGTCACAAAATGTGAAAAGGAAAACGTAGCACCAGTGAAAGAAAAATATTACTATAATGTGTTCTCTACAAAATTTACATTAAACAACCATCAAAGGATACGTGTCAAACTTGTGATGCTTTTCAATTAATTAATTAAGATGGCAAAAATTGAAAAGGAAACTCACTTAGAAGAGGCTGAACGGGCTCGCAGTCAAATGGCTGCCGATCGAATGGCAACATCGGAAAAATTGTTCGTATTTTCTTTTGACTTGGAAAAAGCTTTAGCCTTTCCCAAGTTGACCACATCCGTAGCTTATTATAAGCGAAATTTGTATGTTTATAATTTTGGATGTCATGAATTCAATAAAAATATAAGCCACATGTTTGTTTGGCCAGAAACTGAAGGAGCTCGTGGGTTTCAAGAAATTTCATCTTGTCTAATAAAGTACATAAAGACTTACGCTGCAAACTTCGAAAAAATAATAACATATTCGGATTCGTGTACCGGGCAAAACAGAAATATTAGAACTGTGTTAAGTTTATTGAAACTTGTTCAAAGCACGGAAATCAAAGCTGAATCAATTGACATGAAATTTTTGGAAGTGGACACAGCTATTTGCCCAATGACTCAGATTTTGCCATTATTGAGTCATGTGCGAAAAAAAATCAAAACATTTTTTCACCAGATGATTGGTACCATATAATCAAAACATGTAAAAAGAAAGCGCCATTTCATCTACTCCAAATGACTCACCAAGATTTTTTGTCAACAAAACCTTTAGAACAGTCTATCATTAACAGAAAAGTAACCGTCACAGGACTTCCAGTAAATTGGCTTAAAATACGCTGGATAAAGTTAGAAAGGTTCAAACCCTATCTCATACAATTCAAATGTGACTATAATGAAGATACAGAATTTCAAGCCATTAATATAAGAAAATCTTTAGTGGGTAGACCTTAAAGTTTAAAAAATATAGATCAGCCTTTATTATACCCTAAAGGTAGAACTGTGACAAGGGAAAAATGGAGAGACATGATGGACCTGCTAAAATTCATTCCTCCTGTTAAACACGATTACTATAAGAACTTGTCAAAAAATCGAAATGGCGAATCCTCGCATACAGCTGATGAACAAGACATTATTTATAATATTGCTGAATCATCCCAAAGAATAATGCCGCTAACATAAAACTGCTATGAATTAATTACAAAAATTATATTATAACAGAACTGCCAACATTCATTTTTATGGAAAAGCTATGATAAAAATGTATAATAACTAACGCTTTCTGTAATAAAAAACTTAAAACTGTAAAGACTAAATTTAACTTTATTACTTTTTTCAGTTGCCAAATCGATTAACTCCACCAGTCACGTAAAAACTGTAACATTACTGACGATTGTTTGTTGGCTATTCTTTCTTATTAATTTTATATACCGTTAGATGAAAGCTATATCTGCAATTATGCATTCTACATTATATATTTGAATTCATATTATCAGAGGAATTTTAAAAAACAATATACATTACATCATCGCGTTTCTCAACTTTTCGTTTTATGGAGTTAATCGATGTGTGCACTGAGCGGCTCATATATAAGAGTCTTTGAATAACTTCTATTATGTGTAATGGGATAGAAACATTGAGAAAAGCTGCATGGTATTATTGAGTGTTATATAATTGATTCTTCTCTCTAATAAACATGTAGTTACATCCATAACAATTTTCAGAGCCCAGAATAATCGATGTAAAAAGGTAAAAAAAGCTCTTGAATTTATGTGTAGTAAAGTTTTGTATTAGAGATTAGAATCAGTCAGAATTTAAAAAATCAAAAAATTTCAAGTATTGCTGTGGAGTAAGTCTATCTACCTGAATATACAAAATGAGTTTATTTGTCGGAAAGTTATATCATCCTACACCAGTGGACCGATCATTGTTAAATTTTAGCAGCGAGCGTACCGGTGGAAAAATAGACATTTTATATCCTGTAACTTGAAAATTATAGTAGTTAAACCTTGAAATTTTGTACGAGTAACTAACTCCCTTATCAAATCGCATAGGTTATTTAATAAGTGATTGGATCGGAACAGTACAAAAGTTATTATCGTTAACCTAGCCAATTGTAATAGCTTGAAATTTTATAAAATTAAGTCTCATATCATATCGGGGTTATTTCTGCACATGAAATTTCTCTTAAAAATTTGGATGTTGGTGTAGTTCACAGAAAAATTTTTTCCACCTATTAAATGTTTAATTCTCTCGATTATAAATTTAATTGAAAAATAAATACACAAAATTCTAATTAAATAATTAAACAAAGTAATTTTCTAATTAAATAAATGATTGATACAATTAAACGTTTAATGAAATCTGAACACAAAAAAATTTTTAATAGGTGGTAAAATTTTTCCTTTGATAACAATCGATATGAAATATAAAACACCTATTTTTGGTATTTTTGCCTGTCTGTCTGTTTATGTTTGCATCACGAAACAAAAGCTGGATCGATTTGAATAAAATTGTGAGGAGATCCCTTAGAACCTTGGTTCAAAAAACAGCACATTATATTTTTTTAAATGCAAAAGATTTAACACTGTCTACAAAACTCTGAAATAAAAAGTTAAAACATATTTTTATAAATTTGAATTTAAAGAAAATTAGAAATGACACGCAAGCGAAGTCGTTTGCACTGCTAGTGCATTATAAAACAAAAAACTGGCTGGATTGAAAGAGTGGTCATGATATCATCTACACAAAGTGCGCCTAAAAAATCCAACGTTAAGGTCCTTGAAATGTAGTACAAGTAACTCCCTTATTTAGTACGGGCATTGGGATAGTGAGTGGCAGGTACACCCATAAAATTACCCATAAATACTGGCGCAGCGAAACGCTGTCAGCTGCCAAATCGATATTATCAACTTAAGGATGTGAACGAATTTAAAAATAAGACTCCCATTATTTGTATATAACCGAATTTAAGCGATGCAATTTGTTCATGAAATACTTTTCACTATAGAATTTTTAATGCTATCAACTTCCAATTTTGTTGGCATTTCTGTTCAATTCGAAATTAGTTTTTTTATTTGTGGAAAATTCTGCTTAACAAGTATTAAAAATCCTATGAAAGCTTCTGTCGGGCAATTTTACTTACCCTTCATTTCGGATTTAACTAAACGCTTGAAAAATTGCTAATTTTTACATCACTTGTAAAAGTGAGAACATACGATTGATCAGCGGTTATAAAGTGTTTAATTGACTTAAAGTTATTTTCACAAACTTTGCTTTATTAAACAAAAAACGATAAATGTAATTTTTTAACAAATTTTTATAGGTAATGTTGTTTTGTTTAAACTTTGACTTTTAACTTTTACCTTTTTTTTTTATTTTATCATTCGAATTCAGACATGTTTTTGGAAAAAAATCTTCAGTTTATATAAAAATTTGTGAGAAATTTTTATTGCTGCAGTATCTTAACTTATTTTAATTTTAAATTTAAATTTTTTGGTATCAAAAAATATTTAAATTAACAATTAACAAATTACACACGGAATGACAAATTCAGATATACCCTTTTTCCACCTGTGGTGAAGATTATGAAAGCTTTGAAATGTAAGTATTTCATACTCATGTATGTCGTACTATTTTTACGAAAACTTGGAAGAAATATTTTAAATAAACTTTTTGAAGGAATTAATTTTATTTTTAACGCTATAAAATTTTTTCTTATCAATCTTTTGTAATAAAATTTTGCAGTTTTATAGAAGTTTATACAGTAAAAGCAACAACAAATGTTTAAGACGAGTTACAAAAAGAATGACAAAGAAAAAAGCTTTAAGTTATGTGTGAACTTCGTCTCACCAAATTAACATTAAGATTAGTTGGTTAAATAGATGATGTTTACTATGTACATAATATAAGGTAGATAGATGCAAAGAATGCTGATGAAGGATGTAGCGGTCCAGAAAATGCTGCATTTCATTCTGCTAGCATCTAATTTTTCTTGTTTTCTTTGAAAAATGTCCGCATACATTTGTAAATAATTTTTCTTTCTAAAAATGTTTAGAAAATTATTAAAAAGAACCAAAAAGCCGAAAATAAAGTAAAATTTCATTAATTTGTAAACAAATATGTTTAAAACAATATAACGATTGACTAGTTAAAGTCATAAAATTCTCATTAAACTTTTAAAATTTTCCAAAAATGGGATTTTTCAATTTTCTCTTTTGCTATATTTACTATTACACAATTACATATTGAAACATTTAAACTAATGGCGTTTTTTTTCTGAAAATAAATGTTACCCAAAACTCACACATTTTGTAGCCACAATAGAACAAAAACTGTTATTGCAATTTCCGTACTACGTTTTATATGTCAGTAATGTTTAATTAGCGTTTTAAAAATAAAGTAATATAACACTGGGTTAAGCAACAAAAGTAAACATCACTTAGAGCCAGTTCACATTAAGGGCATTTTAGCTGACTTCTTTATTGTTTTCTCTTTTGGAAAATCTCCGTAAGTCATCAAGCGTTTACATTATGACTCTTTTGTAGCAAGTGAGAGAATTTTATGATCTGTTATCAATCAATTTTTCAAGTGTTGCCATAAACTAAATTATTAATTTTTAAACAATTTTTGAACAACATAGAAAAAAAAAAAGCAAATTGGAAAGAGTAACAGGAATGAGAGAAAAAACTAAAAAGAGTCATGAATATTCATTTCGTGCTATTTTTGCTACCCCGTAAGCTTCTCTACACCTCTTGCCAACAAACTTCTATCAGAATAAGAACTTCTAAAAAAAGTGTAGCATACTTACCCTTACGTAACATTGAGGGTAAAATATGTAACATATTTTACATTTTCTCATGCAACATATTTTCAAAAGAACATAGTTTCAGTTTACACTCTCGAACTTTTTTTTTAGAAAAGAACACAAAGATGCAAAAAGTGTTGAACATATGCAACATTTTTGTCAGAAAAGAAAACGCCATTAGTCATTGTCTTTTAATTCCGTTTAATTTGGCTTAAAATTGATTTTTTCACAACATTTTTTGTGGATTTCGGAAGGCTATGTGTAGAGAATTAATAAAAAAGTTCAATTTATATGAATAATATATAATATTTTATATAAAAATAGCTTTCAAAGCATTATAAATATTTTATGTTCTTGATTACTTTAATCGTGCTAGATTCCTTCAAATATAAATATTTCATGATATTCTCACGAAATACTTTTTATTTAAAGCTAAAAATTGAAATGTATTATTACTACAGGGAAAGCATATCCATATGGCCATTTCACTACTGCTCAAATAGCTCATCAGTGGATTTTACCCAAATTTTGTATAGAAAACTTGAAAGTTTTATATCAAAAGCCAAATTGATTAAATGAGAACTCCATTGAATCAATAAGACAAAAAGACAATACAACTCAAAAATGTTTTATACAAAAACACAGCAAACATTCAGTAACTATTTTTATTTTTTCTCATGAAATATTTATTATTTAAAAACTACAATATGAGATATATTACTGTCGGGAAAGCATATCCGTATGGTCAAATTAATCAAACGAGAACTTCATTGAATCAATAAAGCAAAGCAACAACAAAAAACTCAAATATCTTTTATACAAAAACACAGTGTATGGAAAAATAAGAATTTGGTAACGATTTAAATATTTTTACATCGGAGGTGTGCTTCTTTAAAGCATCGGCTCTTTGAGCAAAATAATGTATTCTAAACTTAAGCTTGTCAAAACCTCTACTATAGCTATATGAAGTTTCAATACAATCGGACTAGCCGTTTAAAATTACAGCATTTTTTTTTCATTTTGTTCTAATACCCCACTGTGCGACTATTAAAATTACACTGTTCTGCACGAAAGTCCTCCTTTAAACCAAAATATGCTTTCTTACTTTTTTTAAATGTGCTGAACACAAATTTGAAGTCAGATTCTGTCTATCAGGCACAGTTTCTTGAGAAATTCTAGTTCTTTATCCAAAAATGTGAGTTTTTTTGTAAATTTGACGAATTTTTTTGGCATCAAAACATAGTGAAAAAAATTCAAAAGCCCGATTATTCTGAGCGCAATAAAGTATATTTGAACAAAAAAAAATTTGATGGGAATATTACCAGTGGTTGAAAAAATATGGCTAAAAGTTTTTTTCATGTATGTATAATTTTACAATTTCTTTTTATGGTGGTATCCTTTTCATTCAAATCCCTACCTGCCCCCTTTCACCCTCAGTTCCCCAACTCCCCCCCCCCCCCCTCCCACTCAGCTGCTCTCTTGTCACTAGTTTCGAGTAGTACTCTCGAGGCTTTCGACCCAAGTTTCTCCTCTTTTCTCTCAAAATCAGAGGGTGGCAGAATTTTTCTGAGTTCAGATTCGGACTCAGCACACCTTAAATCATGAGAAGCACGCAAAATTGTTCAAGGGAGGGGAGAAAAGTTTTTTTTTTTTTTGCAGAACAGTGTTATTAGCCTTAATTTTCTACGCTCGATAATATCAAATTATCTATGTAACTGTTAGATTAAAGCAGCTTAAATAATTAGTGATAATTATTAAAAACATTTGTTTAGGTTAACGTTTAGTACAAAACTCGAATAATTTGTAAAATTAAAGGAATCTCCTCTTAACTTAAAGAAATTATCTGAATCTTAAATATGAATTTAATTTGATAAATTTCAGTCCACAAAAAACTTCAATTTAGCTTTTTTTTTTTGGTTACAACAACAGTTTCGTATGTGAAATTTCTTTTTAGCGAAAAATAAAATAAAATTAAATTTCTATTTACATTTCGTTAAATTCTTCATCTAATTTGCTTTGTATTTTACTCCAAACGAATTTTTCTTTAAGCATTTATTAATTTAATTATTCACTTAAATCTAATTTTTAGTTCACTTAAACACATTAAATTTTTTTTTTAAAGACTCTTTATTGTTGAAACCACTCCCAAACTTATTCAGATATTCCCGGGGCGCTTCGCAACCCTAATGGGAATATTCGTACCACGACCACTCTTTCAATCGAGTCTGTTTTTATTTGATCATGCACCCTTATATAAAATTTAAATTTTCTATGTAAAATATAAATGCTTTTTGGTCAATTTATTCTCTAGCTATGCACATTAACAGCAGAATTACTTATACAAAGTTGCAAAACTTTACATGTTATAGTCTTCCAGGTACTCGACGATAATAATTCACTTTCAATAGAGGGTATCACGCCCAGTATTTCAATCTAGGCTGTGGAATTGCCACGCCTACGTGAAATATTAAAAAAATATCATATTTTACCAACAGTTTTTGGAACAGAAGGTACTTTTAGAAACGAGAACCAGCCCACATATACTGAACTAGCTGGCCTTGCCACCACGTGCGTACCTTTCCAGAAGTGACCATTAACGGTGGATAGTTATCAATACTCGTCCAAACTATTCGCGAATAGATCCATAACAATTAAAGAAGCTTTGAAAGATTCCAGGCAGCTATAGCTCTCCGACAAGCAAACACATTTTATTCTTTATATACGTATACATATTACAGATAGAACAAGATTTATATGTAGATACATAATGTTAAACGGCCTTAACTTTAAGTTATTTTTAACATTACTGTGAAAAGATTTTTCGGCTTTATATTTCCTGGATATTTATCAAGCTAATAAGCGAAAGAATAAAAAAGAAAAATGCATAAAATATTCAGTATACTACCGAAATATAGTAAGTGACATGTCATAGTGTCGAAGGACATAAAGTCTATTGTCAAAGTGTCACTTATAGAAATGTCATAATGTACACACTAAAAACAGCAATTGCATTTTTTAACAAAGATTTCCTGCATAGCCGGCCTTTGGCCGGGCACATGGATTTTCTCCTCTATGGAATAACCAACAGCGCACAGGGGTATATTGCCAATCTAGCCGGATATTACTTTTTTTAGTTTATATTAGCTTTAAAACCTTACTTAGTCCACCTTGGCACCTTACTTAGAAACTTGGCAGGAAAATCTGCTAAAGCTATAAAATAACAAAAATCGGAACAAGGAGAAAAAAGTTCCCCTAAGAAGAACTCACTCTACCTCTGAAAAATTATTTTTTTTTAATTTTCTAGATATTTTGTTTAGCAATTACAACTTTTAATGACAAGGCATGTTTACAAACTTAAAGTTGGACTCAAGATATTCTAAAATACTATTTTTCCCCGCCCCTTTTTGTGTGCGGTGAAATAAAATATTATTAAAAAGATAATGTAATTATTAAATGAAATGGAAAACACACGCCTCACAACCATAGAAATTAATTTATATGGGCAGGGGGATGTATCTCTCCAATCCCAACCCCAAAAACGACCCTGTAAAAAAAATTTTTTTTAATTTTTTTTCCAATTTTCTTAAAATATTTATTATTAATCTTAACAATGCCTTACCAATCCCTGACCCCCAAAAATATTATTAAAACAATATTTTTGTAATTTGTTACTTTATAGTATTTTATTTATCTGAAAATAATTAATTTATTCATAATATCACTCATTTAGTATTGTAACGGTATTTTTTAATTTAAAATTGTTAAAATTAATTTATTTAAAAGAACTTCTTCTTTGCACTAAGATGATAATGAGTGTAGTGGTCCTTCTTCGGCTAATTCTTTAAAAAACTCTTTCGAATCTGAATCCTCTTCAGCGTTAAGTACAGATGTAAGCATGAAAAAAAGGTAATATCTTTTCTTTGGTGTGGGTCTTATACTAGTAACTACTAGTACTAGTGGGTTAGGGGCAAAAACGCACAACGTTTTTTCTGTATTATAAAAATAGAAATCATAAGTTTTATAGTGATATATAACATTTCTACGACCGCGAAGAAGTGCACTTTTTCACTTTTTTTTTACAAAAAATTAAAAAAAAAATATTTTTTTTTTTAATGTCGAAGGAAATTTTTAATCATAAAACTTTAAAACAAAAATTTCTAAAAATTAACTTAAGTAGCTGCAAATATAGCCTTTCACAGAAAAAAAAATTAATACAAAATCTTTATTTTTTTAGCCACAAAGACATATACTGCAAACCTCTCAAAATCGGTTGAAGCCAATAAAAACGTATGTAATTTACTTGACTTTTTTTTCTGATTTTAGCAATCTCCTAAAACCGCAAATCTCAAGCAAAAGACTTAAAAATGGACTATAAAAAACCTTATTTTTTTATCTATTCAGCTGCGTACTTAAATTTTGAAATTTCTCAAAATTAAATTTTGGCCTAATATTCGGTTAGATTGGCAAATACCCGTGTGTGCAGCGGCTGCGCTATCCAAAGATTTTCTTTAAGCCAGTTTATAAAAACCTTTTTTACATGGAATTTCATCAAATATACCTATAATATCCATGGACGTTATATCTCTACATTGATGGACGTTATGTCCTTGGATGTTATAACATGTCACCATACTGTACATTTGTATTACTTATAATTATATACTGTAATAATGCTTCCTTTTTTTATTTGCTTTTTTGGTTGGTTGAATTCCCAAATGTTTATTTAGCATTAGCACATAACAAACTTTTGTTACATTTTAAACATACGGCATCAAGAGTATTGAGTTTGAAAGCTAAATTTTTTTAATCCCTGGGGTCCTAAAGTCAAACAGAGTTGCTGATACATGCTAATATGTATAGATTTAAAATCGTTAGTAAAGGAAATTGTAAAGGATTGAATATAAGCTTAACACTTAGAATTGAATTGATATAAAAGAAATAAGATTCGGCCTAGCAATGCCTTGAAAAATACGAATGTAAAGATTTTGTGTGGCATTCAGGACAGGGCTGTTAATCTTTTGTTTATAAATGATCTTTTTTTAACAAATAAATTAACTAGGCTTAAGTTCAATTTTAATTTGTTTTATAAATTTTGATTAAAAAAGAAAAAAATATCTAACTTTTGCTGTTTTCTTTGGAAAACGTCCGCATTCATTTGTAAATAATTTTTCTTGTTTAAATATTTTTAGAAATTAAAAAAAAACGAACTCAAAACGAAGTAAATTTAATACAATATTTTTTTTTCATTTTTGGCTAAAAAGGTTTTGTTGTTTTTTTTACAAAATTTACTTTGGAATTATTAATAATTTTTTGCGAATTTTAGATTTTTGATGAAGTTTATTTGTTTAATTTTTCATTGTAACAAAAAAAAAAAAATTTTAAAGAATATGAAATGTTTTGGTAAATTTAAACAATTTAGTGCAATTCCATGTTTTTTGCTTGTAACCTAAATTTTTTTTTTAATAAAATTAAATTTTTTGGTATATTTTCTATTTTTTTTTTGTTTTTTTTTTTTTTTTTTGTTTGGTAATACTTTGGTAAAAATGTGATATTGGGTAGATTTTGATTTACCCTATTTCTACTTGTCTCAAGCTCTGTTTCAAGCTTTGGTCGTGTAAATGTAACGTTGTGCAAGTGTTAACAACTTTTCCGGCAAAGCATCGCCAAGTTCCTTTCAGGACGCCAAAGAGTCGTTCAACAGGATTACAAGCCTTACATTAGGCCTCATTATAACGGAATTTAGAATTTCCTTCTAATTGGTTTGGTAGAGGAGTCATCAACCATGGTTGCAACGAGTATCCAGAATCTACTGCAGCTACTTATTTGTTTTTTTTTATAAATTGATAGTTTTAGTTTTTTATGTAAAAATCTATACATACCAATTAAAAACATACTGTGGTTTCCGTTTTTGAAACTTCGCTGCATGAATCTTCGAACTGTAGAAGTGCTCCATATGTAAGAATCGTGTCGTGCTCCTGAGTATTTAGCATTTACATTTAAAATTGGGATCACATATTTGCACAATAAAAATAAATAGTGATGGCACCACGGGTCACATGTGACCAGATCAGGGCTTTTTTGGCCCTTTATAAAACAGATTGTACCGCGAATTTTTTTTCCTTTCCTTTTCCTAATATTTATTTTTCATATAGTAGTAGTAATTTTGTTTTACTTATACTTTTGTGTCAGCTGCTGTTTGATTAGTCAGTGGCGAAGGTATAACACTGGTCACTGTCTGGTCACAAAAGCATCAGTTTTTACAAGGGTGTTAGGAATATAAAATAGACAATGGATTTGAGTCTTTGAAAGATTTAGAATAGACTTTTGTAATATAGGTGGGTTGAGAGCGAATTTTTTCTCTGTGTATGCACACAGTTGTCTCCATCGGCCTGATATTTTCGCCTTATGTGAGACCCAGGTATCTGAGGATGCTGATCCACAGGATTTTCATTTAGCAGGGTACTCTCTTCTACCCTTTTTTAGTCTACATCGGGGTCTTGCGTTGTACATTCGGAATGAAGTCGTGTACCAGTGCCAGCAATCACTAGGCACGAACGATCCTGAATTTAACTGTCTTTGGGTTAAATTCAAAGTCTGGTCACACTTCTTATATTTCGGGTTTTTATACAGAAGCCCAAACGCGGGAAGGGATAAAACTTTTTCTGGCTTCGATGCCCTTTCCGATTCCATATCGAGAAATCTAGGAAGTTGTCCGAACAGTGAAATTGTTGTTGCTGGTGACTCCAATGTTCACAACTCGTCTTGGATTCGCCATTCGAACCGTACAACTCCAGAGGGCCAATATGTTGAGCTATTCGCCGCGCACAACCACCTCGTGCAATTAATTAATGAACCAACACATATTTCGTGTGTTGAAGGGCAACAACACAATACTCTCGACCTCTGTCTTACCTCACACCCTGATAAGTATGAAGTAAGCATTCTTGCGCCTCTCGGTAACTCGGATCACTGCACCATATCCGCCTCCTTTTCGGTCGCTGAACTTCACAACGTTTCGAAAATAGCCACGAAACGTTTAAAATATATATACGAAAAGGCTCGTTGGGCTGAGCTTAACGATTTTTTCCGGCATTTTAATTGGAAACTCTGTTTTCTGGACAGTAGAGTCGATGCCATGGCGGAGATGATTGTGAACATTATTTTGCTTGGAAGGAAAACCTTCATTCCATCTAAGCAAATCCGCATTAAGCCAAGAAAAAATTCTTGGTTTAATCAGACGTGCAAAAACGCAGTCAGATCCAGAGAGGAAGCATTTAGTGCATGGCGGTGTAATAAAAACGCAAGTACTGATTCGCTACGCAAAAAGTCGAGATCTTCATGTGCCAAGGTACTTAGGCGCGAAAAAGCTCTATACGAGCAGCGCCTTCGTGCTAAAGTTCTTGCTCAGGGTAGCAAGAGCTTTTGGTCATTCGTTAAAAGAGTGAAGGATAATGCTAGTTCCTCAATTCCGCCTCTTTTAAGGGATGATCAAATATTTAACGACCCGGTTGATAAAGCAAACCTCTTGGCTAAAATCTTTGCAAGTAATTCTTACTTGCCAGTAAGCAATCAACCACTGCCCGCACCGGAAAGAGTATCAGTAACTATTCCGGATATATTCTTTCGAGCACGTGCAGTTAAAAGGGTTTTAGCAGATCTCAACATAAACAAGTCCCCTGGTCCGGATGGAATTCCAGCACTGGTCTTGAAGCAGTGCTCTTCGACGTTATCGCGTCCATTAGCAAAACTTTTCAACATTTTATACCATGTTGGCGAGTTTCCATCATGTTGGAAGATTGCTAATGTAACACCGATCCCCAAAAAGGGAGAGGCTAGCAACCATGAAAATTACCGCCCAATCGCAATTTGCTCTGCACTCTCCAAAGTTATGGAGAGTATGCTCAATTTTCATCTTGTGAGGTATCTGGAGTCCAACAGCTTACTTAGTGACCGGCAGTACGGCTTCCGTAGGGGACACTCTACGGGTGACTTACTGGCCTTCCTTTCGGAAAAGTGGTGTCAATCCATTCACCATTTCGGCGAAAGTAAGGTGGTGGCTCTAGATATTTCTAAGGCGTTTGATAGAGTGTGGCATGGTGCGCTCATATCAAAACTTATTGCTTTTGGTGTCGGTAATAGTTTCTCTCGACTTATATCGAGCTTTCTCAGGGATCGCACTATACGAGTTGTTATAGATGGGTCGCATCAAACGAGTTCAAGGTAAATTCAGGGGTACCGCAAGGTTTCGTTCTTTCCCCTACCCTATTTCTTATTTTTCTTAATGACCATGTACGTCAGACTTCCAACCCTATCTATTCTTTCGCAGATGACAGTAGCATATGCCATTCATTTTCTTTTCGCAATAGACCAAGTCTTCGGGAAATTGGGGCTGTGCGAAAGCACATGGATGATACCCTTAATCGCGACCTTTTGGTAATCTCCGAATGGGGCCTTGCGAATAGGGTTCAATTTAACGCTCATAAAACCCAGTGCTGTGTGCTTTCGCACAGGCGTACGGCTGAATATGCTACCTCATCTGTAATTATGGGTGATATATATATTAAGGAATCAGAAGCTCTCGATGTTCTTGGCATGAAAATTCAATGTGATGTTCGTTGGAACCAGCATATTTTTCATGTCGCAAAAGAAGCATTCAAGTGCCTAGGTTTTTTGAAACGGTGTAAGAAATACTTCACTCCATCTGACCTCCTTACTATCTATGTCACCTTTATCAGACCGAAAATGGAATACAACTCTCATGTGTGGGCCGGTGCTTCAAAGTCTATTTTGGAGTTACTCGACCGCGTGCAGGAGAGAGCGAAGAAGCTCATCGGTGACAGTAGGGTATCCAGCTCTATTGACTCACTGGAGCATCGACGTAATGTGGGGTGTGTTTCACTGTTTTATCGTTACTACAACGGAAATTGCTCTTATGAAATCAGGGAACTTGTTCCTGAAAACCGTAATTTCGTACGCACAATGCGCTCTGCGTCAGCAGCGCATTCCTTTGTGGTCGATTGGCCAGTGAATCGTACTACGCATTACAGAGAGAATTCGTTTTTTAGCCGAACAGTTCGTATGTGGAATAAACTCCCCGCAGAGGTCTTTCCTGCCATTTTCAATGTGCGAAGATTCAAATCAAATGTCCACAAGCACTACTCCCTTTATCCCCCTTCCCACAACCTAATTTCCTAGTTCTGGTACAATGCATTGCATAAGTAGGGGTCATCCCCTGAGTGCTGGTCCTAATTAAAAAAAAAAACAAATTAAACCACATCAAAAATGCTGCTGTTAATAAACCACAATTTGTTTTGCTAAAAATAACTGCTGACTGAAGCAGCTTACTTTAAACGCCAGTAGATATCGTTTAAAATATTACTGAATAGCAAAATGGTTAATTTTGTGGTTAACATTTTTAAACGAAACAATTGTCTTTTACTATATTAATTTTTTTCTTAAATTTCGGTTTTCAATAATATTAAGCATAAGGTAATACTAATATGACAAAATACTCAACATTGGATAAATGTGAGAAAAATAGAGGCGGTCATCTTTTTTGATCTTACCTTCATCCTTTCTGAACCGATTCTGTTGAATATTAAAAGCAATCATCTCGAAAATATGTCTAACATATCTGATACATTAACGATTCTATAATTTCTCTGGAGGATTCATAAACCTTTTTCCAACGCCGGGTCGGGAATTAATATTGTAGATATTACAAAAATATGACAAAGTATTTATATATGTCCACGTTTAATGCAAGTTAGAATAAAAAAACAAATGAACTCTATATTTATAAGCTATCTGAATGTTAACTTATTTAATTGTTTAAACATAAAAAGTAAAGAATAATTTATCGCTTAAAATTTTAATATCATCTTTATACTACAAAAGATGCTTAAAGAAGTTTTTATAATAAATAAACTGTAATAAAAACAATTTTAGTTGAAAAGAAATTTATAGCAATTTTGTTGTCCTTGATCCCAAAAGAAAACACTTTATCTTTGTTTGCCTTTTTATTTTATTTTTTTGGTTGCTGTGGAATGTGTCAACAACAAACTTTAATATTTGCTCCAACATGGCATGTAAAATTGCGAAACCAGCCACAGGCGTTTAGTCAATAGACCTTCTTGTTTCTTGCTTTTAACGTTTTATTTAGAGTTTGTGAATGTCTTTAGTATAAAAGTTACTTAATTTTAATTTTGTAAGTATAAAGTGTGGCATTAAGGTAAATGTATTGATAAGTCGTCGAAAATAAAGCCTTTACGCTTCTAAAGTAAATATTCGAGCTTCATAATTAGGAAAAAAGAAAAAAGTTTTTATTGACTGCCATATTCATAAAAAGTTAAATAAGTTGTAAATGTATTTTATAACAAAACTTACATACAAATTTGACCTAAAATACATTTATTAATTTGTAATATTTTATGAATACGGCAGTAAAGCTTTATTTTATGAATGGCCAACCGGATTGCAATTAGCATAGCGGCAGGTAAATTTAAATTTTCCAAAAATTTTTAAAGCGACTTTAAAAGGTTTTATTTGATAATATGAAATCTATTTCGATGTAAGGTTTAACTTTACTGAATTAGTTTCTTTCCTAATTCAATCTACAAGTCTGGTCAAAGTACAGATGGTTATTTCATGCAATTCATATGTTCGAGCAAAGAAATTTAGACAATGGTGTGCTATAATTTAGTAACAATAAGAAAATCTCCTAATAAGATAACAATTTGAATTAAAAGTTTTTTACGCATCCGCCTTTATTTCTCGAGTTCTTTCCTAGATAACGCAATTTTTGTGTTGGTGAATTTCCAATGTGAATGCTATTGAAGATTACAGTGAACCAGAAGTGCATTTCATTTTGTTGGGGTCTAGCTCCTACTGTTCTCTTTATAATTATTCACAAATTATAACGAACTTAAGATTTACTGAAAATAACAATTCATATGGTTACATAGTTCAAATAAAAAATAATTTAAACAAGAAAGAGTGCAATATTAGTCTATGTCGAATCCTATATACACTTCACCAAAATAATTGTGCAAGTATTTTCTTTATATTTTTTTATTTGCCGGAATATCTACACATCGCTCCTTTATTGCAACATAGTCATATCTCAAAAAAAAATCTTGAACTTGGGAAAATGCGATTTAAGTTTTCAAGACATAAGTCCTATGATCTAATTGCCGCAATTGTAATTGCTACACAGAGAAAAGAGATTCGTTGCGACAACCGAATTTGTTTCCAATCGAATTTGGGCGGTTGTGAGTATTATTTGGTATTCGGTTATGATAACTGAATAAATATGGTACTCACAACTTTTTCAAAAATTCATTCGACACTCGATATTAAATATTATTGTGTGGTGAATAAAACAACTTCAACAACTTTCATATGTACTTTTATTTAAAAAAAATAAGTTACAGAAATAATTTAACGTTAAATTTCATGATTCAAACCAGACGAATCAACAACGCCACTCTATGTTCTCCCGATTTATGTCTTTCCACCTACTTTCTTTCATTTGACATTCTATTTGCTAGTACCGAAATTCTTGTCGCTATGAAGTAAATAAAATATTTTATTTTTATTTGCAAATTTCTTATTAAGACAATTTAAAACTTACCTTTGAAGGATCTTGCGGAACTTTGCACTATTTTTTTTAAATCTTTATATTTTTTAAACCTAAATATCACTTACATTTTATATTATAATTATTTTTTTTTAAATATGTCAAAAACTTTTTTGAAGAAGTAAAGCAAACGATTTATATAATTCTGACTACCAAAATTCTGTTTTCAGTAGTAATGTGCTGAATTAGTTTGGTTGCCTCTCTCAATTAATAGAATTAATTTGAGTAAAGCCATAAATCAGTAAGGTGAACTTTCTAAACAGTTGTTGCAGCTAACCTTCAGTAATAAATATTATTTTTTAGTTTTTAATATAAAAAGTATGTCATTATTATATTTTATTAATAACAAGAAATAAATTGTGATAGTATTAGTTAAATTTTGAATATATCAACCGAATATTTACAAATCATTTTTTTGTGTGTATAACTTCGTTTCAGCTTTGAATATAAAACTGATTTTTTTTCAACATGTACAGAAGGTCTAAAAGAGCAGTTTTGCTTAAGTAAGTACAAATTTTTAATTTTTTGAGATATGACTATGTTGCAATAAAGGAGCGATATATCTTTAATATGATTAAAATATTTGAGGTAAACATGAGTTGTTTATTTGTCAGCTTGAGGTCTGCTCTACACACTTCTTTATTAAAGAATCAATCTATTTAAACATAAGTGCGTAAGACAAGGCTCTTAGTAAGCCGAACTTTCGCTGGAATGAATTTTCTGATATTTGGTTTTAAACTTCACTAAATCATAATACAAACAGGTTAGAGTTCTATATTCGAATCTTATATACTCTACACCCTATACACAGAGAAAAGAGATTCGTTACGACAACCGAATTTGTTTCCAATCGAATTTAGGCGGTTGTGAGTATTATTCGGAATTCGGTTATGATGACTGAATAAATATGGTACTCACAACTTTTACAAAAATTCATTCGACAGTCGGTATTAAATATTATATTGTGTGGTAAATAAAACAATTTTAATAATTTTCATATGTGCTTTTATTTAAAAAAATAAGTTACAGAAATAATATATCGTAAAATTCGAGCCATACGATTCTCCAACGCCACTCTATATTCTCCCGATTTTTTTCTTTCCACCTACTTTCTTTCGTTTTACATTCTACTTGCAAATACCAAAATTCTTGTCGCTATGAAGTAAATAAAACATTTTATTTTTATTTGCAAATGTCTTTTTAGGACAATTTAAATCTTACCTTTCAAGGATCTTGCGGAACTTTGAGTTGCTTTCTTTAAATCTGTATATTTTTTAAACCTATATATCACTTACATTTTTTATTATATATTTTTTTTATTATAATTATTTTTTTTTTATTATGTCAAAAACTTTTTTGAAGAAGTAAAGCAATTTATATAATTCTGACTACCAAAATTCTGTTTTCAGTAGTAATGTGCTAAATTAGTTTAGTTGACCCTCTCAATTAATAGAATTAATTTGAGTAAAGCCATAAATCAGTAAGGTGAACTTTCTAAACAGTTGTTGCAGCTAACCTTTAGTAATAAATATTATTTTTTAGTTTTTAATATAAAAAGTATGTCATTATTATATTTTATTAATAACAAGAAATAAATTGTGATAGTAGTAGTTAAATTTTGAATATATCAACCGAATATTTACAAATCATTTTTTTGTGTGTATGTAAATCGAGTTAGTTGAAGTAACTCCAATTAAAAAAAAAACAAATAATGGGTTAACATTTTTAAAATATGTTGGTATTTCCTTAAAGATCTCTTTAAAAGCTTATAAATGATATTCATATTGATATCTTAAAAAATATGCACAATCGTTCTAATCTATGAAAATTTCAGAGGCCTATAACTCGGAAGATATGGGCGAGTGCCAATTTATTCACTTGATGTTTTTTCTTATTTTTAAATTTCTCTATCAACCCATAAATTGGGTATTTTTTTTTTTTTTTTGGTTTTTTTTAGTTACTTTACTAAACTAGTTTTATTGCAAATGATATGGAAAAATTATAGGCTGGCGTGGTGTTTTGCCTGCTGCCTCGAAGGTCATGGACCGATCTGGCTGAGTTTCAATAGCACTTTTCAAAAATTATTCTGATCGATTGGCGTATTTAAATTTTCTCTAGTTCATCTAGTGCCTTGGCAAAGTTGATTTCAACTCGAACACAGACGGACAGACAAAAATCGCTCAATCGACTTCGCTATGCCTAAGAACTTAGAATATATGTATATACCTTAAGAGATCAAAAATTGATATAGTAAAAACTACAAACGTAATGACAAACTTAGATATATCGTGTCCATCTGTGGTGAAAAGCTTACAAATCAGATAGCTTACATGTTTACATTTTAACAGAATTGATATAAATAATTACTCAAGTCGCAACCTATTGTAAACTGTAAGTTGTTTAAATAAATACTCTTACCAGCCTGACGTGACAAGTCGACGACTTAGTACGTTTACAATAGGTTGTGATTTGAACAAATACAACTTTTATAGAAATTTTTTATTTTGTAACTATTTATTCACAAAAAATTTACATTCAAAATATTGTAAAAATAATACAAGGAACGCAGGTATTTGTTTATATTGTCAAATTTATTATGGGAATATTTTTTGCTAATTTCTTTTAAATATTTATTATAATTTTCTTTTCGACCACTATAAAGTTCCTCAATTTAAAGTTGTCCAGAGTAAATTACTAATTAAAATTTAAAAATTTCCTGCAAAGTTGATTTCACGAAAAAAAAACAAAAACTAATATGTCAATCGATCAGACATAGTGTCAAAAGAGGTGCTACTGGAAATCAGCATGATCGGTCCATTTTCTTCGAGGCAGCAGACAATTGGAATAACGAAGTTACTCCAATCAAAAAAGTAAATACACGATAGGGAATCGGAAAATAAGAAAAAAAAAAAACATTAAGTGGAAAAATTGCCGCTAGCCCATCTGAAATATTCAAATTTTTCAAAATATTGATATGGGTATCATTTCAAAGCTTTTGAAAAGAGATCTTTATGGAAATACTAAATTTTCTTTTAAAATGTTTAGCTCAATAAAAGCCCATGGCATTTTTATGTACAATAATATGTATGCAGCACCAAATTTTTTTTTATTTTTTAATTTTCTATAGTCCCAATATTTGCTTTTTTGATTAGAGTTACTGCACGCAGAAAAAAACATGGTTGTGATATGGTCACAATAACCATATTATGTTCTTTGTAATAATGTATAGTTGCGGAGAACCAAATATAGTTGTTTTCACCAAAAGTTTAGTCACACATAACAATTTTTGTTAACATGAAAATTTATTATTTGGAATCTTTTTGATTTTAATTCACTTTAAACGTGCTTGATTCCTTCCAATATAAATATTTCATGATATTCTCATATATTATTTTTTATTTAAAACTAAAAACTAAACTGTATTGCTGCGGGAAAAGCAAATCCATATGGCCATTTCACTACTGCTCATATAGCTCATCAGTGGATTTTACCCAAATTTTGTGTAGAAAATCTGAAAGTCTTATATCAAAGGCCAAATTTATTAAATGAGAGCTCCATTGAAGACAAAAAATACATTTCTGTTTGTAGTTTTAAATGAAAAATATTTCATGAGAATATGCTGAAATATTTATACTTGAACATAATTATGTTTATACTTTAGAATGTTATTGTTTTGCTAGACAACAGTATGATTGCAAATGTAACAATACTATGTTTTATTAGCAACCATATAATACAACCATAATATGTTGCTCTTAGAATATGGTTACCTTAACCATGTTTTTTCTTTGCGTGTGCAAGAGATTTGCAGTAACGGTGAAGGGTATATAAGATTCGGCATATCCGAAAATAACACTCTTACTTGTTGTTGCTAATTTTTTCATATTGTTATGCAAAGACTCGAAATGGCCTTTTAACACTTCTCTTTATATTAATCTTTTTAGAATACGAAGCATTCCAAATCGCCATAAGATTATTAATAACGAAAAACTTTTGGTGTACCATCTTTGTTTCGACTAATTTAAAGAAATTTTCTCAAAGATTTTTTAGAATTAGAAATATACACTTGTATTCAATATAACATCAACAGTTAGGCAAAGGACAATTAGCCATTATAAAAAGTAAAACTCATTTTTTATCTGCCCACGAACACATAATTAAAAATGTTGACAGTACTGTCTGGCACAAGCTTCTAGCCGTATTAGTGCCACAATTTCTAACTTATATTAAAATAGTCGTTGTTATTGGGTGGATAAGTGTACTTTTCTTAATATTAAAATAAATATTTAACTAGTTTTTATACTCACGAAATTGTGTAATGTTCTCCTGTGTGTAAAATTGATGTAATATAACACAGGTGTGTGATTGTTCATATTCAAAGCTTAGATATTTACTCTCATCGTACTCACCGCAACGACATACAGTGGCTCACAATCAAAGTGAGCCAGGCTTATTTTCAAATAAATTTATTGATATCTTATGTTTCTTTTTATTCGATTGAAAAAGTATTACATATTTTTATAACTTGAATACAAAGCTTCAAAAACATATTATTTTTTGTATAATATTTGCTTAGTGGAAAAAAATAACAAAAATTGAAATATACTGCACATATATATCTCACAGTGAAAGTAAGCCACTTTAATTTAATACAAATTAAATTTGAAATTTGTTGTAATCACAGCTTGTAGACGTCTAGGCATCGATTCCAATAAATTATAGGTACATATATGTATATGTTTTAGAATACTGTGATCAAGAAGGGCACATAAATTTTCTGTCTTTTAAAGTCCGGTAGCTGTGGTGGAACTTCAAGGACATGTGGGCAATATAAAGTAACCATTCTCGCGCAACATACGATTTATGTTTGGGAACGCTGTCCTGGTAAAAGTAGAAGTCGTCTTTGATCCCCAGTTTCTCAACACTCGGCTTAACATTATGCTTTAAAATTTCTACATAAACAAATTTATTCATAATACCCGAAATGTGTTGCAGATTTCCCGTACCACTGCCTGCCATGCACCACCAAACCATAACAAATCCACCACCATGCTTCAAACTTGGAATTAGATTTTTTGGTTAGAGTTGGGAGTTCGCCATACCATCTGCTCGGAGCAAAACAAGTAGATTTAACTTTTATCTGTAAATATAACTTTCCCAAGCGTTCTTATTAGCAATTCGTTCTATTATAATCGTGTTTTTTAAGAACTCTTCTTACTGTTTCGGGGTTTACGTGCATATCCAGCTAAATTTTTACCACTTTATTTCGTTTTGAAGCACTGAGTTAAGGGTTTTTTTTATTTCTCACTATAAACGCCTCATTTTCTGAAGATAACTTTTCACAAGTTGCTGTTTCACGGCTCTAATTAACAAATTTAGTAAGATCTATTTGAGATTTACCTTCCTTCAAAAGTTCGACCACACGTCCTCTAAATTTTATGTTGTTGTTGTCTTTAAAAAAATATTTAATGTTACTTTACCAAAAACAAAATCAAGGGGCTCACTTTGCGTATGATCCGCGCTTACAAGCATATTTTTGTTTAATGTTCTTTTTTAGCTTTAATGGTGAAGAATGACAAAAATATATTAATTTACAACATATGCAAAGTGTAATAGTGCATTCATGACTTATTTAATTTCATATTTATTACTTTATTTTTCTTAGTTCTGTAAGCGTTATGTATATCGTAAATTCTTACATGCACCAAAATGAGAAACTGTGGCATCCCTTTTGCATATATTTACAAGGATTAAATAAAAACACAACATATCCAAATAAATGCTTTTAATGAGTTGAATTTCTTTGCTCTATATTTCTTTAAACAAATTTGTCAAACATCTATTCAAATACGTTTTGTTTTTATTTAGGTTTATTCTTCTAGATGAAAGTTACTTCCCCGTCACTTCTTTAGATTAGAAACGCAAGCCATATTGCAATCCACGTCAATGAACCACTGAATCAATAGAGCTGGACCCTACTGTCACCGATGAATTTCCTCGCTTTCTTCAGCACGTGATCAAGTAACTTCAAAACAGAGGGTCTGTAGAGGTTACCTGCAGGGTCTCGAGGACATCGTGGCCTCAGTACGATAGTGGGAGATCCGCAAATCTACTGAGGTTTCCTGGGGGGCAGCTGGGCACACTGGTGGCTGTGCTGACAGGGCTGTGTCCTAGCACCCATGCTAGGAGACTGAATCGTCCGCATCATGACTACTGTAGAAGTTGTCACGATGAGGAAAGGAAAAAACGGTGGAGTATCTGCTCTGCCACTGCCCAGCTCTTTCTGGGAATAGGGTGGCCATTTTCGGCAGTTCGAGACAGCATGGTCTTGAAGACTTAGTAGTTTGCGATGTTGCTAGGATAAACCTGTTTATCCGGTCCTCTGGGTATTTTCGATTTGGATCTTTGATGGTGCCGTAAGGACCTGAATCTGATCCCTGCACATCCTGTTTCCAGGTAACACAACGGGACCTTTGGGACCCAAGTGAGTCGATCTCATTAGGCCGACGGACTGTGCAACCTAACCTAACTTCAAAACAGACCTTAAACCACCGACCTATACATGAGAGTTGAATTCCATTTTAGGTCAGATAGAGGTAGATTGGTAGCAAAAGAATAGATGAACGAAGAAGTATCTTTTGCACCGTTCCAGAAATCCTATACTTATTCTGTGACTTGTAAAACTATTACATCAAACAACGTAATGAATTTTCATGTCAAGAACATCGAAATTCTTTAAGATCTATATCATCCATAATTACAGGTGTAGTAGCACGCGGAGATTGCCAAAAGATCACGACTGAGAGTATCATTGACTTGGCGAATAGTTAGGGAAGAATAGATGGGGTTGGAAGTTTGACATAGAAAGGCGTTAAGAAAAATACGAAATAGGGTGGGAGAAAGGATAGAATTCAATAATTTAAGAATAATCAATTTCAACAATTTTTACATTACGCTCCGAAAAGGGTAAAATTGTACCCCTATTGTTGCTATCCGTCTGTCACAGAGGTTATAATATTATAAATTATGATGTTAAAAGATGATGTTATATTCTTAAAAATATTGCTTTTAACTGTTTTACAGTGTGTGTGAAGTTATGTCAAGTACATAATATAAAATTTTTAATTAAAGGGTAGACCAATAGTGACACAATTTCTACAATTTAAGAATAAGTATTTTTATGGCCGCTATCAGAAGAAGTAAAAACAATTAAAAATAAAAATGAAGTTTAAAGGGTGTTCTTACAGTGATGTAAATTCAACATATATAGCTTTGCTTTTGCAATCGTTGTAGGAAGATATTTTGAATTTATCGTATATAAATAGAACTTAGTGTAAACAATAAATTTAAAACTCAAAAGGTGTTTTCATAAAGACCACAACTTTGACAAATATGGTTTTATCTTTTAAACGATTATCAACAGACGCTTGAAATTAGCACAGTGTATGTACTGCTATGGTTACTTCAAGGACAAGTACCAACCAAACCTTATTTTCACGTATATGGACAGGTAATTAACACCACAATATTTTAAGACTGTAATTTTCAGGAACAATTCTCAAAAGCATAAAACTGAACGGTGGCTTAAATTTGGTACAGAACTTTTCGCGTATGAGTCCACGTAGCAATTGAGTGATTTTTTTCTCTTTAAATTTAACTTAAAACTACAGCAATAAATTAAGTTTCTGAAAAAATATTCATTATTTGAAACTGTTTTTTCAAAACTTAATTCTTCTAATATAGAAGAGGAATAACTTCACGATGCTGTTCTTTTATAAATATAATGAATTATTTTTTCGTTTTACATTTTAAGACTTTTCCAAAAAAAAAATGCAATTAATAAAATATCTGTGTGTGTGTCCTTCAATGAGTTTTCTATCAGGATTTACAAACAAGAAACATAATAAAACAACCTCTTTTCATGTTATGTTGCATTTGCACTCAATCACGTCTATTAGAGAGATGCAAATTTTTTTTGAAATTTTAAACAAGTTACACACAAAATGTTTTGTAGAGCACCACCCTAATCGCTTTTATTATTCTGTTCAAAATATTTTACAGCAAAAAAACTTTTCAAGAACAAATATACAAAATCTTTGTACAACAAAAAAAAAAACCTGAAAATATAAAAACTTTCACAGAATACTTCTTTAAATATTTGATACATAAATGTTCTATTTTTTTTCTTAAAAAAAGTAAACGCTGTTCACCAGAAAAGAAAAGACATTTTACTTCCGTTTTATTTTAGTTTCTTAAAAAGCAAAACTGTAAGACTTCCGAGAAGATAAAATATTTTTTTTAACAATTCTCTGCACTGTGTGTCTTTAAGTTTAACAAATAAACGAATAATACTATAAACAAGATAAAAGAAGTCGGAACTATTTCTGGTCTTAATTTGATGTTTGCATCAACACAGGTGAAACAATCTTTGGTTTTAGGTTACGTCAAATATAAAGAAAAAATTAAAAAAATCATTAAAAATATTGAATAAAAAAAACATTATTCTTGCGAAAAAAAACCTACTTCAAAACAGATTTCATCTGTCTGCCTATAACAGCTCAAGTGTATGGCCACATAAATTAGATTACATTAACTATTGGGGCACACTTATATCTCCAAACTTTATACTTTTTCAACTGTTCAATAGTTTGGCAATATACATTAAATTGTAGCAACTTGTAGGGTCAGTCTTTAATTTCCAAATTCAAATTATATACTTGCTGTTGTAAAAGATTTAGCAATCAGGTTCTGTGCAAATTTCAATCATCTGTCTGTAACGCTATAACAGTTTGCCCATATACATCCGATTATATCAACTATTTAATTTATAATATAACATTTTTATACTTCTTATTATACCAAAAAAAGTAGTGGACTTTCTGTCTAAAATAAGGGTATTTGTATACAACGGTTCAAAAAATACGGGCATAGAGAACAAATTACATTAGTTTTGGGAACACCCTTTACTTTCTAAATTCAAATTATAAGCTTCTTGTTATAGCGGATTTAGCAAAACATGTCCCTTGTAAATTTTAGCTGTCTCTCTATAATGAATCAAAAGTCCGGCCAATTACACCATATTATATCAACTATTGGGACACCCGTTTATTTGCAAATCCAAATTTTATACTTGTTGTTGTAGAGGAGTTAGTAATACAGGTTCTTTGTAAATTTCAACCGTCTGTCAACAAATCTTTAAAAGTATGGCCATATGCCGAATTAAATGTACTATTGGTACACCCTTTAATTTATAATTTTAAGTATTATCAGCTGTTACTATAACGGCCATAGCAATCGACATTGCGTCAATTTTACAAGTGCTTGTCTATAACGGTTCAAAAGATAGGCCTATATAAGTAAATCTACAGTAATTATGGGACACCCTTTAATTTCTAAATTCAAATTATATACTCTGTAATATAGCGGACTTAGAAATACAGGTCCCTTTTAAAGTTCAGCGTTCTGTCTACAACGGTTCAAAAGTACGGCCACACACTTGTAATTACATCAACTATTGGAACACCCTTTAGCTTCCAAATCAAATTTTATACTTTTTGTTATAGCGGACTCAGCAATACAGGTTCATTGTAAATTTCAAGCGTCTGTATACAACTGTTCAAAAGTATGGCCATATACATCAAATTTAATGAACTATTGCCACACCCTTTAATTTATAATTTGTAATATTAATACATGTTACTATAACGGCCATAGCAATCGACTTTCTGTCTAATTTAGAAACGTTTGTTTATAAAATTCGAAAGGTAAGCCCATATAAGTAAATTTACATCAATTATGGGGGCACCTTTAATTTTTAGATTTATTTCAGCATAACTTGGGAGCCATAGTAATACGCAGTCATTTTAAATTTTACAGAATCGCTCTTTATAGTTCATAATACACGTAAAAAATATGTATGTTGTATGGGGACACCCTTAAATTTTTAAGATTATGAACTGTTTTTAAAACGGGACTAATCTGTAAGCATAATCTATCATATTACCAAAAATTTTCAAAATCGGATCAGAAATGACTGAGTTCTGGAGGCACAAATATAAAAAGCGCAACATCCCGCCAAATTGTATAATCTCCTTCTTTTTTTGAAGTCGGTTAATTTTTTTTCACAAAATAATAACATTTCGATAACAAAATTCAGAAAGTTTTGAAATTTTATTAATACTGGCACAAAAGTTTTTATAATGCAAATCCATTTATCGATCTGACAAAATCCTACCTTTACTACCTGCCTTTTTTTATTGGGATGGTTTTTTTTCTAACTCTTCCACTAATTTTTCAAATTGGCAGAAGTTGGTAATTTCAGTTTTTTCCATTTATTTTTTGTTATTTGTATATTTCTTATTGTGTTATTTTAAATATTAATGTATACTTTTTCATGTTTTTTTAAATTTTCATTTGCACACAACACAACTCAACATCAAAAATGGCGACGACAAATTAAACGGCAACATCAACATCAATCGTTCTTAGAAAATACCAAACATATGGCACCATTCATCGATTAATGACAATATTGACAACGGGAATACCGATTTGCAACAAATGAACAAAAACGACGTCGTTTTGTTTTGACGTCACCAAACAGAATATGGGTGATTGCCTCATATTAAAGATCTCTCTACCATTTAATAACTTATTGACAAAGATTAGAAAATACGTTCAGCAATAAAATTTTTCGCGATAAGAACAATAGCACTATTCAGATTAAAAACACAAAAAGTACAAATTTTTAAAATACCGCTAAGGAAATGAATTAGTAGCTTCAATGTAGCTTAATGTTTTTTTAGATGGAATTTGTTCAATAATCAAGGAGTAGCGCCTTATCATAAAGTCAACGAAGTCTTTACATTTTTTTCTCTTCCATGACTCCATAACTGCTGTCCGAAGTAGCTTGGTGTTATTTGACGTTTTCTTAATATCAGTCTAAAATTTTTTCACTTTTTATCGGGCATAGGCCAGGCGACTGTATAGACCGTTCCATAATGTTGTTTTAGTCTATTGTAAGCTACTGGTGCCCTTTTTTCTGCACGTATGCATGTCTTGGGTCGTTGTCTTCTTGAAACACTCAAACAAAGACATTTTTTATTCTATACAAAGTAACCAGACGTTTTTGCATCTTTAAAAGTAAAGCCATTGATCCCACTTTGTAATATGCAAAGAACATCCAGAACATTTTGCTTGAACGTCTATGTTACTCTTGGATAGTATTCTGCATTTGAAGATCGTCTACCATATGAAAGAGGTACTTTTTTACAGTACAAAACTATTTTAATCTTATCCATCTACACCTTCGACTTCCTTATACTCTGTTCAGATATACGTTTTAATTGCGCAATAAAGAAATTTACGCTAGTAAGGCCCTAATTGAACTCAATTTACCATATAAGAAATCAATTAATAAATTAATTAATTGAGTCATTAACTGATTAAGTTTTCTCATACAACCTTGTGAAGTGTGTTCAGTGAGAGATAATTTTATATAATGACAAAACTAAATGCCATAAAAATGAAAAATAAAATATTTTTAAATTAAATGAAATGAACAATTTTTGAAAATTAAATGGAGATTCAAAGCTAGCTTGCAGTCAGAACTTAATCGTACTAACTGGAGGAGTTCTATATTTCAAATAAAAACAAGCAAAGTTTTTTTTAAAGCAGAACTTCTCTTTATGCTTCCAAATTTACAAGCACAAATTTTTTATGTAAAAATTAGGTCTGTTCAATAAATTTCCGGCAGAAACTAGCAACGATAGAGTTATATCCTGTTCAGACATGATTTTTTAATGGAGTCAATTTAGTTTTAATTGCGCAATTTAATTTGGTATTCACACATGCTCAATTAAGCTTATTCAATTAGCACAAGGCATATTTATTTTACTAGGTACTGTCGTCCGGCCAGCTGATATCTCTTTTTTTTATTACAAAAACAACATGGCTTGTTGCTTTGAAGTTGAAAGTGTCAAAAGCAATTTTCATATGACCAGCCATTTTCTTTTTATTTGTTTATTTAAACTTGTTACTTGCGGCTTGTCAATTTTATGAATTTTTTCTTCTCCCTGAACATAGTTCCCAGAGTAAACATACTTGTTAGCAATGATTGCATTTCCTATCTTATTCAATTAGTGATGCAATTAAGTACTAATTGCTCCATTTAATAATTGACTTCTTATATGGTAAATTAAGCTCAATTAAGGCCTTAATTGCGTAAATTCCTTAATTGCGCAATTAAAGCGTATGTCTGAACAGGGTATAAAATAAAAATTTAGATTATTAACATTCTAAATGAAAAAGGTAAGTAAACGTATTTTTGGCAAAAAAAAAAAAATAGCAAAGTAAAGGCGAACTGACAATAATAACAAACAACCATAAAAATAAATATCTAAAACAGCAAAAAAGCGGTATTCGATGCTTAAAGCATTTTGTATTGCAATAGTTAGCATTTGCAAGAGCTTTGTCATCGATTGTGAGCACCTTTTTTCGAATACTTTGCAAAATTGCCAAAATTTTTCCTTCCGTCTTCTTTGTAAAACTTTTAGTTTATTTTGTTCTATTTCTTTTGTTTATTGTTTTATTATCCTGGCGTTTACTTGTATGCACGTAGTTTTCTCAGCTTTCTTCTAACTTTTATACAAACGTTAGCTTTAATTCAAAATATTTTGTATTTAAAATAAATATTATTTATGTTTTCTGCTGTGTGGTTGTAAAAAATTTCAGCTGTAGATATTCGTTTTTGAAATCGCCATACAAATTATGGCAGAAAACCCACACCATTTTAGTGTAGCAACGATGTGATGTAAATATTTTCGTGGATAGTTTTTATAAACACTTTCAATTTAAAGTATTTAATATTTATTAATTTATTTTGCAAAACAGAACAAGAATCAAGATTTAGCTGTTCTGTTCTTGCCAGTAACAAAAGTAGTAACAATTTTATTAACATTTACATCTTATACTCTTTTTTACTCTTTCGCTGCTTCTTTTGAAGTACTGAAGTAAACAGTTTTCACTAACAATAAGCAACAACTTCTTGATATTGAACGGAAATATATTCGATTATAAAATTTGAATTCAGTAAATTAAATTGGATATGTGTGAACACTAAAAATAATTACTCCATTGAAATTTTAATTATCTAAATTAAAGCGTGTGTCTAAGCAGGGTATTAAAAATCATTTAATTAATAACAGTGTATGTACATACAGACACTCTCGGTTAGATGATAAGAATCACTTAAAAATATAAACAAAATTGTTTTTATATTTTCACAGTTTTCAACATCTTTAAGGTATATTTAAGCACAGTCTTTTGACTTCCCCCAATTTCCCACGCAAAGATCTAATTAGCGGTTAACAAGTTAAAAATCTTTTCTTGTTCGTTTTTTACTAATAATAAGTAGAAAAAAATTAATAGTTAATTAAGTTAATGAATTAATTAATTAATATTTTTTTCCACTAATATATAAAAGTTCAATTTAAATGTTGCTAGTTGCTATTTTAAATTTACCTAATATCTTTAAAAAGCCAAACACAAAACTTCGGGATTCTCTTTCTCCTCTATTTTTCAACCGATTTTGTTTATTTTTTCACATATTTGTAGATATTGTCGATCTTTAGTGCACCGTCCCTTTCTCATTTAAATCTATTTAGTATGAAGGAAATTCCCATTGGTATAAGTGGAAGCCATTGCCACCAGTGGCTAGCGAAGCGCTACGAAATGGTATGTCATGGTATGCCACTAGGCTACTATACTTGTGTCTTCTCACCAGTAGCTGTAACGATTGCTACCCACTATTCGGTCGCTAATTCGCTATTACTACGTAATGCATAGCATACCCATTTTTCTACGCATTTAATGTATGTAACCAGAGCAATTATGGTTTTAGAAAAATCCCGTTATTAAAGCAACAAAAACTTTAAGATCACAAGAGAATATTACGATATTAGGCTTTTGTTTATTTTAAAACAAACTTCAGGTACATCGGAGATTTTAAAGCGACAAGGTGTAAGGTAATATTAAGAAGACGGTAAAAGCAAAATAAAAAATGAGTAAAAGAAATTTTTAAAGATTAGTGAAGGCCGAAGGTGAAAAGTTTTTGGAACAGTTAAATAAAATATCTATTGTAAATGAGAAAAAATTTGAAAAAATCGATTTAAAACCAAGTGAAGAAAAGGAATACAATAACTTTTCAAGATTACACTAAAATTCAAGAAAAATACAGTGAAAATGATTGAAATTCCAATTCAAATGGTGATAGCTGAGAGGCTTTAAAAACAGGATATAGGTAGTTGCAGCGAACAAGAGTGGTGAATGTGTTAGTTCTCTTGGTTTAGTTCTTAGAACTGGTGCTTTATACCGAAACTTGGAGGAAGTCCTTTAGGTGGCTAAAGGTTATGCCAAGACGGGCCAATCGCCACCTCTAATGACAATCCCGTGTTAAGTTCCCCACTCAAACACAGGCGAGGTATATTGCAGCGGTAATAGAGGTGGTGCGACAGTAGCTAGCGAATCTACACGTACGGAGCTAGTCCGTTATACCACTTGCTTGCTACCAATACACGCACAAAAAAATACACCTATATTCAAAACAAAGTGCTCAATAACAAAATATTGACCACAACGCAACATTTGTTGTAAAACATGCTATTTCATAAAACAAACGAATAAACGTACACACAAATATATATATAGCACAATATGTGCAAATGCAAGATTTAAATCTTGCCTAAATATTGCAGGCAGTTATGTAGGTATGAAATAATATGCGCATTCATATGAGATGTAAATAAATTATTTGAAATGGTATAAATTTTTCTTTAAGCATCAGACAAAGCTATTTTAATTTTTTTCTTAATTAGTCTCTTTTGCGGCTTTGCAACCTTATTTAAGTTAAGCAATTAAGGTTATCTATTCAAAACAAAAACTATGTCAAGCCAAAAACTATTTAACTTTATAATATAAATTTGATGCCAAGAGTTTATTTCTTAATTTTCTTCTTTTACTGTTATTCCAAAGTATTGCACCCTGCTTCTTTTACTGTAATTAATAAGTATTGCACCCTGCTATAATGCAATAACCATTATAACAGAAAATCAAAATCAAAAACAAAAAATTTGAATCCACCATTTTGGTAATCAAATATCAAAATTTATTAATTCTTTATTGCACAACAAAGATGGTATATTTGTTGTTATAGCAGAATATTGGACGATGTGAATAAAAATATAGTTCTAGTAATTGCTACAATATCGATTTCCGACCCCATAAAGTTTATATATTCTAAGTTCTTATGCATTGCATACACTTTCGTCGGTACTTCTTCATAGCATATTTGCCGGCGAAGTAAAATAATTAATAAAATGGCTATATCTATCTCCTTTCACCACCTGTCTTCTCTCTAATCTATCCCTTTCCTAAAGAATGGAGCACGGTTAACAAACTAAGTAGGTATTAATGCCTGAAGTGCTTCTTCTCTTAAAAAAAAATAGCAAAGTCTATTGAGCAATGTCCGTCTGTTCGTCCATGTTAGTTTTGAAATCAACTTTGCCAAGGCACTAGATGAGCTAGACAAAATTTAAATACGCCAATCGATCAGACATAAAATTTTGCTGTTGCAAATCAGCAAGATCGGTCCATGCCCTTCGAAGCGGTGGGCAAAATACCAAGAACAAATCTAGCTAAGTGAAGTAATTCCAATAAAAAAATAAATAAAAAAGAGAGATAGAGAATTGAAAAATGAGAAAAAACATCGAGTTCTTCACTTGACGCTCGTCCATATTATCCAAGTTAAATGTAATTCAATGCTTTTGGAACATATCAAAAAATTTTGCACTATTTTTGTCACACATCGTGAAAATAATTAATCAAAATAAACTTATAGTGTTACCAAAATAGTTTACTACAAGTTTGGCTTAGAATGTTGTTTTTTCTTTTAACGGAGGCAACTCTCAAATAGTTTTTATCAGCTGCATATGTTTTAATTTTCCAGTACAAGCTATCACTTTTCAGTTCTAGCTACCTAGTAGTAGCAAAGATTTATTCATACTTTTTATAGTTTATAATTTTCAGCCTTGGTAGTACTGAAAAGTTTAAGCTAGTACTAGGTACTATGTAGTATAAGCTGCCTTTTTCTTCACTCTACCTATTATTGTTGTATATTATATTGAAATTAACCTTGCTATTACTATTACAATAAATAAACATTCACTCAATAAAAACCAATTTTTTTTCTTTCGTTTCAATAACAAATTCACGAATCTTTCCTTTAATTTGAAGAAGTTTTATACAGCTAATTTAATTTAAAACTTCCGTTCTTGTGTGTTGCGCACGTGACAGTTTTTAATAAACAAATAGAATATATATGAAGTTACTTCGAAGTTTATTTAAGCCTGTATATAAATTTGAGACATGCGCTTAAGCCTAATCTCTTATATTCTCGCATACTATTTTAATGTTCAAAATAGAAATCTGTTATACAGGAAACAATCATGTACATAAATTCTCTCTGTGTGTTTGTGTAATCACATTAAAATATTAACAAGAAATGTCTTGTGCAGGCGCTGCGTTCTTTAACTTTATTTTTGATTACAAATTCCTAATGATATAAATACACATTTAAAATCGTATTTCCAAGAAAATTTTCAATTTTAAAAAAAGGTTTGATGGGAAGCTTAAGTAAATCAAATTAAAATCTTTATTTAATTGATAATATTTTCAATAAAAAAACTTTGAAATGTATTTCTGTTCAAGAGCACTCATTTATTAAAGTTAATTTCTTAAGGAAAAATTGGGGAAATTGCAGAAAGTCTTGCAATTTTCACATAAATTAGAGCTTTCATTTAATTACAAAAAATTAATTTCAAATTGATTAATTTTTATTTTCAAAAAATATCGTCCTAGTTTTTGTTCCGATTAAATAACTAAAATCACCAATATTAATTATTGAGGGTGACATCACGTCTCGGTGGCCATTTCGCTACCGCTTGCTTAGCTCGTCAGGAAACCTTTCACAAATATTTTAAATAAACTACAGATTTTTGTACAAACAATAAAGTAAAGACAAAAATCAAAGTTTAAGCAAAAAAAAAAAAACACAAAACTTAATTAAAAAAAATAAAAACAAAATTAATAATTAATTTTTAATGTAAAGATATTTAAAATTTTTCGTTAAAACTATAGACACTTTAGCCAAAAAAAAAAAAAAATCCAAACAATTACTATACTTTTTACCCAAATTCATATTAAAAAAATGAAAATCTAAAATCAATCAGTAAGATATTGGATGAGAAGTAAAAGAGTATGACAAAAAAAGTATAATTCCAGTCGTTGCTAAACCGATAGTTAGTATAAAGCATAAACAAATATATGTGACGATTAATAAAGCGAACAAAGAGAAAAGCTTTGGTTTGCGTGGATTTCATCTAACCAAATTAATATTGATTGATTTTGAATAATTCTCGTATTCTTATTTATCCAATTAGTTAGTTAAAAAGTTAATGTTTAGAAAGTTCATGAGCTACGGGAGATAAATGTCAACAATGCTGATGACGAATGGCGCGAACCAGAGAATGCTGAATCTTATGCTGCTAGTGTCTAATCTTTCTTTTTCTTAATTAACGCAAAAATAAGCCAAAAATATTTTTTTTCTTAAAAATTTAAGAATGTGAACATAAGCCGGATTGAAAACATGAGCTTATAGCTAAAATGTTCAGACTTCGATTTGATTTTATCTAGATTAATTAGCGAATGTTGGTCATGAAAAAAAACATTTCTTTTTTGCCTTGTGGCAGTTGGCCAGATAACAAAATAATAAAAATAAATAATCAATAACAAAATCTACAGTTTTTTTAATTTTTATAAATTGCCTATTCACTTATAAAAATGTTGTACGTAATACTTTTCAACGATAACATATAAAGTAAATATGCTCTAATAAAATAAAGTACACAATAGCATTAGAACTTCAATGTTTTCTAAAACTTTTAGCTTTATTTAGATAAAAGTGGATTTTTCTCTAAAAACACAACCGCTACAACCAAACTGCTAAAAGCTTATATTTATTTCTTAATTTAATTTTTATAAATTCATTAGTTGAACTGTTAAACAAATAAATTAAAATTAATTTTGGTTTAAGTTGATTTTTTATTTTAATTTCTAAAAAAATTTTATTTTGTTTATTTATTTTAATTAGTTGGTTAAATAGATGCGGTCATATTCCCAAAAAAAAAAAAAATATATTTCAAATCTATTTTATAATTTTATGAATGCGGTAGATGATGTTTACAATGCACACAAACTAAAGGTGCGGTCAGATTAGTCAAATATTTGACCAGAAAAGCGTAGCCACTATTTTAACAAATGTTTATTCAATCTTTCCTGACACTCATTAGTACGAATGACGATTTATAATATAATAAATATATTATCTTACCTTCTATATTAAGTATCGTATGCGGAATAAAATCGCAACAAATTTTGCAACGCTGTGTAAAGTAATTTTGTTTTATTAGGTTTGTGCAAATTGAACACTTATTTGTTTTAAAATGACAACAAAAGAAGAACATTGTCGTAAAATTATTTGTAATTTTTTTGATAGTCATCCTGATTATAAAAAGTCAGAGATCGTATCCCATTTTGTAGAGCAAGGAGAAAATAGATGTTCCATATATAGAATACTGGCAATACGCGAAATAAGAAAAACCACATAAAGAAAAAGTGGTAGCGGAAAAATGCAGTATATCAGACTCTTCGGTGAGGTCTCAGCTAAAAAAAAAAAATAACTGATGGTAAGATCAGTGTGATGGAAAAACGGTCAAAAAGTACCTTAACAAAATGGGAATTAAAAAAGAACCAGAAAAAGTAAACCAGCTGTTTCAAAAACTGAAGAAGTAACGAAAAAAATCCGATTAAAAAGTTAAAAACACGTTTTGTGCAAAAAACAATATCGTTTGCATTATGGACGATGAGTCATACTTTACCTTAGATGGCAACGAATGGCAAGGAAGTCACTATTATGAAGGAAAAAAGAATATTAGTGATCAAATAAAGTATGTTGAGCACTCCAAGTTTCCTAAAAAGGTATTAGTGTGGCTTGCAATTAGTCCCTTTGGAATGTCTGGCCCAGTGTTTTTTGAGTCTGGATAGGCGGTTAATTCGGACAGATATCTTAACTATAATATTAACTATAATAATATATTATCTTACCTTCTATATTGAGTACTTAATAAGTATTTGAGAAGTACAAAAAACTATTTAGTGGTTACGTCTTTTTGGTAAAATATCTGACTAGTCTGGCCGTACCTTGAGGTAGATAGGTAGACTTGTGCCATTTAGTTCATTTTAGTGAATGCTCATTTTAGTTCAAATTGTAAAAACGAACTACTTCAATTTTTAGTTCAATATGACTTTTTAGTTCAAAGCTCATTTAGTTCAAATTATCTTTTAATTTAATGTGTTTTTTCAGTTCAAGGCTCCTTTAATTCAAATTTTCTTTCGCAGTTTTGTTAAAATCTAAAGAAAAATTAATTACTATTACAGCTTCTGTTCTGGTAACATTCTTTTTGACTTACAAATGCTGCAGAGAAATGCAGTATCTATTTTATATGCAACATATCGATTAAGTGATAGAATAATAAAACTTATATCTATTTAATTTCTAATATATTATTTTCTTTATATCAGAAATAAAGTGTCAGAAATAGTGAACAATAAATATACTTGCAATTTAATCCATCATATAGTTCGAACAGAAAACATAGTTCAATATTGAACTATTTAAACTAGTTCATTTAGTTCAAGCAATGGAATAGTTTAATTAAACTAGTTAGTTTATGAACTACACAAGTCTATAGATAGATTCAACGAATGCTAATAACGGGTGTGGCACTCTAGAAAATGGTGCATTACATTTTGCTGGTGTCTAATTTTTCTTATTTTCTTTGGAAAACGTCCGCATACATTTATAGATAAATTTTCTTTCTTTAAAGTTTTAATTTTGTAAAAAAAACAACATATAAAAAAAACATATTGATTGTTAAAATTTCATTGCACTAATAAAATATTATTTTATTCGTAACCTATAAGACAAATATTAAAAAATTGTGGTTGAATATGCTCTTTGCCAAAAATCTATTTTTTTAACACATTTTTAATTCAATATAAAAAAAGCAAAACAAAAACTTTTCAAAAACAAGAGACCCTTACTCATATGTATGCAAAACAAAAATCTTTTCCAAAACACATAAATATGTTTTTTCTTGAAAACAATAATTACGTTTAAATCCTTAAAAATTTTTTTTACCTTTTATAAGCACCAAAATGCCAACGGCAAATTTAAATTTAAATCTTTTACATTTGTTTTCTTATTTGCAATAAGGATTTTTTAATAAAGCCAGGGATTAAATGTACAGAGTTAAAAGAATATATTTTTGTTTTTTATGTTTGCTGTTTTTTGATTAATAGTACTTCGTTTGAGTTGAAGCAGAGAGTAAGAATTTCTCATTAACTTCCTAACTAATGTAATTATAAGCATCAGCAGTGGTAGCGTTTTCACAAGTACCGGAATTATAAAAATGTAAATTTATTAAACCAATTTATATTAAAATAAACAATTGAAATTGGGGAGAAATGTAAATATTTGTTTTTGCTTAAATATGTTAAGTTAACTTTAAATTCATTTAGTAAAACTTATGGAATTCTAATACATACTTAAAAACAGTATTTAAATTGCTTGCTTTAAATTAGCAACAGCACTAACATCTTTGCTTAGCTTACATTGTTTTCAGCAAATAAATAAATGTGACAGCATTTACAATACATTTCATTATAAACGAAGCAACAGCAAAAATAAAAGAAAGAAACGCATTTGCTTCAGCTGACTATGTGTTTCTTTCTGCAGCAAAGCAATCAGTAAAGCAATTAGCTTGAAAACGTTTGCTGTTGCTTAAACAATAAGTTGATGTATATATCTTCTTTTGTTGATTATTTTTGTGATAAAAAACACCATTTAATGGTGCACTAAAAACAACGTTTGTATTTGTATTGTATGTATTTATTGTATGTATATACGTTTCCAGTGTAAAAAGGGATGAAAAGCAGCAAGGTACAGGAAGAAATAATAATCTTAGTCAGCCACAGCTTCATAGTAATAATAAATAGTTAAGCCAAAGGAAAAATAAAAATAAACAAATTTCTCAAGCAACAGCAAAGGGTTTTAAATTAATGCTTTGCTGCAGAAAGAAACACATAGTCATCTGAACCAAATGCCTTTCTTTTCTCATTTTTTGCATTTGCTTTTGCTGCATATTTTTCCACAGCAATAGTTAAGTAACTACATATGCATTGAAAATAGTCAAGCATTTTTAATTACTGCTTAAAAATAATTTTTGTTTGAATATTTGATACTTTTTTATTTTTAACACATGAGTACTTTAGATTTTTATAGCAACGACATGTTTAACATTCGATTAACCACAAAAAAGTCTGTTCGTTTTGGCCAATTTTTTATTTTGTAATAGATTTTGGTGTTCTTTTTTTTTTGTAAACCAACGCCGTAGTCCAAGTCAAGTACACCAGCGAATTTTAAATTAGTGCACCATTATTATGACTAAGTTTTTGTAATGATAAAGGCTGCATTTATGAAATATTACTGCTTTCAATCTTGTTTTAAGTCATCAATGAAAAGAGTCTTTTGGCTTTTATTGCTACGTACATATTTTACGTTCCTGTACACAGTTGCTCAAATTGTATGTACATAAATAAAAATCGAGCAAGACTGTCGCGGCACACGTTAGCTGTTCAGGTTCCAGATTAGATCTGAATCACTCTGGCCTGTTTGTAAATCATATTTAATTATTTTGTTTATAATCATCCCTTTCTAAATTACTTCTCTTAAAATTTTTTCAAGGGCACAAAAAATAAAAACAAAAATAGGCAGTTACAATGTTAAGAAAATTATAAATAAAATTTATTTAACTAAAATGAGTTTCTTACATACTTATAATGAAAACGGCGCTTAACCGACTTTTTGCTGAATTAAGTTAATAATTAATTCTATTTTATATTTTACTATTAAATAGCGGATCCAGGCTTGTTTCCGCTACGCATCCATATAAACATTGAATACAGTTTGAATGAATTCACCAGACATTAAACATTCCGCATACGCACATAGGAGCGTTATTTTGTATATGTTATTTTTTGTATATGGAAAAAGTCGCATGTTGTCATGAAAAGTCAAAAATTACGAACGCGTTGACCGTGCAAACTTTAGATAAACCATTTACACAACTATACGAACAAACCCTAAAAATTTAATAGAACTTAAGCCGAATTAAATAATTCATTTACTTTCTATTTATGTTGAACTGGAGTTTTCCCGACATTCCATAATTTGTTTATACCAATCATAATCTAGATTTTTTGTGACTGTTTAAAATATATAAATAAAATTAAAATAGAACCTGTTATAAGTTCTTCTGAGTGCAATTTATTACCTCTCAATTGCAATTTCTTCGATGACTCTTTTTATAGTTAAATCAACCGAAAAAACTGAAAATCTCCACTTTTGTAAATTTTTGTATTTTTCTAGGATTACTCAATTTACAGTAATCAGAGCTGATGGCCTTTGATATCAATGCTCACTTTCATATTTAGTCTTAGAATTTATTCTGCTGATTAGTTATGCAAATAAATAAATAATTAAATAATATATAAATTAATTTTAACATTTTTTGTTAATTATTCTATGCCATCGATCTACCCGTTTAGAAACTACATTTTTATTTATTTTTATGCCAAATCCTTGTCTCACAGTACATGTTTTATGTAAATTTACAATCACTGTTTCGTTTATCTTAATAGTTCTCTTTAAAAATTTCAATAATTGAAACTGACCGTTCCCGCTTTAATTCCCTTAAATGTCTTCATTACCAGTAGTTGTAAAAATCTTAGAATTTCCACCTGTAACGTTAACTCTATTCTTTTCACTATGCATGACAACTAAGCCCGGCTTGTTTATTTTATAACGATGTAAGATATTTATTTAATTCAATTCAGAAAATGTGTTAATAATCCTTTCTTCAAACTTTTGTTTTTATAAAGGGTATCCACCGTTTTGGTAAACATTAGTCCTGAAAGTTTAAATTCGACAGTGAAGTAGACACCTAGCAAATTTATCACAATCAATGAACGACGATGAGAAAGTAACGTGAAATTCTTTTGGGAAAAAAATGCCAACAAAACGCACTATTTATCGTGTAGTGAATGATTTCGAAGAACGAGGGTCTGTAGGTGATAGGCCCAAACATGGACCACAACCAACTGCAAGATCTGCTGAAAACATTACTGCTGCTCAATATAGTGTTTAAAACAATGCATCAACCTTACTTTGACGCCGTGCTTAGGAGCTTGGTCTTCAAAGAAAAACTTCGGCCAGAATCTCGCAAAAGGATTTGCATTTGTTTCCATTTAAGATTCAGCTGATACAAGAACTTCTTCCACAAGACTATTTAGGCCACCATACATATGCCAATAGGATTTTACAGCTCGCCCATGACTACCCCGATTTTCATGAAAAAAATCATAATGATTAACGACGCACATTTTCATGTAGATAGATATGTGAATAAAGAGAATAGTCGGTTCTGGGCAATGGAAAAACCTCAAATTATTTATCAGTCACCTTTGCATCCATTAAAAGTAACAGTTTGGTGTGCAATTTAGTCAGGAGGAATCATTGTACCTTACTTTTTTGAACATGAAAGCGACAAAGGGTAACTGTGAATGGGGAGCGATTTCGTAATATGATTGAAAACTTTTTAGCGCCACAGCTGCATGCATTAGGCTTGATTAAGATGTGTTATCAACAAGAAGGTGTCACATCGCATACAGCTAGGATTACAATGGAATTGATGCGAGAACCCTTTTCCCAGCAAATAATAAAAAAAAAAAAGGTGAGGTTGATTGGCCTTCACACCTAATTTGACTACTCCGGACTTTTTTTGTGGGAATATCAGAAAAGCAAGATTTATGCATATAAAGTAAAACCGCTTAAGCCACTCAAACAAAATATTCGTACAGAAATTAATGAAATACCTCATGATATGTGTGGGATTTTAATAAAAAAAATGTGCTCAAAAGTGATATTTAACAATATACGATCTATTCTCTTTCATTTAATCAAAAATTTTCACGGCAGCCTGTGCTTTTTTTTACGAGAAGTAGCACTTCAAGCATACTCGTAAACACATATTTAGTAATTTTTCGTAACCGTACAACGTTCTTTAGGAAAGCGATAGACGAGAGATATGACAGGTGGTGAAAGGCGAAAGATATAGCCATTTTATTAGTTATTTTACTTTGCCGGCGAAGTACCGACAAAGAGGCTGCATGTTGTGAATGTTAATCCTGAACATGTATTTATACCATTAAACAGAGAAAAAAACAATTTCAGTTTCTGATTGCCGCAAGGGTTGAACCTTGGCCAACCAGATTCGTAGTCAATGTGCTTACCACCTTGACTGCAGCAGGTTCTAGATAGCATTATCTATGATGATATGTCTGCCGTTTTGTTACGATTTCATTAATTAGAAGTCCAAAAACTGAAAAGTGTTTAAAACATTGAAGCAAATATTGGAGGTGGTCATGAATCAAGAAAACAAGATTGCGCATTCAGCCGTTCAAAAAAAATTTCTACTGGGAATCTGCGTCACACAAATGAGATAGAACGCTACATAACAAACTAACGGACCTGCGCAATGCGCAATCTTGTTTTCTTGATTCATGGGTGGTGGTTATGGACGATACCGGTTTGGCTTAATAAGATGTGACTGGCAAACCGAAACTAATTTAAGCGTGGCCTAACAGCCGATTGACAAAATGTATCCATCATCACTTTAATATATCTATTGAACTCATAAATGTCATTTTCACAATCTGTCTATATGGAGCATAATTCCTATAGTAATGATATAGTTGGCTATTATTGCTAATTCGCATTGTCATTGGCACAAAGATAAGTTTCACATTGTTTCCATAATAATAAGAGTCAAAGCCATCACACAAAATAATATATGTATGTATATATTCTGATAAAAAAATGTTGGAAGAATACAAACACAAAGGTTACTAAACAACTAAAAAAATTAAATAAATAAATGTACTATTGTGTAAAATGTAATGAGTATATTCTGTGCAGATAAAAAAAAAACAATCAAAACTTACAAAGCTCTTTGCTTTAAACTAACATTTGTTTTCTCTCTTTTTATCAACTAAAATGTGAAATGAAATGTAATAAATTCAAATGAAATGAAAGAACTAGCCGTACCCGGTGCTCTTCGCTGCCCCCATCATCGATATATATATATATATATATATATATATAAATATATATATAAATAAATATATTTACACCAGTAGACCGATTTTTCTAGAGTTTTCAGATAAAAAGTGGTGCAAATATTTGCACATGGGCGTGCCAATTCCCATGCAAGGTAAATATTTATTATGGTGTTACTTGGTAACTGTAACAGGATGCACCCTGAAATATTTTTAAATAACTTTCTTATTCATGTGCATAATGTTGCAAAAAGCGGCTGGATTGGAGTAATCCTCGTGGTACCTTCCATATAAAGTGAAAAATTATTACCGTGTAGCTAGACAATTATAATAGAGGACAAATGAAATTTTGCACCAGTTACCCCATATTAATACGCATTGTGTTGCGAAATACAGACTAGATTTGTGGATGTGATACCTCTATATAAAGTGAATAATTACTGTTATGTATCTAGCACAAGCATTCTACTCTAAATGTCCATAAGTGGATAATAAACAACAGCAGATTATTGGACAAAAAAATTTCTCAATTGAAACAGTAGGCGTGGTACCTCCCATACAAAGTGAAAAGTCATCATCGTGTATCTAGAAAATTATAACACACAGAGCCATGAAATTTTATACCAGAAACTATTTTATTAATATGATTAGTGTAGTGAAATACTGAATAGATTGGGACAGTGGGCCTGGGTAATTGTAAGAGAGAGAATCTCAAAAATTTCACACGAGCTGCTTCCATATTAAGGTGTAGTGTCGAAATGGACTCAGGTCAGAAAATTATTTATAAATACTTTATATGAAGCAGCCTATGTCAAATTTATAGAATGTCATGATTACAGTTCACTAAATATAGGATAATTAATTTTAATTTTGTATGAGAAGTATCCTCACACCTATACCTACCGTTCAATACAGACAAATTTTAATATTGTCACTATTGTACTTCTTCATGCTCTAAACACATTCGAGACAGCAGCTACCGACTGCAAAATGTCAGAATTAGAATGCATGTGTTTATATGAGAATGATTAATTTGTTGACAGCATGGCAACAAGGCGGCAGGTTGTTGTCTGGGCTGAACTCGCCGCTGCAGTCAAATTAAACTAATTTCTATTTTTATTGGCGACAATAAACAGTTTAGTGATGTCAGTACTATAATACATGTAAAATAATAAGTGCTTAAAATCTCTAATCATGTAAAACGAAAAGAACAATAAAAATATAAAATAAAAATTATTTATTTAAAGATTTAAGTGTAAATCTATAGTAAAACTGTAACAGGATAATTTCAGTACATGAACTATTTATGGAAAACTAAAAATACCACTACTACGAATTAAAAATACTACAATTATCATGGCGAAAGTGTACAAAGAATAATTGTAAAATTTTCTGAGGAATGTATTAAGATGTACATAAAACTAAAATTCCGTTTTTGTGTGGACAACATTTAGTTAAAAATTTACTTCTGTTCTTAGTTCTTGCTGGTTAAAGTACGTATATTAATTTTAATTGTCGTATGGGATATCTGTAAATACATAACACGATTGGTTTTAATAGATAACAAAAACTGTTGTTTTTAGTATTTTTTATTTTAGTGGACAAGAAACTACGTGACACACACTACTGTACCTATTATTATTGCTTCTGAGAAATACTTCTATATATTTTCAATCTTAAAGACAATCCAAACGAATTATTCTACTCTTTAAATAGCCTCTTACAAAAAAGATAAAACATTTTTTTAATTATAAATCGGAGCTGCTTCTTTAAAAATCGCTTAAATAACATCACTGAAATACAGTTAATTCGTATTTTTATTATGTAGCTGCTGCCTTCAAAATAGTAATGTAGCTGCGTACAAGGCGACAAATGTTGCTAGCGTCATTTGCTGTCGTGTGTTCGTGTATCTTGCTGTGGCGAATGTGCTTAGAGCATCAGATGAAGTAACTTTATTTGTTATGATTATCGTACGGCGTGTATTGAGTGTCTTTTTTTAAATTTTCAAAAATTTACTAATGCAGTTTTAGGGATGTAGGATTGTTAAAAATTAATTTTTTTATCTAGAACCAGCACTCAGGGGACGAGCCCACTCAAAAATGATTTGGTGACAGGAAAGACTTCAGAAGGAAGTTTAGTCCACATACAAACTGCTCGGCTAAAAGGCGAATTCTCTCTGTAATACATACTGATATCAACGGGTCAGTCTTTTGCCCTCCCGAAGCACCGGCCAATACATGAGAGTTGTTTCCCGTTTTTGGGCGGATGTAGGTAATATAACTAATAAAGACATCTTTTAAACCGTTTGAAAAAAAGAGCCACTTAAAAAATGTGTTTAATTCAACGAGCATCACACTGAATTTTGATTCCAAGAACTTCTTCAGCTCCTGACGCCATTTTCGGTCAACCCTCCGTGCGTAAGCATGCAACATTGACTCTTACGAGCAATTAAATTGAATCTATTCGCCCTGCCCTAATCAGATATTGCTGTGATCATATTCATATTCTTTCGCTTAGCCCCACCTCTAAAAGGCTTGACCGTTTACGAAATGAATGGAAATGGCAAATGTTGGTTTTATCAAAAAGAACAATTCCGTTGTACCCTTGAATTTACCTTAAACTTGATGAAATCCCATCTATAATGACTCGTATAGTGCGATCTCTGAGGAAGCTCGATATAAAAAACAACCGAAAGCAATAAGTTTTGAGAGAAGCGCACCATGCCACACTATAACCAACTGTCGCCGAAATTGTGTATGGAGAGACACCATTCGAAATAAAATCTAGCTTAGTAAATTGTTGAACTTTAGATACTTCACAATATGAAAATATCATACTCTTCATTACCTTAGAGAGCGTAGAGCAAATTACATTTGGGCGTCAAATTCCATGAGTGTTAGCCTGTCCCTTTTTCTTGTCATCTTTCTTAGCAATTTCCTGGTTGTCAGTAAGATGGGTTCAAAATTTCAAAGCAATAATCCTCACCGTTTGGCATTCTATTAGGTACAAACAAACATTTCTATCTACAGATAGATATAGATAAAATGCATAAATAAATTTACAATACTTCTTTATATATTCTGCTCCTGTTAGCAACAATTTAAGTACGAGTATGTAAATATTTTTGCTTTTATTTTTATAGAAACCAGTATTAAATAGATTTGTGTGTATTATTCTGTAATTCAGTTTCAAAACATGTGAATAAATAATTAACACTGAAACGTATAGTTACTATACTCAAAGTCAAGCAAACACAGTGAGTGTGTTGGAGTCTCCCTCAATTTTCATTTTGATTTTAATAGTTTGAAATTTGTAATAAGTTTGCAGATTTTTATAATCATTTGAATAAACATCAAAGTTAGGAAAAGCTTAGAATAATAAAAAAGAATAATAAAAACTTTTCAAACAGTGTAGAATAAATTAATTTTTGTTGCAAAATTTCATCGTAAAGCACATGCTTTGGAAAAAACTTTTCATACGAAATGCACACAAAGAAAAGACATATTTGTACTGAGGTTATGAGAACACCATAATGTTCTTTGTAGCAATGTATTTAGCTTGGATGCATATGGTTCTTAAGGGCTCTAATACTGTCCTACTAGATAGTATGACTTGACTTCCAATTGACTTTCTGGAGTCAATTTTGAAAGTACGCCAATAAAGGTTATATTCTCATTATTAGGAATTTTAAATAAAACTAGCAATTGATTCTTATCTCAATACCAGTTTCAGCTTCATTTTAACAAACTTGTCTCTGGATGACTCAGTAATTTTTGGAACGATTTTGAAAATTGGTCCCGTTTTAAGAACAGTTTATAACTTTAAAAATAAAAGGTTGTCCCCATACAACATACATCTTTATTGCGTGTATTATGAAGCACAAAGGGGGCCTTTTTAAAGTTTAAAAAACTGCGTTCACTATAGATCCCAATATCATATGAGACTATCTTTTTAACCATTAAAGTCAAACGCTTAAAAACTGGACAGAATGTCGATTGGTATAATAACAAGTATAAATATTCAAAATTATATATTAAAGAGTGCCCCAATAGGTCATTCAATTTGATGTATATGTCCATTCTTTTTAACAGTTGTAGACAAGCGATTGAAATTTACAAGAAAACCTGTAGTGCTTAGTCCGCTATATCAACAATCATAAAGTTTAAATTTGGAAATCTGTTTTGAAGTCGATTTTTATGCAGGAATTGTATAAAATGTCATTTAGCCATTCCTTCTACCTTACATTTCATAATTAACTTGTGAGTAACTTCTTATTTTTTTTTTTTTTTGTTTTCTTCCTTTTAACTGCTTTTAATATTTGTTTAAAACAAAAATCTACCAAAGTTCATTTTTTATTAAAAAAAAAGAAGTGCTTATCGATATCATTGTAACAACAAAAACATTCGATTACCTTTTTCACTTATTGTTACTTACTCACTTGTTTTATAAACTAAGAAAAGTCATATCAAAAAGAAAATAAAAATGTGCATCATAACATAATACGAGAATACTCATAAATAACCCTTTTTTATATTTCCTTATTAAAGTAAAAAATTTCATTCAAAGGGAAAACACGTTGAATCTTGAAAATTGAAATCTGTCTTCTTGAGGTGTTATAATGGATGCAAACTCAAAGAGTAATAAAAAGGATGTTGCTGTAGATAATGTTTTATGGGTTTAAATGAGTGAAAAAGAGAATAACATTTTTATTTTAATGCAAAAGCAGGTTTTTCAAGAAATATTACATTTTTACAGTAACTACCTAAATAACATTTCAGTCGATAAAAAGAACTTATTGCAATGCTAAAATAATTTTTGCTTAAAAAAAACCAATGAAATAATAAACTATTTACAAAAAAATTATTTAAAAGTTTTCGAATAAGGACGAATACATTTTGTCACAGTCCTGTACAATCCAACTTTAGTTGCAACATTCAGCAACAGTGCTCCGATTAAAAGTGTTTTTTTATACCCTCCATCACAGGTGGAAAAACGGTATATCTATGTTTGTAATCTACAAGGTCCATTTTCGACCCCAAAAAGTATATATATTCTGAGTTCTTATTCATAGCGAAGTCGAATGAGCGGTATCCATCTGTCAGCCCGTGTTCGGATGGAAATCAACTTTGCCGAGGCACTAGATGAGCTAGAGAAAATTTAAATACGCCAGTCGATCAAAAATAGTTTTGAAAATTTTGCTATTGAAATTCAGCAAGATCAGTCCATGTCCTTCAAGGCAGCTGACAAAACACCACGCCTGTCTCTAATTTTCCAATATCATTTGGAACAAATCTACTTTTGTAAAGTAACTACAATCAATATAAAAAATATATGGGGCACTAGAGAATTAAAAAATAAAGAAACATCAAGTGCAAAAATTGGCCTATAAAAATCGCCCATATTTTCCGAGTTATGGACCTCTGACTTTTTATACAAAAGTACGATTGAGACCATATTTTTTTAAGACATCAATATTGGAAGCATTAGAAAGCTTTTGAAGAAATCTTTAAGGAAAAACTAATATTTTTTAAAAATTCTTAACCCATTAATAGGCGGTGGCACTTTTATGTGAAATAATATACAGTCGAACTTCCTTATAGTGAACTTCTATACAATGAAGTTCTCCTTGTTATGAACTAAAGTCCAGAACACAGCTTTTTTGTTCCACTTTCAATGTATTTTGATCTCCGTATAATGAATTTCCACGCAATGAATTTTTCTTTACAATGAACAAAATTTTGGAAATAAAAACACATTTTACGTGTTTTTTTGTCTCCATATAGTGAAATATTTTTAGCAGCTTTATTTTACACTTGTAACCAACACTCTAAGCAAAAGAAGTAATCTTTTTGGGGTTCCCAAAATAATGATCTTATGGCTTAACCAAAAATTTGCTTCGCAACGGAGAAAGGCTCTGTTTTTTGTTGACAACTGCACTGCGCATCCAAAGGACATAAAAGATAAACTACAAAATATTAAACTTGTCTACTTCCCTCCCAATATGACTTCTCTTTTTTAACCAATGGAACAAGGTATAGTCTACGAATTTCGATTAACATATGGAAGAAAACAAACCTGAAATACCCATAGACTTGCTTCAAGCTATTCGAAATTTAAGCACAGTGTGCAATATCTATGTTAAACCAGAGACAATTGCAAACTGCTTCTAAAACACAGGATTTTCAAAAGAAAACATGCAGATTCAAACTAGTAATTGGGATGAAGAAGATTTTTCTTTCACTATCGGATTAAACTGTTCCACAGGCTTCGTTTAGAAAAGTAGCTAACATCGTTGCATCATTTGAAGACTATGTCAGTGTAGATATTGATGTGCAAACTATGGACATTCCGTCCGATAAAGATACTCTAAGCAGTGTTTTAGAGAGTCGTGGATTACAGCAAAGTATATCAGATGACGATGAAGAGAAACTGGCCGGCGAAGTAATGGCAAGTATTTATAAAACGTCACTTAAATTAAAATACGTTTCCTCTTCACTTACTGTGAACTTTTTTGGAAATGAAGAGCATCGTTCCGACGAATGTATTTAAATGTCTCAATGTAATTGAAGCTTTTATTGATAAAGAAAAATGTAGGTATGTAGTTCAAACAAAAATACCTGATTATATATATATATATATATATATATATATATATATATATATAATATTTCTGTATAATGAAGTTTCTATATGGTGAAATACTTATCTGTAGCCGTGGAGATTCACTATAGGGAAGATCAACAAATTTATTTTTTTTTTGTTTTTTTGTTACTAAACTAGATTTACATACAATATAAGTACTCTTACTCGTACTTGTTTTTGTTCCTCTTATCACAGTTTAATTTTTACATTTATTGTTAATTCCTGCAAAATAAATGATATTAACATTGTCTGCCGATTTTGGCCAAATTTAGAAAAAATTTTATTCAAATAGTGATTTTTCCAGAATGAGTGACGAAAAATATTGCTAAAAGATCAACAAAAGAGAAACATTATACGGGGGCTGCTCTATATATTTCTGGCCTAATAGTGAAAATGCGAATATTTATAATCAAAACATGGTGTTTGAACATTTCAACAGTTTCTTCTGGCGACGAAAATCGTTGACCACGCATTTTTTTCTTGATGTGCGGAAACAAGAAGAAGTCATTAGGTGCCAAGTCAGTTCTGTACGGCGGATGACCCATTAATTCGACGTTTTGGCCGGTCAAAACGCTCTGGTTTGAGCCGATGTGTGAGAGCTCGCATTGTCATGGTGAACAATGATTCGCCTTCTCTTGTTGGTTTTTCGAATTTCTGCGATGACTTCAGGCAAGCAAATTATAGTGTATCACTCAGAAGTGACCATCCTACGTTGCTCATGCGGAACAGTCGCCACATGGCCAGTTTTGCCGAAGAAACAGGCGACCATTTGCTTCGAAGTGCTTCTTCCACGAACAATTATCGTTGGATTTTGCTCGTCTTTGAAGACCCACACGGTCGATTGTTGTTTCGTTTCGGGCTCATACGCATAGATCCATGATTCGTCACCTGTTACGATCTTATAAACGTCTTTTGAAGCACCGCAATCGTAGTTTTGCAACATTTCTTTGCACCAATCGACACGAGCCTTTTTTTGAGCGACTTTCAAATTGTGCGGGATCCAACGAGAACAAACTTTTTTTACGGCCAGGTGTTCATGCAGTATCGAATGTATGCTGGTGGAAGAAATGTCCAAGGATGTCTCTATCTCTCGGTATGTCGCATGTCGATCTTGTATTATTAGTTCACGCACGGCATCAATGTTCTCTGGCACAACAGCCGTTTTTGGACGACCTTCACGGAATTTGAGCGAGCTTCGGCCACGATTAAATTCATCATACCAATTTTTCACAGTGCTATAGGATGGTGCTTCATCGCAATAGAAAGATTTAAGTTCATCAATGCACTCTTGTCGTGAAAATCCACGTCGAAAGTTGTGAAAAATGATGGCACAAAAATGTTCACGAGTTAATTCCATTTTTTTCTAAATTAATTTTTTCAAGTGTCTGTAAACAACACAAATAATGGTCGTACGTCAAAACAGTTTGAGTACGATTATGCTTAAAAATGACAAACTTTTCAATGGAAATGTCAGATTGCACTTGGCAGCACTCAGTGTTGCCAGGCCAGAAATATATATAGCAGCCCTCGTAGGTGTTTAAAAAATATGTGCTCAAGATATGCTATTTTCCTACGCACTTCATTTCCAAAAATCTATAAAGAGAATATTTTACTTACCGATTTTTAAACAGACTCTAAGCAACTCACCTACAAATTTTTTATAATATGCAGTCTAGTTTTTTCTGAAAACTTGGGACACGAATAATCAAAATGAATTTCAGGAAGTTTTTCTTATTTGTAGTGGCTTGAGTCTCAGCGAGGAGATTTCACATCATTAATTGAAGAATGATATTTATATTGTTTTGGATATGCTGTAAGGCACTTAGATAAATTCTGGGTTCGACATATATATATATATATATATGTGTATATCGTTTAACAAGTTAGAGACTGATATTAGGTTGGACTAAACAAGACAAAAACAATGTATTATGTAAGTGATTGTTAGTTTTGTTTGACTAAAACAAAAGGATTGGAACCAAGTCCAAACACAATATTCAATATTCAAAATTGTCTTTGGCAAACAGACCTATCCTACATAGAGCTGATCTTCTGTACCAAAGCCTCCAAATCGATCTCAGTCAAAACGATAACGTATCTGAAGATAGTGACTAAAGTTATGAACCTTCAAATTCAAAAGACCCGAATACGTATTTACTTTCTTCTAATACAATAATTTTCTTATATAAGACATCGTGACGATGAACTAAAACCTTACTTCCTTAAATCAGATGATTTAGTTTATAGTAATAACATTCTTATTTTGATGAATTTATTAAATTTTGAATATGATCCAAATCACTGGCGGTTATTCATTGACTCTTTAAAAATTAGTTTGAAAGCTCATGGTTCTGACATGAAAAAGGCTTGAAAAAATTAAACACAGTAACACGCTTGAAAACTTGTTGGCGATTTTTAAGTTATTGCGATTTTTCTTGTATTTTAGCTTGATTAAACAAAATTTTGTTGTATTATTTGCAAATGGGACAGTAGGGTCAGAAAAAATCGCTATACAAAGAATGGCCATTAGATATGTTAAACAAAGATCCTTAAGTGAACCCTGACTACATTCTTTTATTATTGCAGGGAAACTCAGCCTGATAAAAAATTTTGTAAATGATATGCATAAAGATAACAGTTGATTTGTATATCTGAACGAGAAACTCCCTAAACTCAGCGAATGCAGCTCTAGGTAAAGGATAAGAACTTTGAAGGAAAACTGAATAATCAGAGGAAACTCGCCTGAACATGTTTTATAAACGTTGTCCAACATTTTTTAGGAAACCATAGATCAGGAAATTACAGGCTTAAGGTGATTTTTTTTGAAAAACTTTGCTGTTGCTGAGATTGATAGGTGATTTATGACTATTCATGACCTGTCTAATCATTTTTTATGTATTTATAATAATATATACAAAATAACTAATTTAAATATTTTTTTAATTTATTATAATATAGTAATTCTTGTGAAAAAAAAACCGACTTCAAAACGGATTTCATCTAGCTGTCTATAACGCTTCAAAAGTATTAAATTTGCATTAACTATTTGTACCCCCGTACATTCCATCCGAAAACTTTATACTTGTTACAGCAGACTTAGCACTACAACTTAACCGTATGGACACATACATCAAATAACACACCCTTTAATTTATAATTTAATATATTTATACTTCTTATTACACCAAACAAAGTAGTGGACATTTTGTCTAATTTTCAAGTGGTTGTTTATAACTCTTCCAAAGATATAGGTCACACTACACTAGTTTTAGGAACACCCTTTAATTTCTATATAAAATAAACTTGTCGCTAGAAATACAGGTTCTTTGTAAATTTCAAGCGTTTTTCTACAACTGTTCATAAGTATGGCCATATACAGCGAATTAAATAAACTATTGGGGTACCCATTAATTTATAGTTTTGAATATTAAGACTTGCTACTACAACGGTCATACCAATCGAAATTGTGTCCAATTTGCAAGCGTTTGTCTATAACAGTTCAAAAGATGGGCCCATATAGCTCAATTTACGTCACCTCTGCGGACACTCTTAAAATTTGAGATTTATTTTTGTGTTAGCTTTTACGATTGGGAACTATATTTTTGTTTTAATTTTACAATGGTGCCGTTCATAATACACGTAAAAAACATGTATGTTGTATGGGATCCCCTTTAATTTTTAAGAACTTTTGCAAAACAGGACCAATATGTAAGTATCACCTTTAAAACCCGATCCAAAAATGACTGAGTTATGTAAGCAAAAAATTAAAAAAAAGCAACATTCAGTCGAATAAGGAGTGTTGGTTTTTTAAAAGTCAGTTAAAAATGAATTTATTTTACATTCTCATATAAAAAGTTATCTTCTTTTTCAATCGAACCCCAAAATATACATTTTACATTAATTTAGTTTTAAAATTTTTTTTAACTATTTGTCCACCAGTCCGTGTGCAGAGCACTATATTTTCTTCCGTACAATGGGAAAATAAACGATAAGCAAGTGTTCAATAAAGTTAAAAATGACCATTGTATTTATTGACCGCAGATCATAAAGTTTTCGGTTACAAAGTATTGAATGCTTGGCGTCCAAGCTACATAACAGGAATGTCTCTTTTTTCTTTTAGAGACATCACAGTAGAGCTACAAAACTTTAGAACTTTTTTAAATGCTAATTCAGGCAACTATCTTTATACGATACTATCGCTATCGGAAAAAAACTATCGATAGTCAACCAAAAATAAAACTATGGATATTATAAATAGTAATATCGATTGTTTTGCAGTTCTACATCACAGTTACTTGATTTATGTTAGTTGATTTTAGCTAATGATATACTGAACCACTTGTATTTATTTCCTATTATCTCTGCAAAAAGCAGAGAGAGGGAATATCAATTACGCTGATAGGTAATGAATTATTTACAAGTTCCAGGATCAAACTTCATTATAATTTTATTTTCAAGGAACTATTAAATTTTACTTTTATTTTGGAATTTTATACCTAGAAAAATAAATCACTGGATGCTGAGATGAAGATATGAAATATATGATGCAGTTTTAGTTTAAGAAAACTCCACAATAAGATGTGGCTCCGGCAAGCCTTGAACTTACAATATAACCAACCTGTCAGCCAGTTCCACCAACTCACTCGCTACTGCCACACGCCGTTTTTATGTTATTGTTTTCCACTGAGGTTCTGTCGAGTTTTAGACAGCAATGTTCATAATTTACTACACAAGCGCCAACATCAATCTATCTACCGTGGCTATACAACAACTATTTTTCGTTTCTAATCAATACACTTGGGAGTTAGAGCTAGCTTCTCTAATTTACTCTTTACTTTTTTCTAGTCAACGCTCTGTTTAGGATTTAAACTTTTAAACTTCTGTTTAACACACGATTTCCTTACTTTATTCTTTTCACACAAACCACACTTATTAGTAGTGGAAACAACACCTAACGCTTTGTTTTTTGTCTAAGACATACTCCAACACGTTTTAAGGACTGTATTTTGTGTAAACTATTTTTATAAATGAATAATTACTGTTTTCAGTTCGTTATTTGTTGTGATTAACTGAAAAGAGAAAAGTAAGATTTACATTCCAACAAAGCAAAATGCACACTCTGGTTCGCTTCAACCACCGTCACCCTATTTCGTATCTATATAAAAGGTAGTTGTCAATAGTAAATTTTTCTATCTTTACAATTACAAAATTGTGACACATTTGTCCAAAAGGGCTTAGACCTTTTCTGTACTATTTCTATATTCCTTATGTTCGAGTAAAAAAATAAAAAACAAGTGCGAGTGCTATATTCGGCTGTAACGAATCTTATATAACCTTCACTAAAAGAATTGTGTATTTTTTATATTCGTAAAATGTGCTTTTTCCCAGAGTATGTATATCTTTCATGTAATAAACTTGAGTTGTTTATTTGACCGCCTGGTTTCCCGTGCCTTATAGGATTATTAAATTCTTATTGGTTTTTACTTGTCCTAACGTTGGGTGCATTCTCGAGGTTCTGTGATCAAAGAGATGCCCACTAAGAGTCTTTAAGCAGAGGTAAAGGAACTCGGCTACTGGAAGTCCACAGAGGTTGACTGCCGTATTGCGGTTCATCCTCAAATTCTTAATCCCTTTCTTTAAGCAATTATAAATTAAAATGAATCAATAGTGTAAATTTGTTTTTTTCTCGAAAATGGCGTTTTTTAAAAAACTTTAAAATTGTTAATAGATTTTTTATGCATTTTTTTTTTTTTATTAAAATTCAATATTTTTGGTAGAATGTTTGTTAAATGTAATTTAATGCAGATGTTTAAGCGGTTTTCCAATTTACTGATAGTTTATAGTTTTTCTTTTCTGAAATTTTCTGGCTTCAACCCTATGGATGGACATCGCTAAACTATATTTTCTTGTATGTGGAATAATATTTTTCTGCAAATGTTCCTTATTCTTAAACATTTTAAACTAAAAAAATGCGCATGGAAAAAATGTCCCTTCTATTATGTACTTTAATATTCATGATTTAAAAGCATATCTTATTTAAAGTTGTGCAGAAGAAAACCCACTTAAAATTAGTGTCATAAAGAAACTTAAAAACGAAATAAACTTTTTACAAAACAAAAATAAAAATCTAACTTTTCCAAGAAAAAATTTACCACTTCAATATGATTTTATTTTCCTTTTAGCGCTTCTACTTTAAAACGAATGTAAATAAATTTTCTATAAACAGTATTGAATATTTTTTGATCCTTAGAGAATATTTTTATGCAAACTGTGTAAATCAATTTATCATCAGTTAAGTGCAATTGTGTGTTTAAAAGTGTATGACGGGAAGATTTTCATTTTGATTTATGCCAGTGGTGGTTGGTTGGTTGGTTGGTTGGTATTGTAAGAATTTGACGAAAAAAATTATAGTATTAGAATGTTGGTTGTTTATAATATACTATGTATATATGTAACAGTTCAGTTTATTTATTTTTGAAAACATTTACCAAAGAAAAAATTATACATATTTAAAGCTAATTAAAAAATATTTATTTTAGGCTCGCTTTAAAAAAAAAGTCAAATATGTACACAACTGAGAGGAACGACGATTTTCGCCGGACACGACAAGTTTGTTTAGATACCATCAAAATTTAATGAACTTTCAGGATCGCTACATTATTCTTCAGCATTCACAAATCAGCTTAAACTTTCTCCTCGCCTTCTTTATACATACAATTGCTTACCCTTCCGCTCCGCCATTTTTTTCAACTAGTGCTTTTTTCGTAATTAGTTTTATCCTTCCGCTGATTTTGTCAAAAAAATCATATTTTCAGATGAAGCTCATTTTGATCTTGGCGGGTATGTAAACAAGCAAAATCGCCGCATTTGGGACAAAGAAAACCCGCACGCATACATTGAAAAGCCGGTGCACCAAAAACGAGTCACTGTTTGGTGAGGACTTTGGTCCAGAGGCTTAATTGGGCCATTTTTCTTCAAAAATGAGAAGTGGCCGTTACAGTCAATGGCGATCACAAAAATTGAGTGTAGTATCTAAATTAACTTTGCCTGTTTCCTCGAAAAAGATAATAAAAAATAATCAGATTCTTATATACTGAACATTTTTATAAAATTTTTCTTTTTTTTGTTAATTTTTCCCTGACCAGGATTCGAACCATCGATTTTATAAATTAATGAAATTTTACTTTATTTTCGGCTTTCTGGTTCTTTTTAATTAATTTTCTAAACATTTTTAGAAAGAAAAATTATTTACAAATGTATGCGGACGTTTTCCAAAGAAAACAAGAAAAATTAGACGCTAGCAGAATGAAATGCAGCATTTTCTGGACGGCCACATCCTTCATCAGCATTCTACATCGTAAACATCATCTATTTAATCAACTAATCTTAATGTTAATTTGGTGAGACGAAGTTCACACACAACTTAAAGCTTTTTTCTTTGTCGTTCTCTTTGTAACTCGTCTTGTACATTTGTTGTTGCTTTTTTGTGCTAGCAATTTGATAGCCAAGAAAATGCAACTTTTTATTTTTTAATTATTCATACTTGTTTGCTCACAACGTTATAGACGCTGTTTCAGTATCATATTGAGTTTTTTTTATGAGTTAAGTATGAATGTAAATACGCGATGCCTAGCGTTTGTTTTAATTTTTAATTTTTCCCTGACCAGGATTCGAACCATCGATTTTACAAATTAATGAAAATTTACTTTATTTTCGGCTTTTTGGTTCTTTTTAATTAATTTTCTAAACATTTTTAGAAAGTTTAATTTACTTTATTCGTGCTTAATTCCTTTAAATATAAATATTTCATGATATTCTCTTGAAACATTTATTATTTTAAACTAAACTAAAAAAAATTAAATGTATTACTGCGGGGAAAGCATATCCATATGGCCATTTCACTACTGCTCAAATAGCTCATCAGTGGATTTTACCCAAATTTTGTATAGAAAAACAGAAAGTCTTATATCAAAAGCCAAATTGAATGTCATTAATTAATTAATTAATAATTAACTCCATTGAATCAATACGACAGAAGACAATAACAACTCAAAAAAGTTCTATACAAAAACACAGCAAACATTCAGTAACTATTTTTATTTTTTCTTTCATTTTACTACATAAGGGATCCCATTGGGAACCATTCATATGTATTTGAGTATTTCTATACAAAATGTTGGTAGAATCTACTGATAAGCTTTATGAGCAGTAGCGGAATGCTACATGGCTATTTGCTTTCCCCGCACTAATGCATTTCATTTTTTAGTTTTAAATAATAAATATTTCATTAGAATATTACAAAATATTCATATTTTGAAGGAATCAAGCACAATTAAAGTAAATTAATAAAAAGTTAAATACAAAAAACAAAATTTGGTGGTGAATACATGAGCATCGCAGACTTTTTTAAATATATTTTAAATCTTTTTAACAAAATTTGCATTCAATTATGTTTGTAAGCAGCTGTTTTTCATATACCATATTTTTATGATAGTTAAATAAGAGCGAACATAGACGACTAAGAAACTGAAACAGTATTTAAATACAACCAAATTTTAAATGAAAATTAACTATATGCAGTGATTAAAAATGCTTGACTATTTTCAATGCATATGTAGTTGCTTAACTATTGCTGTGAAAAAATGTGCAGCAAAAGCAAAAATCAAATGCAAAAAAAAAAAAGAAAGAAGCGCATTTGCTTCAGCTGACTTTTGTCTTTCTTTCCGTAGCAGAGCAATCAGCATAGCAAGTTATTTGAAAACGTTTGCTGTTGCTTGAGCAATCAGTTTTTCTCTATTTTTATTTTTGCTTTTGCTTTACTCTTTACTATGAAGTTGTGACTAACTATGATTGCTGTTTCTTGCTGTAACTCACTGCCTTTCATCCCTTTTAACATTGGAAACGTATTTATGGATTTATTACTTACAATACATAAGAAAATACATTTTAAAAACGTTGGATTTATTACATCATCGAATGGTGTTTTTTTTTTTTTTTTGCTTAAGCAACAGCAAACGTTTTCAAAATAAATGCTTTGCTGATTGCTTTGCTGCAGAAAGAAACACATTGTCACCTAAAGCAAATGCGTTTCTTTCTCTTTTTTTTTTTTTTTGGTTGTTACTTCGTTTATAATGAAATGTTTTGTAAATGCTTAGACATTTAGTTTTTTATTTGCTGAAAAACGTGTAAGCAAAACAAAGATTTTAGTGCTTTTGCAGCAAGCAATGCAAACAAGCAATTTAAACACTGAATATATGCAAACATATTTAAATATTAAGTCACAGACTGGCCCTTAGTCTTTATGATCAACTGAACAAAACATTTTAGGAATTCGTTTGTCTAGCACTGCCATCCATATGTTTGTTTTGTGTGATCTTTGTCAAAATCTTCGTAGTGTCAGAACAGAGAAGAATACAGAGGAATATAAAGCAGAATTAAAAATCGCCTAAAGTTATACTACAGTATTCTTCCTTTCCAATTAATTTTTATTATACATATGAGCTATTTTTTTTTTAAAGTGGTATAAGTCCATTTTTTCATATATTGAGATATTTAAATGTTTGCGTGTAAATCAATTAAAAAATATTGGTCAAGTTTAATGAATTCGAGCAATGTTTTTTACACTATATACCTTATTATGAAATTACTAAAATTATTTGAAAAAATATTCGATTTTTTTTTTGCTTTATCACTTTTAAAAATAACATTTTAAGACAATCGTGTGGTTTGGTTGACAAAGTTTAAAATAAGTCCGAAAATTTTTTAAGGACAAATCTTTTTTCTTTGAGTAAAACAAGATATTTCTCAAATTATTTAAAATATATATTATTCATTAAAATATATGATCGAAAACAAAACAAAAATCTTTTTAAACCGACTGGACGGAGTTTTGATCTCATAACTTGATGGGCTAGACATCTCCCAATTAGCTATTGAACTCACATTAGAGTAATTTGTGAGTTCAATAGCTAATTGGTTGCAGTGGATGGTAACTAAGTTAATAACAGGTTGTACTCTCCACAGCTTTTGTGCAGGAATTGCCTTACTTGTCTCACAAAGTGAATTATGTTTCGTTGCTTCATGAACTTGTTTCTCGACATTGAACCCTCAATAAGCTCATTACGATAATTTTCTGCCCAATACATGTTAATTTAAGGATATTCTAAATAAGACATCGTAACTGAACAACCGTAGAATTTTTTAATTTAGAAGCAGTTCCAATTTTCACAAAATTCTGGCAGCCTAGTATTATAGAAATGCTATAGTCCTTAAATACTTTTTGTCGCCACAAATTATCTCTTTTATAACTTAAATTTAATGTAGTTTGTGTGTCAAAAAATAAAGGTAAAGTAATGTCATGAGATTTAAACACCGCTGCTAGATTTTCAGTGGGTACGATTTCAAAAATACGATTTGTTATAATGGTGAAATTAAGTAAATTGTAAAATAAAAAAATAAATCTATACAAACCATTTTCAAAGCTTTCTTCAGAATAAGACTCTTTCTTTCCTTGCCTTCCAACAAGTGACCTCGAAATGATCATCAGAGGAGATGTCAATATCGAAATTTTTAAGGATATCTTAAACCAGATTAAAATCAAATTCCATTGAAAAACGAAAAGTTTTTCCTAAGAAATAATCACATATCACAATTGTGAGCACGAATTCAAATACAAACTTATAGCAGCATAGCACAATTGTATTATCTTTAATTTCTTGGAGTAGAACATTCTAATTAAATACGAATGGTTATGAAATTCATATTAAATAATTAGTCGAAGAGTTTACGTTGTCATACAAGGATTTTCTGAATGTTCTTGCTTTTCAAAACTGACAGAATTATTATTAGCACGTGGCATGTATCTGATCACACTAAGAAGAGAGCGAGAATTTTTTTCTTATATATGGGTTGAACATTTTTTACTGTTTTAACATATGTAATAATAGAGAAATAGCAAACACAACCACTGCTCTTGTAACTTTTGCATTTAAATAATAATTGTAGTTTTGAGAATTTTTTTAACGCACATCGCACAATCGCTTAAGATGGTTCTCAGAGGGATACTGTAAAATATCGGTCGTTTGGAAGAAATTAATGAAAGTTTTTTGATTTTAACCTATTAGGAATTGACTTATTGCACTTTCAAAAGAAATATTTTTGCGATAGAGTTGTTCAGCAAAAATGTTTTTATTTACTTTATATTAAGATAGAACTCTATTAAAATTACCATTAACTTAGTTTTTTGAAAAAGTGGACTTATACCACTTTCAAAAAAACCAGCTCTTTTAAAGTCGTTAACTTTCTTTATTGGCAGGTGCCATTATTTCATTTTTCGAATGGATGTATTATTAATTTAATATTTTATTATTTTAGTTGAAATATTTTTCTATGTTGAAGATCCATTTCATTCATTTTATAAAAAAGAAAATATAGAACGGTTGTTTAGTAGGCGTAGGTGAGTTTGGCTAATATCTTTCTTAAAACTAATTTCAAATACGGTTTCTAGTAAAAGACTGTATAAATATGGACAAAAAAAAAGTCTCATTAAAATAAACAAACACAATTTTAAAAGCTTAGCTTCATTGTCGGTCTAAGTTCATGTGCAAGCACTTTATCTTTAATGGTATTTCCAAAACCGGTTAAAGGGCACTTGTATATAAAATTGGCTGGTAAAGTAATGATCTGATTAGTGAATATATCCATCAAGTTTGGGAAAAACTTACAAGCGAAGAGTTTTGCGGTATGTTCATGCCAATCTTTAATTATAAATGTTATTTATATATATATAAATATATATATATGCTACCCTTTGTGTTACCTGCTGCTAGAAGGGAGAGAGAAGAAGAAACAGAGAGAGAAGATTAAGGCAGGAATTAGAAAAATGAATGGGGATGATGAAATGAGAAAGACAGAGAGGAAAATACAGAAAGAACCGCGGGTATGAGAATTCGGAGAAAGTCCGAGATAAATGCAGAGAAGAATCCGCTTAGTGAGGCCAGTCGATTAAGGGCGCGCTCATCCCCCTGAATGAGTCAGGATGTCCGGTTGTGGGCCGGTACACCACCTACTGCACCTTAAAAAGAAACTAATCCTACCTGGACCCATTGACAATGTATCTGATAGGCCCTCATTGTACCGCTGACCGAGATATCTCAGCCATATACACCCCAGCGCTGTGCATTGACAGAGGATGTGTTCCACTGTCTCATCTTCCTCCTCGTCCTGACAACTTCTGCAGAAATCGTTAAAAGGGGTACCCATTCTCCTAGCATGGGTCCTAAATAGACAGAGCCCAGTGACCGTAGCCACCAAATCACGTATTCGAACCCTCGGTAGCTGCAGTAGTGGGGCCACCCTGCCCCGATCCAAAGAGGGCCAGATTGTTCTAGCGTTCGAACATGTCGGCTCCTTAGACTACAGAAGATGTCAATAGCACCCCTATCAAGCCTTGTCCCCTTCTTTGCCAGTTCATCAGCAACGAAGTTGCCCAAAACGGTCATATGTTCCCTCATCCACTTTAGGGTGATTGTCGAAAACTTCGCCATTCCGTTAAAGGATGTCCGGCATTTAGAGACAAGTTTAGATGTGGTGAATACACCTTTATGGGACGTAATTGCGGCTTTGATGAGGGTACAGATGAAAATATCTCTGTTAGATATGTTATAGTATCTCAACCAGCACACCGCCCTTCTAATAGCAGATATTTCCGCCTGTAAAACACTACAGTCATTTGGGAGTCTGAAAATCATCCTTTTCCCAAATTAATATTATTTTCATAAGTTTTTTTTTTGTAAGTCAGTCTGCTTCTTAATTTTAACAACGATAAGAGGCAATTTGTAGTAAAAATATGAGTTTATGAATTTACACGACTGCATCTGAAGTTTTATGTTGGCATAAATTTATACAAGGCTGTGTACATAATTATAATAGGAAGGAGTGAGAAAAACAGAGGGATTTTAAGTGTAAAAAATTATCTGAAAAGTTTAGCAACACAAATTTGATTGTACAATTGTTAACTACTTTGTTATGTAAAAAAAATTAGCAATTTTTTAGTCAGGATCAAAGAACAATACCTGAATACAAATCTCCAACTTGGTTTTAATTTAGCCCTACATCGTACAAGCTCCATTTAAACTTTTAACAAGATTTTTATTATTGTATGTCTCTTAACGAAACAGCAGGGCAAATTACGGCATTCGATATCGATCGAAATTTCAATAAAATTTTAATGTAAATTTCGATCGTAATCGTATGCCCTAATTTGCACTCAGATTTTGTATATCGATTATTTTTGAATATTTATATCAAGATATTTAAAAGAATTTTTTTGTGTCTTATTATTCCCTTTGCAGCCACTAATTCCTGATGAATTAAGCAACAAAAGAAGAAATTTAAAAAACCTTAGAAGAAAATCTAAAATACGTAAGCAAAAACCACAAAAAGGAGAATAAAAAAACAATAAAGGATAAACCAAACTACAAATCTACATAATTTATATTTTATAGCTTTAACCAGGCTCATGAGTCCAAGCACACATCAACCAACCCACAGAATCAAACGAATATATTACAGCAACGAGTACCAAGAAAAGATGGTACAACAAAAAAGTTTTTGATTTTGTGCAGTATAAGTGAGCTAAGAAATAAAAAATAATATATAAATAATAAAAGGATTAAATTCGAAAATGGAATAAATATAGAACAAAAAAATGTTTTCTTCAAAGCCACTGAAGATTAAATTAAATTTATTTGTATGTGTTTAAGACTAATTTTTACAAAGGAACAAATCTAGATTCTTTAAGTTCTTAAAGTGGAGAAAATATAAGGCAAAAAATAAACTTCTTAAATCATATCAGGATTTATTCAACTTGTTCAACAAACAAAGAAACAAACACAAACAAAAACTACATTTCCTTAATAAGCATCAAAGCTGTACTACTGAACTCCAGGCAATATAACTACTAAAACAACTTCTACTGACTTTGTTGCTTTTTCTATGGTACCCGATTTCTATAGATTTCACATCATAAATCAACATTGATGTTTTGGCAAAATTACAAATTTCCAAAAAAGGTTGAAAAACTTGATAAAAAAAAATTTAACAACTTGGCTCTCAACAGCACATGTAGCAACTATTTTAATTCTATTAACTACAAAAGTATTTTCATAAGTTTATAAAAAAAACAATAACATTTTATAAAAAAAAATAAAAAACTAAACAACATTAAGAAATTATATGAAATTAATTGGTAAAGTCACTGTCGCTCCCACTCTCCATTAGCATAACAATACGATATAGGCTGTTTAAATTAAATTTATCAAGTGCTTAAATCGCCTTAAATTAAAATAAACCAAATCACCATAAAAACCCTGCAAAAAAAAGAAACAACTTGCTGCTTTTATTATTACAAATAGACAGACACCAGCAGATAAAAGAGCCTCTGCAATCAGTTTTGCCAATAAACCAACAACAAAAAACTATCAACAGTAGAAGAAGCCATCGTCAACAACAGCGCCAACTAGAAACACAAAAGAAAACAAAATATTAATTCAAAATTGTGCCAGCAGCCAAAAACATTTAAAGACTTTCTCTCTTTCTCTCTTACACGCCTTTACATTGTCCTGTAGAAAAAATAGCCACACAAAAATTGACATACACACACACACCTTCAAACTTACAACGGCAAATAGCCCTGCTTTTTGTTTTGGTTTTACTTTGCCGTTACACCTTTGCTGGTAAGTTCTTGCCATTGAGTGTGTGTGTGTGTGTGTAAATTTTTTTGTACTTCAATGTCTTTGGTTGAACTTAAAACATCTGCTGTTTCCGGTGTGGAGTATCATCAACTTCAGGTGAGATTTTTCTTCGTTATATTTAAAAATTATGTATTAATTGCTAAACTTTAGACAATTATACACTGCGTTTCACTTGAATAGCCCACTAGCTTATTTTTATAGTTTTTTACTTTTCCATCAATATTCTTAACTTTGTTGGAGTTGTTGTTGTTGTTTTATTTTCGTCATTCTCTATTGTCTTCGAGAGACAAATTTCGTTTACTGGAAAAATACCGTTATTTGCTTTTGCTATTTTGGGGCCAGTTTCACGGTGTCGCAATCGTTCGTTCGTTCGCATAATTACATTTAAAACAAAAACAATTTTTTAGAATTTGTTTTTGTTTTAAATGTATTTGTGCGAACGAACGAACGTTTGCGACATCGTGAAATTGGCCCTTGATTTAAATTTGATCAGAAATGAAGGTCATTTGTTTCACTTGAATAGCGCGTTGCAGTTTCAATTTGATGTACAAGTAACAAAATATTTTTTTTAACTTTTACAAAGAAACTTACTTTATTTACCACAGCAATGGGTCGCGGAAAATCTTTAACCAACGCCGAACAAATAAAAATTAAAACTTATAGAGATTGTGGGCTTTCTGTGACCGAAATTTCCAAAAAAAAAATAGCAAGAAGTAGAAAAGTGATATCTAATTTCATTAAGCAAGGTGCAAACTATGGGAAGAACATGAAAGGTCGTGTATGTGGTGTGCTCTCTGACGCAGATAAGAGAGCAATTTTAAGAGAAGCTTCAAATTCGCACGATTCTGTCGACAAAATTAGAGCGAAAACAGGTGTCCAAGCGAGCAAAACTACGGTGTGGCGTGTTATTTCAAGAGCAGAACACATCAAACGACTGAAAGTAAAGAAAAAGCCACCACTAAACTCTGCAAGGAAAGAGATGCGGTTAAAATTTTGTCGAGACAACATGGCATGGAGCAACGAGTGGAAGCGTGTTGTATTTTCTGATGAGAAGAAGTTTAACCTGGAGGGCCCTGACGGGTACAACTATTACTTCCACGATTTGAGGTAGGAGACTCACCAGTTAGACCGATTGCACGGCCGAGTGGGAGGAGTTATGGTGTGGGGTGCAATTACCTTGTGAGCTCCAGTTTCTAAATTCTAAAATGAACGCCAAAGCATATAAGGATGTTCTAGAAAAGGCCTTTCCTTCAATAGAAAATCTTTTTGGTCCATTGCCGTGGACTTTCCAACAAGACAACGCCCCAATACATAATGCCCGTGTGGTCAAATCGTGGTTAGAGTCCAAAAATATCAACCTTTTGAATTGGTTGGCCAGAAAAGTTTACGAGTCTGGAAAATAATTTTCAACAAAAGCCGAACTTATTGAGGCCATTCAGCAAGCCTGGGCTTCCATTTCCCTCGACTATGTGAAAAGTTTATACGAGTCAATGCCTAATAGAATATAAGAGGTGATTCTGAACAAGGGAGGCTCAACCCACTACTAGAAACCTGTATTTTAATTTAAGTTTTCATAGGAAAAAATAAAAAAAATTTACCCCTGAAAAAAATCATTTCATTTAAATTTATTATAAAATGTGCTATTCAAGTGAAACAGAATTTGTGTTTAATTTTTTGAGTATTTTTATTTTTTATGTTCTATTTTAAAAATCGTTAAATAAATCGAAATATTTTTTATTTCATAACAAATGCTATAAATATACCTATAAATAAAAACTGAAAACAATCCGCTATTTTTATTCACTACAAAGATATAGAGGGAAGAATTTAAATTTTTAGAGTGTGCTATTCAAGTGAAACGCAGTGTATATATTTTCTTTATAAGTGGAAAACTTTAAATTTGCAAATCTGTAGCATTCAATTACATTATTCTTGATTGTTTTGAGGCTTATTTGGTTTTTTAATTTATCATGAACAGGCCCAATACAATTGCAAATGGTTAAAATTTGTTTAAAAACACATATATCTGCTTTTTAACGTCAAAATAGAAATAAAATTATTCTCAATGGTTTTAAGCAAAAACACAGTTTTAGAAAATGTTAAATTTTCTTATCTTATTATATTATTTATTGTTTATAATTCCCATTCTGTTAATTTTGTTTTACAGTTAAGTAAAAGCGCTTTGTGAATATGCTTTCGCTACAGTAATTTATACTGTTTTTTTTTGTGATATGCTTTATATTTTTAACAATATGGCAAAATCATTTGCTGTTAAAATGATCATACAGAAATCATACATGATTAAGACTAATAATAAAAGAAGATTTTTTCTATTGTGGTACATTGGTAGCGTTGCTTCCGCTCCGAAGAGCGGTTGGGAGTGTATTCAAGTTGAATGAAATATGAGATACAAGGTTTTTAATTTTTAACCGACTTCAAAAACGAATTAGGTTATCAATTCGTCTGAATGCTGCTTTTTTAAATGTTTATGGCCGCAGAATTCAGTCAATTTTGAACCGATATTTTAAAAATTATTTTTTTATTTGAACGGTATTGGTCCAGTTTTAAAATCACTTCATAACTTCAAAAATTAAAAATTAAAAGGTGCCCCCTTACAACACACATGATGTATTATGAGCCGTAAATTTTTTATATTTAAATTATATGCGTATGGCTATAGCTCCCACCCAGCAAAAAATTAGACAGTACCTTAAAAAGTACTTGCCATATAACGACTTACTTTTGAGATTGCCATATTTTGTTACTCCCTTACAAAACACATTACATTAGTTCCCAAAAAAGAAAGTAGTTCCGTAACAACTAGTTCTTTAAGTTAAAAGTGAATACCTTAAAATACGTACTAATGTTTCTAATTATCTCCTATAATAATTAGTGTAATCGATTAAAATACTAAATAAACATACAGCTTAAATATTCTTTAAAAAGTAGTCACCTTTGACTTATAAATAACAAAATGAATATTTAAAGCAAGAGCAAGGCGAATTAATACAGGTGTTGTCAAAAAAATATTGTAAAAAAACAAACAAAATAAAAAATAAATTTGATGAAAAAAAGTGGTTATAAATAATCAGAATAAGAAAATTATAAAAATTAAGTTACATAAAAACAAAAAGACAGGAAAAGTGACCAAAATTCTTTTGTACCACTAGTTTGCCCACATGCATCGTTCCATTCTTGCACGTTGACCATTTGAAGACTAACATAATCTTCCACAAAAAAACCAAGAAATTATAAATGTGTTAAAAATAATTTCACTATCTTTTTACGCATATTTTGTTTATACACATCAGGAACTGGAAATACGGTTCCATTTGTGGTAGTTTTCTCTAAGAATTTCAATAGTTTGTTTTCTATTAGCAATAAAAAAAATTAAATTAAAAAAAATTTAACAAATTATTTATTTTTGACAAATTTTTTTGACAACTGCAATGTATACAGCTGATGGGCTTTTTCGCCCGTGCGTTCACCTGTATTATTTCGCCATGAGCAAGAGCTTTTCTACACAGAGAAAAGAAATTCGTTATGATAACCGAATTTGTTGCCAATCGAATTTTGTCGGCTGTGTATATTATTTTGAATTCGGTTGTAATAACTGAACGAATATGGCACTCACAACTATTTAAAAAAATGATTCTAAAGTGACAATAAAATATTATTACATACAAGTTGGCACAGAATTAAAATGGTTTGATTCTTACCTAACGAACCGCAAACAATTTACAAAGGTTAATAACACGGTATCAAATGCAATAGATAATGACTTTGGAGTACCACAAGGCTCAGTTTTAGGAGCGCTCCTTTTTATTATCTACATAAATGATGTGGAGAATGTATTAAATAAATGTGAGATTGTATTATATGCAGATGATACCCTTATATTTACAGAAGCAGCCACCGAAGAATTATGTTATGAAAATCTAGATAATGACATCAGTAATATAAATAAATGGTTGAAGATGAACAAACTAAAATTGAATGAGAACAAGACTAAATTAATGGAATTAAGTATGAAAACTGACAGAATATTCAAGATAAATAATGTGACTATAGAAAAAGTAAATACAATTAAATACCTTGGATTCTTAATAGATGAATGCTTAAATTTTAAGGAACACATCGAATATATATGCAAGAAAATTGCTAAAAAAAATTGGATTTTTTAAACGATTAAGAAACAAAGTTTCAATATTAACGGCTATAAACATATATAACACAACAATAAAACCACATTTTGAGTATGGTTCAACTATACTGTTTACTTGCTGCTCAGACCAACAAATAAATAGACTGCAAAAACTGCAAAACAAAGCTATGCGCTCAATTTTGAAATGTCACCGTTTTACGTCAATAAAATATATGTTAGATACACTGAAATGGTTAAATGTACATCAGAGACTGCAACGTAATACAATATATTTTATTTAGAAAATGAAAATGAGAAAATCACCAGAGCCTAATTGAACAAATAAGATACGTTGGCGAAGTTCAACCCTACGATCATAGGAATACCTTGGACTTTAGACCCCAGAGGGCAGACACAAACGCAAAGAAGAGATCTTTATTTAGCAAAGGACTAAACTTTTATAACAGTATGCCGAGTAATATCAAAGATGAAGTTAATATAAATCTTTTTAGAAGGAAAACTGTCAATTTTATAAGAACTATTGATCTGTGATTTAATTTATTTTTATTCAGAATTTATTCAATTTTTTCAATTTGTTAAATGAAACTAAAATGAAATGTATTTTGAAAGTATTATAAATACTACTAATAAATATAATGAATATATAATATATTAAAAAAAAACAATATAAAAATTTCTTTTATTTAAAAAATAAAATATAGAAATAAGATTATACTTCATTAATTTCATGAGTCGAACCATTGAATTCAGTCCTTCCTTTACATCATGATTCCTTCATGATCTTCAACTTGTCATCCCGTTGCGTACATTTCGCCACTGCGAACATTTTAAAATTATATTTATTTACAAGTACCATTGTGAGATAATTTTAAACTTACCATTCAACAATATTGGAGAACTTTTTACTAATTTCCATCTTTGTAATTTTAAACTAAAATATTGTTGGTTCTTTGTATAATATACACCAATTTTATATTTATTATGTCAAAAATTTTTCGATTTCAGAAGACATAATCGATTTTTATGATTCTAACTAACACAATTTTCAGTAATAATGTGCTGAAAAAGTTTGGTTGCAATGTCCATTTAACAGAATAGATTTTAGTAAAGACACAAATTGGTTAGGTTTACTTTTTTAAGAGGTGTTACAACCAACATTTAGTGGCAAATAGCATTTGTTAGCTTTTAATATAAAAAATAAATCAATATTATAATTTATTAATAATAAAAACCAATTATTATACTTGTAATTAAATTTTGAACATATCAATCGAATTTTGCCCAATCCTATTTTCTGTGTGTACAAAAAAAAATTAAGCTGCATACAAATGCTACATTTTTGAAACTATTTTTTGTAAAGAAATTAAAAACATAAACACATTCACGCACTCTTAGTTTGCTAAGTCCAGATTTACACTATGCAATTTTTTAAGGCATTTTTTTCTCAGTTTTCTGTTTAAGTTACAGCGTTATGAGTTATCTAAAAGTAAACATTAACAAAACAGTAACATCCCCCCAAAACTCAAGCAATACCATACTGCTTACTCCTCCTGCTTCAGCAACAAACAAAAATGTCATGCTAGTTTCATAAAAAATTGCATAGTGTAAATATCGTATAATTAAAATATTTTATAAATTGGTTTATAAATAATTTTAAAGAAATTAATTTTTTTCCGTGTGAGCAATTATTTTTACTTATTATCCAATTAAAAAGAAAAAACTCAAAATGATACAGATATTTCAAAACAAAGGAATATTTCAAAATTTAAGATTTAATTTTTCAGCAAACGATACAACGCAATTATTATGTATTTTGTATAGCTTGAGATTAAACCTTTAAATAACATTTTTTTACATTTTGTCAATGGCTTTGCTGGTGTTTGCATAAATACTGCGTAGTTTTTTTTCAATGTGTAAGTTAAGTTTTTAAATCTAAACGGGTACTGTTCTACTCGATAAGTTGAAAATAAATGTCACACAAAGACGGACAGAGCTATCAAGATATCGGTCCACATTACAGCTATTAATTTTCAGTAAGAACAACCGTGTAAGTTCTGCCTGGGAAGGACAAGAAAAAGTTACCATTTTCCTTTAAAAAAATTAATTTTTTTATAAATAGATACATTTTAAAATTTTCCATAAATAAATATCAATTTAATTTATAGAAAGGTTGAAAGGTGTGTGCTCTTGCCACTTAAAAGAAGCACAGTCGGGCCTCGTTTATCCGTGATGGTCGGGACCAGAAGCATTATGGATAATCGATTTTTACTTTTAATCGAATAACAATTCTAAGTATACGGTCTTTTTAAATATTTTTATTATTTAACAAGTAAACATTGGTGTACATACAGATTTCACTAAAAAAAAAATAATGATTCTGTCTCATCGTATCCAAACAAGAAAATTCCTCATTTTCATGTTTATTATGTATATTGTATGTATATATGAATTTGAAGTTAATGAAAAAAATCTGTCATTACGGATAATAGAGATAATCACGGTTAATCGAATCAAACAATTTGAAAACAATGCAAACAAAAAACAATAGACTGACCTTTGGCGATCACGGTTAATCCGGGTTACCGGCTAACTGGGTCACAGATAATCGAGGCCCGACTATAGTTAAGATAGGAAATATTTTTAATAAGTGGAATATTCTTTTACTTTGAAAGATTAATCTTCGATAGAATTTACCATTTTAATAATTTAATTTATTTGGTTTAAAACATTAGCAGACATATTTCATCTGACACTTTCTTCAAATTAAAAAAAGTTGCAAGCTTCAAGGCAATAAAGCGACAACTTTTTTTGGCTTTGCAAGTGTATAATATTTGTGATTAAAACCGAATTGATATGTTAAGAAAACCAGTTATCACAGAGGATCTTTCCTCAAATAATGATACTTTTTCCTTATTTCGTGTCTGTACCAAATTTACTAAAATTTGGCCAAATTTAACAGAATTATACATGTACATAGAATTAAAAAGTTAAAAAAAAATGTACACGTAACCAAACGGCATCACTGGTTCAAATATAAAACTCATTTTTATTTCTTGTATATTGCTGTATCTTTTTGATATCAGTAAGACCAAATTTACACGTGCGATTATTTCATGCCATATTTTTCTAATTCTGTTTGATAGTTTCAGCAAGTTTCATCGCGTCCTTATACTATTAAATTTTTCAGGCGTCGGAGTTTGTACGTTTCGTTTTTAAACGCACAAAGCAAGTGTAAAAAAATCCCCTCATAATTCAAGCCATGCCATTTTGTCTACCGCATTTGCAGCTCTACACATCTTACCAACGAAAAATATTTGATGTAAGTAAGCAAAATACCGTCCTGTAAATCACTCTAAGTTTTGTTTTTTTTTTTAATTTTTAATATTTTTCTATATTTTTGTTAATAAAATTTTATTTTTGAGAGGTGGCACTACTACTCGTATAAAGTTTCTTGCACAGTATTTTATATTTGGCAATACCCATCATTTGAGCTTAAAGCAATTCCACTTAAAAGTTTAGTTGAGACTAAAACCTATATAAAATATGCTTTTAGAAAAAACCATAGCACCGTTGGCGCAATTATAGCTCTAAAAAGCTCTTCTTGTTAAGAAACTACAAGCATATATTTCCGTTTTAAAGTTTTACAATATACTTTTTAATCAGTATTGCCGTATATGCCCTTTGCCTATTATTTGTTCACATTACTTCGACCAGATATATATTTGTTTAGTGATTTTGCTAGATTTTTAAACCACAGCTACGCAGAAAGAAAAAAAAATAAACAGAAAAAAAATAAATAATCTAATACAGTAGACGCTTAAAAAAGATTGCTTATTTAAATTTTTTATACATATTAAATTTGTTTTGTGTTAGTTACGGTAAACTAATCAGTAACGTTATTCTAATGGGGACTTTTATTTACTTAATCAATTTGATCACCTTATATTGTATCATTGTAAAGTTTGAACTCTGAAGTAAAAAAAACATAAATCGAGACGTAATAAATGCCAACTACTAATTGCGCTAAGAAAGAAAATTAATTAACTGCTATGACACTTGTAAACTAAAATTGCGTAAAAATCAGGTAAAACTTAAAACTTGTAAGAATTAAAATCATTACTTGGACTACACAATCTATGAGTCTATTTTTGACTGACTATAAAATGTCCAAACATTCATTTGTCGAGCAAATAGTAGAAATAACAATAAATAATGCGTTACAGGATATGTGAAAATACTTTTGTCTAAAAAACAGTTGTACAAGAAAATATATGTATTGAAGCATGAAATGGTGTCAAGTAAAATTATATTCTATTTATAATTGTTATAATGTCCCTAACTCGAATTTTTAATAAAAAGAGTTTTTTCTTAATCTAATAGAGTTGGCACAAAAGCGCAAAATTTAAATGCAATAATATGAAAAATCCCGCTTTAAGAAGCAATTATATTTTAAATATTACATTTTGATAATTTCAGTTTCTATTATGTTTTACCTTCTCCTGTTAAATTATAAGTGTGTGACTTAGAGCCTTTTTACCTTAGATAAATATGTATACCATTAAGTCATAAAATAATATTAAAATAATGTTTACAAAAATTTTCAGTTAGTCCTCTTTCACACTCGTCAGGTTTGCTTGATCAGTTTTTGATTAATTTTCTTTTGAACCTGCATTTGTGTTCATACACACCGTCACGTTTGTTTCATCAAGTTTCGTTTTCTTTGTTTTCAACTTCGTATGCTTGCAGCCAACTTCATAAATAAAATTTTCTTAAACTTGATGGTACGGTCAGGTTTTTTCTTATTTCAATTCTCTTCCCTCCTTTCTCCCAGAAACTCAAGACTTGACGAGTCAAACCTGATGTGTGTGAAAGGGGACTTATATTCAAATTGCTGCAACACTTATAATTTCGTAGCGAATTACAGTCTTGTAATAAACAGTGGTAACAACTTTTAGTTGTGTTTTTAATCCAGCTAAGTATATTTAAGTGTGGAGAAATTTTTTCATACATACTTAGGTAAAAATTTAGGAAAACGCTGAGGATAGTAATTTGTATTCGGAAATTGTTATTCTTGTATATTAGTTCTCAAAAATAGTACTTAAAACATAGATTATTTACTAAATAAATTTTATTTAAATTAAGCTCAGTAATTCTTCATCTCAAATCATCAGGAAAGCTTAGCTAAATATATTTTATAGTTTGTTTTTTGGACTTTTTCTCTAAAGAAATCAAATAGAAAGTTAAGAAAATTGTACAGGCCTACATTCAACTTTACCATACCTTATGGAAACAAACATCTAATAATGTTTAAAATAAAATGGAAGAACTCAAAATTAAAAGCCACGAAATATTTTGAAATTGCAGAGTGGTCCACACTAAACTTTGCTATGCCTCATGGAAACAGATTTTTTTTGCGGAAACATTACATAAAAAATAAAATGCCAAATAATGTTTGATTCGAAAAAATATGAATTTCGGTTTGGGGTTTCAAGTAAAGTACGCCTCTCCCCTTCGCAATTATGCACAAAAACTATACAGCTTTTCCTATCGGTATACCAAATCCACATTGCGCTTTTCAAACGGTATGACCTAAAGAATGTTCACGCAAATGGTAGCATGCACAAACTCATAGCCATCCTCGTTAAAATAGTAAAAATCAATTCTGAGGTCTCTTGAAGGGTAAAATCCGTTGAAATCCCGATATCGATCAATACCTATACTTTGCTTATAGTGAAATATAGTATAGTGAAATAAGAAACTAGAAAATTAGTAAGAGATTTCTGACTACTCATATGTATTAAGACATACGGAAATAACAAATATTAAAATGTAATTGTAACATAAAATTATAATCTCCGTTAAAACTGTATATCTCAGCATGGCACATTCAGCTATACAAAAAAATTTTCTACTGCGCTTCTACGTCATCATAGAATGGAAATTAGTGTTTGTTGTAAAAATTGTTAGGGTATTTTTGGCGCAAAACTAGAAATAACCACATATCTTTTAAACGAAAGCATCGAATTGAAAAAAATTTTAAATGGGAAGAAAAGAGATGTAGTCGAGTTAAACTTTTGAGTTTGGGCAATTTGTGCTATATATAGAAGAGCTATGTAGAGCTACCAAAGTTTGATATTTTGGAATGAATAAAAATTCTTATAAAAATTAATTATCTTAGAAGTTATTTCAGTAGTTATTGTAAATTTTTATTTTTGAAAGGAAATATTTAATAATTATTACCGACCTTTATGCCTAATAACTAAAAGTAAGATAACCCATTCTATGCATCAAATTTGTTTTTCAAAATAAAATTAAAATCAAATGGTTTAAAATTTAAATTTTTTATTCCATTTTCTTCTTTTTTCTTAAATCTTCGTACTAACATTTATTTTATTTTATTTATTTTTATTATTTCATGTAATAATAAGCCTACAAAGGCCTTATAAAATTCTTATTACAAAGCAAAAAGTTTCCTGAGTATAAAAATGCATTAATAACTTACAACTAGTTAACAGAGAGACAAGTTGAGTTATGAAACAAGTGGAAACCCCGGAAACAAATAGAACAAATACGGGGAAAAGCAGCATACTAAAATATCCGGTATGCTTTAGTGTCATAAATAAACTTGTCTTAACAAAAAAAAAAAATGTAAAAAAAAAAATATTGAGAGAAAAAAAATTTCCTAACAACCTCAAAAGGGTCCCCAGCCGTAATGTTGAAAACGAAAACCGATACAACAGTAATAAAACAGAGCAAAAAGATCCAAATTAGGGATGAATAAACGTTAAAAGTGCAAAAGTACAAGGCAGAAACAAATCAAAGTGCATGTTCCAATAATTTATGTATTATTCCTGGAAAAGTACTCTAACAATTTAAGTCTAAAGACATTGTTTGAATTAGAAAACATACGTAGTTCATAAGATAATTTATTCCAACACCGAGCAATTCTAATAGCAAAAGATCTTTGATAGAAGGGGTAAGAGATACTGGGTATTACAATTTGAGGGTTTCTGGTTGAGCGACTGAAAGAAAAACTTTCAAACAAAGTAGTTGGCTTGCCGGTTTTAATAACTTTATAGAAAAGTAACATACCCTTAGTTTTTACAAATATTGGTTTAATAAGCAAACCGTCTTGAAAAAGCCCATTTTACATTCTTTTTAATTGTTTTATTACGGGAATTTGCCCGAGCGCTAAATTTTCACCAGATTCTTAACATGAAATACAGAGTCCAACAATTTAGAGTTTCTGACAATTTTATATTTCAATGTTTAAATTCCTAAATTAACAAATATAAAGATAAATTAATTTATAATAATACAATGAAACTATTAAAGTAACCTACTTCTTTATTGCGAAAATAAAAGCGCGACATATATTAGTTTCCTACGTGAAACTTTAGTTTAACAAATTAATTAAACTCACACTTATACAACTATTGATTGAAAATGACTTATAAGTGTGCCTTTTTTTGCTTGGGATATTTTACTACAGGTTTTTGTAAGCAAGAGATTATATCTAATCGATAACTTGATCTACTACATAAAATTCATCGAAAGTGGCGGTTACATTTTTATTATCATATTTTTTAACTACACATTTCATGTTTATTGGTTTACGTTTTCTACTTTAAATTTTTGCACTTTCCATACAAAAATGTACTTTGCTTACAAAAAATATTCTATGTGTACGTCACACAAAAGATAGAACGCTATACAACAAACTAACGGACCTGCGTAATCCCGTTTTCTAGATTCATGATCTCTCAGTATAAAGGAGGCGCTGAACTGAATATGTTTTATTCAGTTCCAGAGATTTAAAAATAATGTATTTATGGCAACACCTTATTTCCCATAATTTCTATCAAAAACTTTTAAGGTCTTTAAATATGCGGAAGCTGTAAATAATAAAAGCTTTTCAAAACTTTAACTAAAAAGTTTTACTTTAGCTAATGTATTATCAATTTCCGTTTCCAAATTTTACTTTTTAGTTGGGCGTGAAAAAATTAAAACCTTTAAATTTTATTTGTCGTTCATCATTTTTATTCTTTTGATTAAATTTATTGTTTGTATTTATTTTAAAAGTGTTTGTGTTTGTTTGTTTAATTTAACAATTTAATTAAGTGTTGTAAATTAATTGTTTAATCGCCTTGTTTGAGGATCATGGCTCATGAGTTATTTGGTCACATCATGGGTGTTTGTGGCTATTGGAGCCTCTTTTATCGTTGTTCGACTTTAAATGATGAATTGAATGCCGAATGGGAAGAGTTAAATCATGAAATTTGGGTATGTTTTTGAAGATTTATAGTATTTGAATGTAATTGTTTATTAGTTGCAAAAACTATTCAATAATTGCAAATTCTTCTTTGTTTTTCATTTACCTATAAAATTGTTGTAGGTTGTTTTAAAGACTTCCCACCAAATTGTTGTTGCATACTTTAGTTTTGGTCTAATATTCAGTAGTTTGACTAAACATTAGGTGGGAATATTTTAGTACACATATGAATTGGCGCATCTTTTGACACTAGCGCCACATTGTCTGTAGATGTGAAAATTAAAACTTTTTGTGAATAATGGTAGAAAGCTTAAATATTTCTTGCCGTTTTTTTGGTTTTGTATAAAATAATAACGTAAAGTAACTTTAATGTAAAAAATATTTTTGAAGTATGTTTTAAGATTTTACTGCAAAAATAACAAGATCGCCAAATTCACAATCTTGTGCAAATGGTTTTGCATCATAGCATTCGCAAAATTGTGTAGCATATTTTTAAAATACAAAATTTTTTGAATTGAATTGAGTTTTTTTAAAGATTTCTTATTTTTTCATATTACGCGGTTTGTCAAAATACACTTTTGAGGGCAACTTAAAACTATAAAGAATTATTTTAATTACATAACTATAACTATATATTTAAGATACATTAATTATAAAAAAAAAATAATACATATCAGTGTTGAAAGAAACAGTGCTTGCACCCGGCACTTACCAGTAGAGTTAGATCTACCGTAAATAAACTTAAAACTAAATCCTAAAACTAAAATTTAAGCCAACACAAAATAATAAAAATACAAAAATTAAAATAAAACAAAATAAAAAATAATAAATTACCCCCTGTGGTATATTAAGCATCGGTTTCGCTTACAAACTTTTTCTGTATAGCCGGTCTTCGGCTGGGCTAAAAGATTTTCTTCTTTATGGTATTTATAACACCGGCTTGGCTGACAAAATATTTTTCAAATTTCAGGTATGGTATAGAAGTTATTTTATTTCAAATAATTAAAAAGCTATTATTAGGAGTCACCTAATGGAAACTATTTAATTATGATTTATTCCATTATTCTGGCTTGTTTGTTATACCATATATGGAACAGCGGCTTCGATAACAAAATATTGTCTGTATAGCCGGCCTTTTGTTCATATATCTATGATAGATGATATGATATCAAAATTAAGGACTTCTTTCATCAGGAGGTACCTGTTACACCATAAAGGTTAAAACAGTTAAACAGTGCCCGGGTACAAATACAGTTTGTATTGGGAATTACCTCATTTTTGTTGAGACTTATTTTTTTAGGAGTTATGTCAGTTTTTTAATAAATATGAAAAACTATAAAATAAAAAAATGGGAGGTATTTCATTATGAAATGACTAATAATTTGTATGGGATTTTTTATTTATTTGTTGGGAGTTATTTCATTTTCTTTATTTTTGAGTTATTTGATTTGGGAGTTAATTTCGGTACCAATAAAACTTTTTATAGTTTTTATATAAATTACATTAAATTACCATTTACTTAAGGTGAATGTCTAAATGTAAGTTTTAATGAAAAATTTAACTTTTTAAAAAGAAAACAAAAGCGTGACTTTTTCCTGTCTTTTCTTGGCAACACTGATTTGAACTAACGAATGAGAAAACAAAATTGGGTGTATATTCTCATTTACTCCCTTTTCTATAAACTTAGCACATTAGAAAGTAAATTTTCCCTTTCTGAACGCACTTAACCCAGAAAAATTTAATATTTGGGTGCTTAAACCAGCATTAAAATCCAAATATCCAACCAACAGGTTTTTGTTATAAAAAATTGGTCTTCTGAATACAGCTGTTGTCTTTCAGAGTTCAGTTATATAAATATTACTCGTATTGATATTATAAGATTTAGCTCTTTCCTTACATCATAACAGGTTTTTTAGGGTTACGAAAAAAATGGATCAAATGTAACCCTACCTTTTTTGCTACAATGTCTATCTGATTGTCCGTTTGTTACACTCCTCACACTCATGATATTCATAAAAATATTGTTATTTTTTTGAACTGTCGTAGGCGGACATATCAAATTTGCACGGTGTGTGTAAAATTTGCTATAAAAACAATTACAAATTTTTTTTTAATAAAACTAAACTAAGAAGGGCGTTCCAAGAGTGACGTGATTTTTATCAAATGTATGTCCACTATAAAAATAAGTTTTAGCAATAAATTAAAAAATTAAAGATTGATTATCTTTAAAAACGCTTGAAAGTTGCTACAAGAAAAAGTACAGCAACTAAAATTAATTAAAGGGTGTCTCTGTAGTAATCTATTTTTCACATATGCGGCCTTATTTCTTGAACTTGAGTCTATGAATTTGCGCAAAGTATCTATTGCTTGTTGGATATTAAAGCAAGTATAAATATCAAAATTAAAAGGTGTGCCAATAGTAACGCCATTTTTACAGGACCTTATTTTCAAATTGCCTAAAGTATGTCCGCTGTAATAAGTTGAAAAGCAAAACCCTTTAACACATACATGGTACGGAATCCTTCGTGTGTAAATCCTTACAGCCAAACCTAAATTAGCGCATAACGTGCAATCTATCTGTCAAAAATTCTCATGTATATACAAAATATATGAAGCAAACCATAATAGCGCGGCGTCAATGCTTAGCAATTGGAAAATTAAATTTTGACAGCGCGTTAGGAAGTGAAGTTGGCTGTTTGTAGGTTTGTTTTGTTTTATTATGATTGAAAAGAAATGACAATTTAGCTATTTTCGAGGCAATCTAACAGTTTTATCTCTTCTTTATTCTTATACAGCGGGTTTTATAATATAAATTGAGTTAACATAACTGTAAAAGACACAAAGTTGACGCTTTTATTTAGGGATGACATTCCAGCGCAAAAGCTATTAATTTAGGTTTGGCTGTTACACTTGGTGGATTTATTTTCAGTCTAACGGAATGTAAACACTTTTTAAAAGCTATATTTTATGTTTGTAATTATTTAAAAAAAACAGCTGTGAAGCATAGATGGGCATTTTCAGTTTTTACTGATTACTGGAAAGAAAATGAGTATTCAGTAAAAAGTACTGCTTGCTGAAAATAAGACGAGAATTCAGTAAATTTTACTGATTTGTGTAAAAAAATGCAGTAATCAGTAAATGATTGATACTAGATACTGTGTATTTTGAAAATGATATGTACACATAGCTCACTTACATGAATAGTGGCATAACTGAAAAAACAAAATTCCGAGAAAAATGGCTTTAAAAGTTTAACGTGTTTTTATTTTTTAAATTATCTGAAAAAGAAATGTGTTATTAAACACCTACTTCTAGACCAATACATCCATAACTATATGCTGTTTGCTTTTCTCAGCAAAAGCATTTCAAAATTTTTATCGCTTAGGTTTTGTCTTCTAGAGCGATTCACAACTCCAGCGAAAGAAAAAGGTCGTTTACTGAATTCTAATCTTGTTTTCAGCAATCAGTACTTTTTACTCAATACTGATTTCTCTTTTCAGTAACCAGTAAAATTTACTGAATACTGATTGCTGAAACACGTAATGCAGCAAAAAAGTAATGCAGTATGCCCATGTATGCTGTGAAGTATATAGACAATTCATACAAATACAAATGCAACCCTCTAAAAACTATAAAATAATGAATGCACTATTGCAAATTACTGTCACCAAGGACCTAGAAATTTTCAATGAAAATAAAAGCAACAAAATTGAAATTACGTAATCGTTTTGACATGTTTTTAACAGATTTTCATTCTTCACATGTTTTTGACTTAAACTAAAGATACATTTGTTTCTATTTCATTCATTGCCTTTGCAACCAAATGTTTGAATGTATTATAAATGAAAGTATTCGGCTAAAGCATGTGTGATAATTATCTTGTACCAATACTACGATAGTTTTACAATGATTAGAAGAAAGTATTTAAGCGCCACTTTTATAATTAAGAAGCAGACAACTATGTAACATTCTCAAACTGAGTTCTAATAAGAACGGGGAGATTTTTTAAACTAAAAAGAACAAGTTGCTAGTAACATTTATTTTTTTGATTCTCCTACTCGTATTAATGACTGACAGTGAAGTAACGTTTTCTTTTCATGCGAAAACTCGGGCGTTACGGTAAGATCATTAAAATAAATTCTTATTGCAAGAACTGGCGCATCAGGAGTTACATGAAGTTTCTAAAAATTGGTGACCACTTAAACAAAAAATGTTTTAACAGAAAAATAGAAATACTAATGCAAGCAAATATATCGGCATCAGTTGCAAGTTTTATTTATTCTGCGTATAAGTGCTGCATTCGATCTTCTTGTCATTTTCATAGTTTACTTACTTAGGGTACTTACTTTTTTGATATATCAGATGGGCGCGACAACTCCTATACAAAGTAAATATGTATCACGGCACTACTTGATGACTTTAATAGAAAGCACCTTGATATTAGTTTAAAACAACACAAAAGGTAGCGCAATTTCAAGCGCATCAGTAACCTCCATATTAGTATACATGGTTCAGCGAAACAGATTGGATTGGAATAGTGGTCGTGGTAACTCCCATACAAAGTAAAAAATTATCATTGTGTATCTAGAGATTTAAAACGCGTAGAGCCCTGAATTTTCATACCAGAAACTTCTTTGTTAATATGTTAGTCTCGAGAAATACTAAATGGTTTGGCAGAGTAGGCGTACACGCAAAGAAAAAACATGGTTGTGATATGGTCACAATAACCAAGATATGTTCTTTGTAATATTGTAAAGTTGCAGAGAACATATTATAGTTATTTTCAACAATACTTTAATCACGAGAAACATGTTTTTGTTGATAATTAACCATTATATGGTTAATATGCACAAAAAATACAACATGGTTGATATAACGTAAAAAAATTTGGTCCACAACCAAAGTTTTATAACTTATTAAAAATAATATAATATATTTAACCATAATATATTATTATTAATCAGAGTATGATTAAAAGCAAACAATATAATGTTTGCGCTTAAAAATATAATGTTCTAGGTCTTGCCAGAATGATTTTCTACCAATTTAGTAACTTTTTATTGAAGTTGAAATTTTTTTTCTTGCTAGAGAAAATAAAAAAATAAAAATTTTGTACAAAATAAACAATTAAAAAGAAAATACAAAATACTCGTATGAAAACTAATAAAGAGGTAAGCAAAACACTTCAAAAATGGTTA